>CM034150.1:321433066-322633066 GCA_019776745.2 Taxus chinensis
AACAAAGGCATGGGAGAAGAGGGTGTAAGGGAATAGTTGACTGCTTCAATCAGACTAAAAGGAGGAATCTAAATGTAGCCTCGTGAGCCGGACGTACTCATCCTGACTGTTCCTTAAAGAGATGTGAACACATGGGTAGATTTAGATGGGACGTCATCACCTCAAGAGAGGGACACATTATTTGTTTGGCAAAAGAATTTCACTAGTGAACATCCTGGACAGATAGGGACACACCCTTGTTCGAAGTTTCTCCTTATGAATAGGTTTCCCTCTAGATGAAGAGGATCCCGTACTTGTACTTTGAAGGAAGTATAACGACTCCATGCTCTTGACCTCTGACTACATGTATCACTACGAATACCCCTATTTACCTGCAATATGTAAGAATATCACAAAACCATGGGGAAGTGTTTAAAAAAACTTTCATGATATATGGCATTGTTTTTGAGCTTAGGGAATTTCCACTCACTCATGTGATATTCTCTTATCATTCCTCTTGATGACCATTCCTTGATAACTTGAGTTTTATTAATGGCCTGTTGTTCAAATCCGTCACGACCCATGTTCTTTGATTTCACACCAATTTTCAGGTTAATAATTTTCACACACATTGATTCCTTTGTCTATTAGTTTTCATATTTTATTCAAGTGAATCTCTCTTATCCTTAGAATTAGATCCTAGTCCAAGGTCCGGTTAGAAATAAGAACTTCCCTTCCCTTCTTAGGCCTCATTGATCTTTAAATATCACGTTCGTGATGAATGATTTCTTTCTTTCTTGCATTAATTTAACCCTGATGAACTCCCGTAGGCTATAATTTGGATGAGTTGAACCACCCACTCCTTGCATTAAAAAATTTTCTATGTAGAAAACACCTCTTGTACTGTTTGGGAACATGGGAGGGTTTTTCTTTCCTCCGAACCACCGAAAACTTACAAGCCTAATGGTGGAAAAAGAATTGAGATAGATTAGAAGGGGAATTTTCATAGATTTTTGAGCTCAATTACAAACTATACTATTTTGTGCAGGTCTTATCTGAGAATTCGGGTTATGTTCGTAACTTTTCACATTTTGTTTCTCACCTCCTAGGTTTTTTTCTCTGTAGGAGGTTTTTGGAGCTGATAGTCACCATGTGTGAAAATAGTATTTTAAAGACATACGCAACTTGTACACATAAATTGTTAAATGTGCCCCATGTGTGGTTAATATGAAAAACATTACCAAATATTAGGCGTTCCGTCCCAGGACTCTTTGCTCCAAATTTCAAAGGTTTTTTTTTTTTTTCCCTGTCGCTGTAGAATAAAAAGGAAACTTGCTGAATTTGCATTGTAGCATGTCTAGACTTAATGGAGGACTGAGGAACATGATATCAATTTTCTCTTTAAAAAGGCTAGGTTTTTTTAGAAGGAGTTATCCCCATTTTTTAGTGAGTTTTGAGCCTTCCTCAAAGACCACGACAACTTTCCCGCGTGAATATTTTGAGAAGTGGAGGAGTGGTTATCACTGTGGTATCCCCTTTATAATTTCCCTCATGGGGAGAGAGGGGATAAAAGATGTCCAAAGTGCAAACATGGGGGCATTGAGGCTAAAATGTGGTTTTCGGGGGCTATAAGGTGTTTCCAGGGACAGGGATGATAGTATTAGAAGGTCAACAATTTTTTTTTTCCCCCTTGTCATTGGGGGATAGAGGGGATATAAATTGTGTCTAAAGTTGTGACCTAGGAAATATGGGGTCGTACTTCAAATGGTGTCCCCCTTCTCCCCTGCACCATGGGGGACAGAGGGGATAAAGGGGATAACTAAGAAGAAAATAGTGTGACTTAGGAGCTGCATGGTGGAGAGGGTATTAAAATTTGTGTCCCCCTTATCCTCCTTGTCTCCTAAAGGATAGAGAGGACACAAGGGTGTCTAAAGTGTGATTTTTCCATTTTGGGAAAGCACATTTTACCTTGTATGTCTAAATTGAGACACATGAACTAACGTTTTCACCCTGCAAGCATGAAAAGTGTTTTAGGGTTAAAAATTATATGATTTTACCGTAAAAAAAATTAATGAGATAAAATGAACCATTATTGAGACATAATTATTCTTGAAATTCCAAATTTAGGGCCTATTTCATCTTTGAATAAGAGGGGCAGTTGTAGTTTTCTGAACACCTCAGAAAACCTTTGAGTTTTGGAAAAAATTAATGTTTCTATATTGTATAAGATTCCAAGATATTTTTGATGACTATTTTTATTATTCTTAAATCCTTCTGTAACTCCCACAATCATTTGGAGAATTCAGATTTCACCGTTGGAGCTTTCATTACCTACACCCTAAATTACCTGATGTTGATCAGATTGTTCTAGGATAAAATTTTCTTTAATAAAATTACCTAAACTGCTTCAAAAACCTTAAATGTCCTCTAGAATAACACTAATATGGTTTATATTTTCCCTATATTATTTTGGAGGGTGTTTACTTGGTTGTAGAACTGCCAAAAGTGACCTTTAAAGGCCTCTGGAGGAAATTGTCTTTCATTAATTCTTAATGAGTTCATCTGTCACATTAGGTAATCTTACCTGCACACAAAAACAAACTTAATAATATTTTTATCACTTTAATTTTATCCTATGTGAGGGTTAAACTAAGGGTAGGTTGGAAAAAGGAAGGATCCACAGTGACAGGGAAACATAATTTTTAATTATGGGCTTAGTTATCATGCTCAAAAATTCAATTTTTCATGCCAAATATTTTGCATGACAACAAATGGATCTAGCTCAGGGACATTGGACTGTAAGGGGAAATAGATAAACTTAATTATTTCATGGGGTAGTATACCAGTGCTTTATCTATTGGTTTATAGAGTCACCACACTAAAAAAATATAAAATCTATAAATACAACCAATAAAAGAACACAACCAACACACAAAACGGAAATGAAACACAAAACGGGAAGGGAAACCCACATAAAAAGGAAACAATGATAAAAAATACTAAATTACCTATGTTACATGTGGGGGATAACATAATTTAATTATAGCATGAATTCTTACTGAATGTTTACCCGTACACGGGTATCACCGAATGCCCTTCTTCTACAAATCTATTGATGGGATCACTAAAATATGGCCCCTTTCTCAATTTATTGAGAATTTTTTCTTGATTGTTCTTGTAATTAAGGGTCCACTTAGTCAGTTCATTTACTTTTTCCTTTGACATATTATTTCCACCTCATCTATTTCCAAGTTCAATCCAATTATTGTTTTTCCCTCACTACTAGGAGAATGATTCTTGATCATAATAGGCTTATCATTTTCACATAGAGGCTTATGTTCCTTGATTATAATTTTACCTTAACTTGTCTTCTTCTTCATGACCATTGTTTCCATGTATTGGTTCTCACTAGATGTTTAAAAGTTTCAACATTATCACAAGCCACTTGATTCTCCATGTTTCTCAATTGCTCTAAGAAACTATCCTTCACAAAAAAATTCTCATTTTTATCTGATTCTCTCTATGATGTGGTGTGAAAATTTATTTATTATCTTGGAAAGAGAATGAGCACAAGGTTAGGCATGAAAAATTAAAAACATTACCTTCTCCATCCTAGCCATTTTGAGCTTCAAAATTCAGTTTCATGATTAAATCACCTTTTCTTTGAGTGGAGTCAACATTGAAAGATTCCAACACATTCTTATTCACACACTCCTTGTTGAGAAGGTTTTCATATTGAATGAAATCATCCTTGGTGGGATCAATCACCATCTCATCAAATTTTTCTTCATTTATAAGGTCTTCATCTTCATGTAAGAAGAACGATCACAAGGTTGGGTATGAAATATCAAGATCATAATTTTACCAATCTTGACCATTATGATCTTGGAATTTCATCTCTATGAGGAATTTCTCCTCTTATTAAGTAGATTCAACTTCACGATGCCAAAACATATTTTCATTTATGCATTCATTCCTTAAAGAGTCATCCTCTCCCAATGGGAAAGAGAAAGCTTTGTATTCGCTACCATACTTGTTGAATAGATCTTCATGATGAACCTTGAGAACATGATTGAAAACATGGGACTCACCTACTAATTTTTATTTATTTATTTCACTCTTTCTTCTTCTTGATTTGCATTGCTCGTCACTTTGGGATTTATTTATCATAAGTCATGACTTTCATGACATCCATCATTATCAAAAAGATAATTTACATCCATACTTAGTGGAAATAATCCATTATCAAGTTTCGGTTCCCTCAGATCATCATGACGCTTTCCAACTAGCTTCATCATACATGTGTATTCCACCATCAACATGGGAAGCTTAGCATCTTCTTTTGAATCTATGAAAAAATTACAATACCTTGAATATTGAAATAGGATATCTTTCCTTGGGTCATCTAGTATTTAAATGGTGTATTTCATTTTCTTGATACGAAGGACCTTTTAATATTACCATTAACTAGATTGGTGGCATGCAAGCAATTCATCTATATATCTCGACCAACATCCCTATGTAAGCTTTGGATTAACAACATACCATATGAGGCTAGCATGCCTACTACGAGTATTTTCATCATGATAATCTTGTCAGGAAAATATGCAAATGCTACTTAAGCATCCTTGACATATACAACAAGAGGTACTTCTTTGGTTTCCATGAAATAACAATGGATAGTAGCAAGATTGAGAGAGAGAGACTGATATCTTTAGAAACTTTTACGGGCATGACATTATCAGAGGCAGTGGATTCAATAATGTAATTATTTAGTTTATATGCATTTACCAACGAGGATAGATAGAAAGCTTCCACTTTCCTAGAGAGGAGGGTGTGGAAGTAAGAAGTTTCTATGAAGGAGTGGTATGAGGAATGAGGGGTAGTTCTTTGGTAGTGAAATTTTTAGAACATGGATTTGAACTACTTACTTTGATAAACTAGAATAGCCTATAAAATTTCTTAGGATGATTTATCAAGTACTCTGACTCATTAAACTTTGTATTTCTTACAATATTTAATGATTTCAAATGATGGAAAAGTGGTAACCACATCACGAACAATGGAAACCTTGAAAAGAGTAGGATTTGCATTCTTAGGATCAATAAAATTTGAAATTTATTTGTCAAGAGGAGATGAAAAAGAATTACTCAAAGAAGAAGATGGAGTCTTAACTGAGGTAGTCTTAGGATTCTTCTTAGATGACCCTATGAAAGTGGATTGTGATAATCTTCCTTTTGTTTTTATTTTTCGTAGAGTAGCCATATCGAGATTCAAATGCTTCACTTGGGAAGTATAAGAAGAGGCTTCTTTATCCGTTTGTGAGTGAATGAACACTACACAAGAGTAGTTATCCATGGATTCTTCAAATTCTTCATCCAGTGATTATTTAAAATACCCAAGCCTAGTACATGCACCTTCTTCTTCTTCTCCAATTTTTGATTTGGAAATTTCTTCTCCTTCACCTTCACTAGTCTCACATATTACATTAACCGGTGGATCTTCCAAGGAAATCCTTTGGGGCACTCCTAAAATTTGATTTTTGTTCCATTTTTGGTATGATGCATGTTTTGTAACTTCCTTCTTCAATAGAATCAAATAATTGACCAACTTTTGTAGTAATGGATTAGCTCTTGCATATTTAAAAATCTAGGCCTTATCCTTTATAGAATTATTTTTGATCTTACCTCACATGATAAGATCATGTTCTACTTCAATGGTAAGTTCTTGAGCATTGTCTAGAGTATTTGGTTAATCTTTCCATAGTATGAGACAAAATTTGGGAAATTGAGCATTCATGAAGAACCTTTTCTAATTATCCATATAGGATGAAAATCGTTAGGAATCTTATTGATCAACTTATTGAACTTTGCTAAAAATTATCTCATGGAATCTTGTGGTTATTTCTTCATCTGAGCAAGTTAAGCAAGGAGGGCATGAACAAATTTTGAAGTCTTGATTCTTACTTCAAACTTTGGTTTCATATCATATCAATCAGTAATTGAGCATGATGGAAAGTACTAAAACCAATCCATAACGGCATATTGTAATGATTCTATGAATATTTGAACAAAAAAATATTCATGTCCCACTCCAATAATTCCACACGTTATGATAAAATCTATAATATGATCATTTGGATGTTGTTTTCCATCTCCATAGAATTTTGGAAAGTTCTTTCTTAATCCTTTTGGAATTTCATGAAGTCATGGAGCCAATGCTAGTGGACCGTTATTCTACCCCCATGCAAAGGCACAACCATTATTTATCCTTTCTCCTCTAGTTCTTCTTCTCTTTCTTCTTATGAAGGAATGAGGTCTAGTAGTTCAACAACTAGTTCTCCAATATGAACTTTAAGAGGAAAGTTAGGATCCAATTCACAAAAGTACTCTTGACCCATTTTCCTTTCTATTTAAATAATGGGAATCCCAAAATTATCTTATTGTTTCTCTGCAAATTCCAGGTTAATTATGCCACTTGCACTATCAACTCGAGTGTATCTTATTTCTTCAAGTTTGTTCAGAGCATTAGAAAGGAATGAAACTTAGAAAAAATGCAAATTTTTCAATAGGATTACAACAAGGATCTCGAAAATTTAGATAGTATTTTTGGTATTTTTTCAATTTTTCAATTCATATGGATTTTCAGTAATCTAATTTTTTATATTTTCATACATCTTTTAAGGGTACACAAATGGAAGATCTTCTCTAGCAGAGTCGCCAAAACTTGTTTGGTGAGATAATTTGTTGTGGTGCAGATTATAATATTATTAATTTTCACCAAGGTTGCGGGGCTAAGCCCCACCTCCTTCTTGGGTATGGGGAGGATCCCATTATTTAATGTAAACTAACTAAAATTTTGGGGTGGCCGTTAGGCTGAGGATCACAAAATAATACTCCACTAAACCTGTGGAAAAGTGCTTATATAATTTACATGGGAGAATTTTTTTCTAAATGGAGGTAAAAAGGAGTAGGAGAAATAGTGATATAGCCTAGAATTTACCACGGATAACCCATGCATGTTGGCACATCACCCAACCTAAGCTGAGCTCTCACTCAAAGTGTGCAAAGGTACCAAGCCCATGCTTAGAGTTATTTGTACAGGATGTGAACATGATGAAGATGTAATGTATTCATATCCATAAACAACATAAATATTCCACAGAATATATTCAAGATCTAGATCTAAAATAACAATGAATTAAGTGATAGATATAATGAATTCAACCATGTAAGAACTATTTTTAGTCATTTTTAACACCATTATTAACCCAACACACTGCATTATATTAAAACATAATAAACACAAACTCTTATTACAATAAGTAGTATCATAAGTTTATCTGCACATCATTTCTGGTAGCATAACTCCACAATAGCTCATACACAACACACTCTCCTAATATACATATATTACTACATATTTATAAGGGTGGGGAATTTCCCTTCACCACTTACGCACTTACAAAAATAGGTCACATGTTGAAAATAGGCATGCACCTTTACAATAACATACACACATGCAAGTGTGCTAATAATAGATATCTTATAGTTAACTGACATTAGTAATTCTATTATTAATTCAAACTCATGCATGGTGCTTTAGTATATTCTCTTCCCAATATGGAATTTGTGTGTCACGCAAGTCTCCATCTAGTTGTGTGCTTCATATGCTATCTCCAAAAATATCCCATATCCATGAAAAGGGCTAAGTCCCAATTCAATCTGTTTTTCACGCGTGCTTCCTTCCCTATCCTTCTGCGCCTTCAAATTTGTGTTTCTACCACGTACAAATCTTTTATGTTCCTTTTTCTTAGTTTCATACTTCGTCTTCTCAACAAATAGGGGGAGAGGGTTGATGTTGTGAGTATGAAATATCATATTCTTACCAATAGTAACTAGATTAGGTCAACATTCAATTAGAAGAACATAAATATGTAAGAAACTAGCAAGACTACAAAACTAGAGACACAATGTTCTACATATTCATTAATCAAGGACAAAAATTTCCTTCTTAGTTATACAAGTTCACCATGCTTACAAATTTGAAGAGTAGAGATGATAAAGGGACATAGACAAGGACATGGAGGAAATTTAGCTCTTATTTATTTATGTAGTAGCAATACAAATATCAAAAACATACAAAAATCAATAATTTCCAACCCTTTGGAATGGAGAATCCATTCCAATTTATAGCATACGAAAATGTCTCTTCCTCCTTCCTCTATGTGACTTTTCATCTCACCACCATTTGCAAATTGTCACATTCTCCTAGGGATGAGCTTAAATCCTTTTCTTACATTTGAAAATGGAATTTTACAATGCATCATTAAGTCACTTAAGTGAATAAGATAAAATAATCAAAAGTCAAACTCTCGATGAAGGAATACACTGTTAGAGTGAGGGAGGAGAGAGAAAAAATGAGAGAGAGAGATGTGGAAATATGGAGACGATAAAGATCTTATTGATGAAGAATTTTCTTATGTTGAACCTTTAAGGAAATGTTTCATGAATGAGAGAGGGTTGATCAATTCAATAAAGGTGAAGCCTCTACAGATGAAGAACCTGCTAACTTGAAGCATTGTGACCACAACCTCCTTATGTGAGATATGGAAACATTCCAGGGCATCAAATAAGTATTAAAAAAAAAGGTTATGATATCTTTATTGTGATGGGAACATGATGATATTTTATGACCATAAGGTAGGAGTTAGGATATGAGGATCACTTCCTTACTCCTCTAGGCCTTCACAATTTACCATTGTGACCAAAATAAACTCCATGATGCTTAATCCTTTCTATGTTTTTTTGACACTCATTGAAAGAGGTCTTCATCATGTAGATGGAAGAAATTTTATTTAAATGAAATTCTTGTTCTATTGCCATCTATTGAATTGAAATGAGGTGATTGCATATGCTTCCTCTTATATATGAACACACTTTCAGGTGTTGGATGAGTGTTTAAGAACACTACTAAGTGAATTGTGACATGTGAAAATATGATAGTTTCCCATTCTTGCAAACATGGTACTTCATAGGAAAATCACCTATTTATTCTTGTTGGCTCCAAAATTCTCCTTGAATGGAATCATCTTTATAATGATCATACACCTTCTTTCTCATATGCTTCTCATGGGAATAGTTGACTTCTTAATCCTACAAACATGATGATCTTGGGTACCTCGGTATCCAAACTAGCTCATCCTAACTTGTTCCCTAAAGATATTTAAATACAATGGTAGAGTCAAGATATAAAGATCATCACCTCACTCCTTAAACTTCACATTTCTCCTTTGTTAAAAATATTTTACCTAAGTGGAAACATAATTAGGATATTTGGACACCATTTTTTCAATTTCTCCTCATGAAATAGGTTTTCTCCTTTATATAAAAGGATTGATCCCTCAACGGAACTTGAAGGAATGTCTAAGAATGAGTTCCATGCTCTTAACTTCAAAACCACATTGAATCATTGTGAATGCCACCTCCTTGACTTGCAAGATGTGAGAAGATCATGAAGGATTGGTTAAGTATTTAAAAATAATTTCATGAGATATGCATTTTTTTTAGCTTGAGATGACTACCCACATCACACATGGTGATCTTATTTTATCATGCTCATGTTGATCATTTCCTTAGCAACTTGTGTTTTAATGAAGTTTTTTATTATTAAAATCCTTCACATACCACATGATGTTCTTAATTTCACTCATTGTCTAGGTGACTATATTTCACACAATTTATTCACTGTGATATGATCCTTTTCATAGTGTGATTTAGGTGATGTCTCTTATCCTTGGAAAGAGAGCTAGTCACAAGGTCAAAGTTAGAATGAGAACTTTACTTCCCTCCTCATGGCTTATTTGATCTTTAAATTTCACCTCAGTGATGAATATATTTCCTTATCAAATGAACTTAACCTTGATGACTCCCTTCTTCCACAATTGGGATGAGCTGAACCACCAAGCTCCTTAGATCAAATTGTCTAATGCATAAATCACCTATGAATTGATGTTTTGGGAGCTTGGGGGTTCCTTTTCTATCTGGACCCTGAGACAACATCTCATCCTTATAATGGTGTAAAAAAGTATTGATATAGATAGAATGGGAATTTCCACATATTTGACATCTCAATTACAAGACTTACTATTTTTATCATGTCATATCTAGGATTGATATTTTTCATAAGTTTTCACAATTTTCACCTCCTGATGTTTCATACTCATTTAGAGTGTTTTGGATGTTAATAATTCACCATTTTTGAAAACTCACTATTTTAAGACATAACCAACCATGTACACCTACTATTTTTAGAAATATGGCTTACATGTGTCAGGTTGTAATGGAAACACTGACAAAAAATTGGTTTTCCTCAGGACTCTTTACTTCGAATTTCAAGGTTTTTGACCCACTCGATCTCTGTAGAATAAAAATGGAAACTTGATGAAATTTTATTTTGTATCATTTCTATATATTAATAGATTTTGAGAGGGAAAATGAAAGAATTTTTCTTGAAAAATGACTAGGTTTGCTGAGAGGAGTTAGCCCAAATTTTTGAGTGATTTCTGACTTGCTCGTGGCCATAACAGCTTGTCTGAAGAGTAAGAGGTTAAATTAAAGTAAGGGGGTATCAATTTTATGTCTCTTTTGTCCCCTTTTTCCTGCTAGGGGATAGAGGGGACACATAGGTGTCTAAATTGAAAGCTTTATGAGATTAAGGGCTTAAATGTTGCTTTCGAGGGCTAAAAGGGTGTTTTTAGGTGACCAGGGGCTGACAAGGTTCAGTGATGTCACAATTTTATGTCCCCCTTATCTCTTGGAGGAAAGAGGGGATAGTAGGGTATCCTAAATGTGACCTGGGGAAGGGGTGTTCACACTTTTGTGTCCCCCTTGTCCCCCTTGTACCATGGGGGATAGATGGGACAAAGGGGACAACTAGGAAGAAAAAGTGTGACTAGGAGCATGCATGCAGAAGAGGTGGTCACACTTTAGTGTCCCACTTATCACCTAGGTGACATAAGGGAGAAAAGGATGTCCAAATTGAAACTTTTCCATTCTAGGAAAGCATGTTTTTCCTTGTATGTCCAAATCAGGACTCCTAAACTAATGTTTTCATCGTGGAAGCATAGGAAATTGTTTTGTGGTCAAACATTGTAGCCATTTTTATGCCCTTAGAATAAATTTATTATCCCATGTGCGCCGTCCTATCACCTAGTGGGTATTGGGTGCTCACCTGAGGCATGCACGGTTACTGAGCCCCTCCTTTCTGTGAGTCTTGTGAGAATAGATTGATCAATGATAGAAACTTAGATGAAAAAACATAAAAAACCATGCATTCATTATGATACTTAAGATGGGGTATTATATTAATATAACCATTAAGGTATCCAGAGAAACATTATATAAATAACAGATCTGATCCATACTAGAAAGGAAATATACTAGGATTCACACCCATGAATAATTTATACTTAGAACTGAATCCTATATTCATATTAGTCAAATTTCAGTAACCATATTACATTCACCAAGCCATGACACGCCAATGTAAAAATGTAGATTAGACTTATGCATCAAAAACCCTAACTATGATCCCATATCACAAAAAGGTTTTTACAAGCCCATCCCTCTAGACAAGATATTACCCATATAGTCCTCTAAATGAGAACCTCAACTCTCTGGAACCTTCTTATCATTCCTGTAGAGCTTCTCCTTTCATTCTCTCTATATCTGTTGTCCCTTATTCTACCTAAGAATCTCTATATATATTTGTATTGCCCATCGCCATGCCTTTTCTGAAGTAACAAATCGATCACCAAGTGTCAATTTGGTCCTCTAATGGAGTATGCTTCTTCTCATCCGAACTCTCCAATCTCTATAATGATGTCTTTCTCAATCTTTCCATCACATGAAATATTCCTTTCTTGACCACCAAGTTTTCAGGCTGACACCTTATCCACTCTGCATTCTTAGTTGGGTCACGCTTTTATTGTGTGCTTCCTAGAACACCAAATGTGGCTAAGTCCTAAAACCCTTTTCTTTTTCGAGTGCACGTGCCGTGGGTTTTACTAAACCCTTTTAAAACCCATGTCCTATTGACAAAGTGTCAAAGGGCATGTGGGAATATGGGGCCAGAGAAACATTATATGGATAACATAACTGGTCCATACTTGAAAATAAATATACTAGGATTCACACCCATGAAAAATTTATACTTAGAACTGAATCTTATATTCATATTAGTCAAAGTTTAGTAACCATATTACATTCACCAAGCTATCACATGCCAATGTAACAATGCATATTAGACTTATGCATCAGAAACCCTAACTATGCTCCCATATTACAAAAAGGTTTTTACAAACCCATCCCTCTAGACAAGTTATTACCCCTACAGTCCTCTAAATGAGAACCTCAACTCTTTGGAACCTTCTTATCAGTGCCCACCGCCATGCCTTTTTTGAAGTACCAGATTAGTCACCAACTGTTAAGGTGGTCCTCTAATGGAGCATGATTCTTCTCATCTGAGCTCTCCACTCTCTACAATGATGTCTTTTTGGATCCTTCCATCACATGGAATATTCCTTTCTTGACCAAAAAGTTGCTAGGCTGGCACCTTATCTACTCCACATGCTTAGTCGGGTCACACTTTTCTCATGTGCTTCCTAGAACATTGAATATGGATAAGTCATGAAACCCTTTACTTTTCAGGAATGCACACTATGGGTTTTACTAAACCCTTCTAAAACCCCTATCTTGTGCACCTTTACCCTACGTGCCCTTCTTCATATTGGTCCCACGTGCTCACACACCCTTTAACACTTGGCCAATATTTTAAGGCCCAACATCACCCCACACTAAGTTTGTTCTCCGTCCTTGGGAGAACCTTCCTTCAATGAATAAAGAATGGTAGATTCTGAGTAGTTGGAATAAAGAATGAAGGAATGAAGAATGAGGGGACTAAAAATTAAAGGATGGGGGGAACCTAGAAGAATTTGTTTATTGCTAAAGGAAGAGTGGGAAATCCTTTCCAATATCTACCTCGAGATTCTCCCAAGCATCTACCTCACTCTGTGCTTGCTGGAAGAGGTCACCTACATGGGCGCTCATCTCCTCAAAACTTAGCTCCTACCCATTAGTACTCATCATATCAAAAATACCCTTTATTTTGTTTACAAGTTCATTGAGTGTGTCCATTCTACAGGTGATCTGGGGATATAAATCCTTCACTCGGTTTTTGATCGAGCCCCATAAGGTCTCGATAGCTTCTAATTTCTTCTCCACTTCGGCCAGGATCTTATCCTTCTCTACTATGTTCCCCTTATTCATCTCTTGAAATTCCTTAATCTCTACTTCTTATGTAGTAACTAAAATTCTTGCTACCCTACCCCTATCAGTGTAATTATCATAAGTGGCCTCAACAACTTGTACGATGACCTTTACATTGGTGAGTAGTTTTGTATACTGAGCAATGAGTTATACCACCTTCAACTTCTCCTCCCTTTCTTGGTGCATTATCACCTCTTCTATGGATTCTAAGGTGAGTGGTCACCTCTCCATTGCGAGGATGCAAGTCAAATCCTCTAGGCACTACAAGGTTGATTCATATTTTTTCTTGGGTGGTGTTAGGTCATGATGATTTAAGACAATAACATCCTTAATCATCTTAATTTTCTTATATAATTCACGCACCTTTTCCTTCTCCTATTTCAATTTGTGCCTTAATTGTGCGCTGATTAGTTCTTCTTGTTTCATATCCTTGCTTTTCTCGAGAAGCGCCTCCTCCTTCTCTAATTATTCCTCTTAGGAATTTCACCCTATCATTCCTTCCAAGAAATCTAGCCTTAACCTCGACTGAAACCTTTTTGAGTGTATTACAGAATTTATCATTTGAAAATTGTTGAGCATTTACCAAGGGGTTTATCCTTTTTTTCTCTGGCATCTTCATTAGCACCCCTTAGCTTACTTCAAACTCAAGTTCATCGATATGGGATTTGAATGCCCAAGATAGCATTTTCTTAGTTCAAGGGTATGCGCCTTCTACGTCAAATGATGACATGTCTAGGAGTTATTCTGTTGGCACGGTGCTCTAGAAGCACGTGCATAACACCTTTATTAGATCATCGATGTAACCCATTCCTTGCACATATGGTGCCACTATGCTCTTCCCTCATGTTCACACATCCTTTGAAAAGCTTACTGCTAGGTTGGGGTCTCCACCCATACTACCATAATCTTTTCTAATGCTCTCCTCTTCTATCTCCTTAAGGTCATCATTTGCACTGCGCTTTACCTCTTGTTCCACTAAATTTTTGATAATTCCTTCCACTTCTCTCTCCACGACCTCTTTTATTTGTTATTTGGTGAGGCTTGGGGTCCTCTGATCTCTTGTGTTCACTTCTTCTCTCACCCCTTTGCCTTGAGCATCTGATTTCTCCTCACCATCCTTCTCTTCGCTTCCTTCTTCTTCTGAATCATGTATATCATACATGTGATGATTATGAAATTCTTCATCCTCATCATCATCTTTATATCCTCTGTAGGCCTCCAAGCCCACTGTTTCCTCTAAGTCTTCCCTCTTTGATACCTTCTATTTATTCCTAACTGGTGATTCTAGTATAGGAGACTCTTCCTTCTCTTTCTCTCCAACAAGAGACTCCTTCCTTGGAGACTCTTCTTGTGTGGGAGGTTCATCTTTCTCTGGTGCCTCTTCTTCTGGGGTATTCTCCCTAATTGGGGACTTCTTCCTGCACATGTAAGTGCTTGTCTTAGTGCTTGCTTCTGGTGCACCCATAGATGGTATTGTTTGCACACTTGGTGCCTTATTCTTATACACTTATCTCTCCATTTTCTTTGGATGATACTTCTTCCTCCCTGTGGGGTCCTCAAGAATGGAGACATCATTCTCTAGGTAGGCACCCTTTTCAAACTTTGGTCTAATGCACAAGTATACTCTTGCTGCAGTCCTTTTGGAAATTGGCAGTGTTAAAAGTTTCATCATCTGTACTTCATGGGAGATATACTTCTCCACATATGTGATCTTCTTGGCATTTACGATATTTCGACGTAGCTTATGGTGGTCTTGTTCCACTTCACTTGGGTCAAACCTTAACCATTTTACCTCCTTGAAACAGTTGACCCCTACCTGGAAATACTACATGGTGAAAGAGAATGGAAATTTACACCATGGACTCTAAGTCCCATATGTTAAAGTGAATATTCCAATGTAGAAATATTGATACAAAGTAAAATCAACCTCTTCACCTATAAGCACGGAAAATTACTTAGGTATCCTCCACTCTTCCCCGAATGCATCACGCATTTTATCATACCATTTTTCCAGGCGCTCCTTATGGGCAGCCATCATGGTATTACATGTATACTTCTCAAACCTTTTTGCGGGTGAGGGATATTACTATAGATATTCCCATACAAACTTCTCTAGATCATCGAGCACTTCAATTTCTGAGAAGACAATGGTGAGGAGAACATTGCAAAATATTATCTTACTTCCCTCTTGTGCATTGCTAATGATTTCATCTGCAATAAAGGCAGACAAGTTGTAGATGATTCCTTTTGAAATCTTCTGGCATACATTCAACCATACCTTGTTTACTTGTGTCCACCTTTCTTGACCATTCATCTTGGTAACCAAGCACATGGCCATCCTCATTACAGGGTCAGGGATATCTATGATATCAAATTAGCACAAACGCTTCTTTTAGTCATAGGCCTACATAGTCTCCTTGATGACATCCTTATCATCCAAGCTGTCATCTATAGAGTCCCCTTTACAAACTAGGACAGTAAAATTTAATATGAGCTGAGGGGTTATGTACATTTTACGGACTACAAAAATGGAAGTGGTCTTCATGTACACATGACATCAACTATTGGTATAACCACTCGGGATTTCCAAAATAGGGCAACTCATATAGTTTCATCAACCCAGCCTTACACAACATCACCTTCTCCTCATCGTTCTAGATCAACATTCCTTCTGGTGTCCTTGTATCAGTTGGATGAACCAATTCCAATGCCATCTCCTTCTCTATAGTACTCGTGTAATGGTTTTATTCACTCACGGACATATTCCTGACATGTAATACCCATTCTCTCCCCGACAACACTCCATCTGGCTACTGTATCTCTGCATACCACCCCTCATTAAACATAGCTGTGGTAGTTTGTTTCCCTTTTCCCTTTTCTTCGGTGAAATGATTGCCTTCTTTGGTGATATTTTTACTTGTTAGGTTATAGCCTAAACTCTTCTTGTCCCTCTTCCTTTCTCTATTTGATCTTGTGGATCAACTCCATGGAATAATCCTTCTACTCCCATGCCCTAGCTATAAAACCCTAACTTGAAAAATTCTTCCACAAGACGGTGTGCTCCTCTGAAAATTTTCTTCCCTATGCCTGTGTACTCCTTCCACTCTAGTTTATAGATCAACCCTAGTCATATAATCAGATCTCTATGATAATTTCTTCACACAAATATATCTTTGTGGATGCCCTATTTCACAAGACCTCTTCACTTTCATAATTGCAAGATAAATAATAATATGTATGACTTCATACTTATAGTTATATTTCCCCCCTTTCCAGTAATAAATGTTTCACCACCAACAAATGTACTTAGCATTAAATGCATTTTTTTTCTAAAGCCAACCTTAAGCACCCTTACCCATGCGCCCAATCCTATGTGAAACCTTTTATAATATTCTGGCATGTAATAATTTCGTTACCGACTGAAGAATCTTATGCGTGTGTCTGTAGCGCCGAAGGAACTTCTTCTGTTGACCTGATTTTTTCCCTCTCCTATCTCATGTTATTCCCACACTTCTCATCCTTTTAACGTGGTATTTGTTAAGCTATCTTGACACCAAAATTTCTTGTCCACCTTTTCCACGTTCTCTCATCCTTACGCACTTTTTTATATTTCAACTGGGCCATTTAACACAACTTCCACTGCCAAATAATTTGTCACTTTGCACTACCCCACCCCACACCAAAACTTATGCGCGATCCTTTGCGCATACACAACCTTTTGAAATTAAAAGTGGTTACCGGTGTACAAGGCGCAAACATAGAACAAAAATAAAGGAACAAGCAATGAGAAGTGGAAACACAAGGAAAGGAAATACGTAAAGGGAAATCCTAAGATATTGGTGATACTTCCTTATTCACAAACACAAGGAAGACTTATTTATAGTAGGGCTTTAGATTACGTCCATTGAAATGGCTAGGTAACCTCATCCCATCTAGTGCTTGAAACTGGTAGAAACTTGAGTCAAGGATGTATGAGATGATGTAAAGGCCCAACCAATGGACTTTCAACTTCCCAGGATGGTGCAAAAATTTGGAATCATACAACAACACCATCTGCCAAACCTCAAACTATTTATTCTTGATATGATGATTATGCCATGCCTTTTGTCTATCCTTTTCAGTCTTCTAGCTCCATCTAGCAAGTGATTGTCTCTCATCTAACTACATCAACTTATCGATCATTTTCTTGAGCACTTGTTCATTAGAAAATCCTCCTGTACGCACTATACGCAGTGATGGTAACATGAATTTAACTGGAAAAACAGCCTCTATGCCAAACAATAATTGAAACAGTGTGGCTTTATTCAACCTCTTATAGGTTGTCCCGTATGCCCATAGAACTGCCATCTCAATCTTGTCTTCTGACATCAAAAATTTTGGTCAGAGTGTGATTTAGTATCTTGTTAAATGCTTCAATAGTTCCATTCACTTGAGGATGATAAGGGGTAGTCTTGTGATGGGCCACCATAAATTCTGCTAACTCAATCCTGGCCACTTCATTCAGAAAATGTGTACCCCTATCACTAGTCAAGCTCAAAGGACATCCATACCTACTGATTATGTTTTCACATAAAAATATAGCAGTTGTCATTGTAGTGCAATCCTTTGTAGGCACTGCCTCTACCCATCTTATCAAGTAATGATATACCGTGAACCAGTCCTTTGTGTGGCTAGTGAAATTGGTCTTACAAATTCGATTGCCCATTTTTCAAATGGCTCTGCGCTGGCTATTGGCCTTAATGGCATCGCATCCCTCTTTCCATTTTTTCTCAGGAATTGACTATGGTTGTAGGCCTTAAAAAACTCAATACAATCCTGATATATGTTCTCCCACCAGAGCCCTATGAGTAGAATCTTTTGTGTGGTTGTATTTCCTGCATAGTGCCCTCCTGAAATCCCACCATGCACTTCCTCCATAATCACCATGTGCTAATGTTCTAATACGCATCGGTGCAAAACCTCATCATGGCCTAACTTCTACAGGTCTATACTAATCTACATGTAGGGTGCAATGTGTATTGCTAATTGTTTTATCTCTAAAGCCTTCATCACGTTCGACTCCACACCTATTTTAAGGAACACCACAATATCTTCTAAGTCTGAGGGCACACGCCACAACCTAAATAGTTACGCATCTAGCATGGTATCCTTAATACCCTGCGTGTCCTCTCCTGAGTCAATCCTTGATAAGTGGTTAGGTAATGAATTACGTCTTCCTAGTTTTATAACCATCGTGAACTCAAGATCTTGAAATAATAGGACCCAATGACATATGGGTCCTTGTAAAACTGGTTTTAATCAAGTACTTTAGTTCCATGTGATCTATGTAGAATATAAATGGTGTTACTAGTAGATACTTCCTGAAATTATGCAACACATAGATAATTGAAAGTGCCTCGCACTCAGCAGTTGTGTAGTTCTGTTATGCTAGTGTCAACCTCCTACTTACAAAACACAAAGGATGATCAACAATACCATCACCAGGTTGTGCTAGTACTACTCAAATGTCTGTTCCTAATGAATCATCATGCACATGGAAAGGCTTATCCCAAGAAGGGAAATGTAGTATGGGTGCAATAACACTCCTATCCTTCAAAGTGTCAAATTCCTTCTGCTGCGCTTATCCCCAGTGAAAGTGACTCTTGTGCTTAAGTAATTCTTCCAAGGGCATGAAGATCTTGGCATATCCTTTGATGAACTTCTTGTAGTACCCCGTATGCCCAAGAAATCCATGCACTATGATCTGAATAGTAGGCTCTCCCAATCCCACAATAACAACAACTTTGGCGAGATCCACTAACAAACCTTCCTTACATATAATATGTTCTAACATGGTTTCAAATAGGGTAGAAAAGACAAATTTCTTAATGTCAAGGGATATTATCATCTATCGACATCTCTTGAACATCAGTCTCAAATTGTCACAATGGTCTTTCACTAGCTCATACATCATCTAGTCATCTAGGTAGACTTGAAGAAACTTATGGATGAAGTCCTGAAATGCTTGTACCATGATGTGTGAGAACATAATAGGAACATTCTTTAATCCAAAAGGCATAACCATGTATGAAAAACTTCCCCACTCAGTGGAGAAAGTTATCTTTCTCTAGTATTCTTTTGTAATCCTAACTTAGTTATACCCTAAGAACCCATCCGTAAAATAATAGACCTCGTTCCTAGCTATTCCTTCTAGAATTTCTTTAGTGAAGGGAGTTGGAAAAGGGTCAATGACACATACTGCATTCAAGTCCCTATAATCAACATAGATCCTTATCATCCCATCCTTCTTAATGCTTATAACCATTGGGATTACCCATTCTGATTCTTCCACAACCTTAATGATACCGGATTTTATTATCTTTTCTATCTTATCCTTGAATCTTACGTATAATTTTAGATTCATTTGATAGGGTCTCTTTCAAATCGGGTGCATACCTTCCTTCAACTTGATCATCATCTCCCCCAAGTAATCATGAACACCTTTGAGCTCATGGTACCCACGTGGGAATAGATCCTGAAACTCACGCAACAAATCAATGATTTTTGAAACCTCTTTCTCAGACTAATAATCCCCAATGATAGATTCCTTAGGTTCTATCTCTATCCCAATGTTAACCTTATTTTTTTTCAAGGGTTCATGGTAGGCACATGCTCGTTCATCAAAATTATCCATTACTTCACATGTACCTTTAGAATGGTTAACATCCAGACTTTCCATTTCTTCACCATCTACTACATAGACCATCTTTCCTTTTTCCTTTTCAATGCACATGCGCTCAAGTTGTATCTCTTATGATTATTCTTCATTGAAACACGTCTCCAAACAATGTTCACCTAACAAATCTAGTAACCTATCTTCTGTCATAGCACTATCTCCCATTGTAAGGTGCTTGAAAACTTACAACACCTTATCCACTGATGGATCAGTACTCTGATACTCAAAATCTTGAATGGGATCATCTATTAACTCCTTCCAATTCCGTGTCTGATGGCGTGTCTTTGAGTGAATATACCATGTTGGTGCACAACCTTGTAAGGTAGAATATAACTTATGTACCCATAAGAAAGGTGGTAAGGCTTCTATGCCTCCCATCTAGGCCTTTTCACATGCTTGGCTATCGGAAGAGGCAGGTTATTTGGCATGGTAGTCTTGGATAATAGTTGGTGCATTGCTTCTACAGAACCTTATAGAAAATGTGACTCTTACCACACGAAACTCTAGGAGACTCTCATGATGTGTTTCCCACCAACACACCATAGTTCCAAGCAAGTCATAACTAAGCATACTTCTCCTTTCATCCTCATTTTTCCATTGAGCCTCTATTTCTCACAAAAAATCATTAGGGATTTCTCCTCCAGAGTAACTTGGTATCTTCTTCCTTCCCAAGTGCTTTACTAAGCACACCTTTTTCATGCTTGTTACAAATCCTCTCAATTTTAGTTATATCACTCATCTACTGAGCATCTTCAAATATGATAACTCCTTCTGTAGGATGAATTATCTCAGGATCTTTGATGGAGTGCACAGATTTTTTCAAGGAATTCCTCTCCTAAGGGCTCAATATAGGGCGTTGAATTCCCATCTATTAAAGGGATGATCACCATTTCTTCCCTTTTCTCGAAATTGATATACCCCTTGTTAAATTTTAGGTTAGCATTATTTTTATAACACCAAGGGAACCAAAGTAGTGCTGGAAATGTATCCACCTCAGTGAGATCAAAAACTTAAAAGTCCCTAGTGAACTTGGCCCCTTGAATAGCAATAACCGCATCCTTCAAGACACCAATGGGAATTTCTTTTGTCCTTTTTTCCATATACAACACATTCAAAGATGACTATAATGCGGGCCTTCCCATTTGATGCCAAACATCTATTGTGATAACATTGACCTCCCCTCCTATGTCAATAAGGATATTGCTCAGAAGCCACCCATCAACACCTGCATTCAATGTGATCTCTTTATTACAGTCAAGGTTGTGAGGAAGGTTGGCATGCAAAACCTACCTTTCATGCTCTCTCCCAGCACATGGTACCTTATCTCATAACCATTATCCTAGAAAGGGAATGATATTCTCCTACCTTAATAGTTTGCACACTTCCCTAACCTCATCTAGATTTTTCTATGGAGCCTCAACATTCTTCCTTTGCTCCAACTACCTTGACTACTCTTTTAGACACTAGATTTCTCCTTGTAATCCCTGAATCACATCCATAGTCTCTTGATATGCCTCTTTCTGATGAGCAGGGTCTGGATACTTCCCATGTACCACTTATTCCCTAACAACCTGTTTCTGTCTTTGCATCTCCTTTGCACGCGCAACCTCTACTCACATTGTCACTAGTACAGGTTCTTATCATGACTCATGTGCTACTCTTGGCATCCAATGTGGGTTGGCCTTCTTTATTATTACTATCCCAGTGCCTTTATCCTTTTAGTGTTTTTATCTCATGTGTTCAAATAGCTCAGAACACTCCTTGTACTTATGCTTCTTTCCGCACCACAAGTATTGCAATAGGTCAAGACATTCACGTTTATAATGCTCCGTCGATCCGAAATTATAACAGGTTCCATGCAAGAAATCACTTCTTCCTCTGCCATGGTTACTGAGACCACTAAATCCTCCACAAAAACCTCTTCCACACGCTCCTCCATTTGCACACCCTTCATAACGGTGATCATTAGCCTTGGAACAACTTGCAAGGATAATTTGGTGCACGCCAAGATCAATGGTATCATGAACCTGGTCGATCAGCCTGCAATCCTTGGTATCATGGGTCATAGAGGTACAAATCTTGCAATAGAAAGACACATTCTTATGGATCACTTGTTGTAGTAAAGAACACTATACGTACCCAAAATTGTAGGGTACTGCACCGCCAGAACAATGTTACATGTGCCCTAATGATGATACAGGTCTCCTCGCAAGGTGTTTAGGATCCAAAAAAATTTCTCCAAGTATGTGTTAACATCCCACATGCCCCACTTAGCCCCTACATGCTTTTATTTTTCCTTCCCCCTCTTTTCCTTTGCTTTTCGGTCTTCAGTGACGAAACCACTGCCTTACCTAGGAAGCAGTCTCGTGACCGCTACCCAGGCACGGCGGTAGTCCTGTACCCACTGCCCTGCACACATTTTTCTAGAACATTTATTTTATTGCGACTCGCGTAAAAATCAATGTTTACCAGCTTTTTTCACCGCCTTTGCTTTTATTTATGATTTTGGTTCCCTGGAATAGTGTTTTGGCATTATTTATGGTTTAAGAGATCAAATTGGTTTCACCTTTGGGTAAATGGGATTCTATAAATAGCTGGCTTGTGCTCAAGCAAATGGCCCCTCAAATTTGCCTCTCAATTTATCATTGCAGTAGCTTAGTCTTTCAATTTTGCCTAGGATTCATAGTTTTGTTTATTGAATGCATAATTAGTGTTGTCTTACTGTTAGGAAGCCACATAATCTTCTTGTGCTAGTGTTGTTACTGTTTCATGCAATCCATTGGAGTAGGATAGTTTATTTTCAGTAGGAAGCCATTAAAGTTACAGGTTTTGTTCGTAAAAAATAATAGTTTCAGGTTCTGGATGTTTTGTGTTGCACGAAGCGCAATAAATCCCACTAGGAATTACATAATCCAACCTCTATTCTCTTGCACCATCCCTCTCCTACTCACATTGTATTCAGTCTGCATCCTAAGATGCCATTATTTCGATACAAACTTCTATTGATGCTAACATCACACGCTTTTCTAGATTCACGTGAGCATGAAGGAACAAGGAGATCACACTGAGGGGACAAAGCCATACACAACCAGATTCACCATTGTTCTACAAATTCCAGGTTCAAGATTTCAAAGTTCTTGTTAAAACATATCAAATAGAGCAGTTAATCATTTCATTTTAGTTAATATCACTTTCGATATTGCCGGGGAAGCTATGGGGATTGATAGTTTCTGAGAAACTATGATTCACTCCTCACTTATAAGGTAGGATTGAGAGTCTTTCAAATAGATTAGATCAGTTATCTGGTTACTTAGAATAGATTTACAACTGCACAAGTAAGTAGCCATACTCGGCTGCTTTGTTTGTTTTAAATTTTTTCATTAGTTTAGTTCTCAATTTCTAGATATATTAGATAATTGCTCTTTTAAAATTCTGTTCAGTAGTTTATCAATAAAATCAGATTTAGGAATATACATAGATATATCTTGTGTAGTTAATTTATTCTATCATTAGTTAGCCTTATATCATTTCCTTTTTGCATGACAATCATGAGACCTAGAGAGCCTATAGAATACATATTCGAGCTAATCATGGCTCAACCCAATGTTATTATGGAAATAACTGATATAGATCAGAATCTTAGAATCCAAGTCTTCCAAACAATAGTAGACTTACAATAGATCAGTTCACAGTTAAGAGGGTTAAACATTGAAGACGACCAAGCACACATGTTTTGGTCAAATCAGCCTAACTACAGATTACCCTAGATAAATATCTGCATGACTATAGAAGGGCTTGAAAGAGAGCAAACGTTCGGTTGTGACCCCTTAGTCCCACAACCAGACGTTCTCACTGACATAAACACTAGCTTAAGAATTCAGGTTACTAGAACACCTATAAGGGACTCTGAGAAGATTGCACAACTTGTAGTTCTAAACATAGAGGCTGAAAAGGTATACGAATACTGGATACTAGGGATTAGAGATTGATTTCTTGTATGACCATAATATGTCCACAACAACCAAAAATCTACAGTTGTGATCCATAAATCCCACAACCCAATGAGTCCACAGGTCAATCCAACATACATGCTGGCTTATGCACATTAGTATTTAGATCCACGCCACTTCCACCAACCATTATCACACAATTATCCTTGTTAGATATATCAGCTAACAAAGCCAAGGATTTCTGGACTAGACCGGAGAATTGACCATAGGATCCACTGTACCCATCATCCATCTTATGACCCTGTCTAGAGAGATACATGAAACAATCCTAGGTCATTTTCCCCGTATCCCACAACCTATAGATCGGATCACGCTAAAGCTCGATATTGATTGGAGCCTTTGAGCAGTCATCCTCGTTGACCGATCTATCATGCCAGTTCAGGTTAGGAGGGCCTTCTTTTCCTTAGATTTGTAGATTCCATTAGTGTGCATCGAAGACATAAGATTTCCTAACTAGTTTCTGCATCCTATGTATAGTCCATCCCCACCGGCTCTCTCGGCACGACCTTGGGAGGTCGGGTGCGAGGAAGAGTTACTTGTAGATTCCCATGCTTGCTTGTCACTTTTCCATCATATAAAAACCTACTTGCATCTTGATCCCCATGGAATATTTCACAGTATACTGTCATATCGCGTACCACTTTTTGGGAGTAACTTTCCTTTGTATTCCCTTCCACTTCACAATCTTTACACCAACGATCACTATGAACCTCATGCACTGAGTTTTTGGAAATCTTCTCTAACAATTTAGCCATTACAGTAGTTTGAGCCTCTAGGAAAGGGCTTACACTGGTATTAATGATCCCAAAAGTCTTAGTATGTAGGGAAGCTTCTAAGGTCTTGCGCAGGTCTGTGAAAGTCTTGTGTGACAATTCCCTTCTAAACGATGTTATCAACCCCCCCAAAAACCATTGAGCATGCTAAGAGGGGTGAATGTCATAGTGTAGTTTTGATAAGATATTTTTAAACCATGTATCATACTCTCGTACACTCTTTGACATTCCTTGCTAGATCTCCTTCAGGGCACTGATGATTTTTTGCTCAAACTCAGGGATATGGAACTCTACTAGGAATATGTTTTTAATTGCAGTGTAATTCATGATCATATGATGGGGGTCATAATTGTTGTACCAATTATGCACACACCCTTATAACATTTTTGTAAATTGACTTGTCTTTCACTCTGGGGTAGTGATCCCCTTTGCACTCCATAAAAATTCACACTTGTGCATGTGATCTACAACATCCTCAATGCCTATGTATTCATGTAGGTGAAAAGACATCTCAAAAAATACTTGCAGGGGTGGCTGAGGTCCTTGTCCACATAACCTAGAACCTTGGTTTCCTCCCATGTTTCCTCTACCAGCAGATCTACTAGACCTACCAAGTCCTATCCCTCCTGACCCACAAGATCCTCGAGATCCACTACATCTACCAGGTCCTTCGGCCCTTACACCACCAAATCTACCTTTTGTACCTGGAAAATGGCCTGAAGTGGTTGTGCCTAGTGTTCCCATGTGCCATTAAACTACTCATCGATGGTTTGTGATATTCTCCCGTTTATAGTTATGTGTCCAGCGCCAATCCCAGATGTGATACCCAAACTTTGTGTATTTGTAATTTGTCCAAAAATTCCTCCAAACATAGGAATGGTTTGTGTGGTCATAGATGTCCCAAAAAATAAATTATATCTCTTAGGCGCAAATTGGTTATTCCCACCGATACTAAATGGGTTAGAAATAGTTCTCCCTTGATTTGGAAAACCAAACACCAGGGACTAGTCACCAGATGGGTTCAGATGCACGCTGAAATCTTTCCTTTCTCCATGTCACAAAATCTCATCAAAATTTTAAGGGGCTTCTGTTCCATGCTTTCCAAGATGGGGTAACACAGACTGCTCGAGTTCCACATTTTTTGAGTGAACCTCAAATCCTTCCTGTAATGTATGCCTCCATAGATGCATCACACCTACAACCTCATGTTGTGTAGCCATCTCCCTTTCACAACCTTCACTATACTTGAGTCATCTCTCTTCCCTCTCCTTTTCAGCCGTAATGTTTTTCATCTTCCTTCACCCTAGCTTCCTCACCCAACGCTCAGAGAAGCTTAGCCAACCATAGGAAATGCCTCAAAAATTTGGGTAATGATCAGGATCTTTATATCCAGAGGGAAATAACGTACAAATGATCCTCTAGGTTTCCTTACGAACTCAAACTCAACAACCTCTAGACAAGAATACATAGAAATGGCATATTCTAGAGTATAACTAGTTGTCACTCGTTTCCACCAATGATCGACAACATGCATCCAAGTAAGATCTACATCCTATAGCCTTTGGTAATCATCTTGGGTCCACACACGTGATATGTAGTACCAGATTGATTTGGATGCATATCATGAAAGCTATTCAAATAGTTCCACTAGAAAGCAACATAAATTTTTTTTCATACAACTCATGGTACAGGTGCTTTTCTTCCCATCTGCGTGTATCAAACTTAGGTCCAGTGCTGAATCTTTGAGCAAAATCATCCTCTGCACTCCTAAACTATGCTTCAACACTCTCTAAGGTCAGGTGATTAGTCATCACATATCAATGGTACCAAGATGTAGATGTATCCATTTCTCACAACAACTTCGAAAAGAGGTCCCAGCAACGGAACCAAGATGTAGTATTTTTAATGCCCTTAAAACAACATTCTAATCCCATACACACTGGCCTATCAACCAGCGAGCACTAAGTTCTCACTGAAGGCATGCATGGGTGTTGAGCCCCTCCTTTATGTGAGTCTTGTAAGAATACATTGATCAATGATATAAACTTAGATGCAAAAAGGTAAAGAACCACGCATTCATTTTGAGAGCTTAAGATGAGGTATTATATTAATATACCCATTAAGGTAACAAGAGAAACATTATATGAATAAGCTATCTAATCCATACTAGAAAGGAAATATACTAGGATTCAGATGCACGAACAATTTATACTTAGAACTGAATCTTATATTCATATTAGTCAAAGTTTAACAACCATATTACATTCACCAAGCCATGACATGCCAATGTAACAATGTAGATCAGACTTATGCATCAGAAACACTAACTATGCTCCCATATTACCCCTACACTCCTCTAAATGAGAACCTCAACTCTTTGAAACCTTTTTATCATTCCTATAGAGCTTCATCTTTCATTCTCTCTATATCTCTTATATATTATTCTACCTGAGCATCTCTATATATAGTTGCCTTACCCACCACCATGCCTTTTTGAAGTAGCAAATCAATCTCCAAGTGTCAAGGTGGTCCTCTAATGGAGCATGATTCTTCTCATCTAATCTCTCTACTCTCTGCAATGATTTATTTCTGGATCCTTCCATCGCATGGAATATTCCTTTCTTGACCACCAAGTTGCCAGGCTGGCACCTTATCCACTTTGCTTGCTTAGTTGGGTCACATTTTTCTCATGTGCTTCCTAGAACAAAAAATATGGCTAATTCATGAAAACCTTTTATTTTTCGTGCACGCGCACTGTGGGTGTTACTAAACCCTTCTAAAACCCTATCCTGCGCACCTTTACCCTGCACGCTCTTCTTCATATTTGTCCCATGTTTCCACACACCCTTTGGCACTTAGCCAATATTATGAGGCCTAATAAAAATTATATTATTTTGAATCTACAAAAATTTATGATATTAATGAAACAATTACTAAGACGCAATTCTTCCTTAAATTCCAAATTTAGGGCCTATTTCATCTTTGACTAAGAGGGGTAGTTGTAGTGTTCTGAACTACCTCAGGAAACCTTTCAGTTTTTGAATAAAAATAATTTTTCTATGTTGTAGAGGATACCAAGATATTATAGTCGACTATTTTTTTACTTCTTAACTCCTTTTAGAAATCCTATAATCACATGGAGAGGTTATCTTTCACCATTAGAGCTTTCATTCCCTACACCCTGAATTACCTGATGTTGAACAAATTGTTCCTAAATAAAATTTTGTTTAGTAAACTATCCTAAAATGATTCAAAAACCTTCAATGTCCTCCAAAATCACCCTCATGTTCTTTATATTTTCCCTATATTCTTCTAGAGGTTGTTTACTTGGTTGTAGAATGGCAAAAAATGACCTTTGAAGGCATCCTGAGGAAATTATCTTTCATCGATTCTTAATGATTTCATCTATGACATTAGGCACTCATAACTACAAAATAAAACACACTTAATAATAATTTTAGTACTTTCCTCTGATCTTGGGTGAGGGTTGAATTAAGGGTATGATTGCTAGAGGAATGATCTATAGTGACAGGGAAACATAATTTTCAATTACGAGCTTAGTTTTAATGTTCAAAGTTTTAATTTCTCATGTCATAAATTTTGCATGAAAACACTAGGTTATTACATGAGGTAGTGTTTACTTGTTTATATAGGGCTTCATATATGAGTTATCTAATATAATATGACCCAGGTGAAACATAAGACCCAACAAAATATATGAATTTGAAAGCAAAGTTGGAAGACCTATCGATCCAAGATTGTACAAGTCGGCCAAGTCTAGATATAAAATTTTGACCAAACTATACAACCCAACCCTGGGGTAGAAAATATGTCTAAATGAAGATTGGAACTTGTTTCCTAGTGTATTACTATGGATTTTATGCATTGCACTCTCACAATATCTCTATTTGTGTCAATGTGTGAGAGTTAAATAAGTTAAACAAGAGACCTTGATAAAGTGCTAGGAGGGAATGGAGAGATGGTATTTAGCATAGCAAGAGTGCTTTTTCAAATCAAGTGTTTTCAAAGTGAAAATTTCCAAATTTAAGTGTCTACATTTTCCCACTCATTTATGTATGAAATAAAAATTAAATGTCTTAAAGGAAAATGATACTTGAGTGTGTCAACACATGCTTTTCCTTTTCTAAAACATGTGTTTTTTTAGTTATCCCGTTGTGTTTGGTGTTGGCATGTTCTACGATGAAACCTATAAAACATAAATTGTAGTTCAATGTCCATGATAAATAAATTAAACTTTAACTCAAATATAACTTGTAATGTTAAATATTTTCATTTATATAAAATTGAAATGAAAAGATGTAAAAAAATAAGGAATACACCTATTTTCTTTATAGAAGGATAACATATTGTGTTTTGCATGTGCTTGGAAATTTGTATTATTAAAATTGTACAAAGGATTGAGGGTGATCAATATCCATTATGATTTTTGCCATGGAGAAATGAAATTTTTTGGTGTATACAACCTAACACAAAATGTCTGAGGAAAGAAGAAGAAGAATGAAGATTCCAAAACACGCTCACTAAGGAAGAAGGATTGTGTATAAAATTTATTCAAAGCAACTCTGATATTATCCCCTTTGATTGTAAGAGGAAAGGAAAGTTTGATCCCATAAAGAACTATAGTCCACATCGATGCCTTTCTATGACCCCATCAGGACCATATCATTTTATATGGATCTAGGCCCAACTTTCATGAATTAGGAAACACAGTTAGAAAAGACAATGGATGTTCCCATGACCATTCCCATATGCCACATAACTAAATAAAAAACTAAAATGTGCTGAAATGTTGACGGAGAAAGGAGACTAATTTCCCCAAGGTCTATAAAACTATAGTAGAAATTGGATTCCATAGAGGAGTAAAGTACTTCATGCCCCTTATATTGATCTGAACATGAGTGAAATAAGCCTGAAATTGTGTCAAAAACCTGATAATTATAGTTACAAACCTGAAAGGTGCCGATAAAATTGATGGTTTTTCTACCCTTGGGAAAAATATGAGTTCTAGGGTCAAGACCATACCATATGAGTCATTGACTAACCTCTACAGTTTTGAACATGTGAATTTCATCTGAATTTATGTGTTTTTCTAGATGTTGTAAGTACCTATACACTATTTTTACTTATATCATATTGCAAATGTCTACTTGTGTCTATTGTACATGTATCAAATGAACCTGACTGGATGCCCTCTCATTTGGGGCATGTTTGAAAAAACCATGTTGATGCACTTGGATCAAAAGAAAATATGTGTGCCCATGCACGAGATATTTTAATATTTGTAGAGGAATGTAGATATGTTAGAGAGGTGGCCACCTTGAATAACGTGCACCTACAAAAAATGGAAGGTATTTATGCAAATGGTGGAAACCATGGTCACATAGCAAAAGCCAAAATGAAAATAATAGATTAATAAAAATCATGTATTTGATAACAAGATATTAGTCTATAGTGCATGTAAATACAACAATAGTGCATATTTAGATGTAAGAAGTATGGAAACAATGTCACACACAAGGTGTAAAGCCATAGACATGGGACGTGCGAAGGTGTCATAAGGACAATCAAGGCCAGTAAGCCTACAAATAAGATCAATGTAATAGACGAACAAGATAGGCATGATGCCACAAACATGGGGACACCCACGATGTCACAAGACAATCAAGGAACATATGCCACAAAAAATGAAAAAAGCAACTAGTAATATACACCCACAAGCAAATATGTATGAAACAAGAGTGTAAAAATGTGGTAACATGATATCAGTATTCAGATATAGATGTGTAGTCATTAAATCATATGCACTTACTCTTGTGAGTATATACCCTCTAAAGTACACATTCGTATGTATATTGATCATAAATTCCTAAGTAATAGAGAACTTAGTCATTGAAAAATAACACATTGTTTTGAGATTGAGGGCTATTTCGAAGAGAATCCTGTAAGGAGTGATGTGTTCTACTATAATCTTGTATCTAGATTTACACCTTACAATCCAGCTCAATACTAGCCGACGTCCTATTCATATGTGTAAATAAGAAGACTATTTTATCTTTTTAGCACCCTAGTGATAGGACTACTCATGTAGGGATAGTAAGTTGCTAAAAACTCAAGTAAAATGCATAGGTCCTAGCTTTGGGTACCATATTTGTACATCAACCTACCTTCATCATCTTTTGCACACATTTTTTGAATGTTACATCTTTCATGTTTAATGTCATTACTACCTTGGGTTTCCCTCTCCACACCTCCGTTAATGATGAAACTTACAGTCTCATGAACTTACCATATATATACATGACTAAACTATTTAACCACTCATTAAGGAACTTAAGCTATTCAAGAGACTATCTTATTATCACATCATAACCTCCCCTCAACCATTTTCCCTCATAATTTACATGAAAACCCTATTTAGAATTGGTTTCAATGACTTCCCAAATGTTTTCCCTGAACATATTGGAGGGTTTATTCTGAATTCCATACCACGCATTTTTCATTGGTGATTATAATTAGTTGTAGCCCATTATCTCCTTTGTGCAGGATCTAGCACTAGGGAATCCTTTTAGTTCAAGTTTGGACTTCATTATTCAAATCACACACATGACACATAAGTACCACTACACACATCATCACAGGACACTACATTACACTTCACATCACACACACACACACATCATCATAACTGACATTGAGTGCTAATCATCTCTCACAACGTCCAACATTTGGCTATCAACTTGAATCAACTCCATCTGACGTTTTGGTGGCTTCTATCGAGGTCATTTTGACTCAAGCATATGCATATTTATTTATCTTGTCATATAATATGCATTTCATCTAAACATAAATTGTAATAAGTAATCATCAGGGTTTAAATATTCGTAGGTACATATGTGATCAGATTCATCAAGTGTAGTAGTAACCTGACAGTTGATTCCTCTGAATGAAGAAGAAGCGACAAGTTAAGTGACATATTTTTTATCAATTTATCAGTTTAGTCTCAAATTTCACAACTATTTTGGATTCAGACACCAGGGCTTAGAAAGCATGGTTTTTCGCTAGCACCCAGAAATACCTTCCCATTCCAGACACTCTTATCCCTGAGATCTTCACATTCCAGATAGTACAATAGACAAAACTTTTGGGAGCAATCTAAGAATCTATCCTTTCACAAGCTTGTTCATCATGTCCAGACCTACATTTTTCCACCGATAGTTGAAGTTATCAAGGATCTAATATGATTTCACTCTTGCTTATATTTCAACAAGATATAGAATATTTCTTGAATACTATTGTACTTCAAGTCTGTATCAAAATTGCATCCACCCTCGCTACGAGTTATATTTGAAATTTCATTAGGAATTAAGGTTAAATATGTGAGTTCTAAGAGATGTCCAATGTATGCATCAAAAGACGTGTTAGTCATGTTGGTATACATCATTAATCAATAACGAGTATCAATCTACTGTAATTAGGGCATAGATGAGGTGACATACTCTAAGGAAGTCCCTTTAGATTCCTAGAATCGGCCTTTGTCGAGTAGCTCGTTTACCCATTTATCTAATATATTTTGTTCAGTTGTCTCTGATTTGCAAGTTTCTTTGTCAAAAAAAGAGGAAGGATATTTTATCCATCAACATAAACAATCATCATCATGGGTATTGGTAAACCTCTTCGTCTTCTAAGGTTGGTTTTTTTATTTCATTTTATTAAGTTAAATTTAGAAAGAAAAAACTCTTTGGTACACCTAGTTTTGTATTTGTTACAAATATTTGAATGTTTTTATATTATTGGAATGCATAGTTGTGTACCAAAAATAATGGTGATAATGAAACCATCTAATGAGAAAATCCTAAAGAATTTGAGTAGTTATTGGGGAAGGATGAGGCTTAGGCCTCAATTTGATCCAAATTCTAGTTGTATCATAGTTGTAATATGTAACAAAGAAGGCCTAGGAGATAAAGTAGGTGCCGAAGTAGGATTTAAAGAAAGAAGTTGGTATAGTGGACTAGAAGAATGAATGTGTCTATTATTAGGATATAATTGACCAATTTTGTAGGTGGTATGTGCACTTGAGGACTGGCGGAGGATCCTTGGTGAGTGAGGATGATAAAAAGTAGTGCTTCTGGCTACGATCATATGAGGATACCTAGAGTCATGAGATGTAGTGTCCGTAACCAAATCCATATTAGGATATGTATGAAAACCATAGTGACTTCGGATACGATGGAGTACAATCCTAGAAAGTATTCTATGAGTGTTAGAGTTGTGAGAGGTAATAAACATAACTAAATACATATATATAAATACATTATGACTAGGAAATATAAGAGGAGAAAACCTCTAATTTTGATGACATGTTATTATGAGTTAACTTGACACATTGGTGGAGTATCAAGGGAAGACCCCTAAGATAACATAGCCAAGGGATTCTTAATCGTAAGCAACCAAAACTAAGAGTGGAAGAAATCGAGAATGAAATTGATGTAGTGATAGCACCAACAATGATAAGTAAAGTGATACACCGATAGCAGGGATTATTATCAAGTGAAATATTATATGTAGATATGCAAAAATATTGAAGTAGTATGAGAGATCAAATGTTATCCTTGTTATGTGGATCAACCAAAACACTACATTTAGGTACATGACTAATAGAGATAGGTATGGATAGCATGTCTGAAACAAATGTAAAATCTATATCAGATTCATCTAAAGTAATAAGAAATGTATAATCTGATGTGTGAGTGATATTACCAATCATTGCATCCAAATGGTGATCATAAGAGGGTATTAGATGTACCACATGATAAATACTGTGTAATTTAGATGTATATTTGTTAGTGTCATGGTTAGGAAGTGGATCATTGAATATTTTTAACTTAGCATTATTGTTGATTGGTTTGGAAGATTTAATAGGCTCATCCCATTCAATAAATTTATAATCAATAAGATATTGGATAACATGATGAATCTTTAGATATTTATTAGTGGGGTGACTAGTAAATCGATGATAATCACAAGAGGCATTGGCATTGAAATTATTACTTTGAGGATTACTAGTATCAACCTCAAATGGTACAGGGAAAGATATGAGATTGCATTCAAGAAATTGTTTCACTACAATATGAGGAGGGATTGAAAAATGAGTAAATTGGTAGCGGGTGGGCTGAAGTTGTAACTTAATTGGTTGAGAAAAAACATAAACAATGTCCTTGGAAGAAATATCAATGTCATTAGTCTTGCCTTTTAATGTTGGTTTTCTTGAAAACTTGGCATTAGATGGTGGATCATTAGAAATGTACTTGATTTTGTTTATATGTAACAACTTAGCTTCTTGCTCTTTCAAAGTGTTACATAGATGGTCAAAAGATTGAAATTTGCCAAAAATGACTGAGTCTTACATAGGATAAAGCAAAATCTTTGTAAATAAGTCTTTTACCTCACTATCAGCTAAAAAAATAATCTTGGTGAGAACAATATTGTAGCGTAACACATAATCATTGATATGTTCATTAGATCCTTGTTGTAATTTAGTCAATTGTGTATAAGATTATTTGTATTGAATGTTGATAGAAATTTCTGCCAAAAATAGATGTTTTAGAGAAGTAAATAAATGTACAAAATGAGGAGGGAAAGAACTGAACCATTACAATGTGAAGTTTTGAAGGCTTTGAGGGAAAATCTTAGTGAACAAGATTTCACTAGAATTATATTCAAACAAATCCAAATGGAATGAGTGTAGATGCTCAACAGGATCCCCTTTGACATCATATATAGGAATCTTAGGAGACAAAAAACCAATAGGAAAATGATAAGAAACCACTTCGGGTGTTAGTGGATTGTGAAGCAATTGTGTAGAATCCATGGTGAGAGAAGATGTGAATGCACCTTGTCGTAATTGTAATATTTGGTCTTGCAAAGTATAAACAAGGGTTTAAATGGTATGTGTGCTAGAAGAGGATACATATTAACCATTATGAGGATATGTAGGATGTGTGGTGACCATCATGGTTACAAGGATATGCATAGAGACATTGGGTATTGATAGATGCGGTGCCCTGAAAGAGGTAAGCACCACAAAATTAGGAATAATAGTTGTGAGAAAAGTGGAAGAGGGTTGGGGATTTTCAACAATGGACTCTTCACTAAATTTTTTATCATAATCCAGTTGAGAAGTGAGACATATTTTAATAATAGGATTAATGTGGTGAGGATAATAATGAAGTTTTTCAAAAAAAAAAAAGACTCAAGATGAACTTGATCATGGTCCATGATGTTATCATAGACATGGTCAAAGTAATAAAAAATGCTCATTGTGGGTTTCAATATCATGTAGTGGGACATCACTAGCATGATCAAGGATAGATATATTGATAGAAATATGCATAGGATATGAGGCCATGATGATATGAAACTTGAAAATATGAGGAGAAATATCAATATACTTAATGAGTAGATTGGTAAGTCTAATACTATCATGGAAAAGAATAGGAGGAAAACATATACAATATGAAATAATATAAGATAATCAAGAAAAAACAATAGCATGGCCCCTGAGGAAACTAAGGTTTTCAAATTAATAAGCCTAATACACAAGGGATGATGGATATCCTAGAATAGATAAAGGGTTAGATCAAAAGTGGGCTCACCATAATGTTTACAATATTTTTTAGATTAAGAAAATGAAAATAAAATGTCTATAGTGGATTAAATTTACACTAAGTGGATGTAGGGTTATATAAAAATAGTTTTTTTGATTAATTAACTTCTAACATTAATTACGCAATATCATAATAACACTCTAAATAATTGCAACACAAGTTATGAACTTATAAACACAAGAGGATGAGTGCACTTAGCTATTTGTAGATGATTTTAGGAAGTTATGGGGATGTGCAATACTATAACATGGATATATGAACCTAGATTAGCTTCATAAATGGAACTTTCAATGTAAACTATATTCGAGGGAAGGACCATACCAATCTTTCAGGACCGCACTGTACTATCTTGACCTTTCTATACAGCCTTAGACCTACTTTTTTTTATCTGCAACTTTTTTTGCTAGCCATCTTCCTATATTTATCTATCATTTTCAAACCCTAGTTGTCAATCATGCAATGAGGATATTTGAACATACTCAACATAATTTCAAACCCTAGCCATGGATGAAGAGTCCTATAAAATAAAAATTACTTGGGTTGTGGGAACCACTATGTACCGCCACTTTTGGCACTACTTCGTTGAGGCCTCAAACTGCACGTCATTATTCACATAGCATGTGACATCTAGATATCTCAAATAGATTTGGTAACTTTTTTGACAATACTTGTTTTAACTTTGGTTCTTGGTAAAATACTTGGAGTATGGATGTTTGAGTGATTGTAAATGAAAGAGAATTTTATCTTGACCTAGTAAGAAACTTCATACATGATGTGAGTGTTTCCCTAATGATTGTAGATGTGATATTGCAATATTTAGTACTATATGATTTCCTTTTACAAGTGTATGAAGTAAGTGTATCAATGCATTTTCATATGATATCCAGGTTAGAAAATGAGGTAGTGTTTACTTACTTATATAGGAGTTTGTAGATGATTTATCTAATACAATATGACCTAGGAAGGGTTCATTTTAAGACCCCTACCTAGAAAATTTCATATAGATTCCTTGGAAAATATGTGAAAATGAATTTTGAAATGATGATGAATCTAAAGAAAATGGTTTTCGAATAGTTTAATAATGGTGTCGACCAGTAAATTTTTTTTACTAATAGTATATGTTGTCTGCTAACAATATATGATGTCGACTAAAAAAAATTTACATTTTTAAAAATCATTTTTTGACAATAACAGTTAAAATGACTGTGTCGATGAGAAATCCGTCCTCCCAAAATATGGCGTAAAGAAAAAAATTCAAAAAAATGATTTTTAAAAAAAATGCATATTTTACTAATTTTGTATGGGAATGTTTTTGATTTTTTTGTATGTTAGTAGTTAAAATGATCATCTCAATGAAAAATCTATCCTCCTAAAATATGGAGTAAGAAAAAAAAAATCCCATACTCCTTTTTTTTTTCTGACGACATCATTATCGACCGGTAGCAAGGAAAAATGCTACCCTCATGGATGTTCTTGCTTAGTAGATTTTTTACATTTCTACATAGTATCATTTTTGCGTTTCCATACAATAGTATTTTTTCACTACAATGCATTAACGAAAAACTGATACCGTGTGGCAACGTAAAAATGCTACCACACAGTAACGTAAAACATGTTATCGCATGGTAGCATTTTTGAGTTACCGCATGGTAACGCAAAAAAATGTTTTCACACGGTAGAATTTTTGCATTACCACACGGTAGTGCAATAAAAAAATTCTCACGATAGCATTTTTGCATTACCACATGGTAATTTTTGTGTGGTAGAAATTTTTCATTACCATGCGGTAGTACTTTTGCGTTGGCGCACGACTTGTAATTTCATCTTTTCACAGGATTACTAACTTTAACCTTTGGCTTTTACTACAGATCTCAAACTTAATGATTTTTGGACATATAGGAGAAAATAGGGATAAATTTATTTATGAATCATAAAATTTTGGAGAACCTACTACCATATGGTAATAAAAAAGTCACCAATTTAAAATTTCAAAAGTCATAATATTCTCCATTTTACAAATACTCGCCCCTAAAATGAACCCTAGAACCAGGTGAAGTAGAAGGCCCAACTAAATATATGAATTTGAAATAAAAATTGGAATAAATGTAAGTCTAAGATAGTCCAAGTCATCTAGGACTAGATATAAAATCCTAACCAGACTATACAACCCTATCCCAGGTAGAAAATATGCCAAATGAAGTTTGGAACTCAATGTTTGGTTACTATGGATTTTAAGCATTATGATCTTATAATCTGTTGGCATGTCAATGTGCAAAGATAAATAAGATACCTCATAAAGTTATAATAGGGAATGGAGAGATGGTATTTACCATAACAAGAGTGCATTGTGAAATCAAGTGTTGTCAAAGTGTAAATTGCCAAATTTGAGTGTTTACAAGTCGTACTCTCAAAGTGAAGGTTATCATCAATTTTAGTAAGGGAAGAAGAAAAATATGCCCCAAAAAATATTTAAGGAAGCTAACATATAACAAACTAGAAATTTTCCTCCATCCGATACTATGTGCAATAGTATGTTGCATCACCCAAAACCAAACTAGGCCTCCATATATAGCTAGAAATTTCTTTGTGATGAAATATTTTTTGTAACACCCATGTTATGATTCAACCAAATTAAGATAATTTTTTATTTAAAAATAACCCCCTTAAGTAAAATTAGTGCCTTCAGTTATTTTTAGATTATTGTTAATTAATACGGCATAAACTAATGTTTAATATTTCTAAATCTAATCGATAACATATGATAACCATGTGCAGATGTAAGGGTCATTTAGATTGTACCGATCCCCCTTAATCACTCTTCATGACTGTGTATATCTTTTATAATTTTGGTTAAAACCTTTTTATAGGCTATGAAAACCTGTGCATCTCCTTAGTTTCAATAAAGTACTTATGTACTTCTCTTTGACATCAGACATTGCTGATTAGAAGAAATGGTGAACAGAAAAACATGAACATTTACATAACTATGGCCATAGTTTTTAAGAATTTTTTTACAAGCTAGTTTTGAGACTGCACATTAGCCTATGAAACATGTCCCCCATTCACCACACAATCATATCCATATAATTATCAGGATTTCCTTCCATTTTTTAAGAAATTAATTTTCATAGTGAAGAAGTAGGAACCATGACTAATCCTTCTAATAAAATAATCTTATCAATGCCATCTTAGGATCCCTATGGGAAATACAGTGACCATGTAACTAATTTTTTCATTGCGTCCTCACTACCCTTCTCGTATTAACTTCTTAACCTTTGAACTTCCAGTATTAACGAAACTGGTTATTTTACTAGGGTTCATATAAAAGGATAATATATCATGTTAGTGTCATGAACCCATTAATTCCAAGATCTGATAAATGTTCAGCTCTGATACCAAAATGTAATACCAATGTTTAAGATAATTTTTTATTTAAAAACAAATCGCTTAAGTACAATTAATTTCTTCAGTGCTTTTCTTATTTTTGTTAATTAATCCAGCATTAATTAATTTTTAATATTTTGAAATCTAACCTAGAACACACGATAACCATGTGCAACTGTAAGGGTCATTTAGATTCTATCGATCCCCCTTAATAACTCTTCATGAGCGTGTATATCTTTTATACATTTGGTTAAAAAAAATTATAGGCTGTGAGAACATATGTATCTCCTTAGTGTCAAATAGTAAATTATTTATGAACTTCCCTCTAACTCCAAATAGTGATGATTAAAGAAATGGCAAACAGAAAATGCATCAACATTTACATTACTATGACAATAGTTTTTAAGCATTGCTTTATAAGCTAGTTAATAAATTTGGATCAGTTTTACAGATGAATAATGTACAATATTAAACACGGAATAAGAATATACTTTCAATTCATTCCGGATGCATTACATAGAATGTACATACAAATATATAGGCACATATATAGGATTTCCTATTATTATGGAACCTATAATATCTCCTATTTAGTTGTGATTGTTACTCACGTAACAATACACAACTCAAATCATATGAGTTGTTAAAACAACTCCAACCAACATATTATTGTTAATATAACAATAATATAATTACTAACATTTGTATTTAATGAATACATAAACAATGTAAACATTAATATTTAATTTCCTAACATTCCGCCCCTTAATGTTTACATGGTAACATTAGAACTTTCACACTTCCTTTGCAGCCTGCCACCTCTGCGTGCTCATGATCTTAGCACACACTCGAACTGAAGGTAGAAGAAGGAACACATCAACTTCTTATTGACCAAGCACTGTCGGAAACACATCTGACCGATGAGGATGGGAACACGCTCAGGAATCATATGCTTATCAACTAGTCACTCTAGGGAACACATCTGACCTAGCAGTGTGGGAACTCAAGCATGAACACATCTGAACAGCCTTCAATGGTTTTCAAGAGGCTAACCACAAACCTAGGTACGAACAGGAACACATCTGACTGTTCTACCTCATCAAGCCTCATGATGCTACGTTTCACTGTGTTATTTGTTCTGTACTATGCTTTTATTTGGGGAAATAGGAAAAGCCACATACTCAACTGAAAAACTGAAAATGGAACATTGGATCATGCTGATCATGTTCCCCCCTCAATGTGAACATTTCACTTATTCAATCCAAAATAGAAACTCTAAAAAAGAATCACACCAAGCTGAAATTCACACCACACAACTGAATCTGGAACACTGCAAAACTCAAAAAACAAGTACTCACACTGCACACCTGTGCCACCAAATCATTCTGTGCGGCCTTGTCATTGGTGACTGACGAGAGGTCACTGTCTGACCTCCAACCTCTGATGCCTCCATCCTCCATTATCATGCTTCTAGCTCAGTTGGATTTGATCATGGAGCTCAAATGCATATCAAAGGACGTCGGATTCCACCGATAGTGCGTCCAGTTGAAATGCAGGCAATTTTTTTTTACAATTTTACGACTCTTTGAACTATTTACAATGACATGACTAGATTTGAAATGAGACAAAAATCTGATTGACTCTTTACGAATGTCCTAAATCACCTATTTGATTGATAATAACTAGAAATTTAAAAAGTAATAAATTGAAATTACTTTTTAAATTAAAATCACATTGACTAAGACAATACCAAAAAAATGTTTCAACTCTTTTAACAATTTAACGAAAAATAAGTTTAGACTATAGACACAATACTCAATGATCTAATTGACTCAAAACAAATAATAATATTGACATTGACAATTTTGACAACCTATAATTGATATCCAAAATGACTATTACAACATGACTCTCAATTAGACACATGAAGGACACGATCTTTTTTAATGACATTTACATTTACCATTAGAGTAACTTAGAACTTTAATAATAACTAAGACCATTTATATAAGACAGACAAATGACTAGTCTACGCAGACTTACAACATAACACTTTAAACAAACTTATCATCTGATAATCAAATTGACTGCAATACCTATATACGACCTAAAGACAGCAGACTCAATCTTGAATACAATTATAATTTTACCTATTGACTGATAAAAACCGTATATGGAGCTGGTTGGAGGAAATGTTGACAGCTGGCATGCATTCATTCAATTCAACCCGCAAGATTGGGAGTCGCACAACAAAATTCACTCAGGTGAATATGTATAAGAGTTTTAATTTTGCATTTTTCCCATTTGAAGACTCGAAGCTTAACAAATCTGCAAAGATTTGGATCTCCACGTTGAATCAGGTGGGCCAACGATGTATGAATGGATGGTATCAAACAACAAATTTCCTGAGATCTCGAGCCAAGCACTCAGATTACAAACAAAATGTTGTGCTTCTGTCACACATATTGATCTTTCTACGCTGCAAGTGTAACAGTCTCCTTCATCCACGTATTTCTAGATGTATGAGTGTATTCACAGGTAGATGGTTCTATGTGGAGGATACAAAAGTCCTGTAGACACATCCAATTTTTTTAACTAAATCCAGTGCATGAATAACTAGTGCTTGGAACTTTGAGGATGTGCCAAGAGTGATCTCTAATTGATGATACTTCTATAGACGGTTGGGCACTAAGACATTGCTGATCTCCACATGCCTAAGTAGATCTCAAATTTCACAGCCAAAGAAATATAATTTGAAGTACGTACCTCTTCCTTTATAATCACAGTCCAAATGCACTCTTTTCCGGTCCTCGGTCTAGGCACAGAAAAAGATATTTATCATTAGATCTAAAAATATCTCACATAAAATTAAAAGAAGGAAACCATGCATCGGGACGGATTGAAATAAGACTACCCCTCAACGATCCATTAGAATTCCATTACATGGATCAGACTGCTCTGATACCAAATAATAAATTTGGATCAGTTTTACAGATGAATAATGTACAATATTAAACACGGAATAATAATATACTTTCAATTCATTCCGAATGCATTACATAGAATGTACATATAAATATATAGGCACATATATAGGATTTCCTATTATTATGGAACCTATAATATCTCCTATTTAGTTGTGATTGTTACTCACGTAACAATACACAACTCAAATCATATGAGTTGTTAAAACAAATCCAACCAACATATTATTGTTAATATAACAATAATATAATTACTAACATTTGTATTTAATGAATACATAAATAATGTAAACATTAATATTTAATTTCCTAACACTAGTTTCGAGACTGGATACTAGCCTATGAAACTTGTCTCCCCTTCACCACACATCTCCATATAGTTATCAATATTTCCTTCTGTTAATTAATAAATTAAGTTTCAGTTTGAAGTAGTAGGAACCATGACTTATCCTTCTAATGAAATAATCCTATCAATGCCACTTTAGGATCCCTATTGGAAATATAGTGACCGTGTAAAAAATTTCATCATGACATCCTCACTACCCTTTCTATAGCCATGCTAAGCTGGTATGGGTAGGATACCAATGAAAGGATGATGAGTCTTAGTGACTACACTTTGTTTACATTTTCAATTATCCATTTAAGTTATGTAGATAAGTTTTTCTTAATGATAGGTTATTTCATATCATTATACGCCATTTTTTCTCAATAGAGAGTCATAGTAACTTAATAAGTACCTCTTATGATACTACCGCAACATAATTTTGTAGTACAACGTAGTATTATTTAATCATGTCTCTCATAAAGTTAATCCTTTCAATAACTGTTGTAAGCAATACATAACTCATAAGATATTCATACAATAATGTACTTTATTTAATAAGGTACAATAATGGTTTAACCTTGTTTTCATTGTATTGTTCCCCACTTTATACTATGTTCATCAATGACACATTTTCTCATCCATAATGAAGCTATAAAATCATATGTAATTTCTTATCACTTATTAATAACTTATGTTTATACATTGCTACTAAAACAACACTTAAACACTTAAATTTTAATATATCATTATAGTGATTTCCTTATTAAACTATGTTAATAAATTGTCATATTCATTCAACTATTATGATTCAATAAACCAGATATAGTTTTGTAACATATTACCATTAAATATAAACCATACTCTTTTGTAAAAAACAACATTTAAAAACACCTTTATAAATCACAAAATGTGATACGAAAAACAAGAAATTCTATTTAAACTTCATAAGGATATATCCTTATTTTCTTAAATTATTACATATAATTTTGTAAATTAATACAAATAGGAAAAATCCTTCAATAAACTTACAAAAATAATACTTTCACATTACAAAGAAATACAATAATCTAGACTGGATATTAAACAATATAAATGAAGAAATCATGCGTAAACATTCAAGTTATTCACTTCACAATATCACTTTGTCTTGCACACTGTAGGAGAGATAAATGTAGACATGGCCAGTTCTATGAATTGATATGAATTATCTACTCATATTCATGTTGTATTAAATTGAAATGAAAGAATATGATAAGGTTATCTCAGGTGATAAATAATAAACTTCATAATTCATTAAATTAGTGTATATCACATTGACCATATGGAATGATACTACATATTGTGTGCATGGTTTTGTGATTAAGCTAAGTTAGATGAATAAGAACTACCACCTAAATAGTTCTATAACAAAGCTAATGAAAAAATCTAAGCACCATCAAATATGAGAGCTAAACGAGATTTATACTAAGCTTAGTGCATTAACTTTGAATTAACATGCTAAAGTATTTAAACCTATACTTCTCTAGATTACCAACAAATAAGTAAATGGACCTATGTAGGCTCCATGGCAATCAAATTAGTTGTTTTTGATATCCAAGAACCTAGGAATGGGAGCTTATCAAAGTTGGGCTACAAGACCCTTTTGACTCTTCCCATATGACCCAAGCACTTTGGCTAGAAAAGAGGCTTAACTCTTCAAGTGGTGAATTCTCAATAATAACAAAGGAAAGCTTTTAGTCTATTTGCTATGTGCTTTGCTTTTGTCTTCTCAAAGGAATTTAGGTGTAAGTGTAAAGGTAGGAGGAGGGCTATTTATATAGCCTAATGGATAAAGGAATCACTACATCCCTTTGCATGTGGGATAATAGGGATGTTGAGTTAGTTGTGGATAAGGGGGGTTTAGATAGGGTTGAATTAACTTTAGGAGGGTTTGTTTGTCCTTTAGTGACTCATGTGGATAAGGGGGGCCTTTTAATTAATCAAGATGATTTAATTAATAGATGTGCAAGCTTATAAAAACTTTTAGAGGAATATTAGCATGATTTAGACTATAAAAGGGGATTAAATCAATTAAATATTGATTTATTGGTTAAATGAAAGGGGAAGCTAATTAATTAATAATAATTAATTAGTTCTAGATAGAAGAGGGGATTAACGGAAGGTCATTAATTAAGATTTTTGTTTGATAGACGACTTAATTAATTAGCGTAGTGTAATTAATTAACGAAAATAGGAGAGAAGGTGAGCGTTTTAATGGTATGTCGCCAATTTATAGGAAAGGAGATAATTAGCACAATTAATGTATTTAAATTGCTCTGGCATAATTATGGGTGTCTACATTTTCCCCTCTTTAGGGTGATGTAAGTGAATCCACTTCAAAGATAGGAGACGAATGAAATTTTAAAGGGATGGAAGAAAAATTAGCAGGAGGGAGAGGTGTCCCGTCGAGTGTTGATGGGGTGATGAAGGAAGACGATTAACGATCGAAAAAGATGAGAAATGGATGGAAGAATAGGAAGGGGAAGAATGTCCTAGGTGAAGCAGAAGAAAAGTGGTGGGAGGAAAGTGAAGTAGAAGAAATATGGAGGAATGGAGAGAAAAACTTATCCTCTAGCCTTTGCATTAGAACAGTTTCAGTGTCATCATATTGCCAAAAGATCTACGTCATCCATCCATATGAAAAATATAGGTATACGACAAAAGTAGAATGACATGAAAAGCCATACTATGAATAATTTTCCCTTGTTGAAGATACCAACTCCATGCAACATACACAATGCAATGCAATACGAGAAGGAAACAAGCTCATTGAACATGAAAAACAAGTACGAACACACATATCCAACCCAACAACAGTTAAGACAGTTTTACAAATGTTTTGTTAGCAAGATGATGAGATCCACATGTTCGTGATTGACGAGAAGGGTTAAAAATGATGCTCTAAGCAAGGATATATGCAAGGGGAAATGATAATGGACACTGGGTCCAAGTAGAAAGCTTTGTATGCAATGAAACTGTACCAGGCAACAAGACGTGCCTGAGAGTACAAATGAAGCAAGCGGCTAGCTTTTCGAATGGTTGTGAATCTGGTGATCTGTGAGTCATATATATCAGTGAAGATGTGAAACAAACTAGTAGGATATGGAGAGAATACCATGTGCAAGACACAAGTTTCAGCCAAGCAGGTTACCTAGAGGTTTTTTACTTTTTAGGATTTTGTGAAAAATTTTGCCCTATTTTTTTTTGCAGTGATATATTTTTTTTTGTTTTCTGTTTTCTGAAATGCTAAGTAGCAATAAATAGAATGAAGGGCCCCATGCGCTAGGTGGAAGAAAGAAGAAACAAGTGACAAATAATGTCCTTGTTCAGTGGAAAAATTAATAAAATAATTATTTTGAAAATAATTATATTACGAGAGTGTGGATAAGAAGAAAAATCACCTAGGAGCAATAAAAATTGTCCTAGGGAGAAGAAAGGGGTATTGGATGGCAAAAAATGCCCCAAGGTGAAAAATAAAAGAAAAATAATTATTTAATTAAAATAATTATTCAACGGTGGATACAGGATAAAACGGAAATCAAAACGAGCCTCCAGGCAGTCATGACGGTGAAAAATAGGTTGCTATACCCCACCTGGGGGGTAAAATCAACGCGACTAATTCATTTCTTACCGACCACCACTGAGTTTTTAGCGTGAGGCTCTGATAGTGACGCAGACGATGGTGATAGCATGAGACCGATTGAGACAGGTAGACACAGTTCGAGGGTATCAACGGCACACCGACGATGGCGTATTTATGAGTACTCAAACCCTCCTTGTCAATTTTTGCAATTAATGCCATAGAATTAGGAATTAGGGTCAGGGGTCGTGCAGGGCATACATCCGTGTAGGCGCAGGTGCGGTAAACGTGGTGTAGATTTCTAATTAGGGGCACAGGCACCTTAGGGTAGATGCGCACACGTGTAGGTACACTTAAACACACACATGTGCATGCACATGCGCCACATGTGTGCACGGCCATGCACACACTCTAGGGTAGCACACACATACAAAGAGTAGCACACACACATACACACACAGGGACGTGATTGATGGTGCAAGTGCCCTTATACAGTTGTGCACCCGCGTATGTGCCTAAATAGTGGTAGACATGCCCAAAAGGGCACGTATGCACCGAAAGGGTGGCACACACGCCTGAAAGGGCACACATGTGCTTAAAGGGTGGCACACACAGCCAAAAGGGTGCACATGCACTGAAAGGGTGGCACACATTCCCGAAAGGATGCACTAGGTTGATGGAAGATAGATAAGAAAATGCCAAAAAGATGGCATTTAGAAGAAAATTTAGGATTTTTGGGTTAACCCTAAAAAGGATATATAGATTTTTAGAAGAAATGTTAGTAAATGACGAGTGGATTGATTTTGCAGTGATGTCTGCTAGTGCTTCAGACATGGGAACATCATTCACAGATCACTAAGCTAGAGGGGAGTATGCGTCAGTGAGACCAACGTGCCATAGCTATTCTTCTAGAGGCAGTGGGCCTAGGCACCATGTCTCAGATGCCTTCTATCATGCTAGATCACGATCTACTTACTGCACTGGCCGAGCAGTGGCACAGTGAGAGTCAGTGCTTCTGACTCCCTACAGAGATGACCGTGATGAGGATGTGTGGTGGATTCTCACATGGATTAGGTTTTTGATTGAGTACACTTCTGACATACCAGATCATGGCAGCTGTATGATTTGTTTGATCAAGATGACCATACGATGTGTATGACTGTCACCATGAGTGATCCTACATTGCACTGAGGGCCCCTATATTTTATGGCACTTATCAGTGGGTTTTTATTCACTGATAAGACTAGGAAATCTTTTTCGTGAGGTTTGATGACATTAGTACTGGGTATCTTTAGTGGTGAGCGCTATTCTTAGGGATAGTGCATACTGGCACACCTTTATTGGGACTTACATCTTATCACCTACCATCGTCAGAAGATGGTGGGGCCTGCCTCGCTACTATAGATTTGGTCATGGAACCACATTACTATCGGGTGCCCTGTGGGCACCCTTCATGCTCAAGAACTAGAGGAGCCATCTTACATGGTGTGAGTTTCAGTAGGTGGTGACGTACGAGGTCACATGGGTAGCTTATACAGGTATCGCCGAGAGTTTGATGAGATTTTAGACAAGGATATCATATGAAGACCCTACAGGTATATACAGTGGCCAGAGGATACCATAGAGCTCAGTGTGTGTATAGTGGAGCACTTCCTTATAGGTAGTCAGAGTTACATTATCGAGCTATACAAGGTTGAAAGATTCTAGTGACAGTTAGGTATGGTACAAGGACTTCCACAACCTGACATATAGTATGCCTGTAGAGACTTGGAGAGGCAGACCATGGGGCCACGTATATAGGTGACTCGAGCTAGGGCCAATTTTCTATAGGTGGCCCCACAGGTATGGGATCCAGCACTACAAATTAGAGATCCAGGCATTACCGTGGATTATTAGACTTAGTATGTGACTGTTTTACCTTGACGTCTGACTATCCTGAAGGAGGCCTAGACAGTAGGTGCCAGACCACCGAGAGAGATTTGACATGGTGGTGACCAGAGAGAGGGTACAGCAGGCCATGACCCAAAGGATCCATTTGATGGATTACCCCATGATGAGAAGGGTACTACACAGGTACAAGGACCAAGGCTATAGGGTCCAGGACAAGCACCTATACAACCCTCTAGCCCTGGAGATTTAGAGTAGGGTTAGTCTTCCAGGCCAGTACATGGATAGGTCTCGGTGGCACATGTAGCCACCCTACAACAGCAGTTATAGTAGGTTCTTGCAGAGCGATATTAGGTCACAGTAGAGAGAGACCAGGCCCAAGCCCAAATCTTAGTAGTGACAGCCGAGCAAGATCAGGCTCGGGCCCAAGCTGGTCAGGGAGGTGATAGTGTTGTACACTTTCAGGAAATATAACACAGATGGCTGCACATATGGCCCAGGTGATGAGTCTATATCAGAAAACATAGGCCCAGCTGTAGCTCATGATAATTGAGTGAGATAGGCTGAGGGATGAGCACATAGTGGGCCAGGCTGAGCTTTCCTAAGCCTCAACAGAGATAGCGTCCTTCCAATGCATAGATGGTACATTGGTGACTTCCTGGAAACATAGAGATCTAGCTATAGTAGAGGGCAGAGCCTCTTATTACAAGTCCTTATACTTTGAGGTAGTTCCAGCTGAGCGGCGAGCGCCTTCATATATCCAACAGTCGAGTAGAGGTACTAGATCTGAGAGGCCTCAGGCCTCAGTGGAGTAGCCATGGCTAGGGAGAGCTAGTGATGCTCATGATATGCCATCACCATGAGACATACTGGCTACCCCATCGGAGGGCTCGAGTCAGCCTTGAGGATTGTATGTGACATATGTGCCTCTTGATGAAGGCCTTTATTCTTTGATAGATGTATCATCTTTTTTACGCCATGAAGGAATTTTTGATGTATAACAGTTTGATACATGCCTCTGATGAAGGCTACTATTCTTTGATATATGTATCATATTTTTTATGCCTCATATGAAGGTATTTTTGATGTACTCTAGTTATGTATATCTATCATATTTGAGACTGATACATCATACATGTATTATATGGACATTTTTGACATGACATATGTGTTTATGAGATGGACATTGTTTGTTATTTCCTAATTGAGTATATGGATAGATAGATGTGTTTATGATGTTTGATGATTTGATTTCACATGTATATGTATCATGATTTTTTTGATGTATCACATGTGTTTTAATTTCTAGATGATAGATCTCGTAGAGTATATCAAATGTAGTTTGCTCATGTGATGCGCCATACTTAGTGGATGGGATGACATGATGATATGGGTGTGGGGGGGATAGATTTGGATATTTGTGATCCCTCTTGCCCTCATTTGAGGATACGATATGTGATGATTAGCTTAGCATTCATGTATGATGTATACTTATATTTTTCTTGATATACGATGTATAGATGATGTTAGATGTGATGGAAATATGATGATGTGATAACAAAATGATGCACATGAAACAAGAAAACACAATAAAATGCTAACAAAGAACACAATAAATCAATATAATAATGTACTATGATCCATTAGCATGCAAAAACACACTTCAAAATGCACAAGGAAGAATAAAACTTATCTAATCAAGAAAATATGAATCCTAACGAAGTACGCCCTAGCAACAAACAACACAAATGCAACAAGAAAACACAATCAAATTCTAACAAAGAACACAATGAATCAAGATAACAATGTACTATGATCCATTAGCAAGCAAAAACACACTTCAAAATACACAAGGAAGAATAAATCTAATCTAATCAAGAAAAGATGAATCCTAACGAAGTACGCCCCAACAACAAACAACACAAATGCAACAAGCAAACACAATCACATAATATTTTAAAGATTTGATTTTATGAAAGCAATTTTATTGTTTTTAGGACAATGCAAGTACAATTTTCTATTGTTTTTGTGTTTTTCGAGAAATATTTTTACATTGTTTTTTGTGATTTTATGAAACAGTTTTCTATTGTTTTTGTGTTTTGTGAAACAATTTTCTATTGTTTTTATGGTTTTCAGAAACATATTTCTATTATTTTTGTGTCTTTCCAATAGTTTTCCAGAGCTATGCACAGGTAACCAAGAAAGTGTGGATGCCCCAACGTTATATGGGGAATATACAAGGGAAGCTCCACACGCTTATGAATAGGAAGGTAAAGTTACAGAAATGCCCCCAGCGTAAGATGGGGAATGGACAAAGACCATGCCCTTCATAGATGAATAAAAAGAGACAAAGTCATATCAAGGCTCGACATGATTGGGCTTAATGGGAATCTTAGAGGTAGATGTGGAACTAGCCCTAGGATGAGTGAAATTACCCTCCCAGATGCAAGATGCTTGTGAACAAAAAATCCTCCCATGGCGTCGCAAACTAGTTTTCACCCAAGGACCCATCCAAAGCACCACAATTGCATGGGTTTCACTTATGGATGACCTGTTTTCTCTTTTTTTTTCTCATTATCTTTCTTTTTTTGATTTTTTTGTATTTTGATCATTTTACCATGTTTTTTATTTTTTTTCTTTTATGACCTTGTGCCATATTTAAGCATAGAACCGCTTAAGGTGCATGGCATTCATGGGATCGTGGAGCTCATCACCATTGGGGTGAGAGAGTTTGTATGATCCTATGCCATACTTGGCCACTATAACATAATGTCCTAACCAATGCGGTTCAAAATTTCCTTTCTTTTCTCATTCTGCCCTTGTGTTGAATTGATTCTCCTTCATGACCAAATCACCAACCTCAAAATGATGAGGTATGATTTTTTTTTTGTAGTTTCTGGAGATTCTATTCTGATACAATTTGAGGTGATTAAGGGCGTGGATGTGCTTCTTATCTAGGAGCTCTAACTTAGCTAGTCTAGCTACCCGATAATCTTCATCCTTATCCAGATAATCCCTAAGAGATATTCTTAGGGAAGGAAGTTCAATTTCTAGAGGGATGATAGATTCTATCCCAAATACCATAGAATATGGTGTCACACCTATAGGAGTATGAATAGAGGTCTTGTAAGCCTAAAAAGCTAGGTGGATTTGCAAGTGCTAATTATGACCTATTTTACTTACCATTTTCTCCATTATTTGCACCAAAGTTTTATTTGTGGTCTCGGCCTGTCCATTACCTTCGGGATAATATGGTGTAGACCATTTTAACTTGATTTGGAACCACTGATAGAGACCCTTTACAATTTTATTCTTAAATGAATTTCCATTATCAGTAACAATGGCTATAGGAATGCCATACTGGAAAATGATATGATTCATGATGAATTTGGAAATCTGAGCTCCTGTTACACAGGTTAAGGGGACAACTTCCACCCACTTGGTAGAGTATTTAGTAGCCATGATGATTTTGGTATGACCATCAAATGAGGTAGGGGTAAGCTTCCCTATCAAGTCAAGTCCCCACTTAGAAAATGTCCATGGGGTAGTGATGGGTTGTAATGGCTGTGACGGAGCATGGATGAAATTTCCATACTTCTAACAAAGTACACATTTTATGACATAGTTGCAATAATCAGTTTCCATGGTAGGCCAATAGTATCCAAATCTTAACAATTTCTTGGCCAAAACCATTCCATTAGTATGTGCTCCACACACCCCTTCATGTACTTCTTTGATTGCTTGGATAGACTCCATCATATCGAGATAATGTAATATATTCCCATCATAGCCATGATGATAAAGCATACCTCCTAAAAGGGTATAACAGGCTATTTGGTGAATTAGGATTTGTTTCTCAGAATAGGAAATGTCAGGAGGGAATGTGTTGTCTTTGAGATAGGTAAAGATGGGTTCATACCACGGGGAATTAGGACCAACAACATCACAAGCTAGATAGGATTCTGGTATGTCGTATGCGGGCTGACATAAATTTTCCACAAATAATGGTATGTCATTATTCCCTGACAGAATACGGAGCATAGAACCCACTATTTCCATAGCATCTGCCGATCTGTTTTGGGCTTTTGGGATCTATTCAAATGTGATGCACACAAAGTACTCTTTGAGACTTTCAACTAGGTTCTTATAAGGTATGAGCTTTTCATCCTTAACCTTGTATTCATCATTAACTTGTTTGATAATTAACTAAGAATGACCCACAACCTTGACATGATGAATGTTTGACTTGATGGCGAGCTTCATTCTTGTGATAAGTGCCTCATATTCTGTGATATTTTTCATGCAAGGAAAACCCAGATTAAAATCCCATGGTATAGGGTCACCAGAAGGAGTAATGAGGACCACACCCACTCTTGAACCATGAAAAGTAAAAGACCCGTCAAATTGTATCTGCCATATGACAAATTCTTTAATGTATAGTAATGAGGCATCTGGAAGATCCAAATTCAAAGGTTCAGTGCCTTGCAAAGGTGCTTCTGCTAATTGGTCAGTGAGTACTTGTCCCTTAACTGACTTCTGAAGCATAAATTCTATGTCAAATTCCCTTAGTAGAATGATCTAATTAGCCATTCTACCTGTGAGGGCGGGTTTAGATAGAAAGTACTTGAGCGAGTCAACTTTGGATATAAGCTTGGTTTTGGTATTAAATAGATAATGGTGAAGTTTTTGAAAAGCAAAAACAATTTCCAAACAAGAATTTTCAATTTGGGGATAGTTGAGCTCATAAGCAATGAGAGTGTGACTGAGGTAGTACACCACTTTTTCTTTGTGACCAAGGTCATATTGGGTGAGCAGCACACCAATAGAAAATTGAGTAGCAGAGATATAAAGTAGGAGTGGCTCACTTGGAGTTGACGACATGAGGATAGGCGGATTAGCCAAGTATTGTTTAAGCAAAGTGAAGGTATGTTGTTTCTCTAGTCCCCAGATGAAGACAACATCCTTTTTAAGTAGGTGGGTGAATGAATGACACTTATTATCTAGCTGGGAGATAAAGCGGCAAATAGCCTGTATTTTTTCCTACAAGCTACGCAATTGCTTAATGTTCTTAGGAGGAGGCATTTCAGTAATAGCGGACACTTTAGTAGGGTCTACCTAAATTCCCCTTCTTGATACAATGAAGGCTAACAATTTTCTTGATAGCACACCGAACACGCATATCTTTGGGTTTAGCTGGACTTTGTACTCTCATAAGCGCTCAAAGATACACCACAAAATGACAGGGTGATCCTCTCTCATCTTAGATTTTTTGAGGATGTCATCCACATAGTCTTCCATGATATCATGGATCATATCATGGAAAATTACCTTCATTTCCCTCTTATAAGTAGATCCTACATTTTTAAGCCCAAATGACATTACTTGATAATAGAAGGTACCCCAAGGAGTTGTAAAAGCCGTTTTGTGCTGATCTTCATTAGCTATCTTGATTTGGTTGTATCCTGAAAAGCCATCCATAAGAGATAGAATTTCATATCCCATTGTTGAATCCATAATCATATCAATATTTGGTAGTTGAAAGTCATCCTTAGGGTAAGCTTTATTAATGTCTCTAAACTCTGTGTAGATTCTGATCCCGATAGGCTTCTTCTGGACAGGGACAATATTGGATATCCATTCAGAGTAATCAATAGGCCGTATGAATCCTTCCACAAGAAATATTTCTAATTCCTCTTTAACCAGTAGGGCTACCCTTGGGTGCATCTTTCTCATCTTCTGCTTAATAGGCTTAGTGTCTACATGTACAACTAAGTTTTGCATGACCAAAGTTGGATCTAAGCCTGAAATATCCTTATAGGACCATGTGAATACATCTATAAACTCCCGTAGCAGCATGGTGAATGTATTTTGTTCCCATGCTGAGAGTGATGCTCCTAATTTGACTATTTTTGGGTCCTCTTCTGTACCAATGTTTACATCGATAGTTTCCTCCACTAGCAATTTTGACAAGTCCTCCATATGCATAGGATCGGGAGGAAGGTTGAGATATTCATCCAAGGATTTCTCCATGAGATTTTCATCCTTGGTGTGGTCACTTTTATTGTCCTTTGATTTTTGCACCTGTTTTTTGCCCAGCGCCTCAAAGAGGTTTTCACTGTGTGACTTGGAATTTGATTTTTGCTGAGGCTTTATGTTGAAAATTTTGCCCTCACTTTTTCTTAATTTTTGCTGACCATGAAGCTCAGCCTCCTCACCGAAGTAGGTGCAGGTATCCAAGTCAATAGAGAAGCCCCTTTTTTGGTCTCCAATGAGAATTGTATCTCGAATGCCCATGAACTCTGTGATAGCTTCATCATTCTCAAATAGATCTAGTGACATATGACGTTCTTGGTCCCATTTAACAATGGAAGGGTAAACAAGGTCAAGGGTGGATGCCGTAGGGGTTATGCTTAGGAAAGCGGTATTCATGAATAGTTTCATGGAGGTAAGATCCTAATATTGGATACAATGGTAATTTGTATCATTGTTTAGATAGTTAGAGCTATCCTCACATTCAAAACAAGTAATGTCTTGATCATTGGGGTGTTCCCCATAAGGGTGAATTCCAATGCCATATCTTTCTATTTTAAAATGCAGGAGATGCACTGGTTCTCACTGTCCTTGCTCATTTCTTCCACATCTTAGGCCCTTATAGCCCATGGAGTACATCATTTTATTGGATTTCTCATATTCATGGGTTTGGTAGTAGGTTGGTTGAGTATCATCCAGGACCCAAGTTGTAGGTGGATATAACAATTTTTCTTCATCTAGTAAGCCTCCAGGTAAAAATGACCCAATAGTTTGTTCATTTCTAGGTCTTCTGAAGTGATAGTTGGGTCGACCTCTAGTCTTGGGTGATAATGAAAGGTCTGAAACCAAGAGGGCTTGTTACACATTATATTCCCACAACCGTATTCTAGAACCTTCATCTTCCATGAATCAAAAGGAGAGGTTGATGTAGAGGCCTCATGGGCGTAAGAACTGAGAGAATCTAAATCTACCTGAGATTCCATGACTTTAGATTGGAGAGGGATAGATATATCGGCAGATGGACATGCATATGTACCCTTACGTGCAAAATTATTGAGAGATTTGCAGTGAGTGAAGGGATTTGAATCTCCTTGTATTTTAATGGTGTGTCCCTCATGCTTTAGTTTAATACATTGATGAAATGTTGATGGCACATCCTGCATGGCATGAATCCATGGTCGGCCTAGAAGCATATTATACAGAAGTTCCAAGTTCAGGACATGGAACTTTGTTTGATGACAAGTGAGACCCACTTCCATAGGAAACATGATTGTTCATGTTGACTCCCTTTTCACGTTGTCATAAGTGATGATAGTGATGATGTTTGACTCAAGATCTGCTTGAGTATGTCCCAGTTGTTTAACCAAATTTAGTGTGTAGATGTTCAACCCTAATCCGTTGTCCACAAGCACCCATTTGATCTTCTTGTGGGTAACAACTACCTCAATATACAAAGGAAGATTATGCATTGGATTTTTAGTAGGGATCTCCCTATGATTGTAGGCAATGTGTTCAGTTGGCACAATGTTTGCTACTGCAGCTTGAAGATGTGTAGGATCTACCTCTAGTGGCACTCCTGAACCCTGAAGATTTTGGTATAAAATGTCTTTGTGAACATTTGAAATCTTAAGAAGATCCAAGATCAAAATCTTGGCAGACATTTTCTCAAGTTGCTCTAAGAGGTTGCAATTACCATTTTGTGGGGTTGATGGAGAAGGTTCAGGAATCACGAGGCGGGCATGCCTTGTTATCGTGAGACAATAATTTCCCTTGATTCGAATGGTGTTGATATGGTCATCAGGAGAGTGAATAAATCCAATAATTGAATCATAATGATTATTATCCTTTTTGGTATATAAGTAATTCATTTCTTTATAGCTTTGGGATGACTCTCCCTAATCTAGCTTTGACTCTTCTGATTTACCATGTTTGGGGAATGGCTCTTTATATATCCCCATATTTTTGTTGGGTGTCTGATTTTTCCCTAGGTTTTCCACCTCTATCTCCCCATTGTTAATGAGGTCTTGGATATAGTGACAAATTCATAGACATTTGTCTATTTTATGTCCCTTGACATGATGCATTTTGCAATATTCATGCTCTTTATACCATGATGGTTTTGGAGCATTGTCATCAAATGGTTGTGTCGTAGGATATGTCACCATGTGAGCTGCATCCAATTATTTTAATATAACTGATAAAGGATCATTAAGAGTGGTGAACATTCTTTGTTTTGGTGGGGGTTGAATAAGTCCTTTGGTCAGTTTAAAAGGTTGACCAGTTTGGACCGTTTGTACATGTTTGGAATCTGTGACCCCATCTCCCACCACATTTTTGTTTTTGTTAAATACCTTCGGCTTCTCCGTTGGTTTAGAATTTTGATTATCCTTAGATTGTGACTTAAGATTTCCTTTAGCAATAAGGGATTTCTCTATTTGAACACCATCTTCAATTACCTCCTCAAAAGTGTGAACACAATGCATTTGAAGGTGGAAAGAAATGTCTGGATTTAGGTTGGGCACAAAGATACTTACTAGCTATTTTTCAGGAAAAGTGCAAGGGAAGCGACTAGCTATCCCTCTCCACCGTTATAGGAAGCTGGCAAAAGTATCATTAGGGAATTTTTTGGTTCCACATAAATCTGCCATGGTGATATCACTTTCTATGTTATATGAGAAGTGACGCACAAACCTCTCTGTCAATTCTGTCCAGGTAAAAATAGACCCGTGAGGCAAACAAGTAAACCACTCCAAGGCTTGACCTCTTAGACTCTTGGGAAAGAGTCGTATGAGATAATTATCACTATAGGACACCTCTTGACATGCCATATAGAAATATTTGACATGATCTCATGGATCTCCCTTTCATCTATATTTGTTGAATTTTGGCATATCAAATTTCTTAAGGAAAGGTTGAAGTGTCATCTCTTTGTCAAAAAGGATATGGACATAGTTCTTCATATTGATACTTTCTAATGCTCCCTACGTTGCTCCCTTGAAGGTTTTTGAGTGTTTCTTTCATAGATTGTACTTCTTATGTGAGAAATTGTTCCTTAGTAGGAGAAGCTGGGATATATACATGATGATAATCCGTATTTTCTTCTCCGTGATTTTCTCTATGGAGTTCAATGATTTTGACCTTAGGCCTAGATCTTTGGACATTCTTTCCTGCTTCCTTTTGTACATGAGAGGTTAGCAAGGCTAATTGTTAGCTAAGGCTACTAATTTGTTGTTGAATGGTGATCTCTTCTCCCAAAGGTTCCTCTTCTTCCTCATATTGTGGAGGTTCTTCAACTTTCTCGTGTCCTAACATGATTTTCCATGGCACTTTGATAAAGGGTATTCTATGTCCCACTATATTATATTTTCCTGCGTTAGAGGTAGAAGCATGTCCGTGTGTTAAAATTTCCTCCATGTTAATAAGTGGATGCTCCTTTTGATTAACATTATTCGTAGGTGGGATTATTTCATTTGTAGTGGGTATTTTGGCCCCCAATTCTACAACCCTTGCTAGCATCCTATCCTTGTTTCTAAAAAGGAACTCATCTAATAAGGTGGGGTCAAAGTTGAATTCCACATGTGGGGACTCCAATTCATTAGCACTATGATCGACCATGTCTTCTATCTCTTTTTCTATGGAAAATAGAGGCCCTAGACCATGTCCAATAAAAGGGTTTGACCCTTATCTGTTGGAGGCTTCCCAAGCTTGGGCTTGTTGTTCCTCGTATGTTTGTTTTTTATTCCTAATCATGTTTTGGGAGCCATGATTTGTGATAGTTCCACTAAGGTAAGTTTGTAAATGTGTTCAAAACTTTGTGACCACACTTGAGTGAAATGCAAGATGATTTGTTAAGAATATGAATGAGTAACAATGTGAGGATACCAATGTGATAAAGTGATAAATAAAAAATGACACAAATGTTTGGTACTTAAGCCTATCAAACGAAGTACTTCCTAGACTATGTCTCAAAAAATAGTTTTGTGTCGCAAGATAACTAACAAGATGTTCTCACTTATGCCAAGTTCAAGAAAATGAACAAGACATAAGTAAATACAAGTAGTTTATGTGACCTCCTAACAAGGTATACTAGAAGCGAGCTCAAATTAGATTAAGACCTATATCCTAAAAAGTGCCAGTTACAATTTGTGAGTGACATAACAATGTCACCAATATATGTTAACCAAACTTTACGAGAAAGTAAGGTATTGATATCAAGATGATATTGATATAACATGCACAAGTGGTAACACATAGTACTCTTCAAAATAGAGGTAATAATAGAGACAAACTAAAAGCTTAAAGTATAACTAGGAATTGTTAAAACATGTGTAACGTAACCTTACAATATAGATATTTAGGTCAAGTTTGCAAGAAACAAGACATAAATACCAAAATTGTATTGATACAATACAAACAAGGTAACCTTTCTAAGGAATTTCAAGATGATGAACCACGCCTAACTATAATGACAATCTTGACATGGGTATCAAGATCACAAAGGCCACCAATGATATGAATACGCCTCCACACACTTTAGACATTTAAATTACCCAGCCGCAAACATGGATGGGCATAAACAGACAAAAAAGTGGCAAAAAAAATTGATTGGTAACACAGAGGTAGTCACCCTTCTCTTGATCAACAAAGTGTCAAAAGAATGTGAAGGAAGTAGATTAAAATGGGGATGAAAAATTCTGGCTTCACTTCAGAAATTTTTTACCTCACCTTAAGGAAAGTGAAAAAAACTAAGCAAAAGTAACGCGTCACACATTTCGTGATGAAAAGATGGCTCACAACTCAACACTTGTTTTAGAATGGTCAAAGTGGGCTCCTGGCCAAAGAATATCTTCCTAGGTGGTTCTCTTGTCATAGGTGTTACAAAGTTGTATTAAGCGAGTGTGATTTACCAAAACAATCCTGACTATCTTGGGAGTATCTTGGCTTTACTTTAGCCCCTTCAAGAACAATAGGAAACTAGTGCGTCTACATGTACTATCACTGGGGTCGCCATACGGACAACCGGTAACACAGAGCAATTCCTATTTCTTCCACAAGGTTCCCTCTTGTGTGGAATACTTTGGGGTTCCTAGAACCATCCCCATTGCTATAGATTAAGGAGTTATGCCAAAGGGGTTATGTTCCAGTTGAGCGGAGAGGGACGTACCCTTTTCTGAAACCTACAATACAATGTTTTGAATATGTTGTTATGTTTATCTTGTTTAATTAGGTGTGGTTTTCTTGAACACCTTTTGGCAACCTGTATGACAACTAGATTAGTAGTTTTTGACTTTGTTTCGATTCTAATTTTTCTTTGGCAAGCGTGTGTTTTGATCCTGCACAACGAGTTTAGTAGTTTTCCATAAAAAGAGTGAACATCATTTCTGATTTTCAAGATCATCCAAGGATGCAAGAGAAGAGCATACATGATGTTTCCAAAAATATGAGAAGATATCAAATGGAAAAACACTTTAATTCACACACACCAAGTTAATCTATTCTAATTCAGATATTCCTAACAATTTCAAAGCATAAAAAAGAAATAAGAATCATTTGTGATTCCCAAGATCGCCTCAAGAGATGTGAGGGAAGAGCATACGCAATCTTATTCTTATAAGCAAGCATGTAAATTGTATGTAATCAAGTAAAAGCATGTAAAAACACCCTGCGAAAATGAGTATTTAATTAGATAAAACCTACAAGAAAGTTAGCACCTTAACACCTTAACCTTAAGAAAACAAAAAGACACATGTGCCCCTATTTGGCGTCTACACGCGAGTTAGGGCAGATGCACCAATCTATTTTTTTCCAACTTAAAGTGCACCTGCACCACCCGAGAGGTGTGTGTACCACCAGAAAGACGTATGTGTCACCTCAGAAAAATAGAATTAGATTCGCATAGAGAGCTTGCGCTACCAGAAAATCATGTGCACCACCATGGATTAAAATAGTATCATATTCTGACAGAATGCTTGCACCACCAGAAACATGTCTACGCCATAAGAAAAGAGAGTGCGCCTGGGTTAGGGTGTATGCACTGGTCTGACAGGTTTTGCATTACAGTGAAAGTACAATATGAAATAATGTCTACACTCAGTTTAGTGCACCTACGCGTTGGTTAGGGCATGTGCGACTGGGTTAGAGTATGTGCACCAGGCTCGACAAACAGGAATTCAAGCCCTGAAAGTGTGCCTGCGCCCTGATAAATGTATCTGTGCCCCTGTCATTGTGCCTGTGCCACTCTTGCAACCAAAGTACGGTGAAAAACACAAAAAAACTCACAATACTTCAAATTTTAACAATTTAGCTTGAAATTAGCAACAACCCATAAAAAATGATAGTTATAAGTGAGGATCTACACATATAATGTTATCAAAATTCCCAAGAAATTAAACATTACTTACTATATGTGCATATCAAAGGGTTATCCAGAAAAACAATAGAATTCAAGATAAAAATGCTAAGGGACAAAGGGTCCCACCAGGCATGCCAAATGTGTGCATGGTTTTGTGCTTAAGCTAAGTTAGATAAATAAGAACTACCACCTAAATAGTTCTATAACAAAGCTAATGACAAAATCTAAGCACCATCAAAGATGAGATCTAAACAAGATTAATACTAAGCATAATGCATTAACTTTGAATTAACATGCTAAAGTATTTAAACCTCTACTTCTCTAGATTACCAAAAAATAAGTAAATGGACCTATGTAGGCTCCATGGCAATCAAATTAGTTGTTTTTGATATCCAAGAACCTAGGAATGTGAGCTTATCAAAGTTGGGCTACAAGACCCTTTTGACTCTTCCCATATGACCCAAGCACTTTGGCTAGAAAAGAGGCTTAACTCTTCAAGTGGTGAATTCTCAATAATAACAAAGGAAAGCTTTTAGTCTATTTGCTATGTGCTTTGCTTTTGTCTTCTAAAGGAATTTAGGTGTAAGTGTAAAGGTAGGAGGAGGGCTATTTATATAGCCTAATGGATAAATGAATCACTACATCCCTTTGCATGTGGGATAATAGGGATGTTGAGTTAGTTGTGGATAAGGGGGGTTTAGATAGGGTTGAATTAACTTTAGGAGGGTTTGTTTGTCCTTTAGTGACTCATGTGGATAAGGGGGCCTTTTAATTAATCAAGATGATTTAATTAATAGATGTGCAAGCTTATAAAAACTTTTAAAGGAATATTAGCATGATTTAGACCAAAAAAAGGGATTAAATCAATTAAATATTGATTTATTGGTTAAATGAAAGGGGAAGTTAATTAATTAATAATAATTGATTAGTTCTAGATAGAAGAGGGGATTAACGGAAGGCCATTAATTAAGATTTTTGTTTGAAAGACAACTTAATTAATTAGCATAGTGTAATTAATTAACGACAATAGGAGAGAAGGTGAGAGCTTTTAACGGTATGTCACCAATTTGCAAGAAGGGAGATAATTAGCGCAATTTAAGTATTTAAATTGCTCAAGCATAATTATGGGTGTCTACACATACTGAAGTTATCTCTCAACATATTGTTTATCAACAGGAAAATACATTTTTAAACTGTTTGAAAAACTATAATGAAATATATTAAAACCATGATCAAACAATATTCTATTCTCTAAGATCATCACATAAGACTAATAATAACAGATTAACCTTCTTAAAATTTCAACATTCCGATACAGGAAAATCAAATTATCACATAAACCTTTTTCTGAAATTACTACAAGGTAGGTAAAAAAATCTCATGCCTTTTAATAACCAAACAATTTTAATAACTATCCTTCTTTTAACATCAAAGTCAAAGTCCTAATTACAACCTTTTCTCTTTACTATAGAGAAGTTCCATAAAAATTTATAATTAAATAAATAACATACAATCACACCCACTTCATAATGGATCAAACTATAGTTATTTAATTTAGGATTTTACATAATTAATTATCTACTCAACAATCATGCTATGTAATGAAATCGTGCGAGAAATATCCAAGAGATATAATCTCTTTATTTCTCACGAAATCCAGAGATTATGTTATAACAAGAGAGAGGTAACGGAAAAAACCAACACTAAAACATTCACCCACAATCATATTTGATAACCAAATCAAAATGGTAGTATTATTAGCTCAACTCTTTAAGAGCTTATCAGAAATTAAAATGATATTTCAATCAACAAAACTGAGCTCAAATTGAATAGGTGCAATTTAACCAAATTATCTCATAATGGGATAAAAATATCATCTTATACAATAACACAATGACCAATAAACATATCAACCAACATCAAGAGAGAAACTTGTCTCTACAACATAAAATGATATTATTTGATATAACAGTCCAAGAAATGCATACCCATAAATGTCATAAAATAACATCCCATCCCTTATTACACATGGTCATATATCAAATCTCTTCTCCTAATTTCATCTACAGTTTTTTCATATAAAGCTAAGAGAACAATTCTTTCCTTTGTAACAAAAATTCAAGCGATTTCCACATATCAATTGAATGTTAGTGAAGATAATATGCCTTTTAAAAATAGTAAAAAAACCATAACTTTTACAGGTTGAATGCCATCATCTCCAACAAAAAAATTTGGAATGAAAACAACAAGATTATTTTGTATGCAAAAATGCAAACCCAGAAAACCAAAAAAATAAAAACCAGTATTCTTCATTTTTCTAAATACCCAATTATTTATTATTTTTCTCCTATATTTTTCCTTCAAATTTCTTATCAAAACTCAGTATCAGTATAGAATTACTAACGATTTAATAAAACTATTTCATATTCCCATATTGCAAAATAAAACAACAAGAACACGGTTAGATATTCATGCCTACTTGAATAAACCTTGTTTTCCTTTTTCCAATTTTCTTCCTGAACTAGAAACTTGTTTTCCCAGTAAAACTCCAATAAATTCCAAAAAAAATGGAATACAAGATTTCCAATAAATATATCTTCATATTTGCATGCAGATGTCAAACAAGCTTCCATATTTTCCTCCTTCAAATATTCATGCAGATCAAAAAACAAACCAAATAACCAAAAATGTGAATGGAGAAGGAAGAGAAAGAGATTGCATGCATTTTGGCTTGCCCAACAAGCTAACTTTTCCCAAGAAGTTTGTGCCTCTTAATTAAATGCATTTAATAATTGTTAGTGTCACTAACCCAACTTCCCTTTAATTTTGATTCTTAAATTTACCAACCTCTATGCAATTCGTATGGTGGATGTCCATCAATCATAAATCAAAACAATATATATTTGTCTCGTTACTCAAATTTCTTGTTAACTCTTTTCGTATTTTCATAGCTTTTCTGCATATCAGATTCTTCCTTCAAATTCTCATGAATGAACTTCACTTTTTTCCATATATATTTACATTTCCATTACTACTACCTCTTTGTCCTGTCATCCCATCTTCTAGGAGTTATACACTTTCGCACATATAATGCTTCAAATGGTGGCATTTTTAACGAAGAATGATAAGTTTTATTCTAGAAAAAATCAACCAATGGAATATATTATTCCCATCTGTATTAATAATCCATGCAATATATTTTGAGCATATCCTCCATAACCTAGTTAACTCTTTCTATTTGACCATCTGTTTTTGGATGGTAAGCTGAACTAAAGTTTAGTTTTGTCCCCAAAGATGATTTTAAAGTTTTCTAATATCGATAGGTCATCCTAGGATCCCTGTCATAAATAATTAATTTTGGAATTCCATCTAATCATAAAATTCCATACACAAACCATTTAGAAATTACGAGGGAATCATCCTTTAGATTACGGGGTATGAAGTGAGCTACTTGAGTTAGTTTACCAACCAAAAATAAAATCATGTCATGATTTTTTTAGACAATGACAGTTCTCACACAAAATCCATACTAATTACTTTTCATTTGTAATGTGGAATGTTGTGAGGATACATCAGACCAACATGATGCATGTGCTCTTCATTAAAACATTGACATTCAAGGAAATAAGAAACATAACTCGTTGTGACTTTCTTCATTCCTAGCCATAAGTATTTTTGTTTTACATCAGCCAACAATTTCGTTACTCTGGGATTCCCAGAATAAGGATCATCATGTAATTCCTTTATGAATTTTGTTCTAAGCTCATTTCCCAGAGGTACATAAACTTTTTTTCATATCTAGAGACTCCTTCGCTATCAAATTTAAAACCTTCATACCTTCTATTATTCAGATATGTTGCTAAGGTAGTTTTCAAATGTTGATAATATGAATCACTTTACATTTGTTTCTTTAGTTCTTCTCTAAATTTTGTCCTGAGGGTTACAATTGCGGAAACATTATTCTTCGACTCATCACATCAACCACATTGATCTTATTTCATTTACTATAAATAATGTCAAAAGTATATTAAGACAACAAGTCAAGCCACCTATGTTGTCTTGCATTCAAATTAGGTTGTGTAAAGATATATTTCAGCCCTAAGTGGTTTGTTGTCAGTTTAAAAGGCTTTCCTAGCATGTAATGCCTCCAAATTTACAAAGCATGAACTATGGTAACAAGTTCTAAGTTGTGGGGTGTATAGTTTTTCTCATGCACCTTCATCTTTCTGATCTCATAAGTAATTATATGATTGTTTTGCATATGTATTTCACACAAACCTTCACCTGAGGAATTAGTTACCATGGTGAAGCCTCCATTGGGATATAGAACCATCAAAACAATTGTTGTTGTAAGTTTTTACTTCAGTATATTAAATGTTATTTAAAACTTATCATTATATAAGAATTTCTTGTCCTTTTTCTACAAAGAGTTTATTAGTGTAGCCACTCTAGAAAAAATCTTTCACGATTTTTTTGTAACAACCAATCAACCCCATAAAACTTCTAACTTCATGTCCATTTTTAGGTGATGGTCATTTAGTTATGGATTTGATTTTCGATGGGTCAAAGGAAATCCAATCCTTATTGATTATGTGTCAAAGGTACTACACTTTGAGATCTTACTGAACAATTTTATTTTTCTAAGCACATCTAACACTATTCTCAAGTGTTCATCCTATTCTTTTATATTCTTAGAATAAATCATAATATCATCTAATAAAACTAACACAAATTTATTCAGAAAAATACTGAAAAATATTGCTCATTAATTTCATGAATGTAATTGGTGCTTTAGATATCGTTCAGTTCCAAGTTTGATATTTATGGTGAAGTCAACTCACATTTAGAAGGAAGTCAAGGTAATTCCTCCATAAATACATCCACGTACTCTTGTAGCAATGTATAATCTTCCAAGGAAGTCTTACCTTACTCACTAAAATAAGAAATCTTTATCACATATATCATATAGCCCTTATTTTTATATTTCTTAAGTTACATGGTAGAAATTTGACTTACTTCAAGAATCCTTTTTATGCCATGTATGCTATTTGTTTTCTTCATGTCATCTAATCATTCTATTGTGTTTTGAAATAGTCAACATTTAATTTATGTTGGAACAACCACTTTACACTTATAATAATGTCATGGGACCCTAGAGGAGCTATGTATAGATCCAATTTTGTGGTGAAGTTAGATAATTCCAATGTCGCACCAAACAAACATTGGTATATAATTTAGAAAACATTATTCCCATATTGTGCAGTCCTTGTATTTTTTATACATCTGACTTTCTTATGCAGTTTTTCAACTAATTAATAGAAATAAAGCATTTGGTTGCATCTTATGTCAAATAAAACAGTAACAAGAAGTCTGTATAATTTACTTGGCACTTCAATAGGACCAAATTTTTCTCAGCTTCTCGGTTAGCCACTGTGGCGTGAATATTTTTTTGTCAGTTATTCCCTTGATTATTTTCGGAATAGTTATTTATATAGTGGTTACCACCAAATTTAAAGCATCCACTAGCAATACCTTTTCTTTTAATTTTTTTTTATCACAAGCAACATTTTTCTGAACATTCTTCCTTGAATTTTTAGAATGTTTTTGTGTTTTATTTTTCTTGACAGTCCTCATCTTAATTCCATGCTTTATCCACCAATATTTTCTAAAAGTTAATGATGAATATTATTTGATGTTATTCTTAGGCTTTTCATATCTATGAGCTGAAATTTCTTGTAGTTTTCATTCTTTCCCATTGGATTTTTCGAAAACTACTTCCCAAGTAGATGGTTCATGTACATCTAGTTCTTCCCTAATATTTGAGTTTAATCTCTTAATGGATTTACGGATCCAAAAAATTTCATCAATAGACAGTAAAACAAAAAATCAAGCTCTATTATTAACTTGGTGACTGTTATTAACTTTATATTCAAGTTATTCTTCCTTATAATTATCATTTTCACCCCCTACCAGCTGCTCCAAGGAAACTATCTAGTTTCAGGTGTCCTGAAGGATTGTTATAATTTTATCTAACTTCTTAACCATTGAACCTCCAGTATTAATGGAACCAATTATTTTCCCATGGTTCATCCTTCTCCTAACCATCATATCATGTAATACAAGGATAATATATCATGTTAGCGTCATGAACCCATTAATTCCAAGAGTTGATAAATGTTCAACTCTAATACCAAAATATAACACCCATATTATGATTTAACCAAATTAAGAAAAAAAATTATTTTAAAACAAACCCCTTTAGTAAAATTTATTCATGTTGTTCTTTTCTTCTTTCTGTTAAATAATTGAGCATAAATTAATTTTTAATATTTTGAAATCTAACCAATAACATATGATAACCATATGCAACTGTAAGGGTCATTTAGATCATATCGATCACCCTTAATAACTCTTCATGAGTGTGTACATCTTTTATACTTTTGGTTAAAACATGTTTATAGTCTATGAGAACATATGCATCTCTTTAGTGTCAATTGGTAAAGTATTTATGTACTTCCCTCCGACTCGAAACAGTGATGATAAAATAAATGGTGAACAGAAAATGCATTAGCATTTACATTACTATGGTAATAGTTTCTAAGAATTACTTTGCAAGCTAGTTTCAAGACTGCACACTAGCCTATAAAACTTGTCTCCATTTCACCACACGTCTCCATATAGTTATCAAGATTTCCTTCTATTAATTAATAAATTAATTTTCAGTTTGAAGTAGTAGGGACCATGAATTATCCTTCTAATGAAAGAATCTTATCAATGACACCTTAGGATCCCTATGGGAAATATAGTGATCTCGTAAAAAATTTCATCATTACGTCTTCACTACCCTTCCTATAGCCATCTTAAGCTGGTACGGGTAGGATACCACAAAAATGACAATGAGTCTTAGTGATTATGCTTCATTTACATTTTCAATCATCCATTTAAGTTAAGTAGATAAGTTTTTCTTAACGATAGGTTATTTTGTATCATTATACGCCATTTTTTCTCAATAAAGAGTCATAGTAACTCAATGAGTTACTATATTAATAAGTATCTCTTATCATACTATTGCAACATAATGTTTTCGTATAACATAGGATTATTTAATCATGTCTCTCATAAAGTTAATCCTTTCAATAATTGTTGTAAGAAGTAATTAACTCATAAGATCGTCATACAATGGTGTACTTTATTTAATAAGGTATAATAATGGTTTAACCTTGTTTTCATTGTATTGTCTCCCACTTTTTACTATGTTCATCAACGACACATTTTCTCATCCATAATGAAGCTATAAAATCATATATGATTACTTATCACTTATCAATAACTTATGTTTATACACTGCTACTAAAACAACACTTAAACACTTTAATTTTAATATATCATTATATTGTTTTCCTTATTAAACTATGTTAATAAATCATCATATTCGTTCAACTATAATGATTCAATAAACTAGATATAGTTTTGTAGCATATTACTATTGAATATAAGCCATTCTCTACTGTAAAAAAACATTTAAAAACACCTTTATAAATCACAAAATGTGATACGAAATAACAATAAATTCTATTTAAACTTCGAATGGATATATCCTTATTTTCCGAAGATGATTACATGCAATTTTTCAAATCAGTACAAATAGGGAAATGCCTTCAATAAACTTGAAAAAATAATACTTTTACATTACAAATAAAGACAATAATTTGGAACATATTTTTAAACAACATAAATAAATAAATCATGCGTAAATATTTCAATTATTCACTTCACAATATCACTTTGTCTTGCACATTGTTAGAGAGATACATGTATACATGGTCAGTTTTATGAACTGGCATGAATTATCTACTCATATTCATGTTGTATTAAATTGAAATGAGAGAATATGATAAGGTTATATTAGGTGATAAATAATAAACTTCATAATTCATTAAATTAGTTTATATCACATTGAACATGTGGAATGATACTACATAATGAAGCTATCTTTCAACATAATGTTTATCAACAGGAAAACACATTTTTAAACTATTTGAACAACTGTAATGAAATTTATTAAAACCATGATCAAACAATATTCTATTATTTGAGATCATCACATAAGAATAATACCAACAGAGTAACCTTCTTAAAATTTCAACATTCCTATACAAGAAAATCAAATTGTCATGTAAACCTTTTTATGAAATTACTACAAGGTAGGTAAAATTCTCATGCCTTATAATAGCCAATTTTTTTTAATAACTATCCTTCCTTTAACATCAAAGTCAACAGTCTTGATTACAACATTTTCTCATTACTATAGAGAAGTTACATAAAAATCTATAATCAAACAAATAAAATACAATCACACCTACTTCATAATGGATCAAACTATACTTACTTCATTTAGGATTTTATGTAATTAATTATATATTGTAGACACAAAACCTAAGCACTTGGGTACATTTCTAGGTCCTAATCACATACTACCATTCATATGACTCGTAAGCGATAAAACTAGTAATTGACATCTATCTTTGGCATTTTTTTGTCTTTTTGGTTTCCTCTTTGGTCTTCACACTCAATGGCCCATATTCATCTCCATTTCCTTATCTTTATTGACTATGTACACCAATGCCCAGTGCGGACACTAGCACCCGAGTGCCCTCGTCTCCTCTGGGAACCCCCGACATATTTGTATCTTAATTGCCTCTTTTAGGCCTCTTTATCTTTTAGTCATCTTGTTTTCTTATGGGTCGGCCTTTCAGTTATCAGTTATAAAATTCAACCAAGGGAATCATATAAATACAAAGATATGTGACCATAATAAAGGACTAAGATATAATCATCTATTACCAACACCTAAGATTACATCCAAAGGCCTTCTAAGAGAATAAAAGAATCCATATATCACTCACTCAAGGGACAAGAGACTACATTTTCTACATACACGCATAGGAGGGGAAGTTCATTTTTCCATCCACACATCTATTTACATTGTTACATCTAGCTATCACTCGCTATCAAGTGCATCTTGCACAAGAGATACCTAGGGCACGATTTCTACACACATGCATAAGAACTAAATGGAGTATGAAATGTGGTGCAGTTCTCGATTGTAAGCTCGATCAGTCGGGTGACCATCGAGGTTAGTTCAACTCCCCATCTACATATTCCTTTTTTAGGATTTGACGTGTTTGGGGGTTTTGTAGGATATCATTTATTTTTTAGGTAATATGCAAACTTGGTGATCATCGAGTGACACACATACGACCAACAATGAAGGTTAGCAACCATCTTGAGACACAAAAAAATTATTTTATGAGGTCTTGCACAGTCACGCCTCAGTCCAGTTCTAAGTGCCCTAGTCTAGGCTCATCCAGAAATTACATAATTTTTTTGGTGTCGTTGCAATAATCTCCTCCTCATTTTCATTATTTTCCATTCTAGAACACTTCAGGATTTATTGTGAAATCAGATAAGTCTTTTATTCCCTCTCTTCCACTTAGGGTTTCAAATTTATTAGCTTACTTGTTTTTGTCATTTATATTCCAAAAAAAATTAGCGTTTATTTATCATACATGACTCTACAATTAGGGTTTTACAAATTCCATATTTTTTAAATCATATACTCAACAATCATGTTATGTAAATAAATAGTGCATGCAATATCCAAGAGATATAATCTCTTTATTTGTCACCAAATCTGGAGATTCTATTACAACAAGAGAGACAGAGAGAGGTAACGGAAAAACCTAACACTAAAGCATTCACCAACATCTATATTCAATAACCAAATCAAAATGGCATTATTATTATTCCAACTCCTTAAGAGCTTAGCAAAAAGTAAAATGAGATTTCAATCAACATAGACGATGTCAAATTGAGCAAGTGAATTTTAACTATCTAATCCTGTAATGGGATAAAACATTCATCTTATATAATAACACAATGGTCAATAAACAGATCAACCAACATCAAGAGATAAACCTATCTCTATGAGAGAAAATTATATTGTTTGATATAACAGTCCAAAAAATGCATTCCCATGTCAAAAAATAATTATTACACATGGTCCAAGATAGAATCTATTCTCCTAATTTCATCTACATTTTTTTATAGAAAGTTAAGAGAACAATCCATGCCTTTGTAACAAGAAGTTAAGAAATTTCCACATATCAATTGAATGTCAGGAATCTCTATACGAGTTGCATGAAGGAAATAAATGTGTGTGTGTGTGTGTGTGTATTTTCAAGGTAACAGGTCTTTTAACCCAAATTAAAAACCCATAACTTTTATAGGTAAAATTTCATCATCCTTAGCAAACAAATTTGGGATGCAAACAACAAGAGTATTTTGTATACAAAAATGCAAACCCAGAAAACCAATAAAACAAAAAACTAGTATTCTTCATTTTTATAAATACCTAGTTATTTTATTATTTTTCTCCTACATTTTTCCTTCAAAGTTCTTAACAAAACTTGGTATCAGTTTATAATTACTAACAATTTAAGAAAAGTGTTTCATATTACCATATTGCAAAATAAAACAGAAAGAATAAAGTTAGATATTTATGTATGCTTGAATACGCCTTGTTTTCCTTTTTCCAATTTTTTTCTTGAACCAAAAACTCATTTGCGTAGTAAAACTCCAATAAATTCTAAACAGAAAAAAAAATACATGATTTCCAATAAATAGTGTTTCATATTTTCATGCAAATGGCAAATAAGCGTCCATATTTTCCTCCCTCAAATATTCATTCAGATTCAAAAACAAACCAAATAACCAAAAATGTGAATGGAGAAGGAACAGAAAGAGATTGCATGCATTTTGGCTTTCCCAACAAGATAATTATTCTCAAAAATTCCATTCCTCTTAATTTAATGCATTTAATAACTCTCAGTTTCACTGACCCAATTTCCCTCCAATTTTGCTTCTTAAATTTACCAACCTCCATGCAACTCGTATGGTGAATCTCCATCAATAATAAATCAAAAAAATTAAAATATTACCTACCTTGTGGTCTATGACAATGTTTTAAAACTGTAAACTATATCTATTCACCTTGAATGTGGTCGATGATTGTTCAACATAAAGACTTAACCAAATAAATTTCCTCAACAATTTTACATTCCAAACTATGGTCGATGACCATATAAACATGAATCAATAAACATTAAAAACTTTTAAAATGTTTCCACTGCCCATAATGTGGTATATGAACCATTAATCAAAACAATTAATCATTCACTTTGCCTAAGGTACAAGACCTTTATTCTTGCAGTAACCATGATAATCTTTAATGCCTTGCGGTTCAAGACTAACACACAAACAATTTATTTTCCCTCTTGGTCCATAACCATTTTAAATATAATAAAAAACATAACACATTATTTTGCATATGGTCCATGACCATGTTTATGGTGCCAAGGAGGGATCATAAACATCAATAAAAAATAATACATTAAGTTCTAAGACCAAGATTCCAAAACATTTAAATTTAAACCTTTTACTAATTATTTTCAACAATAAAAATTGCAACCAGTAATAAAATCTATATAGGTCGTTATCATGAAACAATGTTGAGTAAAAAATGGTAATCCAATCCAATCAATGTCGTGAAACCATGCAACCAAGAAGATGGCAATTAAACAAACAATCATTCAACGTAATAATTACACATATATATGCATATGCCCATATATCCGTTTACATATGTATGTGTATATGTTTTTGCATATACATATATGTATATATTTTCATGTGTAATAATATATGTATAACTAAGTCATCCATTATCAAACATAAGGATAGAAAAATGTTTTAATTGTGGGGTGTGAATTTTTTTCTCAAAGGTATTTCATGCATGTTTTGCACCATTTTTTTGTTTGGATTCTAACTTCCTTCTTATTATTGAGGGGGAACACATATTTCTTAAATTATTCATATGGGGATTCCTTCCATATTGGGTACTCAAATATGGTATCATAGCCATCAGGAACCCTTTTCTCGTCAATCATAATCATATTAAGACTACACCAAACTTAAATGTGTCGCTCCTCTTATGTGTCATCCTCACTCCTATTCCATCAAAAATGAATTGAACCAATTTATATTTGACATTTTTGGTGTAAATTCTATGTGTCAAATAGATATTTTTTTGTTGATGTTTTCCCATCTACCAAAGTGGCATAGTTTCATGCTCTCCATTTGCACCACAATCCCTTTTTTGGATTGGGAATGTCCTCTATGGGTGTAACATATTTTCCCATTTATTATTTCATCATTTGTGCCAAATTCTCCACCTTTGTGTTGCCATCCATCATATTTTGTTTGTTTATTCCATCCTTTCTTATGCATGTCATCTAATTAATCAAATTGGAAGATATCTTATTTCGGTTCTCAGTGAAGTAGGTATGTTTCCATGGACATGTAAAAGAAGAAACCACATAGACTTGGTTTCATGCCCAAAAAATGGGAGTTCATACAGTTAAAATACATCGATATCCTCTAGCTCTATGTACTACTCAATATCAACCTCAATCTTTCCATATGCACCCACCACATCTTTGATGAGGTATTCATCTTTCATGTTCTTGAAATTTTTCTATTTTTTTTATGTCTTATACATACTCCTTATATACTTTTCTTTCCAATATTTACCCAACAAAACATTCTTCAGGGAACTACATCTCTTAGATGTGCACTTCCTTCACTTCACTTCTTGAAGGTACTTGTTCCTCTAGAATAAATGTGTCTCGTCCACATGGGAAATTTTTGGGTTATCTCATCCCATTCATTGTATATATATTCCTCTTCATCATTTTAGGTGGATAAGTTGTAATGGTGGAGGTTGGGGATTTTTTCTTATTCAAATTTGATCCTCCGTACTCATTAATTATAGACAATTTCTCAAACGAATGCAAAAAGCATGTTTCCTCAACCTTTCTTACTCAAAATTGATGGTTACACTTGTTTTATAGATTTCTTCCTTATCTATCTTTTTTCTTTAAACACTAGTTCAATTCACATAATAATTTGACCTGCACTATTATATTTGTTTACGTAGAACATGAGAACCGTATCTCCTTATTCTCTCGTTAATTGCTAAAGATTGATGTGAAATTAATTCAATCTACTCATGAGGAGGGTATTTATTATTTTTCTTAGCACACTTCATTGTGATATCAGTATTCTATGTTTGAAAATATAAATTGGAAAAATTTATCAACCTTTTTAACACTAAAGTAATTTTTTCATTTCTCATCTCTCTCCACTTCTTATGTGAGCTAAAGATTCAAGCATGAATTTCACATTTCCTACATTACTAGGCTATGTGCATCCACCATTATACTTTCTTTTCCTAACTTTGTCTTATATTTGGATAGTAAATATTTATGCCATCCCTATTCTCACCGTTTTTCCTTTCCTCCCCCAACTTTTTGTGTGTGGTCCTCCACTACACAACTACTTCCTACGTGGGGATTCTTCTTTCCCTATGTAAATGGATTGCACATCCTTCTCTCTTACTTGGTGTTAACTCTTCTTTACTTCATCGACGTGCATAACTTCTTGTGTAGTCCCTACTTGTCATTATTGGGTGGTTGTTTTTACATGTGAAATGTGTATGTAGTCATACTACTTGACATGTATGATAGTACAACAGGATCTAAAAAATTTATCCAAAAATAATGAATGAATCCAAAACGCTAATTATATTAGTATTTTTCATTGTACACATGTATTATGCCTTGTAAAATAACAACTTAAATGTTTTTAGAAAGTAAATTTTATAAAGGGAAATGACTAAGGAAACATATTTGTGGTGGCTCAAATAACCTTATTAATTTTTCAAATCCTCCAGGACACCATTAGAAATGGTATGGATTATACCAACTACCATAAAAATTCCCTAGAAGAATTTATCCATTAAGTTTGTGCATATTTCAATCATCTCTCTCCACTATGTTATGGATGATCTATGGTTTCATCCACCTAATATGCATCTTACATGGGTGTTTGGCATGTTGACACTTATATAGGAGTGTGTGCATGTCTCCTTTAATAATTTATCCTTCACATGCTTTTTGTGTCAAACCTTATTTCTAGCCTTATACATGCCTTGGCTTCATATTGCTAGTAGTGTCTTCTCATCCAAATCCATAATGCCTCCAATTCTTTACTAATATTTCTTCGTTCATCTAAGATACCTTTGTGCACTACGCAAAGAGAAGATACTGGAAATTCCATTATGATCATAATCTCCTCACTAAACACTTATTAGAATGGTGTGAACTTCATTAGGCACTTGTATGTGGTTATATATGTCCATGTCAAAGAAGAAGATCAATCATTATAGTATTTTCACCCTATGTCACAAATCTTAGTTAGTGTTGTTCGTAGGATCTTATTAAATTTTTTGATGGTCTTATTGGCTTGAGGATGATACAGATTTGTTTTGTGGTGTACCACTATAATTTTTTTCAATAGAATGCACATGTTTCAACAAGGAAGTGGATTCCTCAATCACTATTTTAACTAAGTGGGAATCCATATATGATAATGATGTTATCCCATAATAACCTTTCCATTTTTTTGATGTGAAATCCTTTTTGGGTGCTTCCTATTCATGCCTAGGCAAATAGTCAATTACGGTAATGATTATTGTGCTTTAATTATGTGTGTAATATGTGTGATTGGTCCTAAAATTTCAATATCCCATTTTTCAAAGGGTTCACTGAAAAAATGGGGGTTAGGGGAATACAACCCATACTAATAGGTTTGATGACCATTTGACATTTATCACACTTAGTGGCATACTCCTTGGCATCCTTGAAGAGGGTGGGCCACTAGAACCTAGAGAATAAAAAATATGAATTTACCCTTTTTCTCCCTCCTCTCTCCCTCTCCCCTTTTCAAAATATTTGGAAATGATAATCATTTGTAAAGGTTGGATCCCCTCAAAATACAAGGTCTTAATTCATAGTGTTTCCTAAGTGTTTATAAGTTGGAAGACTCATAGTTGGACCTCTTGTAATGATTTATTTCCTTCTTCCTTCATTGCAATGAACTGTGCATATTCTTGTGTAATATATAATTCATGTTTTGTGGCTATTATATTTCATATCTTGTGTTTTATTACATTGTATTTCCTTTTCATGCATTTATAGGTATGTTGTGTATATGTTATCATTTTGCAGGGTTTATTTATGTTGTGTATTATGTCAAAATGGAATTTTAAATGTTTTATATAATTTGGAACTCATGTTTTCCCTTTAATCCTTCATTTCCCTCCCATTTTCCCTCATTTGAGAGTTTCTTTTCCCCTGGTGTTATCACCTCCCCTTAACTTAGGATTTCCCATTTCATGTATCTCTCTCTTCCCCTTTTCCCTTGGATGTTCAAAGTAGGATTAGATAACTACATTCACTTAGGAGTATTTTTAGCATTAGGAATAGTTAGAGTAACTATCCTTCTCTAGAGCTTTCTCTCAATTAGAAAGTCCCACAAATTGGAGACAATCCCATGTTACCCAAAAACATTGATTTATCATTCAAGATAAATCATAGGGTGTTGTTTTTTTGGTGATAACAATTATGGCACGCTTGATAGGACATCCATAGGTTTTATTGTTATTTCACTAAGTTTTTTTGGATTCCACCTTTTGGAGGCTTTATAAAACAACGCTTATTTCACTAAATCTGGACATATTCTAGTGAATCGGGACTCTAATATTATAAGTATTGGAAGAAATCCATCTCCATTTTTGCATATTTTAGATTCCATTTTTGGCTATACTAGATTCCATTAGTAGCAATATTATCATTAATGGACTTATTCAAGTTCCAATTTTTCTATTATTGGATTCCAATTTCGCTATTATTGGATTCTAATTTCCCTATTATTGGACTCTGATTTCACTATTACTGGATTCCAATAACATTATTATTGGATTCCACTTTTTCCACTATTAGAATACAATTACTAAATCCCAATTTTTGGATTTTGGTTTTACTATTTTAGGATTTGTATTTTGTTATTATTTTATTCCCCACATAATCCTGACGGTTGCCCACTTACATAAGCCTAGTGGTTTCTATCTTACATAACCCAAGCAGTTTCTAACTTACATAAGCCAAGTGGTTTCTAACTTACATAACCCAAGTATTTGCAAAATTACATAAGCCAAGTAGTTGCAAACTTACATAAGCCAAGCGGTCGCTAACTTACATAAGCCAAGTGGTCGCTAACTTCAAGATAGTACATAAGTAATTGTTTTCATTTACACCACATACCAATCTTAATATCATCATATGTATAGGAATATTCATGCATACCTTATTCAAATCAATAAACGTTGACATTTAAAATCCCTTCCCTAAACATCCTTGAATGGTGTTGAATTTGACGACTGTTTAGATGTTTTTCGTGATTTTAGACATAACATACTTTCAAATATTTTATAGAGCTAGCACGTGTGACTCGCATGCTTAAAATATGACCCTCAATATTTATATACATTTATATTAAAAAATTATTCGTATATATTAAGCATAGTTTAAAAAATATGGAATTGTCATTTATAAATTTTATAAGTAGTGTATAAGTGCAAGTGATCGCACTTTAAGTGTGATTGGTTGCATGTCTAAGTGTGAGCCTCAAGTCACACATCTCTTGACTAGCACTTTAATTGCGAGTCTCAACTGGCACTTCTAAGTGCAAGTATCGACTCACACTTGTAAGTGTTAGTCTCAACTCGCACTTCTAAGTGTGATTCTTGATTTGCAAAACTAAGTGTGATAACTCACCTATCAAACAATTTTTTGGTAACGGTAATTTTTCAACACTACCCTTCAAAAATATAAAACAATGTGTATTTATACCAATTATTTTGTATAAATTTCATTATTTTTAATATATATCGATATAAAAAAATTTAATTTATATATAAATTTATATTAATAATTAACGATTAAATATTAAATATGTAAATCGCATGTGATGTTTATTACAAATATTTGTACGTATTTTACAGCTACAATCAACAAAAATGTCTAAATGGGCATCAAGAGTCGCACGTTGAAGTGCAAGCACAAGAATTAAGGGATTTATTTTACCCGAAATATATAAGGGATTTTATTTACAATATAGCAATTATAATATTAAATTCTTACATTAATTATTTACAATATCAAATGCAGTATTAATGATAACCATTTTGTAAGGAAAAATGCTAATTAATGTTGCGGTTGCCTCAACATTAATTAGGCATTAATCCAAGCTATGTAAAATTGTTCATTTAAAAGTACATGCGCCATTCAAAATATGTGCGCCTTTGGGAACATGTAACAGTTGTCATCCATTAATTAGCCATTTAATGAAAAGTAATGAAAAATCATATATGTGCCTTCTTAAGTTTGTGCGCCAATGAAATTGGTGGTTGCATTTGTCAATTACATATCACTATAAGTAGATAGTTTTTGAGTTTATATTTTTAACAATTTCCTTTCTATTCTCTTTGTCAATGGGTAAGCGTATTCATCAATTGAAAAATCTCACCAGGGAAAGCGTCAAAATCTTTGTGCTCGAGTTCTAAAAATGTTTTTATTTCCTCTTCGTACCAAAAATTGATATGCATTCTCACCTTCAGTCTCTCCAAAATTAAAAAATTATGTTAGTGGAAAATTTCCCATAGCTCATTAGGGATTATGTCCATGTAATATTTTCCATAGTTGATTAGGGCTTATATCCATGTAGGGCTTTTGTAGATAATTAAAAAGAAGCAAGTTTATTATTCAATATTTTGTAGAAGGTATTTTTGTTTATCAAATAAATAATTTCGTAATATAGTAAAAATTTGTTAGAGCAATGAAAGAGGATGGAATGGAGCACATCTTAACAGAGAAATGACACATATTAATACGTAATAACATGAGAGGAAGATTTGTAAAAAATTTAAAAACCCATAACACCTACCAAGAACTTGTTTTTTTGTTTCTTGAAAAAGAATCCTGGTGGCATGGATGGTGGCTCAATTTGCACAGTAAAAATGTGAATATGGGAATCAATTTATGGTCATGGTGGTGTGCAAGAATAGAAGAGTAGATGTATTTTATAAAATTGATATTGTTTTGTTGGCCTTATTGTTGTCTGCAAATAGTCCTCTGCTGCACATACTCGGTAAATTCAATTGCTACAACATTGTTGACATTGTCAATGATAATATTTTAGAAGATATTAATGTTAAGAATGAGTTTTCATTCAATTTTTTGGTGTTTGATTACAGTGAACTATTTGTGAAAAATGTGGTAATGCAAGAGTAGGAGAACCAATTAGATTTTGGAGAACAAAAGAACGAATACAGGTTTGTGAAAGGATGATTCAAGGAACAAGGAAACTCTAAGATTTTTCTACTATGGAAGCAACAACTATCCTCAAAATTTTTCACAAAATGTAAATTTTCTTTGTTTGGGTCATGGCTATGTGGCTTTTTGTCTTTTTCTACCTACGAGATTTCTCTCTTCTATGCTTCAATTTCATATTTTTCCTTAAGGACCTTTTGTAAAAGAATGTAGGTCCTTTCAAAACCCCCATATTCACCCTTATACAAATAAATAGACATAGTTTTTGGACATCGAAATATGTTCTTGTGGCATAGCCTATCAGTAGAAAAAAATTTAGTGGTGAATATTCATTAATTCATGAATATTCCAATTTTTAAAATTTGAAATTGGTGAATTTTTCTTGAAGGGAGTAGGCTTGGGTCACGAATTTTTTTAGGGTATAAGTTAATTTTAGGGGTTATTTGCCATCCCCACGAAAGAGGAATTTCCAATATTCTCCTTAGTATTTTTGACCGGTAGCATAAAATATGCCACCACCCGTGGCCTGGTAGCATATTTTATGCTGGCCGACAACATAAAAATATGCTATCAGTCGGTATCATAAATATTCTAGTTTTTAAAATTTAAAATTAGCAAATTTTTCAAGAAGGGAGTAGGCCTGGGACGCCAATTTTTTAGGGTATAAGTTTATTTTAGGGGCTATTCACCATCCCCGCAAAAGAGGAATTTCCAATATTCACCTTAGTATTTTCGGGCGGCAGCATAAAATATGCTACTGCCCACGGCCCGGTAGCATATTTTATGCTACCGGTTGACAATATATATTTATGTTGTTGGCCGGGAGCATAAATTATGCTACTGTCCAGTAGCAATAGACAAAAAAATAGGATTTTTTTGTTTGTGCCATATTTTGGGAGGACAAATTTCTCATTGAGATGATCATTTTAACTGCTATTTATGTTGTTGGCCAGAAGCATAAAATATGCTACTGTCCAGTAGCAATAGACAAAAAAATAGGATTTTTTGTTTGTGCCATATTTTGGGAGGACAGATTTCTCATTAAGACGATCATTTTAACTGCTAACATAAAAAAAATAAAAAAATATTTTCCCATACAAAATTAGCAAAATTTGTATTTTTTCACAAAAAATCATTTTTTAAATTATTTTTGTTTGCGCCATATTTTGGGAGGACAAGTTTCTCGTCGAGTCGATCATTTTAACTGTCATTGTCAAAAAATGATTTTTTAAAACATTACATATATTTTTGGCCAACATCATATACTATGAGCTGACAACATAATATATGTTTTTGGCCAGTAGTATAAAAATGCTATTGACCAAAAACATATTATAACGAAAGTCAATTTTCCCAGATTCACCTTTACTGTTGAGTGTGGAGCTTAATATCTTCACAAGAAGCTTTCTTTTATATGTTGTTAGTTTTGACAGTGACCAGCATTGGTCAAGAGGAAACTAACATCAGTCATAAGGTAACCAACATCAGTTAAGAAGTGATTGAAATTAGTCAGGTAGGAACCAACATCGGTCACCTGTGTGATAATGCTTTTTTCTTTAAATGAGAATTAGAATAAATCTCTTACTTTAAAGATGATTTATTGATTATAAAAGCATAGTTAGTTTCCCAGAATAGATATATATATGCATGTATGCATTGTATGAAGATATGAGAGAAGAAAATAGCAATTGTTTTGTATGTTAGTTTTCTTGGTGAGCAAGAAAGAGTAACTGAGTGAGGGAAAAACATTGAACACCCTGTGAGGTGTTGGAAGACAACATATCTTCATTTTATTTCCTATGTAAAACACTAAATAATAATATTGGTTGTTTCTTGGTGGACGTAGCCCACACTGGGTGAACCATGTTTAATATGGTGTTATATTTCTCTTGTTTTATTTCATCCTCTAGTTATTTCCACATTTATTGTTTGTATGCTTTATCTAATTATAGATCTGTGTAACAGTGTTATATGGTTTAACCCCAACAACTAGTATCAGAGCTTTGTTTGGAGGTTTTGTGTGTTGACAGGATTTAATCACAAAGGGTTTTTTGATTAGGTGAGAGCAGAGCAATGGCAGAAGATAGTAAATACCAAGTAGAAAAAATTGACGGTCATAATTATCAATTATGGAAGATGCAGGTGGATGATTATTTGTATCATAAGGATCTATACTTACTGTTGGATGAGCATGGACATCCAGACATAATGAATGATGAATAATGGAAGGTTCCTGATAGAAAGGCTCTGGGATCTATAAGATTGAGCCTGGAAACATCGGTGGCTTTGAATTTTATAGATGTAAAAACCACGGAAGATTTGATGAGATCTTTAGTAAATTTGTATGAAAATCCTAGTGCTTAGAATAAGTTTTATTAGATGAAAAAATGTTTAATTCTAATATGCAAGAAGGTGGATCTATATCTAATCATTTAAATGATTTCTGGTTTATCATAAATCAATTAAAATCGATATAAATTTCATTTGATGATGAAGTGAAATCACTTTTATTCTTATGCTCTTTTCCAAATAGTTGGGATAACTTGGTAATGGATATTAGTAATAAAATGAATACTTCTAAAGGTTTGAAATTTGATGATGTGGTTAGTTTAATCCTTAATGAGGAAATACTCAGGAAAAGCATCATCTGGAAATGCTTTAAATGTAGAAAGCATAGGAATATCCAAGGAGAGATCATCTAAGAGCAAGAATAATGGAAGATCAAATTCAATACATGGAAGATCTAGATCCAAGTACAAAGATTTACTTTGTTGAAATTTTGGAAAGAGAGGACACGTAAAGGAGTGTTGGTCCAAGGAAAACAAAGAGAATACATTAGAAAAAGGTAAAGAGGAAAATGTTACAAGTGAGGTAAAGAAACATGCCCTTATTCTCTCCTTAGATGATACATTATAATCTTGTTTTTTAGATTCTGGAGCTTCTTTCCATGCTACCCCTAATAAGGGTTATTTCAATAAATATGTTTAGGGTGATTTTGGATAAGTTTATTTAGGAGATGATGATCCATGTAATATTACTGGTAAAGGTGATGTTCATCTAAAGTTATAGAATGGAAATCCATGGGTATTGAAATATGTGAGGCATGTACCAAGCCTCAAGAAAAATCTGATATATGCAGGGCAACTAGGTGAATTTGGATGCATGGTTACATTCACAGTCGATTCTTGGATGGTTGTCAAGGGATCTCTTGTTGTGGCAAGAGGTAAGAAGTTTGGAACTTTATATTTATTTACTTGTGTTATTGATTCCTTTTATGTGTTATCTAATATAGATTCATATGTAACCATGTGGAATAATCGGCTAGGCCATATGAGTGAAAAATTAATGTAGATCTTAAAGTTTAAGGGTAACCTATCAGAATTGAAACAATTAGATCTTGAATTTTGTGAGCATTTTATATTTGAAAAGAAAAAGAGAGTGAGATTTCTCAAGGTTGGGTCAGTAAAGGAGTAGAAATTGGATCCTGTAATAGATGTGTGGAGACCAGCTCAGGTAGATTCTATTAGAGGATCCCAATATTATGTGACTTTCATTTATGATGCCACAAGGAAGGTATGGATCTATTGTATTAAGCATAAATTTGATGTTTTTGAGACTTTTAAAAGGTGGAAAGCCCTTGTGGAAAATGAAACAAACTCAAAATTGAAGTGCCTTAGTTTTGAAAATGGTGGTGAGTATTGTAGCAAGGATTTTAATGATTACTGTTCATTTAATGGAATATGAAGAGAAAGAATGGTTCCTAGAACTCCATAGGAAATGGAGTTGTAGAAATAATGAACAAGACAATCATGGAACATGCCAGAAGCATGAGGATACATGTTGGCTAGCCTTTGAAGTTTTGGGCAGAAACAATGGATACAACAGTGCACTTGATCAACCATGGACCTTCAATAGTAATGGATGGTGGAATACAATATGAAGCTTGGTTTGGAAAAGAGGTAGATTTTTATTTTCTTATAATTTTTTGGTCAAAATATTTTGTGCATGTTGATAGGGAAAATAGGAAGAAGTTGGATGCTAAATCTAAGAGATGCACTTTCATTAGTTATGATTTTGGTGATTTCGGATATTGATTTTGGGATTTAGAATATTATAAGATTGTTAGGATTCATGACATTAATTGAAATGAAAAAAGGATGTATAATAATCAGGTTTTGTGCCTAAACATGAAGAAGTTGATGAGATTTTGAAGGAAAAGAAACTTTCTGACCTAAAGCAGACATCCATAGACACCGACATTGGTTTTACAGAAACTGATGTCGATCAGGCTAACCATTATCGGTAAACAAGATCGGGTTCAAAACAGACAAACAGTGGAACCAGAATCAGTACTCCTCGAACCAATTATGGTAAGGCAACCATGGCCGGTTATAGGTGACTGATGTCGGTCACTGAAAAAGATTGACATGAATGTACAACATGAACAGAATGAGCCCCAAACACCCCAAATCTCCATGAGAAGGTCACAAAGGGTAAGTAAACCTCTAGAGATATTTTCACCTTCCTTTTCTTATTTATTATTGCCTGATAGTGGTGAACCAGAAAGCTTTGAAGAAGCAATGTAGGTAGATACCCATGAGTAGTGTGAGCATGGCATGGATGAGGAGATGGAATCCTTGGAAAAAAATCAAACATGGGATTTGGTGAAGTTGTCAGCACGTAAGAAAAATCTATAGAAGAAATGAGTTTATAGAATCAAGGAAGAAGAAGGTGGACTAAAAAGGTACAATGCAAGGCTTTTAGTAAAGGGATTTATACAGAAAGAAGGTATTGACTTTGATGAGATTATTTATCATGTAATTAAGATGACTTATATTCGTATTGTTCTAAGTTTGGTTACAACAGAATATTTTCATTTATAACAACTTGATGTTAAGATGGCTTTTCTTTATGGTGATTTGGAGGAAGATATTTATATGTAGTAGTTGCTTGGTTATGAAGGCAAGGGTAAGGAGAAAATTGTGTGCAGATTGAAAAAGAGCCTATATGGGCTCAATAATGCTTCAAGGTAATGGTATTTGAGATTTGACAGTTTTATGCATGAGAATGGTTATATGAGATGTGAATCTGACCATTATGTTTATTTTAAGAATCTTGAAAATGGGAGCTATGTTATTTTGTTATTGTATGTGGATGCTATGATGATTGCAGGATATAGTATGAGGACATTGGTAAAATCAAAGAAAGGTTAGCTCACACATTTGCAATGAAGGATTTGGGATCTGAAAATAAAATCCTTGGCATGAAAATTCACCAAGACAGAAAAACAAGAAGTTCTATTTGTCTCAGGAGGTTTATATCAATAAGGTGTTGGAAAGGTTTATTATGTAAAATTCAAAATCTATTAGTACACCTATGGATGAACATTTAAAATTGATAAAAGATCAGTGTCCTTCATCACATGAGGAGGTTGAGTACATGGCATATGTTCTTCATGCTTCAGAATTAGGAAGTATTATGTATTCCATGGTTTGTACTAGATAAGACATTACACAAGAAGTGCGAGTTGTGAGCAAGTTTATGGCTAATCTAGGTAAATAACCTTGGAAAGCATCCCAATGGATTCTCAAGTATTTGACAGGGATATCCAACATGGAGTTATGCTATTGGGGGTTAGATACCTCTTTACATGGCTATGTTCATTTAGATATGTCCGGAAATTTGGCTGGTAGGAGGAGCACCACTAGATATGTTTTCACAGTATGTGGAACGATAATTAGATGGATTTAGAGATTGCAGAAGGTTTTGGATTTGTTTACTACAAAGGTAGAGTGTGTTACAGCTACAGAAGCTAGAAAGGAGATGATATGGATGAGGATGCTCATGAAATAGTTGGGTAAGGAGAAAGAGGATTGCAAATTATACAGTGAAATTCAGAGCATGATTCATCTGGAAAATAACTCAACATTTCATTCAAGAACAAAACACATTCAGTTGAGGTATCATTTCATACAGTAGGTGTTGGAGGATGGGAAGCTGAAGTTAAAGAAAATCCATACGGATGAGAACCCTATGGATATGCTAATAAAGCCATTGATAAGGGAGAAGTTAGAGCTTCACTCCACTTTTGTTGGTCTTCGAGTTTGAGACTTGAAGAGGAAGAAACGGGCCAAGGAAAAGGAACCAAGGATGGTGAGGCACAGTACAGTGCATCAATTGATCTCCAATTGGGAAACTGATGAGTGTGGAGCTTAATTGATTCATAGGAATCTTGCTTTTACATGTTTATGGTTTTGATAGTGACCAACATCGGTCAGGAGAAAACTGACATCAATCAGAAGGTAACTAGAATCGGTTAAGAAGTGACTGTAATCGGTTAGGCAGGAACTAACATCGGTCACCTATGCGATGGTGCTTTGTTCTTTAAATAAGAATTAGAATAAATCTCTTTCTTTAAAGATGATTTATTGATTATAAATCATAGTTAGTTTCCCAGAATAAATATATATGCATATATGCATTATATGAGGGTATGAGAGGAGAAAATAGCAATTGTTTTGTATGTTAGTTTTCTTGGTGAGCAAGAAAGAGCAGCTACGTGAGGGAAAAACATTGAACACCTTGTGAGGTGTTAGAAGACATAAAATCTTCATTTTATTTCCTCTGGAAAGCATTGAATAATAATATTGGTTGTTTCTTGGTGGACGTAGCCCACACTGGGTGAACCACATTAAATATGGTGTTATCTTTCTCTTGTTTTATTTCATCTTCTAGTTATTTCCACATTTATTGTTTGTATGCTTTATATGATTATAGATCTGTGCAACAGTGTTATATGGTTTAACCCCAACATTTACTGCGAAAGTCAATTATCCCAGATTCACCTAAGAATTTCTATGAATTTTTTTGGGGGGGTTCTTAAACTTTTCCTTTCCTAGTAGACTCTATGATGAAAATATCTTACTTTATTTCGTTAATTCCTATCGATCGATAATATCCAATTACTATGGTCTTGCACAGGTTAGCAAACGCTAAGCTAAAAGTAATATTCTTTGACTTGTTAAATGCTAGTGATCCATAAGATCAAAATATTATATTGTAGAAGTATTAGGTTACCTTAGCAGGCGCTAGGCTCAAAACATCTTGCTTAAAATTTCTCCTCAATCCACCAATCAAAATAAAAAAAATTCTATAACTTTTCAACTTTCTAATGTTCATAGTTTATTTAAATAATTTTTTAAACTACAAAACTTATTTATAGTTTTCTTTATTTTCTAGTTAGTATTGATTTGAAAAATATGAGGCCTTGTTGCAATAATGATTTATTCTATTTAATAAAAATCATAATTCTAAGAAAACAATCACACAACTAGCACAATCGCACAACTAGCACATCTTCGATCCATGAGGCATGAAATTATTGCTATGCCTTGTTTAATTTAAAATGTCGTTAATAAAATTACTATTAACAAGGTTTATTAAATATATGTAAACATAATTATTGGCTACTTTATTCATGGATTAAGGCAACCAAAAACCTTACAATAGAATGCATCGTGAGCATCGCCAAGAGTGAACAAAAAAGAACAGGAAAAAAAGGATAAAACAACTGATCCCAAACTACAGTCCAACATATCAATACAAGCAAAAAATGTAAAACATGGAGGGGAAAACATCCCGAACGATGCATTACACAAAAATTTAAACAAAATCTCCAAGATCCAACAAACTAGTTAGTCTTCAAATGTTTGTACTCCTCCAGTTGACGCTCTTCTTGTCCTTTCATATGATCATCCTTCTCACTCATGATAGGGATGTCATCTTCAACCTTATCTTCATCATTAGAACTACTGAGGTGGAGATTATACCTGTGAAATTTTTTTCCCCTACTCTAGCTTGACCACATGCCCCTATAACTCCAAAACCAAACTTTTGATCTCTACCATATCGTCCATGATAGAGTTTGGGAGATGAAAAATTTCTTAGAGGCGTCGATGTAATGCATGACATTGTTTCCCATACCCGTTCCAACTTTTCCTAAGGCATCCATAGCCATTTCCACCTGACTCACCTTGAGATCAATTTTATCAAAATCCACATTCCAACTGATATAGCCTAGAATTTACCAGATAACATCCCAGTCGTGTTAGCACATCACTTAGCCTAAACTGAGTGCTCAACCGAAGCACGCAAAGGTGTCAGGTCCCTCTTTAGGGTTGTCATAATAGGATGTTAACATGATGAAAGAAGAAACATATAGATTTATAACTAATCCATAATTCTATAATGCATGTTACCCACATATCTATGAAATAACAAGCTTAAACAGTAATCATGATTGAACTAATAACATGCACTACTCAACTACACACATGATGACACTTAGATTCAGCCAATATCTTCCATCTATTAATAAATATAGAATCTCCTTACAGTATTGTGAATCTATACCAATGTGTGTATGGAGCTGATACAATGATTCAGCCATATGTGTATATTCTCTGTTATAGATACATACATCCATATCTCTATCCTGCATCTACTATGCACCTAACATCATATATATATATATATATATATAGGGTGGGTACTTTCCCTTCACTGCTTATCTATTCCATAAATAGGCCGCATGCTATTGATAGCCACATGCCATTTACAATCATAACCACACATGTAAGTGTGCTATCTATAGTCCTCTTGTAGTTAACTGAAGTGTCAATTCTATTCTCAGCTTGTCTCCATGCATAAATGCTTTGAACCGCTTCTCCATAGATAGATAATGCATGGTGTGCACATCTCTGCATCATTGATGTGGTCCGCACGCCATCTTCTAAAAATAGGTCTTCATGCCCAAAATCAGCTAAGTCCTAAAATTTGAACTTGCCTTCTGCATGCGGGTCCTTCTTGTCCTTCCGCGCCCTTGGTTCCAGGCCTTCTATCCCACGTGAACTCCTTATATGATCTTAGACAAGTATTATTTGATCAACATTACCCCACACTAATCTCATTGTCGTCCTGACAATGGGTATCTTCAAAAAAATTTGAAGGAAAGAATAAGAATGAAAGAATGTGGATAAATAAAGAATTTTTATGAGGTTATTAGGAAACCTCCTCTGTATTAGTTTGTAGTATCAACTCTGGATACTCGTTTATTTCAGCCTCTAATACCTGCCAGTCTGTGAGTGCTTGCTCTACTTTTTCTAGGATTTCCACAACAATGGATTCCAACTCATCCCTCGCAGTCTCTCCCTTCTCATTTTTTAGAACCAACACAACACTGGACATTGATGTCATTCTTCCTTCTAAAAGGTCCATCTTTTGCGCAATTAGCTTTCCAAGCTCTTCCAGCCGAGTCTTGTGTGGCTCTTGTCTTGCTGTCAAGGCCTCACAATTCTATTTGACCATTAACAACCTTTCTGCATGGCCCAATGTATCATCTTTCATTTATTTCTAGACCTCGTTGTTCTCTTCCAAGGTCTTGACGTTGATAAGCACCTTTGGAGCTGTGCATACATTTAAAGTCTAGTCTTCTTTCTTCAATACCTCTTATAATCCTTGTAACAACCCTTCATAAGATGAAATTTTTCTCATCAGAGATGCTTTCTCTCTATCAACATATTGTTCAGAGCATTCTAGCACTTGCATACACAGAGTTTCATCTTTGAGTACCAAGTCCACCAACTTTCCCACATAGTGTATCGTTGAAGGAAATATCTGTGGTACCTTGGCCTCCAAGTGTGGCCTTGCTTTGATTACATTGTCCCCAATCTCCTCTGTAATGCTTATGAACACCTCGTTCTTATTTTATGTGAAGTCCCTTTCTTGTGTTATGCGTACTATCTCTACATCCTTTCTCTTCAAATCCTCACACAACACTCTGATCATGGTAGCTTTATCCATGTTTCTTCTAGCCACCTTAGTAAAAGTTTTCACCAATGCATTGTTGACCTGCTCATCTGACATGACAGTAGGCTTTACTGTCATGTGTCTATCCTGAGTTTCCTTCTTCATCCGTCTCGAAACACATGACTCTTCATACACATCAAAGTCAGGCTCATCCATGTGGGTGGGCATCAACCATGATAGTTGCTTTTGAGTGCACACCATCGCCATATCTTCATCCATTAATTCCCATCTAAATAAATCCTTTTGCGCTATCATGCTCTGTAAGTGGGTGCGGAATTTTTTTCCTGCATCCTCTACATACCCCATGGCTAGTGGAATGTGCTCTCCACTTGTCCTTATAAACCTTTGCTACTTAGGAACTTTATCCTCCAATTTTGGGCCTTGCGTCTCCATATCCTGAACATCCTCTATAGCTATCTCCTCTGGTCTTTTCTCTTCCTCTTTTTTTTTCCTTTGATGCCTCACCCTGTTCTTCTGTGTCCTCTAGAAGTATAGGAGAATTAGGCATACTTTCCTTTGAATCTTCCACCTCCTCATTCAACTTCAACTTTCTCCTTCTCTACGTGGTCTCCTCCTTCTATGGGGAGAATCTGGGTGATTTATGCACAGTGGTTGGAGTAGCACCTTGGGTCCTTGTTCTCTTTAATACCCTTTTAAACCTATGCTCCCCTTGGACTGCATTCAATTCCTCATCATCCCCCTCTCGTGGCTGAGGTGGGGTAACATTGTGCTCAGCTTCACCCGTCTTTTTGGGATGTCTCCTACCCCTATGCTCCAAACCACCACTATCTTCGCGCTCCTCCTCCTCATCCTACACTTCGATTGGCTATGGGCTTAGGTTTTGGGATGTTCTCCACTATATGCTTCCACTTTGGTGGTGCTGGAAGTGCAAACTCACCTTCCACATATTTTTTATTCTCCATCTTCAGCTTTAGCTAGAGATACACCAATGTTGCCCCCACATCTACTACATCCAAACTTATTGGTTTGATATTCAGTACCTCTGAAATGATCCTCTCTGTCTAAGCACTTCTACCAGGATACACATACTTCTTCCTCAATGTGAGGTAGTTTCATTCTACCATATTTGCATTGAAGACTAGTCGACACGTGTTTGTAAATCTATGAACAGATGCTTAGAAATACCTTGCAGTGAATGCATAAGGCAACTTACACCAAGGGCTCTAAACTCCATATTTTATTAGAAATCGCGTGATGCAAAAATGTTGATATACAACAAACTGAACTTGTTTTCCTACCACTACTAGAAGTTCCTTTGGGATGCACCACTCTTCCCCAAATGCCACGCGGAGCTTGTCATACCACTTCTCTGCCCTTTTCTTTACTTTGTCTATCATGGTCCCCTTGCATAGGTACTTGCTGAATATTTCAGCTGGGGACTTGTTCTCCATGAGGTATTCCCATACTTTCTCCTTTGGTCCATCTGGTACTCCAATCTCCATGAATACCTATGATATTATAACAGCCCCAAAGCTGATCTTCCCTCCTGTGCGCACTTCTTCGACTATTTGCTCTATAATATATCTTACAATGTTGTAGATTGTCCCTTTTGACATCTTACGTGCCACATGTAACCACATAGTATTCACCTATGACCACCACTCCTGATCATTCAACTTGGTAACAAGGTGTGCTGCAGCTTGTACAACTAGAAAGTTCTTCAATTTGTCTATGTCCATTCCGCGTGGACCCTTCAGGTACCCCAAATCCTATTTGGTCTTTACAATCAGAGCTTTATCTACAAGGTCACCTTCTATGTCTACTCTTGTGGCCTTCAGACCTGTAACTAATGAGACAAGTGCAGATGAAATTCTATCTACATCCCTCAAAGTAGAAGAAGTCTTTGTGTACCATGCTTTATAGCCACTGATACACGGGCTCATACTTCCTAAAATATTGAAGTTCATATAACTGGTAGACCCCAGTTCTCTTCAAAATCTTTTCACCCGCATCATCATATACTGGCATGTCCTCTATCGTGTGCTTGTTTTTTCTAGTAGTGAGCAAGGAATCAAGCTTCTTCTTGTTCTCTAAAGTCTTGTGATTATATTCACTCACTTTTCTCTTTCTGATGGGTGAATTCCATTCTTGGCCGACGATGACTCCTTCTAGATATTACATCTCTAGAAAATGGCTTTCGGGTGCCATCTCTTCCTCCTCAATGAATACCTTCTTCTTTCCTTTTACCCGTACTACAGATGCCTTCTTCAGTGCCATTTTTACCTTGCAAATGTCTCCTCTTCAACTCTGTAACTTTGCAAATCAAACCCTAGCTCGATTCAATTATGCCCTAGGTGGAAACTTTATAAACTAACTTTTTTTTGTCTCTCTTCTTCGCTCAAACCCTTCACCACTAGGGATGCAAGATTATTGTCACACAGATATGGTTGTCATGCTTGGTTTCACACCCTTCACACCTTAACATGATCACTCAACTCTTCACACTTGGATCTTCTCTCAAATACTCTTAGTTGCAATGGTGGAAATGAATTTGCATCCCATCCTTATATAAAATTTTCAAATTTTGATGCATTTAATGATCCTTCAGCTACCAAATATCCCCTCATTCATTGACCAAATTTGATCATTCCGCGTGGTACATCTTCACGCCCAGCTATAACCTTCTAGCGTTCCTTACTACCCTCTGGTCATAGACTTCTCTTCAACACGCGCTCTTGTGCCCAAGTACCTCATCACTGTACCTTCTCTTGGTAGCTAACATGGCCTCCACTTACCTTGCGTTATATTGTTCTTTCATTCATCTCCATCCTTGGTAAATTTTGAGAAAAAAATCTTCTTTTGACTTAAAGCACACCCGTAGCAACTTATTTATTTCACCTTTTAATTCCCACAGTATTTTTCTTCGAAAACTAAAACCCCCACATGATAAGTATGTGTAGTATGCTATGCATAAAAATTCTTCACATAGTAATTAGCTCCATGCACGCAAGCACACTTATTACACAAGGACAACAACTAAATTGACAAAGCATAGCGACGATGAAGGAAATACATTAAGGAAATACATAATTGAAAACCTAAAAAAAATGGAAATACTACCTTATTACAGACACCAAGAAGACTTATTTATAGTAGGGATTTAGCCTACTCCTGTTAAAGTAACTGGGTAGCCATGTTCCATTGAGTGCTTCTAGCTAGCAAGCACCTAATTCAAGTATATAAGTGATAACATACGGCCCCAACCAATATACTTTGAGCTTGCCTGGATGGCACAAGAACTTTGAGTCATAAAGAAGTACCATTTGTCTAATATTAAACTTCTTATCCCTTATGTTTCTATAATGTCATGCCTTCTGCCTAGCCTTTCCCTACTTCTGACTCCATCATGCTATGGCTTGGAACTCATCCAGTTGAATCATCTTTTTGATACACTCTTCTAGATCTTGTTCATCAACTAGACCTTTAGAGTGCTCAATGCGTAAAGAAGGTAACATAAATTCTATAGGGAGAACAACTTACGCTTCAAAAACTAACTGAAATGGTGTGGCTTTGTTCAATCTCTTATAAGTTGTTCTATATGCCCAAAGAATAGCTGATACTTTGTCATCCCAATCCTTTCTTCCAATATCACAATTTTTTGTCAAAGTATGGCTCAAAATCTTGTTGAAAGCCTCAACAATTCCATTTGCCTGAGGATGATAAGGTGTAGTTTTATGGTGTGAAACCATAAACTCATCTAATAGGATCTTGATTGTCTCATTCAAAAAGTGTGTACCTTGATCACTTGTCAAGCTTAAGGGACATCCATATCTTGTAAGAACATTCTCCCACATAAACCTAGCTATTGTAGCTATTATACAGTCATTGGTAGGTGATGCTTCTACCCACCGCGTGCGATAATCTATACAAGAAATGATATAGTAGGACCCAGTCCTACGCATCGCTGGTGAAATAGGTCCTACAAAATCAATGGCCCATTTCTCAAATGGTTCGGAACTAGTAATCGGTCTCAAAGGCATCTCATCTCTTTGCTCTAGTTTTCCTAGGCACTGACAATGATCACATGCCTTACAATATTCTTTGCAGTCCTTATATAATATCTCCCACCATAATCCAACAAGTAGGATCTTTTGGGTAGTCACATGACATGCATAATGGCCTCCTGCAATACCACCATGATCTTCTTCCATGATATCCTTACGCTCATACTCTAATACACAATGTCGTAATACTTCATCTCTACCTAGCTTGTAGAGGTCACCATTGATTAACATAAATGGTGTCACGCATATAGCAAGCTACTTCTTTTCTAATGTTTTCATTCCTTTTGGTGTCATACCTGTTCATAGAAAGACAACAATGTCTTCTAATTCCATGGGTGCGCGTTGTAACTTATATAAATGTGCATCCGACATTGTTTCTTTAATTTTCTGTCCATCCTCTCCTGAATTGATTCTAAATAAATGATCTGGTCCAGAATTTCTTTTCCCTAGCTTCACCACAACTGTGAAGTCAAAATCTTGAAATAGGGGCACCCATATGTAGATGCGCCCCTGTAATACGAGCTTGTTTACTAAGTACTTCAATTCCATGTGATCTATATAAAACAAAAATGGTGTTGCTAACAAGCATTGTCAAAACTTGTACAATGCATAGATCATTGACAAAGCTTCAAACTCTGTAGTTGTATAATTTCATTCAGCAGGAGTCAGCTTCCTACTAGCAAAATAGATTGGATGATCTATTATACCTTCACCAGGTTGAACTAACACAGTGCCAATGGCCATAACAGAAGCGTCCACATGCACATGAAATGGTTTATCCCATGAGGGAAATCATAGAATGGGTGCGGTAGTAAGTTTCTCTTTTAATGTCTCAAATGAACGCTGCTGTAGTTATCCCCAATAAAATGTACCTTTCCCCTTCAACAATTATTCCAAGGGTGTGGCAATTTTGACATACCCTTTTATGTATTTTCTATAATATCCTGTATGACCTATAAATCCACGCACCTCACTTTGACTGGTAAGTGCTTCTAGGCCTAAAATGACTACAACCTTGGCTAGATCAACTAGCAAACCTTCCTTGTAGATTATATGTCCTAACAGTATCCCAAATGGCATAGAAAATATACACTTATTGATGTTCAAATAAATACTCAATTGTCTGCATCGTTCAAACATTAAGCGTAGATTGTCACAATGATATTTCACAAGCCCATATACTATCTAATCATCTAGGTAGACCTGTAAGAAGTTGTGAATAAAATACTTGAATGCCTAAACAACTATGCGTGAGAATATAGCAGGTGCATTTTTCAATCCAAAGGGCATCACAGATAGGAAAAAATGCCCCATTCAGTAGTAAATGTTGTCTTTTCTTTATCCTCCTGAGCAATCCTAACCTGATGATACCTGGAAAATCCATCTGTGAAGGAATATATTTCACGTCCTACAACTCCTTTTAGTATTTCCTCAGTGAATGGTGTAGAGAATGGATATATGACACATGCAACATTCAGCTCCCTGTAGTCCACACATATCCTAATCCATTTGTCCTTCTTGATACTGATCACCATTGGGCTAACCCATTTTGACTCATCAAAGGGCTTGATAATTCCAGATTTCAACATTTTATTAATTTCTTCTTTCACCTTTTCATGCATATTAGGATTCATTCTATAAGGTCTCTTTCTAACTGGTCATGCACCATCCTTAAGTTTGATCTTCATTTCCCCAAGTGATTCATGCATGCCTTTAAGTTCATGATATCCTTGAGGGAATAAATTTTGATAATCCCTGAGTAACTCGATGATCTTTGCTACCTCCGAGTCTGACTAGTAATCTCCAATTATGGCCTCCTTAGGCTCAGCCTCCGAACCTATATTCACCTTATTTGTATTCATGGGTTCGTGGTAGGCACGTGTATCCTTTTTTACACTATCCAAGACCTCGTGCACCCCATGTGAATGTTCAATATCCAATTTCTCAACTTCCTCATCATCCATGACATAAACCATCTTTCCTTTCTCTTTCTCAGGGAAATCACATTCAAGTAGTTTGGAGTCTATTTCTTCTTCCTTTTCAAAACATGCTCTGAACTCTTCCTCAACAAATAATTCTTGAATATTCTCTTCTTCTTTTGCACTATCTCCCATAGTTAAGTGATTGACAAATTTTAATACCTCTACTACAGGAGGTTTAGTCGAGAAGTAGTCAAAATTCTGAATCATACCTGCATTGAAATCTTGCCAGTTTCTAGTTTTTCGATGTAGTTCTGCATATACATACCAAGCACGTGTGCATCCTTGTAGAATGGAATATAATCTATGCACCCAGAGTGAAGGTGGTAATGTTTCCTATCCTACTGCCTAGAGTCTCTCACATTGTTGAATGTGATGTTGAACAGGTTGATCACCATGATAAGTGCAAATTTGCGTAGGTGCATTGTTCCTTATAAATCCAGTAGAAAAATCTATTCCAATCTCTTCCTAGTTTATAAGATTATCTCTATGGACTACCCACCAGCATGTTGTTGTCTCGCATAGTGTATATACTAACATATCTCTCCTTTTAACTTGATCTTCCCACTGTGTTTACATGGCCTTCAAGAAGGTAGGAAGATATTTTGTCTCTATTTACCAAGCTATTGTGTTACCTATCTGTCAAATTGAAAGAAATCCATTCTTACACAGAACCACACTTTTCACCTCATGCCCTACTAATTCATATGTACCATGGGCCCAATTGTTGTAAGCAATACTCATAGTATCACTAATAGAATGAGAATATTCCCACTGTAGGATGTCATCTTTTGATGGCTCATTAACCTCTGGGTCTTGAATAACACGTGCATAGACTCTATTTAAATCCTCCTCACTTAAGGCTTAACATATGGTGCAGAATTTCCATATGTCAAAGGTATCACAACCCTTTCCTCCTTATTTTTAAAGTTGATATACCCCTTATTGAATCTCAAATGAGCATTATTTGCATAACACCAAGGGCGTCCAAGCAGGGCTAGAAAATTGTCTGCTTTTGCAAGTGCTAATACCTCAAAATCCCCAGTGAACTTGGCCCCTTGTATAGTTATAGATGCATCTTTCAATACTCCTATGGGAGTGTCCTTAGTCTAGTTTTCCATAAATAACACATTAGATGATGGCTGCAATGGAGGCCTCCCCATTTGTACCCATGCATGTAATGTAAGCACATTTACTTCCGCACCTGTATCGATCAATATGTTGCTTAACAGCCACCCATCCACAAAAACATTTAGAGTAATTTCTTTTTCATAGTCAATGATATCAGGGGGGAGATTTGCATGTAGAATTTGACATCTGATCTCAAGACTTACGCGCAGAGTGTTCCCTTTTAACCAAATTCCTAATAGTGGAATAATTTTCTCCTAGTGCAACATCTTACACATCTTTCGCAGATCATCGATATCAGTTTGGACTATCTCTGATGCTTTCTTTTGCTCCTTTAGGTATATTATCTCACCATGAAGATTCCTTAACACTTCTATGGTATCCTGGTAAACTTCCTTTTGATGAGCAAGATCTAGGTACCTCACATGCAAAACCTCCTCCTTGGTGATCATAGGCTTCTGGTGCAATGTCTCTCTTACACGTGTTTCTTCAACGCGTGTATTAATCTTCACTGTCAATGCGTCAAGTCCTTCTTCTATCTTGGGAATCCACTGATCTTCTACCACATGCTAGATTCTAACCATCCTGACACCTTTTTTATTTCTTATGTTACTTACTCAGGTGCTCATATAAGTATGGGCACTCTTCATAGCTATGGTTCTTCCCGCAGAAAGAACATGCAATATTCTAAGGACATTCACCCCTATAGTGGTTAGGAGATCCACACGTATAACATGTTCCATGAGGAAACTCTCCTCTTCCTCCACCATGGCCTCATCCTCCATATCCACCATGATATCCATGTTCCCTTCCATGACCTCCTTCAAAATGTCCCTCATTCTTGTCATAGCATGTTTGATTATGATCCTTATCTTGGTGCTCATTCTTACCCTTAGAATTATCTGTTATACTTGTATTTTATACCCCAAGGTCTATAGCATCCTGGATCTGACAAATCATCCGACAATCCTCAGTATCATGGGTCGTGGACCTACAAATTTTACAAAAGCAAGATACATTATTCCTTTATCATGCATTATAACAAAGGACAATGGCTAGCATCATGATTCAAATGACAAATATCATATTCCAACAATAATGAGTGTACAGATCTGCGAGGGAAACTATCCTTGGTGTGACCCTCCACTTCACAATCTGTACACCAAATTCCTAAGCACTTTTCATGGGATGATTTTTTTGATAGCTTCTCTAAATGCTTTTCCATATCTACAATCTGTGCCTCTAGGAATGGACTAATGCTAGTGTCAATGCTCCCAACTGCCTCAACACACAAATCTACTTCCAATGCTTCACGTGGATCAGTATATGTCTTATGTGATAGTTCCCTTCTAAAAGGTGTAATCAATCCTCCAAAGAACCATTTTACATGTTGGCTAGCGTGAATATCATAAGATAGCTTAGATAGAAGTGTCTTAAAATCAGCATCATACTCACGTACACTCTCGGTAGTGCCTTGTTTGATATCTTTGAGTGCACTTATACTCTTCTTCTCAAACTCAGGGATATGGAACTCTTTTAAGAAAGCATCTCTCAATGCTACATAATCCATGCAAGTTTGATCTTGGTTAAACTTCCTCTACCATCTGTGTGCGTGCCCCTATAATGTTATGGTGAATTGACTTGTCTTTCACTCAGCAGTTGTAAGCCCTTTAGTGTGCCACAAGAATTCACACATATGCACATGTTTGGCAACATCCTCTATACCTCTATACTACGAGAGACAAAGAGACATCTCCATATAGATATTATGTGGTTGTTGCAGACCTTGAACACCTGATCTGGAACCTCTTGTGTTCCCTCTACCTCCAAAACCACCAGATCCACTGGAACTAGAACCACCTTTACCTCCTGATCCGCCGCCTGTAGTTGGAATAGGACCTGTAGATGTACTCCCCTGTGCTCCAACGGTAGTACTAGACTGTACCCCTACAGTATGTGAGGTAGTTCCACTTCCAGAGGTGAATCCAACATTTTGTGTGCTCACATTCTATGTTGATGATATGCCTAAGAATGCTCCAAATGAAATTGAAGCCATTTTTCCTGCCATTGATGTACTTGATCCCTGACTTACTCCTGCTTTCCTACTTCACAAGTTAGTTTGTTGGTTACTTGTCATACAGGTTACTGAAAAACCAAGTGCAAAGGCTAGGTCACCAAGTGGATTAAGATGCATTCCTGTGGCACAAGTAGTCTCTACTAGCACACTTCCATGTGAGTTTCAGAAGGGATCTCTATCATGCTTCCCAATATGGGGGAGTTCTTGATGCTCTGGCTCCATGTCTTCTACGTGAGCTATAAATCCTTCACGATCCATCTCTCTCCTCCATGTCATACTCTCTGTAACAAAACACTTATTCTCTATCTCCCTCTCATGTGCCTCATTATACGTAAGCCACCTTTCCTCTCTCTATTTTTCTACCGCTAGGTCTACCATCTTAAACCAAACTTGTTCCTGCCCTTACATGTGGCAAAGTTTAGTTAGCCATTGGTTTACTCTCCAAGTTCAAAGTTACCATTAAGATCTTGATCACCAGTGGAATACTTTGCAAATATGTTCCTATTGGATACTACAAAAATTGGAATTCAGCTACCCATGGGCAAGAGTACATTGAAATTGAATATTCTAGAATATAACTGTTTAGAACACCATGAAACCATATATCCACCTCACAAGTCTAGATTATATTAGCATCATAAAGGGCCTGAAATTATTCATGTGACCAAACAAGTGCACAATACCTCCAATTCCATTGAGATGTATACGTAGTAAGGCACTCGTATAGTTCTACTGGAAAGATAGTGAAGAAGCTCTCATATAAACTATCATGCAGGTTCTATTCTACCCAAGTGTGTGTTTGTTAAACTTAGATCCACTGTTGAACCATCATGCATATTCTTTCTCCAGATCATGTATCTATTCCTTAATACTTGCTAGAGTTAACTAGTACGTCTTCATCACAAACCATCCTGAAAACAACTGAAAAAGATGTCCCGACAACAGAACCAATGATGCAGCCTAGAATTTACCAGATAACACCTTAGTCGAGCTAACACATCACTCAACCTAGACTGAGTGCTCACCTAAAGCACACAAAGGTACTAGGTCCCTCTTTAGGGTTGCTATAATAGGATGTTAATAGATGAAGGAAGAAACATATAGATTCATAACTAATCCATCATTCTATAATGCATGCTACCCACAAATCTATGAAATAACAAGCTTAAACAGTAATCATGATTGAATTAATAACATGCACTATTCAAATACACACAGGATGACACTTAGATTCAGCCAATATCTTCCATCTATTAATAAATATAGAATCTCCTTACAGTATTTTCAATCCATACCAATGCACGTATGAAACTGATACAATGATTCAACCATATGCGTATATTCTCTGTTACACATACATACATCCAAATCTCTATCCCACATCTACTATGTACCTAACATCATATATATAGGGTGGGGATTTTTCCTTCACTACTTATCTATTCTAGAAATAGGCCGCATGCTATTGATAGCCACATTCTATTTACAATAATAGCCACACATGCAAGTGTGTTATCTATAGTCCTCTTGCAGCTAACTGAAGTGTCAATTCTATTCTCATCTTTTCTCCATGCATAAATACTTTGAACCACTTCTCCATAGATAGACAATGCATGGCGTGCGCATCTCTACATCATTGATGTTGTCCACACACCATCTTCTAAAAATAGGTCTTCATGCCCAAAATCGGCTAAGTCCTGAAATCTGAACTTTCCTTCTGCACGTGGGTCCTTCCTGTCCTTCCGTACCCTTGGTTCTAGGCCTTCTATCACGTGGACTCATTGTATGATCTTAGACAAGTATTCTTTGATCAACACCAACCCATCTCTGCTCTCTCTTTCACTTTAGACAACTCACCTTTCATATAATTCAGAGAACCTGTAGCCCTAGTACCAAGATTTTCCTTCCCCTGAGGCGCCTTACTCTTCTTTCTCCTCAAGTTGTTCATATGGTCCTCAAGAGTACGATTTTCATCTGAATCCCCATATTTTGGCTCTAATTCATTTTCCCAATTTACCATTCTTAAAAATAAAAATAATTAGTCCATGGTTTATCAAGGTATCAATATTTCCCTATTGAAAATCATTCACTGACACAAAGAGAAACATAAAAAAAAAGGGAAGGCTCATAGCAATCTTATGTCTAAACATATTAAGCATAGTAAGATGGTGAGTAAATATATTTCTATAATTCTCTTCAAGAGTAATGCACCTCATAAGGTAGAGGAAAACCATATTCCAAATATTAGGGATGCAAAATCTAGCTATACCATGCACCAGCAGATAAACCATTTCTTTACCGCAAAATAAAGTCTCAATTTCATGCTTACATCTAGTGTGGTCTTTGAATATCTTTAATCCATTCATATCCATTCCATTCCCATGTGATATCAAATCCTATAAAACCTGAGATTCTATGTCGTGGATCACCATGATGTCATCGTTCCATGCCCAACCAAAATCCAATGCAAGATAAGGATTAGACCCCGTGATTTTTGAGATGAAATCATAAACCCCCCAATTTTCAAAATGTGCCACAAGGAGGTGGGCACCATAGCTCATTGGCTTGGTTCTTGAATGACCACCTCCCATGGTTTTAATTGACTAAGATTTAAAATGGAAGAAAAAATGACCAAAATGAATCGTAAGAGAAAAATGAATACAAATCCCGCCATATATCTTACACGTGTGAAGGGTCCTACTAATCATAAGTACAAGTATGACATCCCAATGAGGGAAAACAGCCACCGACACATCATTATTTAATGTTCTTAAGAAGATTAATAACATTGGCGATATCATCTCCCGTCTCACACACTTTAAAATTACTACCTTTAGCCCCCAATTTGGCAAGATAATCTACACATTTATTACCCTTTCTAGGGGTATGAATAATTACATTTATCAAACTCTTTCAGAAAATTGTCTTTAGTATGTTTAAGGATATTGCTTATTTTCCAATTATTAATTGTATCCTTTCTCACATTTCAAAGGGTTAAAATCTTGTTTTGTAGAGCTAACTAGAAAAACATGTTGACATTGGTGAGTAAATCCTTAATCAAAATTTTTCTCTACAAACCCTTTTGCAAGACAACATATGTTTGAACAATGAATATGTTTGGTCCAAGAATTGATATGTCAGGTGTTATACTTGAGCATTATAGTCATTTATCTCCATAAATGTATGTAGGAAAATCATTTGTGTGAAAACAATTGATTTAGGACGTTTAAAAGACATCAAATTATTTTAGAAACATGTTCAACATGTTTCATTAAAAAAATAACATATTATAAGTACAACATAAAAGATATTTTGTAGTAAGTAACAAATATTTCAAATAAATACAATTTTTCTTCCTCCAATATTTACAATTCAATTCCAGGTAAGGCAAGAAGCCTTCATGTTGTTGACCTTGGGGAGTAAATCCTTAGTCCAATGTTTCCTCCATAAATCATTTGCAAGACAATATATGTTTTGAAAATGAATATGTTAGGTCCAATAATTGATATGTCATGTGTTATACTTAAGCATTGTATTCATTGATCTCCATCAATTCATGTAAGAAAATCAATTTTGTGAAAAGAAATTATCTAGGACGTTTAAAAGACATCAAACTATTTTAGAAACATGTTCAATATTTTTTCATTTAAACAACAACATATTATAAGTACATAAAATTCATTTTTTCGTAATTAAAAAACATTTCAATCCTTCCAACAAGAAGAACTTTTAACATATACGATGCTAGTCACACTTCTGTTCAGGTAGTAACAAATTTAAAAAACCGGTTACAAATTTCACTTCGATCCCAAACTACTATACCTTTTTTAATATCAATTCGATCCTCCAACAAGGTGGAAGTTCATTACAAGATTAACACATGAGATACTAGGGGAAACTAATCTCAATATGTCTTTCTTTAGATTTTTAAATGATAGTGACTCTTTAGCTCGAAATATTATATTCTTCAAATACATTCAGCCACTAAGCTCAAACTAGGTTGATTTAATTTGTTAAATCTCAGTGACCACTAAAATCAAATAATATCTCACTTTCTTTTGTCGAAACCTTGAGACCACAAAGATCCAAATATTATCTTGTGTCATAAATTAGCAGACACTAAGATCAAAATATCATTCAGTAACTTGTTAAATGAAAGTGACCATTACACTCAAAGTAAGATAAACAACCAATTTTGACTGTACCTGCAGCAAAATAATCTTGATTTAAGTTAATAAATATACTCACACTAGTCTAAAATCACGAAGGGTTCAATATAAGAATAAATTTTAACATCCACGAGGCTAGTTAAAATATGAAAAATCATATTATTCTAGTCATGTACCTGTAATTGTGAATGTAATTATAAATATAAGAGAACACAAACCCAATAAGCATATTATTCTTTCCATGTACATGTAATTGTATCTACATTTAAATTTATCTTGGTATGAACTAAACATGCTAATCTCTGTTGAAAAAATCAGACCTTGGGATGGAGAGGACTCGTGGGGATGTATTTTTTCGAGACAACACCGTCCCCATCTCATTCCAGTCAAACAATGTTTTGTGAAATCACCTCACCAAATCTTGCAAAAAAATTCCCTTCGCAAGTGTTGCTTTTGTTCCCTATAACATCTATGTGTTTACCCAGTTCATTTCCATGTGTAGAATGAACAACCTTGTATAACCTAAATGTATCAAATAGATGTGTCAATAAATAAGTTCTAATACGATATTGCTTTATGATTTGTTGTCTGATAATATATACAATATGAAATCATATCTAATAATGTTAGTTACTTCACCTTTCTTCATTTTGTTTTCATATTCTTCCTTTATAATATATATTAACTAAATACATCTAATATAGCTAACATTCAAACCTTTAACCTCCACTAAATACAGTAATTGCAAGAACATTAACTAATTAATGTTGCGGTTGGCTGAACATTAACTAACATTACAATAAAAAAAATTAGGTTATGTTGAGGCATAAAATATTTTGGTGATAGTAAGAGGATACAAAATTTGTGGTTTTTTTGGGCAATTATGGAATTCATAGATTGTGTTCATGTGATGGGTGGGACCAATTAATGACTATTATTAATTATGTTAGATTTTGATTAGAAATATTGGAGACATCTGTTGAAGATTGGAATGAAGGTGCTCGACATATCTATTTAAGCATCATCTATATCGGGTATTTGGAAATCACTATCACAATAGCCATGTTCACTATGGATGTCACTGTCTAATGCATTGAGCCTTATTCATGTGAAGAGGTCAAGGTTGACCCAGTAGTATAAAATATTTTACATGAGGGTGGTTTTATGTCATTTATGGAAAGACTATTTGGTCACTCTTTCCAAGTGACCAGCAGTGTGATGGAAACCTGCAAGAAAGGAAGAGTCAAAGTGGGAAAGACAACAATTTTTATTTTGACAGAGTCCATTGTGGGTGTGACAGGGCTCCCTGCAGAGGGAGATAAGGAGGAGATGGATGATTTCATGTATCCTAGTGAAAATTTGAAAATGTATCACTCAGGAAATGAATGGGAATCACTTTTACAACCTTGGGATAGGGTTGCTGAGCAATTGAGGAGGGACTTCACACTGTAGTGACACTACAAAGTGATCTATGGACCACATATTTTTCTTCTTGTGCATCTTTGACGTGATCGAAAGGGAAACTTTGAGGATTTTTTTTTTCAATCACTTAAATTCCTTAAACTGGCTAGAGAAGATGAAGGTCCTTTCCTACACCAAGGCCTTTTGTATTTTCTCTTTAAAATGGCAGCTTCCCAAAAATAAATCTCGTGCTTCCCCTCTAAGCCAGGAAAGCAGTGTTGTGTCCTCCCTCTTCTTGATCTAAAAATGGGTGAGATAAATTTTCACTTATAAACATTTCCAAGGATCTGAGGATCTCAACATCAATTTTATGGCTCTATTACTCCAAAATGATGAATTCCTTTAAAATTATGCACCTCAATCTAAATTGCATTCATAACATTGAAATGTGCATTAGTGGATTATGGATACTTAAATTATCTTTTAAATCCACTTTCCTGTTTTAATGATGAATTGATTAACCAAATAAAAAAACCAATTACTAATTTTATCTGATCAAAATCTTCATCAAAATAGAATTGAAATTTCCACAAAAACCAAATTGATAATGGAGTTCACTCGAAGGCTACGTCTCCAGATTCTTAGAAAGATAATCAATCTATTATTGCTTAAATAAGTACAATTAACCCTTCCATAATGACAAATATACCATTATACCTATAAATGAGCTGGTCTAAGACTCATGGAACTTTGCAAATAACCAAAAATTGTCTCGAAGTCAATCCATGGCTCCTATAGTGCTTCCACGATGTGATCCCCTTGTAAATGTGACCAAAACACGCCTACAACTGAATATTTATAAATACTACATGGAAATAAATTATATATCTAGAATCCTCTTGGAATTCTTAACATTTTTCATTTTTACACTAAGGCCTTATTCGGCCTCTAAGTGCTCCAAAACTGAGGTTTTCCAATTCTGCCTCTAGTTGGTTCCCCACAGACCTACAACTATTCTTCAATAAAAAACATAAAATTCATTTTATACCCCAATGACCCATGGGGCAAGTTGGTTAAGTGGATTGGATTCGGGGCTAACAGGTTGGGGTTCGAGTCCCACCTACACCATTTTCATTGGGGGTTGTTTTGCTTTGGAGTGGGATATGTCCCACATTGTTGACATGAAAGGAGGGGTGAGGGTTTATTATAGGCCGAACTACCCATATAATATGTGGCTTCATTGATGCCATTCTCCCTTTTGATTGGCCACATATACATGATGAGTTGTGCATGTGCTGAGATATGTTGGATAAGGCCATTGCATTGGCCGTGTGGTCAGATGTTGATTTGTTTCACCACCCTTTGGGGCCAAACTGACTATGTTGAATGATTAATTTTCTATACACATAGGTGTGGTGATTTTTTTGAATCCACTGAATGATATGTAAATTGGCCAATCCATTGTGTTTCCCATGCAATGTGAAGCCCCTTCCAAGTTGGCCATGAATAGTAGAGATAAGCCTGAGTATCATAGGTGTTGGGCTCACCCAGATATAAGTTGTGGATTTTCCAAGGTAATAAGGAGATAGAATAATCCCGAACCATGTGGAAATAACTTGATAATTATGGATAATAAAGTGATCAACTTAGTGGGGATTTGATCACCCCACCAACCTAGAAATATAGCTAGCCCGAGTTCAATTTGATTCTGGAATGCAAAATCTACTCTCCAAACCATATAGTCCCACTTTAGGAGAGTTAAAAAAATATGTGGCATATAAAATCATAAATATGATAATGGCAATATGTGAATAGGTAGGGAAGGCACCCCTCCTACAAAAGAGTGTGTTGAACTTGGTTGGGGGTCCCTAGCTAGAAAATAGCGGGGCCCACCAAATTTTTCACGCATCGAAGACTAGAGGCTCAAAAACACAAAACTTAACATTTTCACCTTCTGCCAATCTACCATGTGTCAATGCGTTATTCACCAGTTGACCACTATTGACCCATGTTAAATTTTGCATCCGAACTCCATTTTTGACATTATTAGCATCGTCGGAAATATATCAGAAAGTTATATAGTGTGGTAATGGTTTAAGGAGGTTTAGGAAACTTCCAAGACCTGAAAAATCCTCTAGATCACTCCTCCCAACTGGGAATGATTTTTATCCACAAAAAGTTGTGTATCAACCCATGAAACATGCTAACTCATCCTACAAATGCACAAACACATACATAAACCTGAAAAATCATAATAGGTTAGTCAAATATTTGATTAGTTAGTCACAAATGATCAGATAATAACACTCATTTAATCTAGTGTCTAATTGAAATGTTGCAACCATGTCAACTATGCACATAATTGTGAACTGTCAAATCCCCTATAATTCCATCACAAACAATTGATCAGATAATAACACCCAATTAAGCTAGTTTTCAACTATCACTTTGTGATACAACCAATTACTTAAGTTACAATTCCATAAAATTGATCAGTATATCAGACATCTAAATTGTCCCTAATTAGGCTAGTGGCCACTATCTATCTAAAACTATAAAAATGCAGATATTCACTATCTAGTATAGTTATACCATCAATGCCAAAATAGCTACAGTCATAAAACTTAATCCACGTGAATCTACCAGAAACATTGTAATGCCATCACAAACACTAAGTCAGATAATAACACCCATCTATAACGGAAGCTAGGGTTCAACTGACACTTTGTGATTATGTCGATTATAACTACAAATATTCACTATCTAGAATAGTCAAACCATCAATGCCCAAAAATGGTTATAGTCTAAATCTGAATCAACATGAATCTACAAATATTCTATCCATACACACTTAACTATGAAAGGATAGATCAAACTGTAACTGTGTTTACCCAAAATGGTGAACTGCTCAATGTTGCAAATGTTCACCAGGCATACCTGGCCCTACACACCAACTTATTAGTGCAAATAATGTGCACTTCAATTGTAACTACACACAGTAGTCACAAATAAACACCCTAAAAATAAGGGTTATCATGAATGTGCAATTACCCTATAAAGACAGTTGATTTGTATATTACCTACAAAATAAAAAAGGTGTCAACAGACTTGTACAATGAAATTTAACAACAATACTCAAAATGCATTCCAAAAATAGACATCATTCACCACATGCCCACTAAAATTGCATAAACTGCTGCTAAAATAGAAAGTGGTCTATTGTCATCCTTTAACAAGTAAGAAGTTAAATATGAGCATTTTAAACCTTTCTCCCAGATCTTCTTATAGGAACCAATTTCCAATTTCAAAGTAATTAAAAATCATGTGAATTAAACCTTCAACATACACAAAAAATCCACAAAATTACCCAAAACAATTTGCATTGTTAAAAGCAAGCAAAAAAAAATTCCAACTCACATGAGCCTACATTCTCCATATAAAAACTGAACGGACTCATAAGTGATTCAACAATGGATTGAGGTTGATTTAAAACATTGTGTTTCAAAACTTCCTTTACCTCGAATCCAACTTTTCTTACCATACAGTGGATGGTTTGTTGGATGAAGTTTCTGAAAATTCAACCCGATGCCTCATCTGACAAAATTTGCAACTTCCCATAGTGCACCTATACATGTTCAATCACCAAACTAACTACACCAACTAAAGCAATCATTCTTACTCATGTTAAAACTGGAAGCAACATATTGAGCTAAAACTAGCTCTAATACTAAACTTGATCCGAAAATGGGTGAAATAATTTTTCACTTTTAAACATTTCTAAGGATCTGAGGAACTCAACATCAATTTTTTGGCTCTATTACTCCAAAATTGATTAATAGCTTTAAAATGATACACCTTGGTCTGAATTTCATTCACAACACTAAAATGTGCATTTTTGGATTATGGATACTAAAATTATATTTTAAATCCAATTTCCTATTTTAATGATGAATTGCTTAACTAAATAAACAAACCAATTACTGATTTTATCTGATCAAAAGCTTCATCAAAATAGAATTGAAACATCCAAAAAAACTAGACTGATAATGGAGTTCACCTGAAGGCTACGTCTTCAGATTCTCAGAAAGAGAATTGATCTATTATTCCACAAAGAATTACAATTAACCCTTCCATAATGACAAATAGACCATTATACATGCAAAGGAGTTGATCTAAGACTCATGGATTTCTGTAAATAACTAGAAACTATCCCGAAGTTGATATGTGGCTCCTATAGTGCTTCCACAGTGTAATCCCCTCGCAAATGTGACCAAAAAATTCCTAGCCCTAGAGATTTATAAACACTATATATATGGAATCCTCTTGGAATTATGAACATTTTTCATTTTTACAGTAAGGCCTTATTCGGCTCCTAAGTTCTCCAAAACTAAGGTTTTCAAATTATTCCCCTGGTTGGTTCCCCACAAACCTGCAACTATTCTTTAATAAAAACTAGCAAGCTCCTTTTATACCCCAATGAGCTATGGGGAAATTTGGTTAAGTGGATTGGCTTTTGGGCTAAGAGGTCGGGGGTTTGAATATTGCCTACACCATTTTCATTAGGGGTTGTTTTTCTTTGGAGTGGGAGATTTCCCACATTTTTTGTGTGAAAGGAGCGGTGAGGGTTTATTATAGGTCAAATCGATCATATAATACATAAATTTTGTCATGCCATTCTCCCTTTTGTTTTGCCACATATATGTGTTAAGGTGTGGATGTGTCGAGCTATGTTGGATAAGGCCATTACATTGGTCATGTGGTTCACTATTGATTTGTTTCACCACCCTTCAGGGTTGATCTAGCTATGTTGAATGGTTAATTCATTATACACATAGGTGTTGTGATTTGTTGTAATCCATTGAATGATATGTAAATCAGCCAATCCATTGTGTTTCCTGTGTAATGTGGAACCCCTTCTGAGTTGATCATGGATAGTATAGAAAATTCTGAGTATCATAAGCACTGGGCTCACCGAGATATGAGTTGTGGATCCATCAAGGTAATAAAGAGATAGAATAATCTCGAACCTTGTGGAAATAAATTGATAATTGTGGATGATAAAGTGATCAACTCAGTAGGGATTTGGTCACCCCACCGAGCTAGAAATATAGATCGTCTGAGCTCAATTTGATCTTGTAATGAAAAATCAATTCTCCAAACCATATAGTCACACATTAGGAGAGTTAGAAAAATATGTGGTATATAAAATTGTAAATATGATAATGGCAATTTGAGAATAGGTGGAAAAGGCACCCTTCCTACAAAAGAGTGTGTTGAACGTGACTAAGGGTCCCGAGCTAGCAAATAGTCAGGGCCCACCAAATTTTTCATGCATCGAAGACCAGAGGCTCAAAAACACAAAACTTATATATTTTCAACTATTTCTAATCTTCCATGTGTTAATGTGTTATTCGTTAGTTGACCATTTTTGACCCATTTTCAAACCACATCTTTGAATCCCGATAACATTTTCAAATGAACTCCCTTTTTGACGCTCTTGGCATTTTCGAAAAGATATCGGAAATATCTATAGTGTGGTAATGATTTAAGGAGGTCTATGAAACTTCAAACACCTTAAAAATCTTTCAGATCACCTCTTATGCAACCAAATCCCTCTTTTTTTCATTTTTTTTACTGCCTTTGTCTCCCTTCTGATTTCAATTCAGACATCATGATCATTAGCGAAAGCGTTCTAGTGGTCTCCCCCCATTATTTCACTATTAGATCTCCCTCGTCTTTTCTGGTGGCTCATAACCCTTTAGACACCTCATAGCAATCTCTTAAGGTCTCTGAACCACTTTTAGACCCGACATCTACTTCCTCTTTACCTCTTGTTTATGTTTCTCTGGTTTCTCCTCTCATCTCCATGGACATTGTAATGGCCACAACTGACTCAACTCACCTGATCACGAAAACATGTGCGGTTGCTCTCCCACATTTTGGCATGGAAGTTAGCATGGACTCAAAAATTCTAGATGTGTTGTGATATCTCACCTTAGTTTACCCTGATTCTCCTCTATCAGCAAAAATGGGCTCCCCCATTGCAGCTTTAGAACACAAGGAGAATTTACAGAAGATCTTTCCCTATTCGCATGAGGCCATTGAAGATTATGTTAAACTCAGTATCTTCTATAAAGGAATGGAAAAGTCACATGGATGTGACCTAGATGAAAATCAATGAAGACTTCCTGGAGGACATTAATTTAGTGGACGTGTTGGTTTAAGGAATCCCTATTGTCGATGCTAAGGATGAAGAAACTACTCTCATGAATATCCATAAAATATAATTTGGATTTGTCCAATTTGGGACTTTTTGATTTTTTGTTTTTTGTTGCATACGAGATTTTTCTCTTCTTGTTTCATTGTAATATCTAGTCGTGAGGGATTTTTTGTGCAAATATGCATGTCATTTGGAAAAACCCACTTTTACTCTAATTCCAAATATTTTTATGTTTTGGCATATCTTAGTCATGGCTAAGCTCCTAATATCTTAATGTGTTTTATTACATCCTTAAGATCATTATGCTCTAAATTTTATGTCTTGGAATAACCTAGAAGCTTCTCAGATCACAATATCCTACTTTATTTTGATAAAACTTGGCAATCACCAAGCTCCAAAAATTTATAGTGTGGCATAACGTACCATTGTCTAATATCAAAATATAATTCTCTTACTAGTTAGCTGCTAGCGAAAACTAAACTTGGAATATTATATTGTGGGTTTAGCACTAGAAAAGTTATGAATATTTTCCTCTAATTTTTTAGATGTAAAATATCTTAATTATGAATTATTAAACCCTAGTGATGAAATCACCAAATAACATGTTATGGAAAAACCTAACAGCTGTGAAGATCAAAATAATATATTGTTTAAGTCCTAACGGTCGGTAAGCTCAAAATATGTTGATTCAAATTTGCTAAATCTCAGTCACCATTAAGATCCCAATATTATGTTTTGATATAACCCACTGGTAACCAAGATAATAATATCTTATTTCTTTTGTTTAAACCTAGTGAGTGTTAAGCACCAACTATCATGTTGTGTCATAATCTAGTGGATGCTAAGCTCAAAATATCATTTGGTAACATGTTAAATGATAATAACCACTATGCTCGAAATGATATATTATGGAAGTACCTAGTCTCCGCTTATTTCAAAATATGTAAATTTAATTTCTTTAAACCTATCGACTGTAACCTCAATATATTATGTCGTTGTTTAAAATAATGTCATCTAAGCTCAAAATATCTTCGTATAATTTGTTAACTGTTGTAAAATATTGTAACTATGAATTACTGAACCCTAGCTAATTCAATCTCCAAATAATATGTTATGGCATAGGCTATCAGCTGCTAAGTTCAAGGTATCTGAAACAACTGATAGTCTCCAAATATTATGTGGTGGTATAACCTAGCATGCGCTATGCTCGAAATATCTTAATTCCAAATCTTAAATGCATACAAAAAAATCAACTAATTCATGTTGGTCTTGATTTCTATAAAGATCTCCAAATTCAATGTCTTTCTTTTGTTTGTTAAATACTATTGATTTTTTAGCTCAAAATATTATATTTTTAAGTTCTTAGTTTCTTTTGTTGAAACCTAGAGACTGCTAAGATGCTAATATTATGTTGTAGCATAACCTAGTGGCCTCTAAGTTGAAAATATCTTAATTTAGTTTTTAAATCCTAACCATCGATAAGCTACAAAGATTATGTGGTGGCATAAACTAGCGAGCATTATGCTCAAAATATCTTAATTTGAAATCTTAAAATCATATAATAAATTCAACTAATTTATAGAGATCTTGATTGTTATACATTTCTCCATAGTTAACATGGTTGATTAACTTAGAGGTCGAAAAGCTCAAAATAACTTACTTTGATTTATCAAAATGTAGCAAATTATAAGATTTTCATAAAAATTGTTAGATTATTCTAAGGGGTAACCTTTTTTGGCAGAGATATGAGGATATGACATCTTTGGCTTTAATGGTCATTGATGACATTGATAGATTGCATTCATGTGATATACGAAAGTGATTAAGGGTTATATGCACTCGATATGTAAGATGGCATTGGAAATTTAAGAGTTTTAATGGGAAGTATGGTATTTATGACTAGGATATATAATCGATGATCTTTGGTACCATCACACTTACCTCCTTTCTTGTGTTGTGCATTGGTGGATTTATATCTCTGTGTCGACTAAAAATTTCACTGCCCCTTTCCTCTTTTCATTTCTGGTTGTTGTGCTTCCTATATCTCTACGATGGTGATAGGGTTGTTGGTGTTTTATTGGGTAACATGGAGTGTGGTCATAGCAGGAAGATGCGAAGAGCTATGATAGGAAAGGATGTCAGGGAATAGTTTACTTCTTGGATGGATGGGAAAATCTGGAACGCAACTATGCAGAATTGGCTCGAGAAGGTCTGGTCAGTCGTGGAGTGATTAGAAGAAGAAGATGAAGATGATATTTGTGAGAGCATGCACAAGCTAATGCTTGACCCAAACTAGTATAAAGGGCAGAGGAAGGTTTTTAACATGGTGCGAGGGTTAAGTGCGGAAAACATACTATCCAACTCTTCGGGGTAGTTTATTTTGCATAAGGAGAATGAGAAGTGTGAAGTGTGTCTATTCAACCTTTAGTATCATTTCCATGCCTTGACATGGGGGGATGCAAGAAATTATGCGTGGTCTGGAGGCAGTTGTATAAAATCATGGTATAGAACTCCTTACTAGTGCTAAAGTGAAAATGTTGAAATTTTGTGTTGATTCGTTCTCCTCCTTTGATCAGAGTAAAGGGGACACAGATTTTGAGATGATCGATGAGGTATAGCCAAGAGGTCAAACGGTCTAATCTTTCCTAGATGCATTTGTCTTTAGTTTTTTATTAAGGGCCAGATTGGTTGTCTGTATAGCGAAGTGTATAGATATAGGAAGTATTTTTGGGTAAAGTGAAGCTGATTATAGCTCTTCCCCATATTTTGGCATATCTTTCATACGATAAGTTTCTTGTAATCATCATGGGAATCCACTACAGGAATACTTATCATGGAGTGGTTCCTCGTGTAATTTTTAAAGACTTATCATTAAAATATCCTAGTTTAAAATCTTAAAATCATAGAATGAATTCAACTAATTTATATATATCTTCTTTGCCATACATATCATGTTTGCAATACATAACCAAGTGAATTGAATACCCAAATAATATGTTGTTGCATAACTTAGCAGCCGTTAAGATCTTAATACCTCAATTTAGTTTTTAAATCCTAACCACTGCTAGGTTCAAACGAGTATGTGGTAGCATAACCTAGTGCGTGATAAGCTCGAAATATCTTAATTTAAAATATTAAAATCATACGATAAATTCAAATAATTTAAACACATCTTCTTTGCATATTCTTTGTGATACATAACCAAGAAAATTGAATACCCAAATAATATGTTGTTGCATAACCTAGTGGCCGCTAAGCTCTTAATACCTTAATTTAGTTTTTACATCCTAACCACCACTAGGTTCCGATGAGTATGTGGTAGCATAAACTAACGGTAACTAAGCTCGAAATATCTTAAGTTAAAATCTTAAAATCATACGATAAATTCAGCAAATTTAAACACATCTTGTTTGCATCTTCTTTGTGATACATATCATGTTTGTGATACATAACCTAGAGAATTTAATACCCAAATAATATGTTGCTGCATAACCTAGCGGCCTCTAAGCTCTTTATACCTTAATTTAGTTTATTAAATCCTAATCACCACTAGGTTTGAATGAGTTTGTGGTAGCATAACCTAATGGGTGCTAAGCTCGAAATATATTAATTTAAAATCTCAAAATCATACAATAAATTCAACTAATTTAAACACATCTTGTTTACATCTTATTTTTAATACATATCATGTTTGCGATACATAACCTAGAGAATTCAATACGAAAATAATATGTTCTGGCATAACCTAGCAGCCACTAAGCTCTTAATACCAGTATTCACTAAGATCGTATTATTATTTTTTGGCATAACCTACCCGCCGCTATGCTTATAATATCTTACTTTCTTTTACTGAAATCTAGAGACTTCTAAGATCCAAATATTATGTTGTTTCATAAGCTAGCAGATGCTAAGATCAAAATCTAATTAGGTTATTGGATAGATTATAATGCCCACTAAGCTCAAAATATTATAGTGTGTAAGTACCTAGCACATGCTGATCTCAAACTATTTTAATTTCATTTATTTAATCAAACCAACCGTAAGGTTTTAATGTAATATCTTGGGCTAACCCAGTGGACGAGAAACCACGAAGGTTTACAACAAGTTTTCTAGATACAACGTGATATACTCAATGAAGCCTAGCGGCCGTTAAGCTAGTCTTAAAAGTAAATATATTATTTTATAATGTAATTGTGTTATGACTTTAATTTTTAGTCTTTAGGTATTTAACATGAGACAAATAACAAAGCAATTGCTTGACCCAAAAAAGTGTGTTTCCTATAGAAAATTCCACTTCTCCTTGAGTCTGTAAAGGTAAACAAAGATTGCATCCAAATAAGAATTATAGCCTGGCGGTCACTAGAGTAGGCAACATTTTTCATGTAGATTGTATTAAAAAAGGAGTTTACATTAACGATAGAAAATAAATCTAGAATTTATTTAATAGTATACATATAGAATTGGACTCGTTTTACCCTAGGCGTCGTTAAGCTATCCTTAAAGTAAAATAAATCATGTTCATAATTAAGATGTGTACGTTTAGAATCATGTTTTTCATGTGTTACACAGTTATATGTCTAGAATTCTATATTTCTTATGAGATTTTGGTAGAATATTTTTACATCTAGGACAATAAAAGAAACCTGGACTAGCGACCAAGAAGTTATACTACAATTTTTTAAATATAACATGACCTACTCATTGCACCCTAGTTGTTGCTAAGATATTTCTAAAATTAAATATATCATATTCATAATAAAGATATGTTATAAATCTAAATTTGTAATCTTTGCTAGAAATCATATTAAAAAGCTATAAAAGATAACAGATACATCTATCATTTATATAATGGATACATAAATTTACATGTAAAATTTTATCTTTAATATGGTATACAAGTATACATATAGTTTTATCTACTTCTTACTAGATTTTGGCAAAATTATTTTACATTTATGAAAAAATATGAAAACTCGGAATTGTGACTGAGAATATATAAAACAAGTTTTTACATACAACACCATCTACTTGTTGCATCCTAGTGGCAGCTAATCTATTCTTAAAGGTAAATATATCATGTTCATAATGAAGTTGTTTTATAAATCTAAAGTGTTAATCTTTGCGAATATAACAACAAACACATAACAAAAGTGATCGCTAGGACAAAAAAAAATTGATCCATAAGGGGCCAAGGAAAACAAATGCATTTTCCAAATTAAAATTATAGCTTAGTAGATGTTAGGGTAGACAAATTTTCCTATGGTAAATTTTGTTCATAGAAAATAAATCATATTGAAAAGATGCAAATGATAACAAATGAATCTAGAATTTATATAATGGATATATAAACATACCTGTAGAAACCTATATGTAATTCAAAATAGAATTGCGGTTTCGTAAATAGGTTTTCAAAACAACCAATTATATCATGGAAGCCTCAAATCTATGTTAATTTTTGGCATATATTAGTGGGCTCAAAAGGAAGAATATATTAATTATAAAATGCATTGTGATTAAAATTAGATTTAATAATATTATTGCATATATAATGTGTTTAGCTTCCAATGTACATAACATAAAAATGATGAAGACATTAAATTTGGTTAATTCTACATTAAAACATGTATATAATTGGAAATAATTATCATACAATTGAATTTTTAATATAGTTTTATAGTTTTGAATTAATTGTTTAACCTTGTATATTTTCTTAAAATATCTAAACGGCAACCATGTAAAAAATGTAATATGCATTAATTAGCGACATTTTTTTGCATCATATTAATGAACAACATTAAACTATGTTTGGTTCTCCCTACCAAAATAAAATTAAAAATAATGTGATTGTGTCAGAAGTTATCATTATCCTAAAAACAATTGTAGGAACGAGAACGAAAAATTTAAAACAAAAATAGCCAAAGAGAGACATAGAATAGCAAAAATGGGAAAGCGTTAAATAGAGATAAATACTAGAGTAGAAATGTGATTAAAATTTCTTTCATTAACGCACAAAAAAAGTGAGTTTTCATGGAGAACAAGGAAGTTTGGCATGGAGATCAAAAGCAATTGGAAAGCAAGGATTGACTGCGGAGCATGAATCAGTAGGAAAAAGAAGGGATTGTGCAAATTATGATTGGACTGCCATATAAAACACCAACCAGTCGACTACAGAGAAACTAATAGATCCCATGATAAAAAAAGGTACACCTTTACAATAAATACCTGGTTTAGTAATATCTGGGATTATTCCAAGCTTTATGTTGTCTATGAAACCTCCATCTGCTCTCTCAATCAAACAATATGCGTGTTTATTTTCACAACCTTTTTTTATCATCCTTCGTGTGTGTCCTTTGTGTGCATCCTTTTTGCACTTCTTTTGTGTTCCTTCTCTGCAAACAATATTATAATCACATGCAAAAAAATCAGGATTCAAACACTCAGCCCTGTAATCTACGGCCTACACGTTTTTTTATTTTGAAGACATGCTTTTCCTATTAACCAAAAAAATCAGAAAACCCTACTCAATATTTCTCCGAGATATTTAATAATTTGTTTACCACATTCCACAAAAGAAATTTCAAAAATAGAAAAAGAGCAGGATACAAAAATTTGAAATTTTCACTTTCCCCCTCTAAAAGCAAAAGGACGGGCTATTGAAATTTCAAATATCCAAAAATGCGAGGGAATTCAAATTTCCCTATTTTTTCCATGGTTTAAATATTAAAAACTAAACATTTTTCATTTTCTATATCCTATAATAATATAAACATAATAACAAATATATTATACAACATCTATTAAAACAAGCATAGCAAAAAGTATATTATAAGAAAATAGAATAAATAAATGCTAAACATAGTTTTGAAGTTTATTAGAATAATATATAGACATTTACGTTCCATTCTTTATCAAAATCGATTTCTACAATGTTAGATATAGTTTTCCCTAATTTAAAATAATTATCCATTCAAAACATGTCATGTGGCAAGTTCGAACAAGCTATTTGGGATACATAATAAGGCTAGTGATCCAATACTATACAGATAGTGTTAATGTATGACTATTTTCAAAATAAGAAACGTTTGAGCATAGGCTCTGATATTTGGTTTCTATCAATAAGTTAAGGATCATAGCGGGCACTAAGAATTTTATTTCTTAAGAAACGATGTGAAATATGTCTTGAAAACCATGTATCTTATGGAAACTACATACTAAGCCTAGCAATCCACAACTTTGCAGATAGTGTTTAAAAATGAGAAGAGTTGAAGGTAGGATCCTAGCGGCCGCTAAGCTAAACCATGTGTTATTATTTTATGGCTAATTTCAAAATAAGAAAATTTTGAGCTGAGGGTCTGATATTTCATTTCTATCAATAAGTAAAGGAGCTTAGTGGGCGCGAAGAATTTTCTTTGATAGGAAATGATGTGAAGTATGAGTTGAAAACCATGTATCTCATTGGAACTACATACCAAGGTTACAAATCCAAAATTGTAAAGATAGTGTTTAAAATGAGAAGAGGTAAAGGTAGGAGCCTAGCATTTGCTACTCTATACCATGATTTTTTATTTTATGGCTATTTTAAAAATAAGAAACTTTTGAGATTAGAATCTGATACGTCATTTTTGTCAATAAGTAAATGTTCTTAATGGTTGCTAAGCATTTTCTTTTATAGTAAATGATGTAAAATATGAGTTGAAAACCATGTATCTTATGGGAACTAAATATTAAGGCTAGCAATCCAAAACTATAAAGATAGTATTTATATTAATAAGTGGTAAAGGTAGGAGCCTAGCAGTCACAAAGCTATACCATGGGTTGTTATTTTATGGCTATTTTTAAAAATAAAAAACTTTTGAGTCTATGGGAAACACATAATACATCTCGATCCATTTAGAAGGTATGTAATGCATGACTTTCTCTCTTCCACACAGCCTAGAAAATATGGAACAATTAAAATAAATGAATAAAACTATCATTCAAAATCCATGCACATAGTGTTGAAATAAAAAATAGTTGATCCTAGTGGTCGTTATGGCATTCCATTCAATACGTAAAAAATCTTAGCGGTCGCTAAGCATTTTCTCTTGTACGAAAAGATGTGAATTATATGTTACGAACAATATGTCTTGTGAGTAATACATAATCCATGAAAGCACAGTAGCGACCAAAAGCTATATACATATGGTATTTATAATGACTGGTAGTAATGGTGGGAGCCTAGTGACTGCTAAACTAGGGCATGATCTTTTATTTTATCGTTGTTTTCAAATTATTAAACTATTGAACCTAGCATCCACTATGTTTTTACTTTCGATAAGGAAAAAATTATTAGCTTTCGCTAAGCATTTTCTCCCATAAGATCCAATGTGAATTATGTGTTTCAAACAATATACCTTATGGGAACTACGTAAGGCTTGATCCCTCTATATGGTATGCAGTGCAACTATTGTCTCTGTCAGGTACATTCCATCCAACATGATATAATTATAATCAATGAAAAACACTAACAATCCAAAGTTGTACGTATATTGTTTACAATGACTGTAATGGTAGGAGCCTCACGGTCGCTCATCTAGGTCGTGATTTATTATTTTACCGCAATTTTTAATAAAAGAAACTATTGAAACTAGTGTCCATTGTGTCGTTACTTTCATTAAATAATGAAACTAAGCATTAGGTAAACAATTTTTCTGATACGAAATATTTTCGTTATGGCATTCCATTCAATATGTAAAAAATCTTAGCAGTCACTAAGCATTTTCTCTTGTACGAAAAGATGTGAATTATATGTTACAAACAATATGTCTTGTGAGTAATACATAATCCATGAAAACACAGTAGCAACCAAAAGCTATATACATATGGTATTTATAATGACTGGTAGTAATGGTGGGAGCCTAGCGACCGCTAAACTAGAGCATGGTTTTTTATTTTATCGTTGTTTTCAAATTATTAAACTGTTGAACCTAGCATCCACTATGTTGTTACTTTCGATAAGGAAAAAATTCTTAGCGTTCGTTAAGCATTTTCTCCCATAAGATCCAATGTGAATTATGTGTTTCAAACAATATACCTTATGGGAACTACGTAAGGCTTGATCCCTCTATATGGTATGTAGTGTAACTATTGTCTCTGTCAGGTACATTCTAGCCAACATGATATAATTATAATCAATGAAAAACACTAACAATCCAAAGTTGTACAGATAGTGTTTACAATGACTGTAATGGTAGGAGCCTCGTGGTCGCTCATCTAGGTCATGATTTATTATTTTATCGCAATTTTTAATAAAAGAAACTATTGAAACTAGTGTCCATTGTGTCGTTACTTTCATTAAATAATGAAACTAAGCATTAGGTAAACAATTTTTCTGATATGAAATGTTGTGAATTATATGTTACAAACAATATGTTTTATAGACAATACATATTGCATGATCCCTATCGAGGATTTGTAGTGTATCACTTATTTCCGCCATGGATATTCTATCGAATATAATAGAATTATAATCAATGAAAATAACTATCGAGCCAAAAGTGTACATATAATGATTACAATGACAAGATGAAATTGTGGGGCCCTAGCTTCTGCTAAGCTAGGTCATGATTTGTTATTTTATCACTATTTTTAAATTCTTAGTGATTTTTACCCTCAATGGATGCAATGCATCGGAAAGTAAATGTTTGCAACCTAAGAATACTGACACTAGAAATAAGTTAACATAAGTTCAAACAATTTGGAATAAATTTGTTCAATTAGTATTGTAAATCTAACTTATAGTTAGAGTAAGAGAGAATAGACCCTTGTTTTAGTGGTACTTAAAAAACATTGTTAATAATCAAATCTTTTCTCAAATAGGTTTAACCCACCATGACCTTATAGAGATCATTGTTTCCACAAAAATGGCTATTGTGAAGAGGGACATACTTAGATTTAGGAAAATTGCAATCCTTCCTATTTGTTTTTGATATCTTGTTGTGGAATTGCCCACCAATCATTACTCTTAAACTATTGTACTTAGAGTAGTTATAGACATTTAGACATAATGAATAAAGTATGTCTAATATACATATATTTCATATTGTCTTACATAATGAAAAATGATGAGCTATCACTAACTCCGTTAATGTGATTTTTTGCTCAAATACTCTCCTCAAAATAAAAAACATTAAATCTTCTGACTATTATCCTTTAAACATGTTCATTAGTCTTGTTACAGACATCTAATCTTCACTACTATAGTATGACCACTATACACATAAATCACATCGTCTTCTAAAAAATCCCAAGCTACCGCAAACTCTATTTGAAATACCAAATATTACATCTTAATTTCCTCTATGTTTTAGCATTAAATATGTGTAAATGGCTTAAAAAAAATTTTAGGTTGTTCTTTTATATGTTGACTAGAAGTTTATTTGCCAGTAGTCTTTATTTTTTAATGTTCTTATCATGCCATCTATATAATGTTATAACTTTTCTGGCTCATATATAATACTTTCAAAAGGTGCAAATGGTTTCATATCTTTCAATGCATCATAGTTTCATTTCATAATTTTACAAAAAATTTGTTATTATTGAATTTATCCACAAAATACGAATTACTATAACCAATTGAATGATACATAATATGTCCTATGGAAGCCTATAGGTCATATGGTCATATGAGGGCTTAAAACTTGTGATATCTACTATTATGTGCTTAACTCCAACCCCATTTCATTTTATTTGTGTGGTGAAGGAAAGAGCATTTTATTCTATTTTAATGGCAACTAAAATAAATAGTAAAGCATAATATTGAAAAACTTGTATCTTTTGATTAGTGACTCAGTTTTGAGTGTCATTTTTTACAAAAGTGCTTGTTTTTCTGTGCTCTTTCCATTGGAAATATTTATTTTGAGAATTTCACTATAATTATAAAGTTCCATATTGTAACACACACTCATTAACGTGCTAAAATCCGGGGGGCTCTTTTTGCATTGTTTGGGAGTCTTGTTGTATTGCTTGGTTCTTGTATTTCTTTTGGTTATTTTTAGGATGGCATCTTTATCTACATATGCATTAGATCATGTAGAGCTATTAACAACACATAATTACCCCACATGGAAACCAAGAATAGAGACAATAATCAAGTGGAAAGGATTATGGGCTTTAACTTCTTTAGAACAACCAGTGTTCACTAGAGAATATGAGATATTTCAGTGCTAGTGAAAATTTGATGAATGTATGGGTTTGATAGGAACTTATGTAAGTGACAGTATTTTGTTTCATTTGGAAAAATATGACTCTCCTTTCAAAATATGGGAGAAATTGGAGGATTTATTTAGTAATGTGGATCATATGAGATCCATGCAACTTGAAATTGAGATCACCTCTCTTAATCCTAAAAATTTTCCAACAATTATAGACTATATTACCAAGTTCAAGTATTTTTTGACATAGTTGAAGGGGAGTGGAAAGGATAAGAAATATGAAGAGTGTGCTTACTTTATTCTATCCAAGTTGAGAGGACCATTTCAAATATTTTCTTCAACCTTTTTCTCTAGCATGGATGCTTTAGGTGAAAAATTCAAAATGTCTGACTTAGAAAGATTTTGTGAAAGACTTATTAGGGAAGAATCGAAATTGTCTCACCTTGAGTCTTCCACCTCTCAAAAGGAATTAGTTTTATCTAATCCTAAGGGCAAGGGAGAACCAAAAATTAAAACCAAATCCACCGCTTGTCCATCTCAAAGTGCTCCTAAACCCAAAGAAAACAACTCTAAACCCAAGGAGTCTTCTAAATCCAAGAATAAGTCTAGCTTTTCATGCTCTTTTTGTGGGGGTACTGGTTATGAAGAACATAGGTGTTATAAGCGAATGAAATCCTTATAGAATGTAATCAAGTATCACAAAATTTCTATCTCCACTCCACCTCCTTCTAATCAGCATGGCAAAGCACTTAATGTTGTTGGGAGATCTCAGTCACCACTTGCATACAGTTGGGTTATAGATTTTGGTGCTTCTCATCACATGAATTCTTCCAAGGAGTCTTTTGTTTCTATAGGTTTGAGTTCACTTCCAAAATTGAGGTTGGAGATTCTTCCTTTCTTTCTATTGAGGGAAAAGGTGATATACAACTTGATGGTGGAAGTATCCAAGATGCATTGTATGTTCCTAACATCAATACAAATTTGCTTTATGTATATCAAATTTTTCATTCTGGTCAAGGAAAAATAGTGACTTTAACACCACATGGGGCATGAGTAAGGAATTTTTTGGATCCTTATTCAATTGTTGCTCAGGGTATTGTTGATCATAGTTCTAGACTATATCACTTTGAGGGTTTTGATGAAACTTCTTCTATAGGGATAGGATTGGTTTCTCATGCAAAGTTAGAGAGTAAGCTTTGGCATGAATGATTTGGACATCTTAATTATAGATATTTAAAGGAGTTGAGGACTCATGGTATGGTAGATGGTCTTCCTAGAGTTTCTTATCTTGAGGGATTTTTCTCTGGATGTTCATTAGCGAAACAAAACCAAGATCCATTTCTTAATAATTTTTCTAAGAGATATTCTTCACCACTTGAGCTTGTGCATAGTGACTTGATGGTTTTTCCTACCCCCTCTTTCAATGGAGCTAAGTACGCACTTACCTTTATTGATAATTTCTCGAGGCATACTTGGGTTTATTTTCTTAAGTACAAAAGTGATATTTTTTCACACTTCAAATTCTTCAAGGCTTTGGTCAAGAAACAATCTTTGAGTTGCATAAAGAACCTTCACATTGATAATGGGGGGGAGTAGTTCAACAATGAGTTTTCTGACTTTTTAGAAACTGAAGGAATTGTTCACTAGTATTTTGTTCCTCATACTCCATAACAGAATGGCTTAGGAGAGTGGAAGAATAGAACTTTGAAGGAAATGGCTAACTGTATGATGCATTCTAGAGATTTACCTCATATCTATTGGGTAGAAGTAATTAATTGTGCTAACTACATTCAAAATCAAACACCACATAGAGCACTTGATAATTTGACTCTAGAGGAAGCTTGGTCCAACACTAAGCCAGATGTCTCATTTTTTCAAGTATTTGGGAGACATTCGTGGGATTTTGTGCCAAAGAAGAAAAGGAAATCTTTGGATAAGAAAACAAAAACCCTTGATATTTGTAGGGTATTGTGAGGACATGAGAGCTTATCGACTTCTAGATTCTGATACTCATAATGTTATTTTTTAAACACATGTTCAATTTAATGAGCGCTTCACTCTTCATGATTCTTCATCTTCTTCCATGCCTCCTCCTCCTTCTTCATCTCATCTTGAGGATCCTTTCTTTGAGGAGGTTAATGAGGAGGTAATAGATGTTATTGAGGATCCTATTCCCACTAATGTTGTCACTATGCCTAAGTGGGATCGTACTAAAGTTTCCGAGGAAACACTTTTCATACAGGATCTTCCACCCACTAGGCATCATCACACACATTCTATAGGTTCTATACTTTTGTGTTAGGTAGTTTCTAAGGATCCACAAACTTTTTCAAAGGCTCATGGGATACAAGAGTGGGATGATGTGATGGTAGATGAGTATTCTTCTTTGATGAAGAATCATACTTGGGATTTGGTATCTCTTCCTAAAGTAATAAATATGGTTAGCTATAAGTGGGTATACCAAACCAAATACGTAGCTGATGAGTCCATTGAAAAGTATAAGGCTCATCTTGTTGCAAAGGGTTTTTCACAAGTTGAAGGTATTGATTACTCTGATACTTTTTCACTCATTACCAAGATGGATTATGTACACATTGTACTTACTATTGTTGCATCACAGGGGTGGCCCATATACCATATGGACGTGAAGAGTGCCTTCTTACATGGATATTTACAAGAGGAAATATACATGGAGTAACCTGCTGGATTTTTTTAGGATTCTTCTCTTGTTTGTAGGCTTTGAATGTCTCTCTATGGTCTTAAACAATCCCCTTGGGCTTGGTATGATAAGATAAATTATTTTCTTCTATCTACTAGTTTTTTTCATTGCCACTTTGATCATACAGTGTATCTCACACATGTTAGTGAGGATATTTTGATACTTGTCTTGTATGTTGATGATTTTTTACTTACTGGAAGCTCTTCTTCCCACATTCATAGTTTTTAGAGGGCTCTTTATACATGATTTGACATGACAGATCTTAGGCTATTACATTATTTCCTTGGTTTGAAGATTTCTTAGACACATTCAGGAATTCATTTGACTCAGCAAAATTATACCCATGATCTTCTTCGGCGCTTTGATATGGCTGATTGCAAGCCAAGTCCATATCCTTTTCATTATGTGGTTACTCTTACTTCCACATGTGCCACACTACTTTGTGATCCTACATTGTATAGGTAGTTGGTTGGGAGTCTCATGTACTTGACCCACACTTTCCCAGATATTTCATTTATAGTAGGGCTTGTATCTCAGTTTGTACATTCTCCTTATAGTAGTCACTGGAAGGCTGCTAAAAGGATTATTCACTATTTGTAGGGAACTTCCCACTTTGTCCTACACTACACTAGGGGTTCTACTCAGTTGGTTGGGTATAAAAATTTAGATTGTGTAGGTTCTATTGATGACAGGCGTTCCACTTCTGGCTATCATTTTTGTCTCGGTTCTTCTCTGGTTGCTTGGGCACGCAAAAAGAAACATGATATTACACTTTCATCTTCAGAGGAAGAATACAGGGCAGCAGTTGTAATGAGTCAATAGATTCTTTGGCTTTGACAGTTATTGGTAGAGTTTAGATTCCCACAGGATTCATCGAATATACTTTGGTGTGACAACCAAAGTGCAATTCACATTTCTCGCAACCCAGTTGTGCACCAGCAGACCAAGCATATTGAGATACACATTCACTTCATTCTTTAGCACATTTAGGATGGATTTCTTTGCTTAGAGTAGATTCTGACTCAGCAGCAGGTTGTGGACATCTTTACGAAGCATTTTGCATCACCTTGCTACCTTGAATTGTGTGGAATTCTTGGGGTTTTAGAAGTTGTTCTTGGGGGTGTTCGTGAGAAAATATTCCTTCTTCTTCTTCTTTATATTTCCTTTTAGCAGGATTCTTTCCTTCTTTTTGTTCAAGATTTCTTCATGGATATATTGTACATGAGTAATTCATCAGGCCTAGTTGTCGAGACTCATACTGTAGACATGTCACTTCTATTTTGGCCCCTAGCTTCACTTGAGGGGGGGTGTTAGGGTAAGTATTTACCTTATCTCATGTTCACCTAGGTACTTTATTTACCTTTTTCATATTTATCCTCGTCCACTTATGTGTGTAGATATTTATTTTTATTTATTTAGATATTATGGGGATATTATCTAGTTGTTAGGTATAGTTCTTTGCTAAATCTATGGTCTTGACTAGTTCCTTGATGACTAGCTCTTTCCATGACTTATGGCTTGATCTACGACCTTGACTGGTTCTTAGATTGTTATTCCTTGCCTATATAAACAAGGCCCATTCTCATTATATTTCATTGAGTTCCATAATAATATATGATAGTGCTTCTCTTTTGTTCTGGTGAATTTCTTTCATCTTATTGATCGTGGTCTTTTATTAGTATCTGAATTCTTGGCTTGGCCTGATCTGGTTATCGTTCCTTTTACACTTTGTTATGATACATAGTAAAGAACTCTAGAGGTTGGTGTCCGCTAGGGTTGTATTTAAATTCCTTAAAAAAATTTAAAGAAAAGCACTTTAAATTTTCTAAATGGCCTAAGTATTAATGCATTTTACTCTAAATATTGGTAAAATGTATTCCATTGTTTGTGCTCCATTCATTGCAAGTGGTATTTGTTGGAAGAAAAGAGAAAAGGAATGTTTTGTGGAAATTAATTCCCTTGAAAAACTACCACGTTGACCTGAGGTTGTTTTTTTTTATAGATGAAAATCACAAGGAAGTTGGTATTGTTCTATTGTAAGAAGTTATTGAGTTGGGGACACTATGTGTCTAGTTGGAATGCTTTGACTTTGAAAACAATAAATGTCTTTTTTTGAGTATGGAGTTAGATGTTTCTTTTTTCAAGAAATAGAAAATACATGCCTCCATAAATAACATACCATATGCCTGTTCAAAATATGGTTAGAATTTGGGGATTTTAACATATTCTAAAAAAATTGGTTGTTTAAATGCAGAAGACATTCAAAATGGTATATTTACAATATTTAGAAAATTGTATAGAAACAAGAGAACATATTTTGTTTGTCATTTCTTGTATAGAAAAGGTTTTCTTTCACCTCCAAAACATGCCAAGTTGTTTACTATGTTGAGGTGAATATGTTTGACAAAGTTAGAGATAGACCCATCTAAATCAAAATTACATGGGTTGAAAAGGAATAGTAAATCAACTAGGTCTTTTGAAGCTAGAGTAATAATAGAGACATTTGATTCTTACTGTAAGAGAATAAAATGAGACAACAAAATGAGAGCAAAAGTTATACATTATTTGAGAACCAAGCATCTCGATGATATTGTATTGACATCCTGCAGTGAATCCAATGTAGTCAAATAATTTAAATTGCATGAATCACACTACCTCCAGTTGTATGTACTGTTTGGTGAAGAAAGAAATGGAAAAAGAAAATTTGATTCCCATATAGGGGAAAAAGGGAAAAATGGAAAAAATATCATAAGGTGGAAGAATCTATTCATGTCGTGGCTTAGACAATATTAGACAACTATGTGATTTCACTAAAAGGAAATATACTAGGAAGGATGGAAATCACAGACAATTTTTCTTGTAAATGTGTATATCCATCTCATCTTTCATCAACTTTATCATATATTCCTTCGACCAATCCTTTTAATTTTGAATGTGTGATCATTGATTTTTACAATTTTTCCAGTGATATTTCTTCCGATGTCATAATGGAGCTTCTAACAATTATTAGAACCAGTGTGATGGATTGTATTATTATTATTCTAATACTAATTGGTTATTCAAAGATGTTAAGCGACACGGTACAAAGATGCATGGAAAAGGTTAAATACAGTAGAGTATCAATTCTGGATGGATGTTATAGACTCTACGATAGCAAAGGGATATTCAAAAATTTATGTCTTATGTATACAATATCTTGTGTGCACAACCACGATAATAACGATGATTATAAAGAAGAGGTCATTATGGCTTGGATGAAGAAACTACCAAAAAAATGGTAACTGCAAGTGAAATTGGCCTACAAGGAAACATCCAGACTTTTCTTTACGAAATATTGTATGAGTTCTGGGCTGAGATGTTCACTCGATGTTGTTCCAAAAATTCTATAGTACTAGTGATTTACAATGGCAGTGTCACATTCCGTGCATTGGTGGATTCCAAACATTCTTTTGTTTTTATTATTAAGACACATAGTCAAGAAATGTTTCTGAAACATTACTATTCTCATATGAAGAAAGGTTCGTCTTTGAAAACAACTTCAACAAGTGATTTTGTTTTAATGGATTTAACCTAAATATGTTATTTATATAGTTATTGTTTATGCAGACAACCATAAAGCTATAAAATTTGATGTACAACCATTCCACCATGACAATACACAACCAATTTAATATGGCGATTTACTTTTAATCATTTTATAAATATGTTTAATGAGCTCTATCTTCAATTGCCATGGTTTTAAATTTTTTTAACAAAATTATGTTTTTAATAGTTCAGATGATAGATGTGGAGGACGCGGGCACATCGTCCATGAATACACCATCATATCTAAGTATGTTAATCCTGTGAATTTACAAACAAAACTGCTAATAAGCCCCACAAATTTATAAGACAATAAATGATTATGCATAAAACCAACAACTAGACAACGTAACTATGGAGGGTGCGGAGGTATCCAGCATGAATAAACACTCACAACCGTGTATGATATCCATGTGTATTTTACAAAAAAAAATTATAAGGCCCACAAATTTATAGGAAACGATAACTAACAAACATTAGTTTATATGCTTGGCATAGGGTTGAAGAAAAAGTTTAAGGAAATCCATTTGTAAGCTATGATAACAATTTGAAACAAAGTATATAGAGATTAACGGACTCTATGTATCCACATTCAATACAGTAATAGTTTGAATAAAAAACCTTACACTCATCAATATCTCGTTGATTTACAACTGCATATGGTCTACAATGTTTCACTGATTCACTACTGCATCGTGACTACTTACATTGAATTAACATTGTTTTGGATTCAACATCAGCATAAACAGAACTACATATAGCTTGATCCAGCTTGTACGTGTCTAAAGAAGCACTTGGCTAGCCTCATTAAAGGTTGTCTAGCTAAGTGTAGTTTGGCCAATGATGGCATAACCTAGTCATTGTAAATACTCATCAATAGTTGAGGACTAATTTCCACCAAAGGGTGGTTCAATGAATATAAGTGTAGCCTAATGGATGCTAAATTTGAATTATACAACAAAGAATAATTGATAATTTAATTAACATATCACCAGAGAAACCACTATGTTTATCCATTTAATATTTCATTTACCACAACATGAAATCAATTATGAATTAATTAATGTTTATTTCAAATACATTATGCTCACATTTTCAATAACAATAAATTGATTACAAATTGATTATTGTTTATTTGAAATAACTCATGTATTAAAAAATTTAGCAATATGTAAAGGTGGTTTAATCCAAGCCACAATCTCAATTAGTAACTGTTAGGCGTAAGCTAAAATGTTGTTTATTTGAATTGGTTGTAATTGATATGCGGCTAATGAAAATAAATTTTGTTTACTTCCCTTTAAGTAGCGATAAGAGTTATTTACTTGTATTGGATATGGAGGACCTGCTATATGGGATAAACAAAATATACAATAAGGAGATGTCATTTAGGTTCGGTATGAAATTTGTCAACCTGCGAGGTGGCCTGTCAGAATTTATAAAATTACTATCACCATACTGTGAACTGGGATTCTGGTCCAACAATCTCATTTCTGGTGATGTTAAAAATATATCAATAGGCTTCAATAAAAAAATATCGACTGTGTTGAATCCAAGACTCACGTGGGTAAAGGAACATTGCAATATAGTCGAGGGAATGACAATAAGAGACCTAGAAAAGGTTTGAAGTAGAAATGATTTTTCATACAGTTATAAAAACACTTTTTGTATTACATCAGGTGCAAAGGGAAACCCTACTGAAAATTTTATGGTGGGGATGAAAAGCAGACACAAAGATTGTCTCATGGATTGAATTTGGTAGAGGGCATCAAATACTTGGAGCAAGAAAATGCTAAATAACTATTTATCTTTTTAGAATGTTGTTATGATGGTAATTCTTAACATTGTCAATAATATATACATACATGTGTTATTATGAAAGTGCTCTGTAACTCTATTATATTATTATGAGATTGTCAAAATACAAGTTGGGAGGGTTTATATTTTCACTGATTATAAGCTAAAAGTGTGATTGGATAACTTCTATGGTAAAGTATCAGAAAAACTTTCCCTTGAAAAATTGTAAAATAGTATTTTTTACACTATTCATAAATAAATATAAAATTATATTGTATATACTTAATTATTTTTAATATTTTTTAATATAATTAATATATAAATAAATCTCTAGAAAAATTGACTGTCACATCTATAATATGCATGTCATGTGTGACAATTATTTCAAATATTTACAACTACTTTAAGGATAAAAACAATAAAGAAATGTCTAAACGTGCATCAAATTTAAAACCATGTTGCGGATGTTGTTGCAGCCATTGAAGGAAAACAGAATATGTTCGTTATCCCATATAAAAAAACATGTTCTTTACATAACATTTCATAAATAATGCCTAGCATCTAGATCATATAAAACATGAATATGTTATGTATATAACAAAGCATAAATAATGCTTAGCAGCCGCTAGCCCCTTTAAAACATAAATTTTTTCTTTATATAACAAATCATAAATAATGGTTCATGTTCACTATCCCTTTTAAAACAATAACATGTTCTATAAATAACAATTCATAAATAATTCCAAGCATCTGCTATCCCGTATTAAACATATACATGTTCGGTTTAGTCCAAATCATAGACAATGCCTAGTGGACGCTAGCCCGTATAATAGAATCCAATATTTGACTTTTTGGATTCCAATATACGTGTTTTTAGATTCCAATATATGTGATTTTGGATTCCAATATATGTGATTCTGATTCCAATATATGTGATATTGGAATCCAATATGTGCAATTTTGGAGTCAAGCTAATTCCAATATTTAACATTTTTTAAATCTAAAACAAGTAGTTTTGGATTCCACTATTGGCTATATTTGTTTGCTACTTGGACTGGAATAAGTCCCAATTTAGTGAAATAATCATTAAACACATTTGGAGACTCTAAGCACTATATGTATTGGTTCTATGCAGAAGAGTGTATATTTCTTATGATAAGGCTTCATACAAGGTAAATAACAACAAAAGAAGAACCTTATTACTACTTGTAGCTATCATCGATAAGAATAAGAAGAGACATATTAGTTTAGAGGTCACCATCACCACCAAATAGAGTCCTCTCCATTCCTCCAAGTAGTCCCTTCTTGTTGTCCTTTAGAGTTTTATGACCTATTCTATTCATGACCCTTTAAAGAAAACTACCATTTATCAGCTTCAATGGTGGTAGCCCTCTAGCTCTCAATGCACAACATGATATACTAGTGTCTTCACTTTAAAATATCCCTTTCTTCACTGATGAAAACCATACAACCCCAATAAACTATATCCAAGATGTTGTTAATGTTTGTTCAGTCCATTATATTACAAAGGATGATGTATTAGTCATACTATTACCTTCATCGTTCAAAAGTAAAACCCTTCAATGGTAATATAGGAGTTTGAGACCTACTTCCATTCAAAACTGGGATGAACTTTGCATAACCCTTTGTAACCATTTTGAGGATAAGTCAAATCACCTATCTTTGATAGAGTAGCTGACAACTACAAAACAAGCCCCAACTGAACAAATGATTGATTTTAACATCAGATTCCAAAGGACTTGGGACCGAATTCCTCAAGTGTTAATACATACACCCCAATATGCATTCATTTATTATTTAAAGTCTTTGAATAGTGATATTTCCATCATAATTATGTCTATGTGGGGTAGAACATTAACATATGCTTAAGAAAATGTCATTAGGGCTGAAAATAGTCTCATTTAGTTGGGAACCTTTCTCCTAGACCTCCAATGCATATATTCTTATAGATTGATACACCTAATTCTCATCAAGATCCTAAGCTAGATCACATTCCAACCCCAAGAAATCAAATTTTTAGCTAGGAATCTACTTCCTCAAGTACATTAACTGAGTTGCAAGAGGTAATGAGAAAATTACAAAATTTTGGGAATGATTTGGTATCCTTAAAGAGGTAGAAATCCTAAATTCTCAGACCATATCAACCTCCATACCAACCTAACAAGTCCCTTTATCAACCAAAGAAAAATCCGTTCCAAGTTGTTCCTCATAATAAAAATTAATTTCCTCCTGCAAGACCATTTCAACCATATGACCCAAATGTGGCTATTTCATCTAAATATTTGGTTCCTATTTAAAATAACCTTGTGTAAGATTATGAGTGGTGTTTCCCTTGTCATCATCTTCACAACCAATCCAATTTTCCAAATGGAATTTTAAACCAATATTTAATGGTATAAAGTGCATATATATCTCAATATGTACCCTCAAAGGAAAATCAGCAATAGATAGTCACTTAAGAGACACCACCAAGTGATACTTCATTTGTGAATTGGTAAGTAAATTAATTTTGTGGAATAAACTAGACTCCTCCACAAGGTGTGGTTGTTAATACTATATCAAAAGGAAGAGTTGTGGAAGATGGGTATTCAATAAATGTGGGTCTTTCCCAACCTTCTTTAACACTCCAAGGAGGTGGTAATTTGAATGTAGATCCAAATGTACAAGGCTAGCTGAAGGGTCCCTCCATATCAGCTCAAGTGCAAGAAAATGTTGTTGTAAGTAAAATGCAGCAAAGGAATAATTTACATTCCTTCAACATCCTTGAACAAATGAATAGAACCAAAGTGATTATCTCGATGTGGGAATCCCTAGAAATTCCAGGATAGAGAGATCTCTTGCAAGCATTTATGGCCAATCTCTCTATTCTAGGTGAGTTACCTAAAGAAGAAAATAATGTGCTCACCAATGCACCTCAACAAAGGAATGGCCAGCCAAGTAATGATGTTAAACCTCCACCTTTCTACATATCCTTGATCATTGGTAATCATTTAGTTCACTATTGCATGATTGATTCCAAAGCAAGCATCTCTATCATGCCCAAACAAATTACAAACTAATTAGGTCTGAAACATGAATCTCTTTCTAAAGGAGTGGTACAACTATATGGAGTAGTAGTGGGAACTGTTGGGGTTATCAAATTTATAATCCCCATGTTGCATACATGCCATAATTTCTCAATTAATCAATACATTTTCATAATTGATCTACCTCCACTCTTCACTTTTTGTTTACACAGAGACTTTACTACCAAAATTGGGAGATATCTATTAGTTGAATGGTCTCATATTCTATTTAGAACCAGGTATGGTACTAAGTCTACCATCAAGTCTAATCCAATTACAAAATATCATATAAAACATTACATTGCTAGCCCCATAAATTTAAATTGCATAATTTTTTATTAAGAAGATCACCCAATTACCCAAGAATCAGATACTCAAATCAAAGTTATTCTCGATTTACTACTTAATGAGTGAGAAAATGAATATTATAGTTTTGATATATAAGAAGATGGTAAAAACTAGTTTTGGTACTCATTGTATGAAGAGCATTCACTCCTTCCTAGTTTTGTTACACCAGATGAGGAAGAGGAGGGTGACATTTGGAAAATATTCTATGATGGATCAAGAAGTAGACAAGGAGAAAGGGGAGGTTTAGTCATTGTATCTCCTACTTGTGTGAATTATTACTCCTATTTCAAATTTGAGTTAAGCTACTACAAAAATACATTAGAATATGAGTCCTTCATCCACAGTCTTCAGTGGGCAAGAAAGAATCATATAAAAAAATTGCAAATATTTGGAGATAGTGAATTGATTGTAAACCAATTCAGAGGATCAAACACATCCAAAAATGATTTACTAAATTCCTATAAACATAGTGTGTGGGATATTCTAGAATATGTTGAAGCCTTTAATATCCTCTCCATTCCAATGAAAATAAATGAATTTTCTCATAGGTTGGCTACAATTGGAGTAAGGTTTGACATTGTTGAGAACATTAAGAGAGAAAATGTGCCACCGCATATCATGGTAGTAGTAAGGATTGTTATACTAGATAATAACACCAATTGGAAGGTATTTGAGAATGATTAGCACATTGTGAAATTTATTAGAGAATAGGTTGTTTTCTCTTCGAGAAAACAAGATAAATTGGGACAACAATATAGAGATTCAATCATCCAACTTAGATTGAATAAACTGCCCAAATGCCTAGTGACTTTGGAATCTATTTTTAATTATGATGACTAGTTCAGAAAGGAAAAGACAAACATGATAGTTAAGGGTGAATATTCAGAACCCATCCCAGTTGGTGAAGGAAAATTGCTCAAAATTGGTAAAGTATGCACTCCATGGGAAAAATGTGCTTTTTTAGAGCTTTTCCAAGAATTTTCTGATTTGACGGATTTGAACATAACATCCCTAAAGGACCATTACCCAATACCTTTAATGGAAAATATTTTTTAAATCATGGCTAGATTAGAGAGGTTTTCTCTTCTAGATGGTTACTATGACTATAATCAAATCATGGTGAAGGAAGAAGATCCATATAATATAACCTTTACCACTAAATGGGGAACCTATTCCTATAAGAAGATGACATTTGGTTGACCTAATGCAAGAGAAACCTTCCAAAGGGTCATGAATATAGGATTCAAAGGACTAATAAAAAATGTTGTCCTTGTATACCTGGATAATATCACATTGTTTTATAAATATGCATCTGACCATCTACTCCATCTCATGCAGGTTTTTGAAAGATGTAGGACATTTCATCACTCTAAATCCTAAGAAGTGTATATTCCTAGCTCATGAAGGTAATATCCTTGGACACATTACCTCTAAATAAGGGTTAACGATTGATCTAGAAAGAGTTAGTATCATGCTTGCATTTCCACTCCCATCCATAAGAAAGAACACCAAATCTTCTTAGGGAGAATTAACTTTGTTAGGATTTTTGTTCCAAACATTTCAAACCTTTTCAAGTCATTGAAATTGATGTTAAAGAAGAGTATGACCTTTATATGGACTCTGAAGGGAAAACCAATTTTGAGGCCGTCAAGCAAGCAATAACACAAGCCATGAGTCTCATTAACCTAGATTGCTCAAAATATTTCACCTTATATGCTTTTAGAGGCACAGATACATTAGCTACCATGCTAGTACATCTAAATGAAGGAGGCTTGAAATAAGAAATTGTATTTTTCATACAAATTATAGAGGATTTTGAAGTGAGGTACTCATTTGTTGAAAAACATGCCTTGTATGTTATAAGGATTTTGAATAAATTCAGGAATTTGATATCCAACAACAAGATTCACCTCATGGTATCACATGCTGGTGTAAAATAATTCCTTTTGAACAAGGGGATGAATGAGAACAGAGTCAATTGGATAACCAAAGTAATGGAATATGATGTGGATATCAAAGTAATTAAATTGGTTTGAGGAAACGATTGTGTGAAAAATTAGTTTTGGACCAACAAATTGAACAGGAAGCTATTTTAGTTCTCCAAAACGATCAAGAACAAACAGTTGATGTATTTCTTTATTCCTTGTTGGACTCATGATGTAGTTAACTTTCTCCAGATAGGCTAGTGTCCCCAAGGATTAAGTAAGGCCAAAAGGAGGTACTTTAGAATTCATTCCATTACCTATGTGCTTACTGATAGCATTCTATTTAGAAAATATGTGAATGGTGTTCTCTTGAGATGCATTAAAACATATCAGATAGAGAAGATATTGTATGAGTTTCATAATGGAGAAACAAGAGGAAACTTTGATTCAAGTACAATAGCTCTTAGGATTATGAGGGCTAGGTATTATTGGCCCAGCCTTTTTAATGATTGTCATTCTTGGGTCAAAAAAATGTAATAAATGTGCCTTCTTTACAGGTAAATAAATGCTAGTATCTCTTCAAATCTGACCCATCTTGGTGAATCATCCATTTATGAAATGGGGGCTAGACTTTATTGGGTTAATAAATCCACATTCAAGATTGGGTCACAAATAGATCCTCATTGTCACTGATTACTTCACCAAATGGATAGAAGTAGTTGCATTGAAGGAAGCAAATGAGGCCAGCATCTTGGACTTTTATGAAGGCATTGTGACTAGATTTGGCATTCCTTCCATGATCATTTCTGATAATTCCTTAGCATTCCTCAGCACAAATATATCTAATTGGGCTATCAAAAATGACATCTACTTGAGGATATCATCAAAATATTACCCCCAAGGTAATGGTCAGGTTGAATCAACAAACAATAATCTTTTGAGGATCATCAGGAGGAATTTGGATGAAAATCAATGAACTTGGCACACAAGATTGATATCAGCCTTGTAGGCTGATAGAATCACTCCCAAAATATCAACTAGTAATTCCCCTTGCAAAATGGTTTATGGTAAAGAATAAATGATACCAATATCTCTTGATTTACTAGCATTGGAGCTCATCAAGAAGCTACAAATTTTTGAATTTGAGGCCATGGAGTTCAGATATGCAGAGCTCATGGAGATAGAATAGTTGAGAAATAAATCAATACAAAAAATGGAAAAATATCAAACTCAAATTAAGAAAATTTTCAACAAAAAAGTAATGACTAGAAATTCCCAAGAAGGATATATATTCCTAAAGTGGGATGCAGACAAAGCAAAACTAGACAGGCACTCAAATCTTGATACAATATGAAGTGGTGCATATGCGATTTCTAGCTGTAAGTCCGGCAATGGTTTTCAATTGTCAAAGTTGGATAGGGAGAAGTTCTAGATCTTAGTTAATGGGATATATCTCAAGCATTACTATTGATCAAAACCCCTCCCTTGTTTATAGTAGATTAGTTTTAATTCCTATAAGTGATTTCAACACATTTATTTGTTGGTTGTGTTGTTACCTCTACCTTAGTGCTTTACACAGGTGTTTTAGTTTCTTTTGGGATGGAATTTTCCATTTCATATGGGTTCATGGAGGACTCCAAAGAAGATATGTTCCATAGGGATGGAAGTCAAAAGGATGAGTTGTGAAGAGTGGAGATTTGGTGGAAAATCAAATCAAGACAATTTTCCACTCACATTAAGTTATATTTAGAATGCATCTCATAATGGGAATGATCAAGTCAAAGAAAATCCTTATGTAGACTTGAGGGTGAGAAATTCACACTCTAGATCAATTTTTAATATTTTTAGGCTGACTCCATGCCCAACGAATGGTTCGACACCAATAATCTCTTCATCTAGTAGGCATATTACTTTGTTGAGTCACCAAATTGTTACCCAAAATACCCCCACTTGAGCTATTTTGATAACCTACAATTCCATATTGGATTTGGGTTGGTAGAAATTGAGAAAAAAGGTACAAAGTTGGTGTTCAAGGCATTCATATCCTCCTTATCAAGCCCCTTTATTTCCATACTTAGTCAAAATCAAAAAATGTGGAAAAATATGCTCCCATTCAAATAAATCAGTTAGTTTAGGAACATAAGTAATTTTTTTTTTGTTCCTTGTATTCTCCGCATAAGTTCATTGCTCATATGTGGAATTGTGCATTCAATTCAAGTGGATCATATCCGAAAGGAGCACAAGGAACAGTTCCCTAGGTTCGTTGGTGCCCCGATTGGGCGACTTAGCTAATAGCAAAGTAGGGAAGGGACTGAATGTCGCCAAAATCAATTAAGGTGGGCCTATGTAACACACAAGGAACAACTCCCCTATTCCTCACATTCACTGATCTGATGATTTATCTGCCTCAATGCAAAAAACATTAAAGCAATTTGTATTATCATATAGAGAACTCTATCATGTTCCTCCCATGATATGAAAATCCACAAGGCCATATCTTTCACTCCAGAGCTCCATTTTTAATGAAATTGGTCTTATTGGAAAGGTCTTGTCATGAACTTTAGTTTGCAATCATGAATTTTAGAAGTTGTTAGGGTTAGGTGGGTGGATAATATCAAAACAATCCCAACATTTAAGGATGCAGTTCTAGGTAGTTCAATTACTAGATTTGATGTAGCATGGTGCTCATTCCTACTCCTACAAGAAAAGTGACGTGGGGGAATGGTCTTGAAGGGGTTCCCATCATGTTTTTTAGTAACTTAATGCATTTTTTGGTGGTTGAAGGAAGAAAACAGAATTTACATCTCTTTTCCCTCCTCTCTCATTGTCCCCTTTTCAATATATTTGGAAAGTATGCACATTTGTAAAGGTCATACACACTCAAAATACAATGGATTTATTCAAAGTGTTTCCTAAGTTTTTATGAGTTGTAAGCCTCATATTTGGACCTTTTGTATTGTGTTCTTGTCTTCTTCCTTCATTGTAATGAATTGTGAATCTTCTTATGAATTATAATTCATGTTTTTTCGCTATTATCCGCCCTATCTTTTGTTTTATTACATTTTCTTTCCTTTTCATGCATTTACAAGTATGTCGTGTATGTCTTCTCACTTTTTATGATTTATTTTTGTTATGAATTTTGTGAAAATGAAAGTTTAAATGTTGTTTTGGACTATGCCACTCATGTCTTCCTTTTCCTTCTTCATTTTCCTCCCATTTTCCCTCACTTGAGAGTGTCTTTTCCCCTTTTTTGGTGCTATCACCTTCCCTTAGCTTAGGATTTCCCTTTTCATGTATCTCTCTCTTCCCTTGATCCCTTAGATTTTAAGAGTAGGATTAGATAATTGCATTCACTTCCTTAGAAGTAGTTTTAGCATTAGGAATAGGTAGAGGAACCATCCTTCACTAGAGGTTTGTCTCAAGTAGCAAGTCCCACAACTTGGAGACAATCCCATGTTACCTAAAAACATTGATTGCTCATTCATGATAAATCAGAGGGTGTTGTTTTTCGGTGATAACAGTGATTAGGACCACAAATGAGCTTTCCTAGTTTTACTAACACTAATAAGTTGAACTCTTTAAACAAGATGATCCACTAGCATAGGTTCCCATGTATACCTATTTTATTCACCAAGTGCTTAAATGCTTCATTATCCATAAATAACATAGAGGTCATGGTCAACAAGTATTGTTAAAACTTCTAAAGTACTTAGACCATGGCTAAGGCCTCGACCTCAATCACCATGTAGTTACACTTTGTAAATGAGATCCTTCTACTTGTAAAGTAAATCAGATGGTCCAATTTTACCTCTCTTGGTTGGGATAGAATGGGCCCGATTTTTATTCCTAAAGAATCCACATGAATGTGAAATGCCCTTTTTTAGTATTGAAAATGTAAGATAGATGCATTGGCCAACATATTTTTTATGGTGTCAAAGGCTTCATCCATGCAAATGGTTCATCCTTTCTTAATAGTTCTTCCAAATGGCCCATTACCTTTTTGTAGTCCCTTATGAATATCTACAATAGCCTATGTGTCTAAGAAATACATGCACATCATATTGGGTGTTGGGATCTTCTAGGTGAAAAATCATTACAATCTTTATTGGATCAACAATAATTTTATCTTTGCAAATCATGTGTCCCAACAGAACAAAAAATAATAACGTTAACATACACTTTTTGAGGCTAAAAAAAATGTAGTTCCCTACATCTCTTAAACATGAGCCTCGATTATGTGTGGTAGGCCTTCATTAAATTGTGAAAGGTATAATCATCCAAGTACATGTATAGGAATTTGTAAATGAAATCCTTAAAGACCTCAATCATTATATATTACAAGAGTGTCAGTATATTCTTGATCCCAAATGGAATCATGGTGTATGCAAATGAGTCCCAATCTATGGCAAACACATTCCTTTCCTTATCTTCCTATATGATTTATACTTGACTATATTGAGATAATCTATTGTTAAAGGTGTATATTTCACTTCTTTCCACCTCCTCTAAAATTTCTTCAAGGAATGGGGTGGAGAAGGGATCAATGACACAGGCGTCATTCAACACATGGAATTCTACACAAATTAATATGCATTTTATGTTTTGATATTGATTATTATGGGGTTGATCCACTCTAAATATACTACAAGATATATGACCCCTAATTCCAACATTTTTTCAATCTTTTCCTTCACCTTTTTCCTAAATTTGGGGTTCAATTGATATGACCTTTTCCTTATTAGGTACACATCTTCTCTTAGTTTGATCATCATCTTCCCCAAACATGAATGGAACCATTTAATTTTTTTGTAAACCTTGGGGAATAGTCCTTGAAATCCCAAAGAAAATCCACAATGGGAATCAACTCTATGTTGTACTAGTACGTTCATATAGTGACCATTTGTATCTCTTTCTCTTATTTGATGTTGACCCTTATTACATGTATGGGATGTTAGATTTAGCAGGGGAAGTGTAATCTACAGATTACAGAGCCACCATTAAAACATTGAAGATTAGAGATTATGATATGAATTCGAGTAGACACAAAAATAGCTTAAAATAGATAGTGAATGACAAAGCTAAAAGAAAATAAAAAATAACAAAGGAAGATGACACCAAATTTAAGTGGAGAAACCCGAAGGAAAATATTCCATTGATAAAGCACTATCTGTATTATGAATTCACATGAATTCAACCCATCACTTCCACTTCACTCCTCTATCTTTTACAATGTCTGTAGAGCTCTTTCTCTTGATAAAATAGCATGTCTTGCATTATGATCTCAATATTTAATATTGGACTGTACAAATGTAAACAGTGTTGATAGCCAATCCCGAGAGGGATCATCCAAATCAATGTGGGTGGTTGAATCGGTCAGGCCACTTCACTCTTAAATGTGAAAGACCTTCACAATACAGTTTGATTAGATAAAATTTAATAATATTAGAGTGTATTGTTGTGGTAGATCCCACTTGAAATCATCACCGCAACACTCCCCCTTAATGTTAAGTGGGTATAAAAATCAGACATGCCAAATTCCTTAAATCAACAATAGTGATCCAGGCTAACATGCAAACAAGGGAAATTTACAGATCTTCCCATACATAAATTCTTAAGACCGATGCTTGACATATGAAGACTTACATTAGATTATGGAGCCTTTTATAAAATAAGGCATACCCATAACTAAAGTTTAACTGGAATTTACAATTAACTTCACATAATGTGACATATTTACTTATTACAAACTAGAGGAAGTATTGGAAGTTTACATACAATGTTACAACTATGTGTAGCCAATCCCTAGAGGATCACTTTGTTACATACAAATTGGGTGGTCATGATTCACTCTTAAAAGTTGACCCAAGTCTTTTATAACAAGCCATCAAGAGGTGGCATTGTCATACACACTCCTCCTCAATGACAAATCTGATAGGCCCAACGAGGTAGAAATCTCACAAAACTTCACAGCATGTAATGGCTTAGTGAAGATAATTGTAACTTGATCTCTGATGTTGAACTGGATTCTTTATCAAGAGTAATTTGGACTTCACATAGAGGATCAATACTTCCTTTAGCTCCTATGTGTATCACTTCCAATAGCCTCTTTATCCACATGGATATTTTTTTGCTCCAAGTGATGGCACCTGCATCAAAAATTGAACATAAATCCAGTTGTATATCCAACACAACATCAACATAGTTAGAGTCATGATAGACAACATAATAGGCATAACAACTATCATAATAATATGCTTAATAACTAACCATGTTACATTACAAATATGTTGAAAAAAAATCAGCATATTATACTACTAAAATATTTATTAGATGTAATCAGTATTGGACGTCTCCAATACATCCACAAGTTTCATTTGATATGCATATAATAATATTTTACTAATCACATAAAATATTTTATCAACAAACATATATATCTTATTCCAAGCCTTTCATACAGAGATAAGACTTGATAGATAATGATTTGATTAGATAATCAAATCATTCAAGAGTAATCATAGTATTCATAGAAGAAATGATCATGTAAGAAAAATTTAATCTTAGACATGTCATATATGATTAGATTTTTATGCCAAGAAACATGATTTAACAATCAAAAATATTGTTTTGACAAAAGAATCGTTATCAGTAAAAAATAGTTATAGAAACCATGCTCGTTAAATCACCTTACCTAAGAATCCTAGTCAGAGTCAAGGATTGAAATATCTCCCCCTCAATTTCTACATCCATTATATCAAAAGGAAACTAAAAAAAAAATTGTATAATAGTTTTAGTTTTAGGATACTCAGAAGGGGGCAGAGAGGAAGATTTACAAAAAAGTTTCTCAAGAACATGCCCATACTTTTGGTAACCTCTAGGTAAAAATTTCATGGTGTATAAATGCCCTTGATGCATTAAAAAATATGATATCAACTTCTATTCTACCTCTGTGATAATCCTTTCTTTCTTTATGACAAGAAACTTATTCATGGTTAGACATAGTTCAAGATTTCTTAATTACTCTTTACAGGGGTTCATGATATATGATTATTATCATGCAACTACCAAAATTCATCGTGAATCAACATAACTTACATGTATTGAGACAGGGGATTCTAGTTTTCAGGGGTAGCTTGTCTCCTTATGGGATATTTTTCGACACCATTCTCAAGATCCCAAAGCTTCCTAGACATAAAACAAGATTTCAATCGAACTCTCCATATGCTATAATTTGTTCCATTTAAGAGTGGAGACTTATCTAAAGAAAAACGTTCAGAACTAGCCATTTTAATGCTCATATGGAAATGGAGACAAATACAGCTATTTTTCAAATTAAGGAAGCCAAACAGAGAAAAAAACTAGTTGCATATCTTTTAATTTTCTATACGAATGCAAATAGCTTAAAATTGATTAAAAAATAGCTTGATTTTGTCAAATTTAAGATTAATTTGACAGAGCTTAGTCAGGGTCGAGTTATAGGTGATATAACTGAGCTCGGAATGAGCCTGGCTAGAGTATCTTGACAATTTATTCAGCAAATCAAAGGGGTGAGCTAAAAAAAAGCTACTTAACAATTAAAAACAATTTAAAAAATAGCCAAGGTGGGGGGCGATACATGGCACAAATCAACAATAAAAAGAAACACATGTGTCAGCTTTAAACAAGATCTTCAGGTGGATGTGAACTCTTTAAAAATTAAATTCAAAACCTTTTTAGGTCTGCGACAATAAATGAAATAAACACATGTCAAAATACTAAGACAATACTGACAACAATGAAAATAAAATACATGTTTTGATTTTCAATTACCTCACATTTTGCAATGTAGCTAATAAGTCGGAATACAATTAATTAAAAAACAAACCATATACATGTATCCTAAATTAATTGGAGCACTTTTTTACACTCTGAAACAATGGTAAATCAAATTCTTAGTCAAATAGAGCCACTTATCAAAAATTTAACGACTAAAGAATAGACACTTGGCAGATTTTCGCCAAAATTTTAATAGATTGCTTTGAGCAGACTAAAATTCCCTGAAATCAACCAAACTTAAAATAAAGTTTGGGTCCAAAAAAGGTATAAGACAAGTGTCACAATCGTTGAGACAAAGAAAATACTAACATCATGAAACTTATGAAGGTTAACACAATTAAAATATTAATATACGTGTCAAAACAAAATTGGTTCGCACTTCGCTAATTGGACAAAGACTAAGCCAAAAAAAAGATGTTTGGAGCCTTTTAAATGGCTGGCACTTCACAATTTTGATAAAGATTGACAAATGTGAAAAATAGATGTACGTGTCCAAATGCTATTGGTTTTCACTTTGTAGTCCAACCAAAATGGCTAAAGCAAAATGAGGACACGTGGAGATTAAATGACTCACTTTTCGCAAGTTTAACAAAGGCAGAGAAATGTGAAAAGGTGGCTAATTATTATTGGATAATATTGCCACAAATGAAAGACTAATAAATGTTAAATATGGAGCAATTTTATTGGCTCAGATTTTGTAAATCTGACAAATGTGAAATAAAAGATACTTGGATCAATTTTGTTGGCTCACCCTTTGCATATGACATAAGAAAGCTAAAAGAAGACTGAGAATGTGAAATACGGAGCTAATTGGAGCAATATTATTGGCTCATATTTTGCAAATATATAAACAATCTAAAAAAGTTATGACAGCATGAAATATCAAGTGACTTGGATCTTTCCTATTGGATCATATTTTGCAAATAACAAAGGAAAACTAATCCAAGTCTGATAACGTGGAGACACGCGTAAAGCCCTTATTATCTCACGTTTCATGACTGAAAATCAGATAAACAATAAAACTAACACCACAAAGCAAGATGGAGCCCTCTGATTAGCTCGGGCTTCACAAAGATAGAAAGGTGTCAGATTGAATCCACTTGGCACTCTAAGAGTGGATATAGCTTCGAAAACATGAAAAAAAAGGACAGCAAAGCTATTTAGAACAATTTTATTGGTCCAATCTTTGTAAAACTGATAGGATCTAAATGAAAATGATAAAACATAGCCAGATGACACAAAATGATTGGCCCAAGCTTCATAAAGACAAAAATAGATAAATAAATATTTTAACTACTAGAACGGACTTATAAGCTCCAAACAAATTGGATCTAAATATATCTTTTGGAGCCAAAGTAAAAAAATGACTCAAATGGCTATAAATATCCTGAAAAATTAAAATAAGCTTGCAGAAAATTGATTTAAACTAAAAATGACTGAAATAATATGCAAAAGAAAAGATCTAAGAATACAAAATCTCAAACATGATCTAAACAACCATTTAGCCAATATTTCACCTACATTTCAAACAGTATTTAGGCAGGAACTAGAAGTTTCAACCTGGTTTTCTTGAAGATGGCTGCAGAACTCTTAGGGTTTTACAGATCCATAAATAAACTTCAAGATTCTTTACTCTAGAAAATTAAAAGCTCCAGATCAACCTTGCACATGCATAATCACCAAGCTCATATACCATATTATATTTAGTAGGGGAAATGTAATTTATAGCTTACATATCCACCATTAAAATGCCAAAGATTATATATTATGATATGAAGTCTATTGGACACATAAATAGCTTAAAATAGATAGTGAATGATAAAGCTTAATGAGAAAGAGATGAAAGAAAATAAAAAACAAGAATAGAGACAGATGACACCATATTTAAGTGAAGAAACCCAAAGGAAATAAATCCATTCATAAAGCACTGTCTGTATTAATAATTCAAATGAGTTCAACCAAGCACTTCAACTTCACTCCTCTGTCTTTTATAATGTCTGCAGAGATCTTTATCTTGATAATCTAGCATGTTTTACATTCTGATCTCAATCTTTAATACTGGACTGTACAAATATAAACATTGGTGATAGCCAATCTCAAGAGCGATCACCCAAATAAATGTGGGTGGCTGAATTGGTCAAGCCGCTTCACTCTTAAATGTGAAATACCTTCACAATACAGTTTGATTAGACAAAGTTTATAATATTGGGGTGTACTATAGTAGTAGATCCCACTTGACATTATCACCCCAACATGGATTAAGTGTAGTACCTTCCTTTTGTAACACACACATCCTATAAAGCACACTCACTAGTACTTTTTTAGACATTTAAGTGGTCTTCAGGGTCATCTTATTCCCTTACCTTCATCAAGTCCTTTCTTTTATCCTTTTCCCTTGACCTTTCTAACTAGTCTATGCCATAAATCCTATCTATGTTAGGGTTTCCTACTTACTCAAACATCCCCTTGAGTGCATATACCTCCCTTCTATAGAGTATCTCAGCCATCTCCTCCATGATTGCATCTTGTTAAAATACGGCTTTCTTCATTATTGTTAGGGGTCATCTCATTCTCTCCTTCTGGATTGAAAATGGAAGGTTCCCACTAGATCCATGTTAAGCCTTTCCCAATCTGATGCCTCCCTTCTTGTTTCACCTAAAATGTGCCAAGTGCATGCACATTTTTCACGGTGTTGTAAAATTCATACATCTAAAAGTAGATACGTAATTCCTTTGTGGTGCTAACTCAAATTGCTTCGCACTAGCATACATGAATAAATAGGCAAGCACTCCCATCATAAATTGGAATTTTTCATTTCTCATTTATTCTTGTAAAATGGGTTGCAAAGTCCTCCTTTATGTTGCTCCACTTTGGTAAAGATGGTGTATCTCCCACCCCCTTGCATTTTTACTCCTAACAATATGCATATGAGAAATAAATAGTTCCTCTTCTTTTTCAAAACATGCCTCTGAGTCCATAAAATATGGCTAGGCACATGTGGCTCCATCATACCTTCGAAAAATTTCAAATTTACCCTTGCTTATTTACAGGACTCTCTTAATGGTGGACATGTTTTTCTTGATAGATGCACTCTTTGGTCTACATACATGTATTTATGTGGGTCCTTCCTTTTGATCTCTATTGATGGAATTTAGCACTTCACTCATAAATGACCCTCTGGATGTTATTTTAACCTTAGTGCATGTCATTCTATTGGTTTTATAAGCTTCTTCTATTTCATCATATTCTTAGTAGATTAATGAAACAGATAAAGGTAAAATCGGCCAAGGAGGAATACCTTTTTTATTGGTTGAAGTTTGTGCACACACATATGATTTCCTGATCCAAGTTGATTATGTGAGCTTCCTTTTAGCTAGGAGGAACTACCTAAAATGCAAAGTAAGACCACAAAACATAGTTAATAGCAAAACATTAGTGGATTTCCGAGCATGAGCTAGACCCAAGAAGTGTGATACTTCCTTAAAGGTTGTCAATCCACTTATATATGTAATTCAATATAAAATAAATGAACATGCAAATAAAATAAATCTAACACTAGTGTTTTGATTTAGGTATCTTAGATTACTATCAATATTAATCCAATTATATTCTTTAATAATTAAAATAATGAAGGTTCCGGGTCAAGTTGCAGGTTGGGCAGGTGGTCTGAGGGTCACAAGCTGGGTCTGGGAAAGGTTTGGGAAATTTTGATTGATTTTGGAGTGAGTGGGGTTCTTGTTGGTCTGAGGCATTTTACCAGTCACAGAGATCGATGTTAGTTAGGGTATGACTGAAAATGGTTAAGGTATGACTGATACCAATTTAAGATTACCAATGTCAGTTCTTGTGGGAGTGGCATAATGTTAGAAAAAAGTATTCAGGCTCTCTCTGTGTCTGCACAGAGAGTTGGGAAGGTTTGTGTTGAGATTGTAGGTGTGGTATCAAGTTTTGGCCAGGTTCTATGATTTTTTTGGGGTATTAAGGTTAGTTTAGTGAAAATATGACAGCATACAAAGTAACCGACATTGATCGGGAGACCGATGAAGGTGAAGAGGAAACTGACGATAATTAGGTAACCAACGTCGATAGGGGAAATTTGGTGAAAGTTAATAAAAGGTAATTTTGGGCTTCTCTTTGATTACATAGAGATTGAAGGACGGATGAATGGGTTTGTAATAATATGAGGAAGACTCGTGAATGTATAAAGTATAGGTATGGAGAGTAAGAAGGCTGGGGTGGCTAGATAGGTAGGTGGGTAGGAAAGCGGGGATGGAAGAATGCAGGGAATAACCAGATCTAATAATAAAAAGATAACAACCCATTGAGCATGTTGAGAAGGATGAATTTCATGGGATAGTTTTGACAAGAGAGTCTTAAAATGTGTTTCATACTCCTGATAACTCTCTGTCATTCCCTATTGGATCTCCTTCATAGCACTGATGCTCTTCTGCTCAAACTCAAGGATATAGAACTCTGCTAGGAAGGTGTTCTTCAATGAGGTGTAGTCTACCACCGTCTGATGGGGTGAATACTTCCTATACCAACTATGAGTGTGCCCTTGCAAAATTGTTGCAAAATGACTTACCTTACGCTCTGGGGTAGTGATTTCTTTCGTGCACCATAGTAGTTCACAATTGTGCACATGCTCTGCAGCATCCTCAATACCCCTATAGTCTGGCAAGTGCAAATACATCTCAAAAAAAATTAGGGAGGTGGTTAGGGTCCTTATCCCCCTAATCCAGAGCATTGGTTTCCTCTAGTTTTTCCTCCTCCACCAGATCCACCTCCTATAGTCGAAAAAGGACCAAAAGTGGTCGCGCCTAGTGTTCCCAATATCCCACAGAACTGTGCACTGATGGTTTGTGATATTGTCCCACTACTAGTTGTATGTCCCGCACCACTCCCAAACGCGATACCCAAACCTTGTGTACTTACACCTTGTCTAGAGATTCCTCCAAATATAGGAATGGCTTGTGCAACCATGGATGTTCCAAACGATAAATTATATCTCCTAGGCACATATCGGTTACTCCCACCAATACCAAATGGGTTAACAATACTTCTCCCTTGATCTGGAAAACCAAGCACAAAGGGTTGGTCACCAGGTGGGTTTAGATGCGCGCCAATGTCTTGTTTGGGTTATCACACCAGTTGTACAGACAATATATCATATCTAAGCATACATGTAAATAAAAGAGGATATTCTACTAGAAGAAATATACAAAACAAGAGACATAAATCAACACCAGATTTAATGTGGTTCACCTAGTGTGGGCTACGTCCACCAAGAAACAAGCCAATCTATTATCCAAATATTTGACAAGATATACAATGAAAATTTACAATCTTTCATACCTATCAGATGTACAGTACTTTATTTCTCTCAATATTTTACTTCATCACCAAGAATTCTCTCTCACCAACCTTTTTCAAGTTCTTTCTAATTCTTGTTAATTCTCTTACCTCTTTCTTTTAAACCCTAGCTTGTATTCTTATATAGTTGTTTATAGACTTAGGGAACTTAGCCATGAAATTACATTAAATAGAAATACTTTACTGCTAAAAATAGATCTAATTCCTGAGAGTTAATTAAAACATCCTTGCACATGTAATTGACATCGGTTAGCCCTAACCACTGTCGATTCCTCACTTGCCTAACCAATGCTAGTCATACCTAACTGATGTTGGTCTTGGGTGACCAATTTCGGTTACCCCTTAACCGATGAAGGTTACTGTATTTTCTAGAAAGTTTCCATTACATGCTAAACTGAAGTAATTGAGCTCCATAACTCAACAATCTCCCACTTGGAGATTAATTACTGCACCATACCTGTACATCGTCATTCTTGGATTCTTCCTTAGATTTGTTTCTTCCTCTTCAAGTCTCAAACTCGAATACCAGTAGTAGTGGAGTGTAGCTCCAACTTCTCCTTTTCTAATGGCTTCATTAGCATATCCACAGGGTTCTTGCTTGTATGAATCTTTTCCAGATTCAACTATCCATCCTCTAATACCTGTTGTATGAAGTGATACCTCAACTGAATGTGTTTCATTCTCGAATGAAACACTGAGTTATTTGCCAAATTAATTACACTCTGACTATCACTGAATATTTTACAATCATCTTTCTCCTTTCCCAACTCTTCCATGAACCTACTCATCTATATCATCTCCTTGCTAGCCTCTATAGCTACAACATACTCTGCCTCTGTAGTGGACAAAGCCACAACCTTCTACAATCTTGAAATCCAGCTAACTGTCCTCCCACCTACTGTGAAAATATATCCAGTAGTGCTTCTTCTACTATGCAGATCTCCATCCATATCTAAATCAACATAACTACATAATGAAATATCTAAAACTCCATAGAATAACTACATGCTAGATGTCCCTTTCAAATACTTGAGTATCCATTGGACTGATTTCCAATGCTCTTTACCTAGATTGGCCATATATCTACTCACAACTCCCACTTGTTGTGCAATGTCTAGTCTGGTACAAACCATAGCATACATGAGACTCCCAACTGCTGAAGCATATGGCACTTGTGTCATGTATTTGACCTCCTCATGTGATGAAGGACACTGATATTTTCTCAATTTGAAGTGTCCAGCCATAGGTGTACTAACATGTTTTACATTCTGCATGTTGAACCTTTCTAACACCTTGTAGATATAATCTTCCTGAGATAAATACAATTTCTTGTTTTTCCTGTCTTCTGTGTATTTGCATGCCAAGGATTCTTTTTTACAGCTCCTAAATCCTTCATAGAAAATGTGTGAGCTAGATTTATCTAAAGCTCACCAATGCCCTGCATACTAGATCATGCAATAAGAGCATCATTCACATACAGTAACAAAATAATATAGCTCCCATTTTCAAGCTTCTTGAAATAAACACAATGGTCAGATTCACATCTCAAGTAACCATGCTCATGCATAAAACTATCAAACCTCATGTACCATTGCCTTGGAGCTTGCTTGAGCCCATATAGGCTCTTTTTCAACCTGCACACTAATTTCTCCTTACCCTTGACTTCATACCCAAGCAGCTGTTGCATATAAATATCTTCATCCAAATCACCATGAAGAAAATTCATCTTCACATCTAGTTTCTCTAAATGCAAATCATTCTACTGCAACTAAACTCAATACAGTACGAATAGAAGTCATCTTAACAACAAGAGAAAATATTTCACCAAATTCAATACCTGCTTTCTGTGCAAATCCCTTTACTACAAGCCTTGCCTTGTATCTTTTATGTCCACCCTCTTCTTCCTTGATCCTATAAACCCACTTGTTCTGCAATGTTCTCTTACCTGCTGGCAACTTAACCAAATCCCAAGTTTGGTTATGTTCCAAGGAGTCCATCTCCTCATCCATGCCATGCTCCCACTGAACGTGAGTCTTATCCTGCATTACTTCTTCAAATCTCTCTAGTTCACCATTATCAGTCAATAATAAATAAAATAGAGAAGGTGTAAATATTTCTGGAAGTTTACTTACCCTTTGTGACCTTCTCACAGGAGTTTGGGGTACCGGAGGCTCAATCTGGACCTCCTGGACATTTTTATCCAAATCTGACAGTGACTGACGCCGGTCACCTCTAACTGACATCGGTTCTGCTAACTGATGTTGGTTTGGATCCTCTATAACCGATACCAGTTCATCTGACTGGTGTCAGTCAGGGGTCAACCGACACCGGTTACTGTGTAACCCTATCGGTAATTCTTTTAAATCCGAGAGTTCATTTTCATTCACAAAATTCTCAACTGGTTCATCCTTGGGTACCAAAATTTGATCCATGTACATTCTCTTTTCATTCCATTCAACATCATGACTCCTAATAATTTTAGAATTCTCTAAATCCCAAAAATAGAAACCGAAATCACCAGATCCATAACCAATGAAAGTGCATCTCTTGGATTTTGCATCCAACTTTTTTCTATTTTCCTTATCAACATGCACAAAAGCTTCTGAACCAAAAAATTTAAGAAAAGAAATATCTACCTCTTTTCCAGTCCAAGCTTCCTCTGGTATTCCTCCATCTAGTGAACTTGAAGGCCCATGGTTAATCAAATAAACTGTTGTATCAACTTCTTCTGCCCAAAACTGTAAGGGCAATCTAGAATGTATCCTCATACTTCTAGCACATTCCATGATTGTCCTGTTCATTCTTTCTACAACACCATTCTCCTGTGGTGTTCTTGGAACCATTTTTTCTCTACGTATCCCATTCACTGAACAATAATCATTGAAATCCTTGCTACATTATTCACCACCATTGTCAGATCTAAGGAACTTTAACTTAGAATTTGATTCATTCTCAACAAGGGTTTTCCATCTTTTAAAAGTCTCAAAAACATCATATTTATGTTTAATACAATAAACCCATACCTTTCTTGTAGCATCATCAATGAAAGTAACATAATACTAGGATCCTCCATGAGAAGCTACCTGAGCTGGTCCCCACACATCTGAGTGTACAAGCTCCAATTTTTACTCCTTCTTAGTTGCCCCAACTTTGAGAAATATCACTCTCTTTTACTTTCCAAAGATACAATGCTCACATAAATCAAGATCTAAATCTTTCAAATATGATAACTTACCCTTAGCCTTTAAGATATGCATTCCTTTTTGACTCATATGACCCAACCAATTATGCCACATGCATGCATCTGAATCTGAAGTAGATAATGCAGAAAAGGAATCAGTAATACAGGTAGATAAATATAACGTTCCTACCTTCTTACCTCTTGCCACAACAAAAGCACCCTTGGTGACTTTCCAAGAGTCTCCTGTAAAAGTAACCATGCAACCAGATTCACCTAGTTTCCCTATAGAAATAAGATTCCTCCTGAGGCTTGGCACATGCCTCACATCTTTTAATACCCATGTATTTCCATTCTACAATTTTAGATGAACTTCCCCTTTACCAGTAATACTGCAAGGTTCATCATCACCCAAATAAACATGCCCAAAATTTCCCTAGACATAATTTCTGAAATAACCCTTATTAGGGGTTGCATGGAAAGAAGCTCCTGAATCTAAAACCCATGATTCAATTCTACTATCTAAAGAAAGAATAAGATCATCTTGCATTACCTCTGATGCAGCAAGATTTGCTTCTTTACCTTTGTCTGGTTGTTGGTTCTCTTTATCCTTTGACCAACAATCTTTCTTTGCATGTCCTTTCTTTCCACATTTCCAACAAGTAATTCCCTTACTTCTGGATTTAGATCTACTATCCCTTGACTTTGATTTCCCATTACTCTTACTCTTTGATCTCTCCTTCTGCCTGCCCCTGCTTTCTACATTCAAAGCATTTACAGATGATGATTCCTCTGTACTCTTCCTACAAATTTCTTCATTCAATATTATACTAACCACATCATCAAACTTCAAAATATTATTAGCAGATGTTGTATTACTAACAACCATTACCAAGTTATCCCAACTATCAGGCAAAGAACATAAGAATAAAAGTGCTTTTACTTCATCATCAAATGGTATAGCAACCGATTTTAACTGATTTACAATAGATCAGAAATCATTCAAATGACTAGATGTAGATCCACCTTCATGCATATTAGAACTAAATAGTTTCTTCATCAAATAAACTTTATTTGAAGCACTAGGTTTTTCATATAAATTAGCAAGAGATTTCATTAACTCTACCGTAGAAGCCGCTTCTGTAATATTGGAAGCCATAGATGCTGCTAGGCTCAATCTTATAGATCCCAAAGCCTTTCTGTCAAGAATATTCCATTCTTCATTAGTCATCTTCGTAGGTCTAGACTTCTCATCCAACGGTAAATACAAATCTCTTTGATACAGATAATCCTCAATCTGCATCTTCCATAATTGATAATTTCAGCCGTCAAATTTCTCTACCTTGTATTTTTTTTCTTCTGCCATTGTTGTAGCTCCCACTCAATCAGAAAATCCTCTGTGAGTAAATTTGTCAACACACAAAACCCTCAAACAAAGCTCTGATACCAGTTGTTGGGGTTAGCACACCGGTTGTATAGACAATATATCAAATCTAAGCATACATGCAAATAAAAGTGGATATTCTACTAGAAGAAATATACAAAACAAGAGACATAAATCAACACCAGATTTAACATGGTTCACCCAGTGTGGGCTACATCCACCAAGAAACAAGCCAATCTATTATCCAAAGCTTTGACAAGATATACAATGAAGATTTACAATCTTCCACACCTCTCAGATGTACAGTACTTTCTTTCTCTCAAGCTTTTTCTTCATCACCAAGAATTCTCTCTCACCAACCTTTTTCAAGTTCTTTCTAATTCTTGTTAAGTCTCTTCTTTTCTTACTTCTAAACCCTAGATTTTATGCTTATATAGTCGTTTATAGACTTAGGGCACTTAGCCATGTAATTACAATCAATAGAAATACTTTAATGCTAAAAATAGATCTAATTCCCGAGAGTTAATTAAAACATCCTCGCACAGGTAACCGATGCAGGTTAGCCCTAACCACTGCCAGTTCCTCACTTGCCTGACCGATGTCGGCCATACCTGACTGATGTTCGTCTTGGGTGAACGATGTTGGTTCCCCCTTAACTGATGATGGTTACTGTATTTTCCAGCAAGTTTCCATTGCATGCTAAACATAAGTAATTGAGCTCCACAACTCAACATGACTCTTCTTTCTCCGTGCTATGAAATCTCATCAAAATCTGAAGGGGCCTCTCTCCCATGCTTTCTAAGATGGGGTAGCACATACTACTCAGGTTTCAAATCCTATGCATGAACCTCAACTCCTTCCCACGACATCTACCTCCATAGATCCTTCACACTTGCAACCTTTTATTGTTTAGCCATCTCCCTTTCACAAGCTTCTATCGAATAATTTGAGTCATCTCTTGTATCTAGGGGAGGAAAGTATCAAATCTGTAATTTCCAAAATCTGTGCTCCAAACTAAAATGAGTGCTTTCAGGACTCAACATTTAAGCACTTTAGCAATTTTGGTCAATTTTCGTAAACTTGCAACTTTAGCTAGAAAATTCTTTTTTAGGCCCCCAATTGACTAGTAACTACTCGTGAAACCTTTTATGCATCCATCAGTAATGTGTAAAATCAACAAATTTAATGGGCAATTAATTTATATGAAATGTCATATTCAAAATTTATGACTAGTTTTCTCTCTCCTCAACCAGTCTTCAATAACATCTCTAGAAATCAGACTATGAAATTGTGGTTGGTCTCTGAATAGTCATCTTGGGTCCACACATGTGATCTATAGTACCAATGTAGATGGATTTGAAATGAGATATGATGAAGATACATGTCAAATGGTTGTGATATTGTGAAGTAGTAAAATAATTATGCATCATAGCTCATGGCATTTCTCTCTCTTCCTTACTCCCTCTACGTAAAATTGAAGTCAAGAAAAGTGTACATGAATGTGTAAAAAATGTGAATCGTCCATGCTCTTGAAGAATGTCTCTCTCTCTCTCTCAAGGTTAGGTCTCTCTCTCATCTACTCATCACAGTTTTATATATGTATTGAAATTATGGACAACAAATTTGTTTAGAGGTCCCTGCAGTGAAACCATGGTTTTCTCATATTTTATACTCTTAGGACTAATGGTCTGCATCCTAGGTGTGTCAGGTACTATCGAACAAGAAGGATTAAACGTGCTGATGTGTTGTCAATTAATGCACGCATGAGCATTGAGTCTATTGTACATGTGATTCATTGAATACGAGTATTAAATGAAAGTTATTTAGAGAGAATGTAATCTAAAAATTAGTGTGTTGAGAACCATTATTTTCTTGAACTCCTTTGTTATCTTATTAGCATCTAGTCTAATGAGGAATAACAAGTAGCATAAGGGAATCGTATCATACATAAAGGAAATACATTAATACTATACTTTTCAATACACATACAGGGTTGACACGTAGATGCAGTGTAAGACATATTAACATATTCAGATAACCACAGTTAAAATTAATTAATAAAGTCAAGACTCAGTTCTCAATGTAAATTGTGTAGAGAAAATTTAATGCATTAGAGCCATCGTTGTTTTCCATGCCATTATGATTTAAATAAGTAAAGTTAGTCTCACTTAAGAACCAGTCTAAGGATATTCATTTGTATGGTAAGTTCTAGGGTATTAATAAACCTACATTTATTATTTTTGGGCACCCTCATGAAATATAACTTCTCTTTCAGCACTTTCCTTTAGAGCACTTGTACATAGGCACATTGCATGTGTGTATTATGTGTGGATTCTATCGAGAGTGCTTGTATTTAGAACCTTAGTACCCACCGCCATGCCTTTGGAAAAAATCGAAATGGTGTGATTTCCAGAGTGTAATAAACATGTGTGGATTGACTTGTGAAGCATTAATTCTTAGAGGGAATGTCTTTCAATCCTACTGTAATGATGTCTTCATGGTGACCTTCCAGTCGCATGCCTGGAGTATTCCCTTTTTTAATCCCATTGGGACCACACTGGCACCTTATCCACAAGTGGTAATATTGGTTTAGAGAATTATGTAGTTACATGTGGCATATCAAATGTAGCTAAGGTGACAGGGAATTATTTTTCATGTAGACACACGTTCAATGTGATGTATGAACTCAGACCCTGCCAAAACCCTTCCCTACAGGCAACTTAAACCCACGTGCCCTATACTATACAAAAAATACATGAACATTACGAGTTGTTTATGTGAGGTATTATGTTTGCCTTATTATCTATGTGACATTTTTCACCTCACACATTATGAGTCATCTCACTTAGGTGAGGTTTTATATCATTAGGTGGCATATGAGTTATATGATATATTCTATCATGGAATATTTCATATATATCACTACATCATATATGAGTTACTTTCCTTTTCTAGAATGGGTAACTCATTTACTCCTGGAACAAGGTATGAACGAAGTCCTGCGTTGAGAGTCTACTTCTAACTTTCACTAATATTTGTACTCTTTTATTTTGATCTATGAATATTCTAAACTGATTTTATCTTATGTTGACCATGAAAAATGGCTAAGTTATAAGGATAAGGTAGTGTGCAGGAGAAAGGCACTTAAATACGAGTGTGTGAGAAGAGTAGGGTTTACGCACTGGAGAAAGAAAGGGAAGGATTGCACAAAAAATGGTCTAACACTTAGTAGGTATTGGGATAGGGGTATAAATATAGACTTGGAGTAGTGGAAGAAAACTATTTTCAAGATAAGGTTGAGACATGTGTTGGGCCCCTAAAATATTGGCTAAATAAAAGCAGGCGCGTGGGCGTGCAAGGCCTATTTAAAGAAAGGTGCACAAGGAGAAAGCACACAGGACAAGGTTTTAGGAGGGTTTAATAGAACCAGTGGTGCACGCGCAAGGCAGAGAAAATATCATGGGACTTAGCCATATTTGACATATCAGGAAGAATACAAGGAAAGCATGACTCGATTGCCCATGTAGAGTGGATAAGGTGCTAGCCTGACAACTTGGTGCCCATGGAAGTAATATACCTTGTGATAGAATATTCTAGAAAGTCATCATGGCAAAGGATGGAGAGATCGCATATAAAGAAGCATGCTCCCATGGAGGACCACTTGGACACTTGGCACCCGATCTACACCTTTAGATAGGCATGGCGGTGTTTTATGAGGCTATAAATACAAGTAGCCAACAAAGGGAAAGGGGGATATCTAGAGAGAGCAGATGAGAGGCAAATCCATGTAGGAATATTGTGAGACCTCCATAAGTTGGGTTTAGAGGATTTGTAGGAGTATTTTGTACTAAGAGGATGGGTATGAACATGTTTTCTCTTATACTATTGTAAAGAATGCCTAAGTCCAGTTCCAATGCATGACATTGGTTCTAATTTGCATTATCATTAAGAATCTATGATGGTCCTGAGTTAGATGTAATGTGGTTATCAACATGCTTAATATGAATATATGTGTGGTTCTAGTTATACTTACATATGTATGGATCGATTATATATATATATTTCATATGAGTGGGTGTAGACCCCTGTGCACTTATTTTCTGTTATGATTCAAATCTATGTTTTATAATGATTTTCTTATATGAATGAACACATTGGTCTAGAAGCCATTTTGAGCTCTAAGATGAATGTATGGTTCCTTTCTAATTTGTTCACTTAAGTTTCTGTCATAAATAATGCAGTCTCACAAAAATCACACAAAAGAGGGGCTTGGCACCCATGCTTGCCTCAAGTGAGTGTCCAGCACCCGCTGGGTGATAGGTCGGTGTGCATGGGATAGTCCTTATTTGTTAAGGGGTATAAAAATTGAGTACATCTTGGTTCTGTTGTCTGGACCTTTTTTTGAAGTTCTTGTAAGAAATGGTATGCATCTTTGTATCTATACTATGTGATGATAGAGTGTTTAACCTTGGAAAATCTTGAAACATGGTTCAAGAGCACAGAGAATGAATTTTTTGGAGATTCAACACTCGACCTGAGTTCGATGCACATAGATGGGTAGAAGAGAACCTCTACCATGAGTTGTATGAAAAATTCATCTTTTTCTTCCTAGTAGAGTTGTATGAATGGCTCTTATCATATGCATCCAGATCAAGGTGGTACTATAGAGCACGCATATGGACCCAAGATGATTACCAGAGCCTGTAAGATGCAAATATGACATAGAATTGTGTTTTGGATCATTGGTGGAAGAGGGTGCTAACTAGTTTCCTTTGTAATATGCCATTTCGACGTATTATTTCCCAAAGATCACTGAGTTTGAGTTTCTGAGGGATCCTAGAGGATCATTTTTGCGTTTTATTCCTCTAGATATGAATATCTTGCTTGTTACTTTTAGTTTAGAAGCATTCCCCATGGTCGGCCAAGCTCTCTAAGCATTGGGAGAGGAAGATAGGGTGGAGGAAGATGGCGGAAACTGTGGCTAGAAAGGAAAGGGAGGAGAGATGACTCAAGTATAATGAAGCTCATGAAAGGGAGATGAATAGACAATGCAACGTAGCAAGTGTGATGGATCTATGGAGGTAGATGTTAAGGGAGGGTGTTGAAGTTCACGCGAAGGATGTGGAGCCTGAGAAGTATGTGGTACCCCATCTTGGTAAGTGCGTAAGAGAAGCCCCTTCAAATTTTGATGAGTGTTCCTTGCGTGGAGAAAGAAGAGCCATCAATGTGCATCTGAACTCACATGATGACCAATCCCTAGTGTTTAGTTTTCTAGATCAAGGGAAGAGTATTTTTAGCCCAGTTGGTATCAGTGGGAGTAACCAATTGGTGCCCAGGAGATATAATTTCTTATTTAAGACATCCATGATTGCACATACCATTCCAGTGTTTGGAGGAAATTTTGGGCAAAGTGTGGATTAACAAGCCTTTGGTATCACATCTGGGAGTGGTGCAGGGCACACTATTGGTAGTGGGAAATTATAACAGACCATCGGTGCATAGTTTAGTAGGACGTTGGGAACCCTTGACATGACCACTTCAGGACATGGTGAATCCAGTGGGTCAGGAGGAACAGGACTTGGTGGATCCAGTGGATCTAGTGTGTTAGGAGGAACAAGACCTGGTGGATCTGGTGGATTTGGTGGGTCAGGAGGAACATGACCTGGTAGACCCAGTGGATTTGGTGGAGGGAACAATGAAGGAAACACTAGAGGGAACCAAGGTTCTTGATCAGGAGGACAAGGACCCCAGCCACCCCTCTAAGTGTTTTTTGAGATGTCTTTGTACTTACCAGACTATAAGGGTATTGAAGATGATGTAGAGCATGTGCACAAGTGTGAGTTGCTATGGCACATGAAGGGGATCACTAGCCCGGAGTGAAAGGCAAGCCAGTTTGCAACTACATTACAAGGGTGTGCACATAGCTAGTATAGGAAGTAAGGCTCCCATCAAATGGTGGTAGATTACACCACGTTGAAATAAACCTTCCTATAAAAATTCCACATCCTTGAGTTTGAGTAGAAGAGCATCAACGCTCTAAAGGAGATTCAGCAGGAAATGGTATAGAGTGTGTGGAAGTATGACGCGTGGTTTAAAACTTGTTATCCCGTAAAATTGGCAAGGAAAATTTTACAGATAACCTACCAAATTTTTGTTCCGGTCCCTCGTCAGGGACCCCTTGCGTTTGGAATGTTGCAAAATCCCTTCCCGGGAAATCTAGTTTTCCGAACTTAGCCATTTTTGGTCTATTTTGGTCAGGCGCACATAACGACTATGCAACATAAACTTTTGATGCGCCCCCTTTATATCCTTTGGCGCATGCTTTCTCGTGTCAATAGGTGTTTTGGTGCGCCTCACTATATTGAGTCTTCCTTGCATGCGCCAACGCGCATGCACCTTCATGTCAACAATACTTTTGTTGCGCCACTTTTCGGTGCGCCAAAGGTGCACATATTCTTCTGTTAACATCACTTTTGGTGCGCCAATGGCGCACATAACTTTGTGTTGACAACACTTTTGGTGCGCCACGGGGCGCATGTTTTCTTGTGTCGACAGTGCTTTTCATGCGCCACTTGAAAAAGTTGGTGGCGCATTTATTGCTACCTTGCCTATAAATAGGTGCGTCTGCACTATCATTATCATCCGACACAAATCATGTGATTTTTCTCTGTACCTGCCAACGTACCTGCCCTGTCATTTTCAAATCACTTTGTGGACCCGATTGCACACTTCTCCACTATTTATCCTGGTAAGAGGTCCTCATTGCTTTTGTGCACTTTGGTGTTTGTGGTTTATTGGCTGCTTGTTGGTATGGATTGGAGTTGGAAAGATTTGTGAAATCATGAACTTCCCCCCCCCTTCCTTGCTGTCTTTTCCATTCTTCCACATATTCCCCTTCCCCCTCTTTCCAGATCTTCTGGTAGAGGAAACTCTGTCCTAAAAAATAGCTTGGAACTCTCTGAATAAAGCTTCTTCATAACCTAATAAACCTTGCAAAAGGAGCTTAACCACATGCAAATCCCTCAAGAAAAGAATCATGGCTTGAAAAGAAAACACTATTATTTCCTCCATTGGCGCATCTGTCATCCCTGCAACATAACATACAGTTGTGCCAATGGCGCATGTCCTCTGCTTGCAACATAAAGAGCAGCTGCGCCCTCATGATGCACTTCCTTCACCTGTTACAGCCGCTTTCCCTGTGCCCTCTTGGCACACGAAACTTGCATGCAAAATTTCAAAACCATGCGCCCTTTGGTGCTTCCTGCATGTATGCAACACCAACTAAATATGCGCCAATTCCCCCTGATAAATCGACGTAGACGCATCCATTGTTACAACAACATCATGTTGTGCAGACCTTCTATGCACCGCGCCAAGTTCTCCTGTGGCGCATGAAAAAATGATGTTATACGCATTATACCTGCGCCCTTTGGCGCATCCTGCACCTGTGTAACATGAAAAATATCCGCACCCTTTATAAAATACATATACATGGCGCGGGCGCACTTGTGCTTACAACAACAAGAAATGCAATCTGCCGTGTCCATCGCGCCATGTGCCTTTTGGCACTGATTTATCCCATGCCGCATCCCTTTCCTGTGCGCCTTATTATTCATCCCTGCAACCTGTAGCATTCATGCGCCCTGCGCCCTGAGGCCTTAAAATTGCTAACTCTTTCTTCTGTCAGCATTTCAATGGAAAATCAAACAGCTGACATGACTTTCTTGCATGGTGGGTTTCACTTCTTATTCTTGCAGATCAGCAACCAAGTTCAAAGTCACATATGTCAACATCAAGCAAGAAACCTACCAAATCTAAGGGTAAAGCTAAGCTCACAGAAGAAGAACTGAAGTATAAATATCAGAGGGTCAAAATGCCTGAATCCTAGGCAGAGTGTGACTTAGATATCAGAGACTTAGAACTTGGACACATTGACATGGAGGAGTTTTGGACCAGAACTCAGAAAGATCACACGAAGTCCCTGGATGGACAAATTGATAGGCAGTGCCCTGCACTTTGCTGGATGGAATCCCAGTTAGTGCTGTGAACAATGAATTTATGATGGTAGTTGCCCGATGCTACAACAAAGACACAAGATGTGTCCGCAATGAAAAGGGCAAGGTTATAATCAACCTCATTGCCCACCATTTTGAAATAATACTTGGCATCCCTCACCACCAACACTTTGTGGCCATCAGCCATGGGAAGACTGCATCAAAGCCTGGGACGACAATGAAGATCAGTGCATGCAGCTGATGAATGAGGTATATCTGAAAAATAAAAAGGTGGTGACTCGGTGGCCACAGGTCATTCATCGCAGTGACTTCTCAGAGGAACTCAGCGACACCATTACATTCCTGAGCAGAGTCTTTGGGCTTCCTGACGCCCATTATTTTCACAAATGGATGTTGCGGTACTTGGAAACAATGAACAAAAATGTGCCCGATCAACGCTTTGAGTGGGCAGAAATCATAAGCAGCACGATATCCAGAGCAGCTACAACAACTTGCCACAACAAGGAAGTTCTACATGAATTCCTACGTTGTTTACGCTGCAGCTCTCAGAAAGAGATTATCCAGCTCTGATGCGGTGCGGGGTTTGGCCCTAGGTTAAAATCTATGAATATTATCCAGAACTGAAGCTGGAAAATAACATCCCCCAATTTACAAAGATCAACGATGCCTTCTTCTATGGCATCATCTGCCTCTTGAGGCCGAATATGACTCATGATCTCACGATCAAGAGCATCGTGGCAGCCACCAGAGAAATGGGGGGCCCTGTTCACTCAATTCCCCACATTCACTTATCTAAGGGCGGCTAACTTCTTGGGGGAACCAACTAAACTACCAAGGTATGCTGGTCCCAAGTTAATCCTGCTTGGAGCTGTCGAGGCAGCTAATCACCTACCATGAGAAGTGTCTCAAGAGAAAGAAGGGTGGGACTCCTTTCCCCCTCACAGTGGGTAGGTATACATGTCTCACTCACCATAAGGCAAAAGACATGTTTGCAGAGCTGGAGCTGCTGAATCTAAAACATAATTTCCCAGCTAGGCCCACCTTCGACCCAAGAAATTGTCTGCCTGGGGCCAAGCTCGACCCGATCCACATCCCTCAGATCGAAGATATCTACATCGATATATATCATGAGGTTGAGCTCAGGAGGAAGGACCATTCTCGCTTGGCCTTAGCAGAAATCATCCAGTACGGGGTGGCCATCGTCCCCAAAGGCTACCAAACTACTGAGTAAGAAGTGGATCAAGTGTATCTTGACACAGGTGGGGACGATTGGCCTTTCGCGGTGATTGATAGAACCAAAGCACCCCAAACAATTAAGGAGAGAGTCAAGGAAACTCTGCAGCAGGACAGAGCATTGGTGACGAATGAACGGGCTCATCTACCTAGGAGTCAATTTCACCACCTCTCCGTTGGGCAAACGCACCTCCTCGCTCAAAACAGCAGCCAAAAGGCAAGGGAAAAGGAATAGAGGGTGAATCCAGTTCCACCTAAGAGGAAGCTCCTGAAAGCCCTCCTTTTGCTTCACAAGAATGGGTTGAAATCCCGAAAAGCTCAGAAGAAGAAGCGGTGGAAGATGTTCCAATAGGCACATCCACTCAGGATGTTGCCACTGCTATAACAATTGAGGTCCCTTCTGTCCCTTCTCCCTCTCCTCCTTCCCCTCCTCGAGTGACCCAAGCGACCATCCCTTTGGTCGTGTCCTCTCCCCCTTCTTCTACCATTCCTCCTGCTTCCTCATCCATCTTCTCTTCTCTCGTGGACCTGTCCCCCTTCATTTCTTCCCTCATCTCTGAGCTCCCTTCCCTTCCTATGTCTTCCTCCCCTGCAGTATCCCTTCCTCCCATGGGCACTTCCTTCGGATTTTCTCTCTATTTCGCCGTCGCGTGTCTCCACGTTTTTCCCTTCTACTACTACAGTTGTCCCCTTCTCTGTTTCTGGTCCTTCTCCCCTAAGTCTAGCCTGGATCTCCCAGCACTTAAGTCAACATAAAAGGAAAGCTCCCATCGCACCGATGGACTTTTCCGTTATCCCATCAAAAGGGGAAAAGAAGCAAAAGCCTATCACACGCTTCTCTCAGAGTGCTTCGGGAGAGAGGGTAATGGAGATTGCATACCCCAATCCTCTGAAAGATAAAAAGGATCTGTCTTCGACAGATTACACAGTGACTCAAGTCACAATGGGGACGTCTTCTGAAAGCCTTCAAGGAGAGACCCTATCTGCAGTTGACGCCCTTTGCAAGAAGCTTCAAGAAGCAAAAGAAGAGAAAAGGCTACTGAAAGAGCAAAATAAACATCTGCTCCACGCCTTACAGAAGATGGGCAGTGCACCTCCCACAACTGTCGCCGAAACTCCTGAGCCTCTGAGTCAGGATAAAATTAATGAATATGCAAAGATCAGCGAGCAGGGTATGGTAGTTTCCACCTGGATGAGCCAGATCCTCAAGGACAGTGAACGAGTGATCGCCAAGTTCACCGATTTGTATTTGAACATCAACAAGGTGAATAAAGAGCTCCAGGCGTTAGCAGGACCCATATCCGAAGAGCTAGACCATGCTAGGCTACAACATGAGACCTTTCAACGAATGTTCAACTGTTCAGTCGAAGATTTGGTCAAGTTCGGGTTTTTTGGTCACCCCAGGGCCCTCAATAAGACCCTTTCCACTCTGGATTACTGGATGGATCAACTGGAATTCATCCTCAAAAAGATTGATAAGGTAAAGGAGGAAGCCTTGGACACAATGCATCAGATGAAACAAATTGTTCTAATGATGTCTCCAGGGTTGCTTACTCCTTCTTTCGCCTTAAGGAAGGTTGATGAAACCATTCAGATCTTCAAGGGGATCGTTTCGCAAGGGCTGGGGCCAGAGGTCACTTTTGACGCAGAATCCATCAATAACCTGCTGGCTTGTCGGGACTTCATCGGGTTCTTAATAGAAGCAGGGAATGAATATTCCAAACTCCCAAAGAAGCTCACAGACGAGCGGGAGACTTGCGAGGCTATCATTGAGCGACACAAGGATCCTTCCCAGGATCAACTAGAGCCCATGATCAGCAAGTTCATGGAATACCGTGCCCAATTCCATATCTCGTCACCTGAGCAGTCAGCAGAAGCAAGAATCCCCCCTTTCAGCCGCGGGATGACGACGATGAATAATTTCTCTCTCTTCTTCGACTTTCTTTTTGTAAATGTCTAAAGTATGTTGGCACAAATGATGACATCATCCATGTTGCACCATGGGATGATGTCATCCATCAAGTTGTCAAAAGTCAACATGACTTTGAGATATTTTGTAGATATTATGTAAATAGGTGGTTGGTTCCTTTTTGCCTTCCTTCTTCTCCTTCTTCTATAAATACTTGAATACTTTTTGTATTCAGGGGGTGAATACTTTTCAGATGAGAAATAGAAGTAAGGAGAAGATTTTGAACTCTTTGTAATAGAAACAAACAATGAATATAATATATTTAGACTTTGTGCTGAATACATGTGTTTTTATATCAGATCTTTCTTATGTTAGATTTGTGTGATTGTTTTGTTGAATTTTCTTCTACTTTGTTGTCATTTATTCATCAGTATTGCTTTATCCATCTATGCAAGTAGGTTCGGCTCTGTTTACTACCAACCCAAACCATAGACCCTTTGACCCTTCTGCTTTGGAATTCATTTCTTTTCTCCCTTCGGATCTGATCTTTCCTACGTCTTCCCCTCCTTTCTTTTTTCCTCACAGCTGGAAATACAGCTACTGGGATGAGATCCCAAACCCCCGAAAGGCAGAATATTGTGAGACTTGCACAGATTCTTGCCGGTAGAATAGAAATAAACCATTTTTGCTTTGCTGACTCAAAGAGGGGCTATGCCCTGCACACCGTTGGCTAGTCTATCCATAAATCTGCCCAGGTGACAGATTTTTGAACCAACAAAACTCTCCTATCAAATTTGTCATATGACATCCACCCCTCAGAGCATGCTCAATGGTTTATTGGAGGATTGATAACACCATTTAGAAGGGCACTATCACATAATACTTTCGTAGATCTATGCAAGGTGTTGGAAGCCACTCTACACACTGAAGCTGTTGGGAGAGTTGATACTAGTGTTAGTCTATTTCTGGAAGCTCATATCTTCGCCATGGCCAAACAATTGGAGAATTTGTTTGCAAAATCTACATATGAGATTTGTAGTGGTCTTTGGTGTGTGGATTGTGAAGTAGATGGGCATTCCAAGGATGGTTGCCCCTAGAAAATAGTACGTGCCATTGCGGTAGATTGTGAAATTTGTCACGGGGACCATGATGCAAGTAGATGCCCCTTGTTACAGCATGTAATTCAGAAGAATGAGTCTTGCTATTGTAATATATACACCTCTATGACCCGTGATACTAATAATTGTAGGCTTATTGACAAAATCCATGAGGCCATTGATCATGGTGTGCACCAGACTAGTCTTGCTAGTGGATCTAAGAAAGATGATCGCTGTTATGAAGGACAGGGGATGGAAGGGTGCATGGGAGAGGTTCTTGCAGTGGATTTTTTGTTTTCATTGACCATGGAGGAGGAAGAAGTGAGTTCCCATGAGGGACCTACTATAACTATTGATCTATAGAACATTACATGCGCGAGCTCCCAGAGCTATTGCAGTGCTCGTGGTGCAGAAAGAAGCACAAGTAGGAGGAGTGCCCAGAGTTGTTTGAGCACATGAGCTAGAAACACTGAAAAGACAAGGGCACCATGATGGTGAGTGTAAAGAATTTTGACACATAGTTGATGCCATGGGTGATGTGTGAGTCAGGATTGGAACCTATTTTGGTGACAACAAGAGTAGAAGCAGTTAACACAAAGGAAATACCAAGGAAAAGGACCTTAGTTTTAAGGGAAGAAGTGGTACATGGGAAATACCCATACCCTTATCATCAGAAGGAGGTGTATCAAGAGAAAATGGATGTCATTCAGAGTTTATAGGGATAATTCCAGTGTCTAAAGGAGTAGTCCAGGTAGTAGGAATAAAGAAGGAATATTGAGGCTCTGCAGAAGGACCTAGATGAGATCAAGGAAGTATGCAAAATGTTAAGGAAAGAGAGTATTATTCCCTTGCTAGGAGAATGGATACAAGAAAATATGTCACACGCTAGAGCAGAGTGTGAGAGGAAGGTGTTGCATACAAACCTCCCTCCCCATAGCCTTGATTATGACAAAGAAATCACACTGAACGCAGTTGTGGATGGTTGAATTCTAAGAAACATATTGATTGACACGGGAGTAGAAGTCAATGTTCTTACACGGGATTCCTTGCATCAAATGGGAAGGCTCACATTGCATCCATCTTTGAATGTGCTATATATAGCAAAAAAACTAAGGCAATTCCCATTGGGGTATTAAACAATGTAGTAAATACCATTCAGGGGCCAATTTTACTGGAGACTTTGAAGTTTTGGTGCTCACAAAGGAAGACAATTTTCTAGCATTGCTTGGGTGCTCATGGTGCTATAAGAACAATGCTAACCTGAGGTTCAACAAAGGACATATCAATTTCAAAAATAAGGAATAATTGGTCATCATCCATCTAACGGATGGGAATTTGGCACATTACACTAAAACTTTGGGAGAAGAGGTCCTTGATATAATTTATGTGCGCTCCATCAAAGACCCAGAGATAATTCACCCTACGGAAGGTGTTATCCGATTTGAGGATTCCCAATCTGTGAGTATTACCACAAGCATGGCATGTGAAAATTAGGTGCACGGGACCTATGAGTTAATTGGGTGACAATTGAGGGGGTCTGTAACAAAAGTGACAAAGGCGCACTCACTCAAGAGTCTAGGAGAAAATAAGTTACCAAGTTACTCTGCAGGGGCATATCCTGAAGTTTTCTTACAGAACATGGAAGCTCAATGGAAAAATGAGTAAGAAATAAGAGGGATGCTTAATTACAGCCTACTCGGAAATGTAGTGTGCTGGTGGGCTACACATCGAGAGATCCTTTTGGAGTGGCACGAGGTAAGAATCACGTTCTCTATAAGTTTTTCCAGAAATAATGTGCCCTTGGTCATTCAAGACTACTAAGGTAAAGAGACCTCTTCATTCCATATCCAAGCATATGAGAAGGCCTAGATAGGAGGCATAGAAGTCTTGCCACCATCATTATGGGTACATAAGTTATATTCCACACTACAAGGTTGTGCACGTGTGTGGTATATCCATTTAGAAACTCGCCGCAATACTGGTAATTGGCCAGAATTAACGGCTGATCTCATTCAAGCGTTTGAGTATCATAGTACAAATCCATCAGTGGATAAGGTGTTACAGGTTGTTAAGTGCCTTACAATAGGGGATAGTTCTATGGCGGAGGATAGAATACAAGAGTTGCTAGGAGAACTTGGCTTGGAGGCGTGCTTTGAGAAAGAAGAATTAGAAGAGATAGAAATTGAGTGCATGTGCATGAAAAAAGAAAAAGGGAAGATGGTGTATGTAATTGATGGGGAGGAAGCAAAAATCTTGGATGTTAACCATTCTGTAGATACACGCGAAGTGATAGATGGTACTGATGAATGGGTGCGTGCCTACCATGAACTGTTAAAGACAAAAAAGGTTAGCATAGGTATAGAAGAGGAACCTAAAGAGGCCATCATCGGGGATTAATGATAGGAGGAGGTCTCTAAGGTCATTGGTCTCTTACATGAGTTCCAAGATTTATTCCCTCATAGGTATCATGAACTCAAAGGCATTCACAATTCCTTTTGAGAAATGAGGATCAAGTTGAAGGAGGGTGCACACCTGGTTCAGAAGAGGCCATACCGAATGAATCCTAACCTATGCGTGAAGGTCAAGGAAGAAACATATAAGATGATAGCATCGGGCATCATTGAAGCTATTGAAGAGTTAGAGTGGGTAAGTCCAATGGTCATTAGTATCAAAAAGGACGGAAGGATAAAGATCTGTGTAGACTATTGGGAGTTAAATGAAGTTTGTGTCATCGATCCTTTTCCAACCCCCTTCACTGAAGAAATTTTGGAAGGAGAGGATAGACGTGAAGTATATTCCTTTACGAATGGATTTTCAAGGTACCACCAGGTTCGGATCACAATGGAGGACCAGGAGAAGACAACTTTTGCCATTGAGTGCGGAAGTTTTTTCTATACAGTCATGCCCTTAGGATTGAAGAATGCACCTAAGGTGTTCTTGCATATTGTGGTGCAAGCCTTTCAGGATGTCATCGATAAATTTATTCAAGTCTATACGGATGATTAGAAAATGTATGGCTAGTGAAGGACCACTATGATAACTTAAGATTAATGTTTAAGAGATATTGACAGTTGATAATATCCCTCAACATTAAGAAATGTGTCTTTTCTACCCCATTTGGAACATTATTGGGGCACATCATATGTAGGGAGGGCTTACTAATAGATCCCACCAGAGTTGTTGTCATTGTGGGGTTGGGGGAGCCTACTAGTCAAAGCACAGTGTGTGGATTCCTCGGGCATACAGGGTATTACAGAAACTTCATCAAGGGATATGCCAGGATAGTCGTGCCTTTAGAAGAGTTTCTTAGACACAAGAGTACCTTCCTTTGGGGAGAGGCACAGTAGAAGGAATTTAATAATTTAAAGAATAAGATTTTCACCGTGCCCATACTATGATTCCCTTCTTTGGATAATTCTATCCATGTTCATGTTAATGCCTCAGGCACAGCCACTGGAGAAGTTCTAGCACAGCTAGGTAAAGGGATTGTTGATCATCCCTTGTGTTTTTCTAGCAAAAAGTAAACACCAGTAGAAAAAAATTACACAACTATCGAGCGTGAAGCTTTATCCATTATCTATGCGATGCATAAATTTAGGCAATATCTACTGGCAATACCCTTTATATTCTACACGGACCACATGGCACTAAAATACTTATTCAATAAGCATGTTCTTCAATGGCACATATATCGGTGGGTCATGTTATTTCAAAAATTTGATTTCACGTGGTTGTGAAGCCAGGAAATATTAATTTTAGACACAATCATCTGTCTAGGATTGAATCAGGGGAGGACACACAAAGCATTGAGGAGACTATGCTAGATGCAAAATTGTTTAGGTTGTGGTGCACACCCTTGTATTTGGAGGACATTGTAATATTCCTTAAGACATGTGTGGCATTAGAAGAAATGAAGGCCTTGGGGATAAAACAATTGGCCATATGTGCCACACCATACATGCTGATTAGTGGAGATCTATACAAATTGGGCCATGACGAGGTTCTGCGCCAATGCGTGCTAGAATATAAGTGCATTATAATTATGGAAGAATCACATGCTGGGATCACAGGAGGAAACTATGAGGGAAATACAACCGCATTGAAGATTCTTCTCACAGGGCTTTTTTGGGAAACCATTTACCAAGATTGTATTGAGTTTTGCAAGGCCTGTGACCATTGCTAGTGCCTTGGAAAACCTGGAAAGAGGGATGAAATGCCTTTACAACCAATAGCCAGTGCAGAACCATTTGAGAAATGGGATATCAAATTTGTAGGGAAAACCTCGCCAGTGGCGTGAAGTACTGGTTCGCAGTATATCATCACTTGCACTAATTATTTGACACAGTGGGTAGAGGCAGCACCTACAAAGGACTGTACAGTGGCTACAGCCACCAGATTTTTATGGGAAATTATAATCAATAGGTATGGATTCCCATTGAGTTTCACAAGTGATAGGGGCACACACTTTCTCAATGAAATGGTCAGGATTCTATTATCAGAATTTATGGTTTCCCATCACAAGACTACCCCGTATCACCCTCAAGCAAATGGAACTACTGAGGCATTTAACAAAATACTTAGTCACACGTTGACTAAGAACTATGATGTTGGTAGACAAGATTGGTATGACAAAGTATCATTCATTCTTTAGGCATACAAGATAGCCTACAAGAGGTTAAATAAGGCCACACTATTTCAATTGGTGTTTGGCGTGAATGTATGCCTACCAGTTGAATTCATGATACCTTCGCTGCATATAACACACATAGGAAGATTAGCCAATGAGAAAGCACTGGAAGAAAGGATTGACAAATTAATGCAGTTAGACGAAAGACTGTCACTCACCAAGTGGAGCTAGAAGAATGAAAAAGCAAAACAAAAGGCATGACATGATCAAGAACAAGAAGTTTGAGGTAGGGAAGATGGTTTTTCTATATGATTCCAAGTTTCTATGCCATTTGGGAAAGCTAAAATTCCATTGGTTGGGCTCATATATCATCTCCTACATCCTCGATTTAGGCGCATGCCAGTTGCAAGCACTGGATGGGATGAGATTACCAAGACACTTCAATGGGAGTAGGCTGAAGCTCTATTATAAATAAGCCTTCTTAGTGTTTGTAAATAAGGTAGTGTTGTCAGTTAGAATAGACTTTCCCTTCATTTTATTTTCTTGTGTTTCCCTTTCTTGTTGTTTGTTTCTTTATGTTGTTCTTGTTTTGCGTTGTGTGTGCTGGTAACCACAATAATTTTTGAAATTTGTGCATGCGTAGAGGATCGTGCATCTATTTTAGTGTGGGGTGGAGTGATGTAAATTATGGGTCTATAAGATAAGTGTGTGTTGGTAGTAGAAGTTATGGTGAATGGCTCGGTTAAAGGACTAAAGGTGCATAAGGTTAATAGGCGTGTAGATAAGAGATGGACGTAAATAGTTGGTGTTAAGAAAGCATTAAAGAAACCATGTACAAGAAAAAGGAAGATCGCAAGAACAACATGAGGTAGGTGAGGGAAAAAATAGGGAAAAGGATGGAAGAAGTGCCTTCAGTGCTATAAATGCACGTGTAAGAGTCTTCAGTCGGGTTGGATTTTTGCACACCAAAAGGTTGTAAAGGGGTTTACACACAAGATGTGCCATATGGGATAAAGTGCTTAAGACTGGATTAGTGGAAAAAGCCTCATTTAAGGTCGAAGTACGGTGGTACATGAGAGAGCATTAATTGCTAGGAAAATAGTAAAACTATAAATAAAAGGTCAAGCACTTCATTATTTGCATTGCAATTACGAAGGAAAGAAAACTCTTGCGGACTAGGGCATCCAAAGAAATATATTTGCGACAAAGGAAGAATTTGATATATTTGAAGTGCATAGCTAGGGTAAATTTGCAAATGAGTAAGAAAGGATTACATGGGTGTGGAGAAGTTAAGTAGGCAAGAGATGTCTTGTGGAAGGGTTTTTCCAGTTAGGGTTTGGCGACTAGGGCACAGAGTTAGGAGTTTTTTGTGAAGATTGAGCTTAGGGATGGATAAAGGGGTAAAGCAGAGCAAGAGGGAGAAGTTCTAAGTACTGAAACCAGTCAAAAATATGGAACCCAAAAAAACAACCACCTCACCAAAGAAGCAAAAACAAATGGGCAAGGGAAAATAAACAATAACCATCGAGAGCACAAATGAAGAATGGTACGCAAAGATGTAGTACCCAAACGGGGTGTTGCTGGGAAAATAATGTGAATCACACCTAAGGAAGATGACGGTGAACGATTATAACCATCACATAACTACAATAGAGAAGGATATGTCCTTGGAATTAGTGCGCCCAACCAACAAGAGAATGTCAGAAGGCATGCCCATTTATAGTGACGAGGTAAAGGTTAAGTTGGAGAAGGTAGGGTTGCTGCAACTTTATGAACTGCCATACTTTGGAAAATATGAGCGCCTCTACCAATGGCTAATGGCACGCATTCATGAATACCAATTTTATTTCATGGGGCGTAAGATGCGCATAACTCCCCAGCTAATTTCAAAGTTCACATGCCTTATCTACAAAGGAGATAGCATTGATGATGACATAAGTGACAAGGAGGCCATCAAAGAAACAATTGCTACATATGACTATAAAAAAGGATCATGATACTTTGACATCGTAGAGATCCCAGACCCTGTGATGAGGATGGTTGTGTGCTTGGTAACCAAGCTCGATGACCAAGAGAGATGGAATCAAGTGAACAAGGCATGGATGAACGTGTGCTGGAAAATATCTGAGGGGACCATCTACAACTTGTCTGCTTTCATCGTAGATGAAATCATCGGCAGCACACAAGAAGGTAAGAAGATATTATTTGGTAATGTCCTCTTCATAATTGTCTTCTTAGAAATCAAAGTGCCCGATGGGCCAAAAATATTTGTTTGGGAGTACCTAAAAGAGGATCCCTCGCCTGTGAAGTGATTCACAAAATGTACTTGTGAGACAATGACAGCCACTCACAAGGAACGTTTAGAAAACTGGTACAAGTGCATGAGGGACACGTTCGAGGTGGAATCGATAATTCCATATAAGTTACCCACACTTATACAAGGAGAAGAAGAATTCATGGTATATCAACACTTCTGTAGTGGCAGACAGATGAAACAATGAGCCCATGGTGCAAGCTTCCCTTCTCCTTCATCGTGTTATACTTCCAAGTGGGAGTGAATATATTAAAAGAGGCAAAGAGACTAAGGTTCAACCTTAGCAAGGTGGATCAATACCATAGGGGATTGCACATGAAGTTGGTTTACACCAAGAATCGTGCCTACATGGAAAGATATGGTCTCCCATGAGATACAGATGATGAAACTAGTGACTTTACCAATCGTTGGAAGGGATGTAGCAAGGATATACCTTCGCATCTGGACAAAAATTGAAAAGGGCACATGCTTGGAAAATGATGTATCCATCCCTAAGGACCCCAAAATTAGAAAGAATCCCATGCCAAAGAGGAGGGAAAGGGAAGAGGTGCAGAAAGAACTAAGTGTTCAGGCTACACAAGCGGTAAGCACGCTGGGGACAAACACTAAGCCCAATACTTATACGTGGAGAAAGAAGTCCCTGGTGAAAGAAAGGACTCTAGAAGAAGAAGCGCCAGAGCACGAGGAACCCATCACCTAGGAAAGGTCACTAGAGGAAGAGGAGGAGAAGGAGGCAGAATCCCCTGCCAGGAAGAGGCAGAAGGTGACAAAATAAAATCATCCAGAGGATACAAAAATCTTGAAGGCTTATATAGGTGAGAGAGATGATGATGATGAAGATGAACTAGGAGGTGACGACCATCCTATCTATGAGGTACATGACTCAGAGGAGGAAGGAAAAGAAGAAGAAAATGAATACATCATTGCCAAGAGAGAGAATAACAAGGAAGAAGAAGATACTCAGAAAAGGGGGTAAGTTAGGAAGTCACCAAAAAACAAAGGACCCCAAGCCTCACTAAGGAACAAATAGATGAGGCCGTGGAGAAGGAATTCACTAAGATCATTGAAGACCTAGTAGAGAAAGAGATGGAGCGCAACGCAGACCTAGTAATGAAGGAAGCAGAGGAGGAAAGCATAGAAAAGGAATACGGTAGCATGGGAGGGGATCCCAGTTTGGCTATGAGCTTTCCTAAGGCCACGCACACAAGGGGAAAACATGCAGAGGCATCATAGGATCAGAGGATGGGCTATATTGATGACGCGAACAAGGTTTTGTGTGCACGATTTCAAAGCACCATACCAACGGAGTAACTCTTGGCTATGACATCATTTGATGAAGAAGGTGCATACCCTCGGATAAGGAAAATGATTTCTTGGGAATTTGAGTCCCACATCAGTGAACCAAAATTTGAAGTGATCCAAGGGGTAATAATGAAGGTACCATAGTTAAAAGGTGCCAACCCCTTGGTAAATGCTTAGAGACTATCAGATAAACAAATTTGCAACGCACTGAATAAATTTTCGATGGAATTAGAGGCCAGACTCTTTGGGAGGAACGAAAAAGTAAATTTTCTAGAGGTAGAGCTGGAAAAGAAGGAAGAGGAACTGGAGAAAATAACTGAGGAATTAAAACATGAAGAACTAGTTAGCGCTCAGCTAAGGCGTGAATTAAAGGAAGAGAAGGAAAGGGTACACGAAGTCTCCAAGAAGGTGGAGATGATCACAAGTACCATTATCTTGAAGCATCCATACTTTACACCACCCGCGTAGAAAGATGAATCAAGCCTACAATGCCTAGAACACTTAACTTGCATTCTCACAATGGAAAGATGACCACTGGCCTTGGAGTCTATAAAGGAGGCATCGACATGCAAAGAAAAAGAGGACAAGACGAAGGTTATGGCCATTGTGTCCCAGTACAATAAATTCCTCACGGATGTAAATGTCATCGCGCTAATAGAAGAGGATTCCTATGAAAACTACACCAATAGAGACAGAGTGGCAATCATTCTCGTCGCCACCCATGAATTAGAGCTCAAGGAATTCCAAGATAAGAACAAGGGGAATAGGGTAGAACTTGACAAAGTTATAGCCAAGGTTGAGAAGAAATCAGAGGCTATTGAGATCTTGCGGGGCTCAATCAAGAACCAGCTTAAGGAATTATATCCCCAGATCACTCATAGGATGGATGAACTTGAGGATATGGGCAAGAAATTAGAAGAGGTTTTGGAAACCATGAGTGCCAAGGGAGAAGGGATAATCTTTGAGGAGGTGATTTGCCTATTCAGTGACCTTTATCAGCAAGCACAGAGCGAAGTCGATACCTGGAATAAGTTGGACGTAGAATCAAAAAAATATTTCCCCCTCCTCTTGCAAAAATAATCATAGTTCCCCATTTTTTCACTCTTCCCCAAAATTATTCATTGCTTTATTCTTTCTTCAAACTATTTAGGGATAGTCATTCTTTATTCTTTGATAAAATGTTCCCGCAGAAAGATAATGGGCGTAGTTTGGGGTAATGTTGGGCCCCTAATTTGTTGTCCAAGTACAGATAGGCGCGTGGGCGTGCAAGGCCTATTTGGAGAAGGGAGTGCAAGGAGAAAGCATGTAGGATAGGTTTCTAGGAGGGTTTAGTAGAACAAGTGGCGTGTGCGTAAGGAAGAGAAAAATTTTTGGGACTTAGCCATATTTGGCATAACAGACAGAACATGAGAAAAGCATGACATGACTGCGCATATGGAGTGGATAAGGTACCATCCTGGTAACAGGGTGGCCTAGAAAGGAATATACCTTGCAATTGAAGATTCTAGAAGGCCATCATTGTAAAGAGTGGAGAGTTTGAGCTTGAAGAAGCATGTTACCTTGGAGGACCACCTTGGACACTTGGAAACTGATCTACAACCCCCGCAAAGGCTTGAAGAAATTGAGAAAGGCTATAAATACAAACACCCAGTAAAGGGAAAGGGGGAGATTAGAGTGAGCAGATGAGAGGTAAAGCTCTGTAGAAATATAGGGAGAACTTTATGAGATATGTAGGAAGAATGATGTATCAAGGGATGGGTACATGTTTTTCTTTTGCATTGTAAGGGATGTAAGTCCAGTCTTGCTACATGGTTCGAATCTGCACTATCATTTTGGTCTGTAATGACCCTGATAGATGTGATGTGATTATTGGACATGTTCAATTATGAATATATGTGGCTCGCAGCTCATACATATATCTTTTTGTTATGTCCAGTGTGTTTCATATGAATGAGTATAATCATTATGCATCCTCTTTCCCGCATGGTTCATATCTATCTTTTTTCAATATGCTTCTTGTCTGAATGAGTATATTAGTGTAGCATTTTACTCGAAGTTCTCAGTTGACTAAGGAGTTTCTTCAGTTTTTATATTACACATCTATGATGTATTCCTACACAACTCACATAAAAGAGGGGATCGGTGCCCATGCATGCCTCAGGTGAGCGCGCAGTGCCCACTGGGTGATAGGTCGACGCACATGGGATTGTCCTTATTTTTTAAGGGGTATAAAAATTGACTATAATGTGATCGATTCCGGTTAGGGTATAACCAACGTCGGTTGGCTAGGGAGTGACATGATCGACGTTGGTCATGTCAATTTGGGTCTAAAAAAGAAAAATTTGCGTTTTACGTATTCATTTTGACTTTGTCATTTGTAGAAAACGACTGAGGAGCAAGTGAGGAGTGAAAAAGAGATAGTAAGAGGCATTGAGCTAAGTTAGTGAGCCATGTAGTGAGTGATTAGAATTAGATCAGTGGGTCCCAGAGATCAATTCGAGTGTTTTCATTAGTTTGGAGGAGAGGAGGTGAGTTGATCATGGAAGAGGTGGGAGATGGTGTGGGAGGTCCACCAGCGCAGAGACCTGAGGTGCCATTGCATACACATCTTCGAGATGAGGTAGGAGGCATTCCCATACTCATTGTGTGATTAAAGTTTGGTTTAAAATGAAGAAATTGGGGTGGGGGGGTTTGTATTTTGAAATGTGGGTGAAAAGTGGGTGAAATTGATACAAGGGAAAATGTAGGTGAGATAGGGTAGCAAATGAATTTGAGGTAATTCAGGGTGGGTTGGGATAAGTTTTAAGTAGTATTTAGGTGAATTTTAAGTGAAATGGGATATGGGGGGATGGGTTTTAATTTTTTGTTTACGCATCAGAGACTAACATTGGTCAAGGTTTGGCTGACGTCAGTTGGCATTGGATGGGAGCGATCAGGGCTGAAGTGACCAACACCAGTTAAATGGAACCAATGACGGTCAAGGAAAATGAGTGACAGTCAAGGTGACCAGTGTTGGTTAAGGAAGAATAGGGGTAAGAAGGATTAGGAAGAAAATGAAAATAGGTAAAAAAAAATAGGATAGGTTAATTGTGTATGGAGAGGGATGATGGTAACATGTGTTTGTAGCAACATGGGATAGGTAAGTAAGTGAAATGAACTAACATAGCGGGTAAGGATGAAAAGGGTTAATAGGTTTCTAGGTGAGAAGGGGAAAGGGGGTGGGTATGATAGATGTTATTGGGTATGGTTTGGGGGTAATAGGTAATTGGAGGTAGTCAGGTCTTAACAATGTTGTGTTTTGGTGGATACACGCGAGAGACCAATTGAGGAAGCGGGACAAAGTACCACCACTTTTAGTGTGGATGTGTTCTAGTGTGACTACGGAGAAGTGGTCAAATATGACCAAGGTTGGTCTTATTGGGATTCGGTGTTATAGGTGTATAGCTCGAGATCATAGTAATATGGTCATGTTCATCAATAGATGGGATTCAGTAACCAACACTTTTCATCTACCAAAGGGCAAGATGACCGTCACCCTAGAAGACAAGTACCGGATCCTACGGATTCCTATTATTGGGGAACCAGTTTATTATACTACTTCTAAGGCCTCGATGGAGCTGATAGTGGTTGTTTTTGGTGAGTTGATGGGTGAGCTAAGGTATCACAATGCGAGTCTCACTTACAGAGACATGTATGCAACCTACCCAAAGGAGATGAGGCTGTCAATACTGATGGAGGTGGTCAGATTTTTTTCCTTGCCTAATTATGAAGGTGGGAGATTCCCATGAACACTGATGGGAATACTCTAGGATATGATTGAGGAGAGTATACACTTCACTTGGGCACCAAATTTCTTAGTTCAACTATATAGGGAGCTATGGGCTTATGGGAGATTGTGGTGATTCAGTATGTGTTGCACTTTTTTACTACACTGTTGGGCATACATGCACATTGTATGTGTGTGGCTAGTTGGTTTTCCTTTACATTATTGTTTCATTGGTGGCTTGGTTAGAGTTGGATACAGATGTTGGGTATCGGTTGGTGGGCAACATAGGCTAGCTAGGGCCACATATGATGTTGTTTACTACAGTTGATTGTTGGACGGGCATTCAGGAGTTGATATTGTTTGGAAGCCTTATGTTGACTTTCTATCTTATAGAGGCATGGAAAAGGAGTTAGAGGAGCTCCAACTATTGAGGTGGATACATGGGCATCGTGTCGGCGATCACAAGATGATGCCTATAGATAGAATTAGATGGTAGTTTTGGCTGCCACATGATGTACCCCCACCTTTTCCATGGTACCATCATGATGATGTGGAGAGAACACCACGTCTGAGTGTCCTGAAATGGTAGGAGGAGTAGGAAGTGGATAGGTGGATTGATGACACTAAAGTCACTGATATATATAGGCAGTGGTGGGTGGCATAGCGAAGGGCAGCACCACTGAGGCCAGGGTAGCCAGATATTTCTACAGTCATGGTTCAAAGAGATGTATTGCAAGGGCAAGTGGCCACCCTACAGACACAAATCATAGGTTTGTAGGGTTAGTTGATAGGAGCACATACACAAGTGGCCACCTTACACGCTCGGGTGACATATTTATAGGCCCAATTGGCATAGGGATAAGTACCCGCATAGGGAGGTGATGGTGATGGAGTATAGGTGTCCACCTTACAAGTGTAGGTGACAAGTTTACAAGGCCAACTGACCTCTACATAAGCATAGGTAGTGGCCTTACAGGCCTAATTTCAACATAGGTACCTCCACAGGCTTAAGGATAGGGTCCCATACTATAGGCAGCAGTGGTGGGACAGGGTCCCACTATACAGGGAGGAGGATAGGGATCCCAAATACATGGATATGACACCACACCAGATGGTGATGATGGAGAGGTTCAGGGATGCCTTGAATGAGGCTTGTTATTATTAGGATCATCTAACGACTGTTGGTATAGATGTTCTCTTGTATACTAAGTACAGAGCCCAGTATGCAGCGAGTGAGAGGATGAGATCCTGTACTCATAATTTAAAGAGCACAGAGGGACGAAGAGCCCAGAGATAGGTTTAGGGCAAGCCTACTAGTTCACGGAGGCAAGGCCTAGCTGAGGGCCAGGTGGAGATTAGATCGAGATCCATGAAGGGTAGAGAGATGTTGGCATGGTGGTAGACAGGTCAGGAGGAGAAGACAAGTGAGACTGGCTTGGAGGATATCAGGTGTGGTGAAGTGTAGTCACTTGAGATGATCAATGTTTTTATTTTTGATATATATACCAACTTGCGTGCCGAAGATAGTGAGGTTGTATATGAGAGTTTTATGATTTTGAGTTTTATACCGGCCTACGTGCTAAAGATAATGAGGTTGTATCTGAGTGACTTGGGATACTTGTATTTATTTGTATCTGTGTATATGTGTATTGATACATAGACTCTCTTAGTTATATAGATGATGATATTTATTGTATGGATGATGTACCTATGTTTTGATTTCCATTGTTATTGTGTATTGATGGAAACTAGGTGAGTTAGGCATGATGGAGTCAAGGTGAGTTAGGCATTGTTGAGTTTAGGTCAGGTAGGCATGGTGGAGTCTAGGTCATGTAGGCATGGTGGAGTCTTAGGCCAGTTAAGCATGGTGGAGTTAGGTGAGTTAGGCATCAAGTGGTCATGTTTTTGGGTTTGATTTTAATTTCCAAGTTATGGGTAGTTTGGAAAATAAATGATGATGTATATGTATGTTGTGGTTGATATAATGGAAAGGTGGAATGTTTATGATGATGTAATCAAATTAGGTCAATGTTTATATTTGTTTAATTTCCAAGTTTTGTGTCATGGAAACTAATGAAATGATGTGATAGAATATGTTTTGAAAATGATTAGGGAAAAGATGGTAGGTATGTATGTTTTTTTTAGCATTTAATTTCCTAGTTTTGTTGCCTAAATAGCCTCGGTGAACTATGGGGCTTGAGGTCGATAATATGTTCTCCTGTAAAATGGGGGAAAAATATGATAGGGATAAAGAGATGGGCTGAGCTAACCTTGTAGGGCCCCATTCCCTCATAGTGTTGAGTACATAGCCCCCAGTGAAAAGGGCCCTCAGGCCGATGTAGTTCTCTCGTAAGCTATGGGAGAATAGGTAAGGATTTTAGGCATGGTAGGTTTTATGTTTGTCTATGTTATTTAGGCATGGTTGAGTTTAGGTCATTTAGGCATTGATGAAAGGGGAATCCTTGAAAGTGTAGGAGTTGATGGTCTAGTATTATATAGGAGAAATCCAACAAGTAATAAAGAATGTGTATGGTAAAAGGTGGAAAAAAGAGCCGCCTAATTGATAAGAATATTAATGAGTCTATCATACCAAAGATTGGCTTATGAATGTAAGACCCTAAAGGAATTACATAATTGACTGTTCTAAGGGTGAAGAAAGTCACATGATCATGAAATGTCACATTTTTGGCACGTCCCTTGAGCAGGAAGGAAATTAGGGTGAAAAGGCAATGAGGTGAAAATAGTTTGGTTTTTAGCGTAACCTAGTGTGAGACAAGATTACTATTTGACAAGAGATTCAAGATCAAAAATAGGCAAGTCCATGACGAAAAAGTTATCTTTTTCTTTTTTCTTTTGTTTTGATAGACTGATCGATGTTGGGAAGTCTATGTGGGATGAGTAGATTATCTCCTTGAGGTCTTCGTGAAGCTGATCAATGTGGGAAGCTTTAGAATATTTTATTTTATTTTTTGCAAGAATAGTCTTCTTTTTATGATAGACTATGTACAATATGGCTAGCTTTGTATAGCTGTCCTTCGAGGGAACAGTCTATTTATAGCAACAAGATAGAAAATATTATATGTCCTTATTGAGGGAGTCATATTTTTGCTTGAATGTTTGACTCAAGGAGTTAAATCCCATTTTAATTTTGAAAATGTTTTGATTTTGGAATTTTAGGTCATGGACAAGACTATAGAGAATGATAGGCTCTTGAGTTGAAGACAAAACCATAGCACACAGAGGTTAACTATGAAAGAGAGGGTTTAAGTGATGAACGACCATGGGATTCCATCTTGAAAAAGATGAAAATTATCCATGAGAATCATGCTATGAGTAGAGCCGTGGTACTCATATTGAAGATAAGGCTGAAAAGTGATGGGTAATCACATGATTCTTGTTTAGTCGTTGATCCTTAAAATAGGTAAAGTGGAAGGTGAATGGTTCTCAAGGGACAAGCATAATTTTAATAGATAAAATGTGATATAAGACTTGATTCAACAATAGAATGGTCGAAGATGCAAGGCATTGAGGGGCTCAGGTTCAGGTTTACCTTTGAGTGAAGACAAACGATAAACACCTGATCCATAGGTATGAGTAACGATATAGGGTCCAAGCCAATTAGGAGCAAATTTTCCTCCGTTTACTTTTCTCCTCTTTTGTTACATGTTGATTTTCCTTCAGGATGAGGTCACCGACCTAGAAGGTTCATTCATGGACACGTTTATTGTAGGCACGTTTGATACATTTTTGGTAGATTAAGAGCTGATCAAGAGCATTGAGATGAAATTCTTCTAATAACTCGAGTTGTGCCAAATGGTCTTCTAAGACAATTGAAATTCATCATCATTGAGCATGGAAGGATCTTTAAGTGAGATACGAAGAGATGGAATCTAAGAATTCAAGAGGTAGAAGCAGTGAACCTCTCTGTACCATAGACCAGAGAGAAAGGTGTGGCAGCAGTTGAGGTACGAATACTAGTACGATAAGCCCATAAGGCAAAAGGAATGTGCATATGCCAATCCTTTCTAGTATCATCAACTACTTTCATAAGAATTTTGTTTAAGGTTTTGTTGGTTGATTCTGCTTGGCCATTTGTTTGAGGGTAGTAAGGTGAAGAAAAAATGAGTTGAATGCCAAAGGCATCACAAAGTTTCTTTAGGGTTTTATTTTTGAATTGTTTTCTGTTATCAATGATGAGATGGTGAGGAACACCAAAGTGAAAAATGATGTGATGGTTGATGAATTCACATATTTTCTCAGATTTTGTAGAAATAAGAGGTATGGCTTCTACCCATTTAGTGTAGTATTCAGTAGTGGTAATAATCCATTGATGACATTGGGAAGAATGAGGATTGATCTCTCTGACAAGATCCAAACCCCATTGAGAGAAAGGCCAAAGGTCTCGTGTGAACTTGTAAGGTGTGACTAGGTGTGTGATGAATATTAGCATGTTGCTGGCACTTCACACAACATTTGACATAATCACAACAATCACAGTTTAAGGTTGGCCAATAATAGCCCAGGTGGAGAATGCATTTAGCGACAGCTAAACCACTGAAGTGACCTCCACAAATTCCGTCGTGAACTTCCTTGATGGTGTAGGGAACTTCAAAACTTGTAAGGCATCATAAGAGGATACCGTCAAAGCCACTGTTTATAAAGAAGACCACCCATGATGACATAGCAAGAGACACTTTTGAGAAAGGCTCATTGTCCATTGCGAGTAAGATCTGGAGGTAGAATTGAAAGGGAAAGGTAGTCCACAAACTATTTATACCAAAGGTCATGTGGGTCAGTTTCAATGGTTCTAACAAGGTTGACATCTTGAAATAGATAAGAAGGTGATTGCAACCTTTATACTGTGACAAATATTTTCGAGTTGGAGGGTGAAGTGGGGATCTGAGAAGCAAGACAGGCCATAGTATCCACAAATTTGTTAGTGGAAAGTGGTGTGGTTTGAAGTTCAAAATATCAAAGGTAGTCAAAAGTATGTCCACATGATGCTTATACTTTTGGATTATTTCGTTACAACACTGGTATATACCATTCACTTGGTTTACAACCAGTTGGGAATCACCAAAGATATTAATTGATTTAACGTCTAAGGTGATGGTGGCTTGAAGACCTAATACGAGTGCTTCATATTCAGTGATATTGTTAGTACAATCAAAATCTAGTTTGAAAGATAATGGCATAGGCTCACCATCAAGAGGAATGAGGATAACACCTGCACCACCCCCATGCTGACATTTGGAACCATCAAAGAATAAGGTCATTTGGTAAACGGTATCATCCAAAGAGAGGGTAGTGATGGATTCATCTAGGAAATCAAAGTTAGAGGATTGATTTCCAGAGAGGGGTGCATCTGCCAGTTGGTCAGTGATGGTTTGTCCTTTGACAAATTTTTGATGAGTGAATTCAAGGTCTAGGTCTGCAAGAAGCATGAGCCAACATGCAACATGTTGATGTTGGTAGGGCTTGGCATACATGTAATGTAAGGGGTCAGTATTGGTGACAACAAAGGTTTTATGGTTGAGTAGGTAATGTCGAAGTTTAGTGGTGATAAAAACTAAGGCTAAGAAAAGTTTTTTGGCATGAGTGTATCTGGTTTCGTAGTCCAAAAGGGTATGGCTTATATAATAAACCATTTTCTCCCTATGTTTCTTGTCACGATGAGCAAGCATGGCACCCAAGGAATGATCAGTAGTAGAAATGTAAAGGTAAAATGGTTGGTCATCCTTAGGGGGAATGAGCACAGGTGGTTGGAGGAGGTATTGTTTTAAGGCCTCAAAGGCTTTGTGGCATTCATCATCCCATTTGAAGGAGACATCCTTTTTTAGGAGATGATGAAATGGGTGGCAGTGGTCGGAAAGCTGTGAAATAAAATGATGAATAGATTGCAACTTGCCTTGCAAACTACGTAGTTGACGAAGGTTAGTAGGTGGAGGCATTTTGAGAATAGCCTTGATTTTAGCGGGATCAAATTCTATGCCACGCAAAGAAACAATAAAACCAAGGAGCTTTCCAAAGAGAACAACGAAGACACACTTCTTAGGTTGAAGGTGAACATAGTACTTGATGAGATGGTTGAAGATGACCTTAACGATTGTAAGGAGTTTGGCCTGATGTTTGGATTTGGAGAGAAGATCGTCAATGTAATCTTCCAATATGTGATGCATAATGTCATGAAAGATATAAGTCATAGCCCGTTGATATGTGGCACCAACATTTTTAAGGCCAAAAGGCATGACATGATAGCAAAAGGTCCCCCAAGGAGTGATGAAGGTAGTTTTGTGTTGATCTTTTGGGGCAAGTAATATTTGGTTATAACCCGAGAAACCATCCATGAGTGATAACATCTCATGGCTGGTGGTGAGATCAACTAGTTGGTCAATACTAGGTAGAGGAAATTCGTCTTTAGGGAAAGCTAAGTTAAGGTCACAAAAATCCATGTAAATGTGGAGTCCCCCTATCACTTTTGTGATAGGAACAATGTTAGAGATCCATTGGGGATAATCAATGGGTAGGATGAAGGAAACCAAAAGAAGGCATTAGAGTTCTTCTTTGACAAGAAGGGAAATGCAAGGATGTATTTTCCGCAGCTTCTGTTTTACGGGTTTGGCTTCAGGAATAGTGATGATATTGTGGACCTCAATGTTTGGGCCAATACCGGGCATATCATCATAGGACCAAGAAAAAGAATTGCTATAATCTAAGAGGAAATAAGTAAAAGCTTCCTATTCAGCAACATCTAAAGATTGGCCTATCTTTAGAATGTGTGGGTTGTCCTGAGTGTTAATATTGATTTCGATGGTCGATTCATTTAACATGGTTTGTGTCTCAAAAGGTAACGACTAGTGAATATAAGAATCTTTTACACCAAGGTAGGTGAGAATAGACTCATCATCCTGACATTGAATGACGTTAATAGAAGGTGTATCATCATCGATCATGTCAGGATACAGGAAGGGAAGAGAAGAGGGAGCCTTGCCATCTCGTTGATAAGTTAGAGGTCCCAGGGAAATGGTGTTCATGAAAAAAAAAAAGTTTTAGGAGGAATGGATTTTGGATCCATAGACTCTGTAGGTGAAGGTGGTGAAGTTGGTAAATGGGGTGAAGGAGAGATTTCATCTTCAATGAGTTCGATGTGGGATTTCTTAGAAGATGGTTTGGAAAATCCAATACCACTTTGGTCTTTATGTTTACGTGTGGTGCATGGGATGACAGTATGACAACCTTGTTCATAGAAACCAAAGCCAAAACCCTTCCATGCACAATGATGGAGGAAGGTGTGGGTGAAGTGGCAGTTGGTGAGAGATTGAAGGTCAGATGAAAATGGTCATGTTTGGGTAGGTGGCTCGGCGAGTAGGTAGAAGTATCAAGTCCCCCATATGTTAAGTTGGTGTGAAGGTGGGGAGGACCATAAGGAAAAACCTCTCCTATGTGGTGATCATAGCGGGGATGTTGGCAAAGGTTACCATACTCTTGAGGAGTAAGGAATGTGTCAATGTTGTACAGGCGGTACTCCCCTAGAGTGAGATGTTGAAAAACACCTTCTAAGGGATCGGTAGTTGGTATGTGGGTAGCGGAAATGGATGAATTACTAGGCGGCAAAGAAGAAGAAGCATTGGTTGGTTGAGAAGTAGATGGGTTAGTGGATGGGTTAGCTACAGAGGCTACGGCTGTAGTGGGAATAGAGGAGTTAGGTGTGGGAGAGGTAGCGGAAATGTTGGTGGAAGGGGTTGTGGGTGAAGGAGAGGTGGCAGTGGTGGAAGATGCCTTAACTAGTATAAGGACATCATTAGGTCTATACAACATGTTATAGGTTTTGAATGGTGAAGGGTCAGCTGGAATGGTATAGTTATGTCCTTCATGTTCAAATTTTACACAATGATGTAAGGTTGAAGGAACACAACCCATGACATGGATCCAAGGTTGGCCAAGCAACAGGTTGTACTGGAATTCCCCCTCTAAGATGTAGAATAATTCTGGAATGGTATGGGGGCCCACACAAATGTGGAGAATGATGGTGCCAAGGGTCGAAGTTATGGCATCATTGAATGAACGCAACATAACTGGGTTATTATGCATGTAATTGGTGGGGATGCACATTTGGTTGTATGCATGGGAAGAGATAATGTTGATGCTGGCACTGCCATCAATCATAATGCGTCAAACATGTATATTATCAATGTAGATGGAGATGAATAGGGCGGGATCGGGATCATCTGATTAGAGAGGTACAATCTCATCGTCAGAGAAACTGAGAGTGGCTACTTGATGAGTGGTAACGGGTGTAGAGGAAGGTGATGAAGTGGTGAGAGATGCCACATGGTGAGGAGTGATCATGGATGCCACAAGAGTTGGGTCATTAGGTAAAACCTCAATAGATTGTAGAACCTCCATGAGGGCCTGTCGGTGAGACTCAGAGGTTTGGACAAGGTCGTACAATGACATTTTGAGAGGAGATTGGTGCAACTGTTTGATCATTGTATGATGGGAGACCCCATCAGAAATAGGGTATGTGGGTCCCAAATGGTAATTCTTGGTGTGGGTGTAGATGGTATATTGGGCACAGGATTGGCAGATGGGCTAGTTGCTTTCTCCTTTCCTTTTTCTTTCTGGGTGTGAGTGGAAATGCTAACCATATTAATATGGGGTGAGGGAGCATATGAGTCATGATAAGTGTAGCGACAAGATGGGAAATAGAATGATGAGGGCATATATTTGTGTTGTGCAAAGAAGGAAACACATTGACATTTGGGTGGTGGTTTGGCTAGCTCTCTTATGCAGGACCATATTGATCTTGAATGTTGGAGGTGGATAAAAGGGTTGTGGAGGTGGAGATGAAGGTCACTGAATAGGTAAGGAATGAGGGTGTGTGGTGATATGTGAAGGGGGAACAAGGTCCTCATCTAAAAGATCATCATCATCAAAGTTTTCTTCAGGAGGACATAATTGGAGTAGAATGGTCTTTAGAGCCTTACAGTTTTCTACATCATGCCCTGGCACATGATGGTAGGCAAAAATTTTTGTATCATCAAACCTTACTGGTTTAGGTTTGAGTGGGTCGTAAGGTCTAAGTGGTGGCAATGTGATGACATCAGTCTCTAAAAGGTTTGCTAAGATGTTGGTGTAAGACCCTGCCAATGGATCACAATGGGAAGTAAGTGTGGGTCGAGATGGAGGTGTGAGTGATTTTGGTGGGAGAGGCATCACGGGAGGTGGAATCAGAGGTGAAATAGGTTTGACCACTGGTTTGGTAGGTTGTACTGTTTTAGGCTTGGGTTGTACCTTCTTGGGTAAAGGTGTAGTAGATGAACTAGTGATAGAAGGTGTTGTAGGTTTGACTACCTCTTTGGAGGGTAGTTGGTTTTTCAACTTTGGTTGCACCTTCCTAGGTAAAGGTGAAGATGGCGTGCGTGATGTAGAAGGGAAGGTAGATGGTGGAAGAGGACAGGTTAGCCAAGGTGATAATGGAGGTGTGGTGAAGGTTTTTGGAAGAGGTGAGGTGGAAGGTATTGGTTGAAGAGTGGGGAATACCATAGGTAGGGACAAGGCTACTGGAAGTGGTGTGGGTATAGGTGGTAAATAGGTTGCAGGTGATGGAAAAGGTGTATATTGTGTAGGTAAGTTAGGTGTAACAGAGGCTCGTGATGAGGGGATGGGCTGTTGTGTTTTTAGTTTACCTTGGGTAGGAGGTTGTTTGGCCAAGGTGGATGGGTGAGGTCCTAGGATAGATGGAAGTGGTGAAGGTGACAAAGGGGTAGTAGGAAAAACTGGTGTATGTGGCCTAGAAGGTTGGGTCTTCCTTTTAGGTGGAGGTATGGTTTTTGCATGGGCTTGTGAGGATGTGGATAAATCCAATTTGATAGGAGGATGGACTAGGCTTGATGTCGGCATGACTCCCAATGTGGTGATGGTTCTGGATGTGGGGTAAGGTGTAGGTGTAGGTAGGTTCTTAGGCATAGGAATAGGTTTGATTGTTGGTAAGGGTTTAGGTGTAGGAAAGGGTGATGAAGAAGAGGCCATTATAATAGGCTTGGGCATGGTTGGTTCAATTATTTGAAATACCTTTGGATAAATCGTAGAGGTATCAACAAATGAAATTTGCATTTGGGTTGAAAAAGGTAGCCGAAGGCATCCCCAAAGCATGGAATTATCAACATAATCCAAGCGGTCAGCCAGGCGTGAAAATGACATTGTTGTAGGAGGAGATGATGTTGACTTAGTGGTAATCCCTATAAAAAAATGTCTGTGAGATAGGGAACTAGTTGGCTTCAGACTCTGTGGGTAAGAGAGCTAAGAGAAAATCAATAGGATCTTGGAAGGCTAATGGGGAATGGTCACCAACAGGTAGTGATGCTTTTAAAGGATCCCCTATGGGTAGGGGAGATGATGGGTAGGATGAGGTAGGTTTCGTTTTTAGTGGAGAGGAAGGTGAGCTTGAATCTCCCATGGGTGAGAGAGTTAACACCATAGGTTGTTCATTAGGTTGTGAGATGAGTGGTGAAATGACATCGATAGATATTGTGGACTCCTCCATGGGTGAAGGGGGAGATGAAGGGGACTCCTATGTGGGTGAAGGAGTAGATGAAATAGGTTCCTCCATGGGTAAAGGTGCTCGTGCAAGAATCTCCTCGATAGAGGGGATAGGAGGAAATTGAGGAAGGGATGGTACGACTTCAAAAACAACATAAACTTCATGGAAATTACCATCATTAGTCACAGGTTTTCCAGTTTGGTTAGATGACGGGGTGTGATTAGGAAATGGCTTCTTGAAGATATGCAAGTTCTGATTAGCTGGTGCGTTTGGGTTGTCCAAGATGAGATCTCCATTGTCTAACATTTCCTGGACAATGTTTTTGAAGGTTATACAATTACCATCGCTATGACCTTTAACATGATGATAGTTGCAGTAATCATGTTCCTTGTACCATGCAGGCATAGGATGAGCGGGATCAAAACCAGTATGTGGTTTGATGGGTGGAAGAGAAATTGCTCCAGCTTTTAGAAGTTTTTCTAAAACTGATGAATAGGGCTCTCCTATGGGAGTGTACTTTCATTGCTCTCGCCTGAACTGGAAATCTTGAATGGGAGAAAGGTTGGAAGAAGGTTTTGATTGATTGGATGGGTGAGATGGGCCAACTTTTAAAACTACCGTTGGAAGATCCTTTGGCTTTGGAATAATTGTTTTGGGGTTTGGAAGAGGAAGAGGCATCATTTGACTTGAATGCAGTGTTTTTGTTATGCAATTGAATTTTCTTCTCTTCTATGGCATGGATTTCAAGTTTTCTAGCCATGGTGAATGCTTCATCAAATGTACAGAAGGTTTGGACTTGGAGAGTTGGTGAGATGTGCCTAGCACAAGCCCTGGTGAACAACTCTATAAGCTCGGTTTGAGGTAGTTGGAATGTAAGTTGGTTGATGAGGCTTCGCCAATGAGTGACGAAATCTGTGATAGATTCATCTTCGTATTGTTGTGTTGAGTACAAGTCGGTCATGGTGACCTTCTTGATGATATTGATCAAAAAATGGTCCAGGAAGGCTTGAGCCACTTGGTTGAATGAGTAAATGGAATGTCGAGGTAAACCACTATACCAATCCAATGTAGGTCATGTCAAGGACATTGGGAATGTCCGTAAGAGTAGAGCGTCATCATGAGTGATTAGATAACACCCATGTTTGAAAGACCGCAAGTGTTGTTGTGGGTCCTCTTTGTTGTTGAACTCAGTTGAATTTGGGCATTTCCCAATGCGTAGGGTATAGATGAATGGGAATAGACAGATGAATGGGATCATTGTAGATTTTGCCATATGTCAAAGAGTTGTAAGAGCCAGAAACCGATGCTTCCAATGTTTAAATCTTTTCCATCATCATTTTAATAAGTTCATTGGTAGGTTGTGATGACTGGGAACCCCCAGTAGTATAAGGGGGTAGAGTGTGAATGTATGATGAGGATGACATCCCAGTATATGGTGGTGCTGAGTATGAGAAATGTGAGGGGGGAATAGATGCAGGTGGAAAATATCCCAAATAGGTGATAGACGAGATAGGTGGTTGTTGGTGATATGTGTAAGTAGGTGGGGTGGATGTAGTGATTCTTGTAGTGATTGGAGGTAAAGACTATGGGATGGAGAGGATGATGTTTTGGAATGGAGTATGGGTTTCTGACACCATGGGTGGTTGTGATGCAATAGGTATATACGAGGTGGCAGGTGTAGATGGGGCTATGCTCAAGGTGGATGATGAAGGAATGGTTGACACCATGGGAACAACTAACCTCAAAAGTGTGACCGATTCCATAGGTGCCACAAATATTGATGATGTGGGGTCAAGTTTGGGATACTACGGGTGGTAAAGTGGAAGAAGGTAAGGCCGAGCTAGTACTAGCCAATGTAGAAGTGGGGGTGAGGGAAGGAGGAATGGACACAGGCATGTCGTATACCAGTTGTCCTGATGAATCTCGAGTGGATGAATGCACGAGATAATATTGTAAGGTAATGGGGTTTTGGTCAAGGAGTCTTGCAAACTCCTCATCACCAGTACTGATGATAATGGGCTGAGTAGGATCCATAGGTGACAGGATGGAAGGTGGTGATGGGCTAGGTGGGAGTAGCTAAAGGCTTACATGGAATACAAGGGTGTTGGCTTGAAAACAATTCAAAACCATATGAGTTGGTGTAGGCTTGGAAATATACTCTCTGTAAATGACACAAAAAAAAGAAGGAATGGAGAAAAATAGTTTTGGAAGGTGAAAACTTATGTTGTTTTAATTAAAAATTTAAAACACAGGAACCGATGGTGGTTGGGTTAACCGATGATGGTGATAGAGGGTGACCGATGATGGTTAGGGTGACCGATACCAGTTACTATGGAAAATCAAAAGTTTTGCAAATGAGGCAATAACTGATGAAAATGAAGTAAAACCTAGATTTGGCAGTGATTTCAAAGATCCAGAGTTATGATGATGTATCTGGGGAAAATTAGAAAGAAAAAAAATGTGATGAGTGTTGTTTTGGTGAAATAACCCAAAAAAGCAAGAAACTGACAATGGTTAGGTAAAATGATGACAGTCAGATGTAAATTGGTGACTGTCGTTGGACAGACATTGGTCACTATGAAATTTGAAGAGATGAAGAAAAATGGGATTTAGTTACTTAGATCAGATAAAATACCAACCCAGAAACCTGAGTATGGTAATGATGAACCCTGACACACTCAGAAACAGTAGGAATACACCAACTATGATTGTGGAGTGTGAAAGGAAGAAAAAAAATGGAGAAAATGACCTCTCAACTCAAAACACAAATCAAGCAAAAAATAAGAAACACAAAATCCTATTGGTGAATTTTATGTTTTAGCTTATGCTATTTAGGACTGAATTGTGAATAGAACAAAGTTTTTGGTTTGATAGAAGGTACCCTATGAAAATCCAAGAACTAAGGATGGTTTCAGGTAAATTTTTAGTGGGGGCGGTCCTTTCTCTGAGATAATGACTGGACAGGGAAACCAGTTGGGCATGCACTGTCAATCCTCTAATCATGTGATCATTGACAACTTCTTCCAGGTAGGATGATGTTTAAGAAGATGTGTAAATTATTTAAGTGGTTTGGTATAGAGAGTGTGCAAAGTGAACTATGATTGGATTAGTCAACCATCAGCTGGGCATGACTTCTAGCGTATAGGTTTCCCTCAATTAATGTGAGCTACAATGCAACAAACCAGAATGAAATGCAAATGTTTTAAGCCCAAATCCACAATTACGTTCGATGTAGAAAATGGAGAACATGAAGAGGAATGCTCTTTCACTAATGCAATGTAGTAGAAAGAAAGACATGTTCTTTTTAAAGCACCAAAAGCACATGATTTCTTTTAGACAATAGAAAGAAGGAGAAGATTCCAGAGAAGAAAATTAATGTGAATACTTTTCAAAGGGAAATAAACACACAATTTTTTACCTAGGAATGAACAAATGCAACAGAACCCCTGATGGGTCCCACCGGGCATGCCAAAATGTTTCACCAGATTCTTAGTAGATTAATGAAATAGATAAGGGTAAATAGGCCAAGGAGGAATACATCTTGTAATGTTGGTTGAAGGTTGTGTGCGCGAATCTGATTTCCTGATCCAAGTTGATTGTGTGAGCTTCCTTTTGGCTAGGAGGAACTACCTGAAATGCAAAGCAAGACCACAAAACATAGTTAATAGCAAAAGGTTAGTGGATTTCCTAGCGTGAGCTAGATCCAGGAAGTGTGATACTTCCTTGACGGTTGTCAATCCAATACTGATATATATAATTCAATATAAAATAAATAATGAACATGCAAATAAAAGAAATCTAACACTAGTGTTCTGATTTAGGTATCTCATATTACTATCAATGTTAATCCAATTAGATGATTTAATAATTAAACTAATGAAGGTTCCAGGTTAGGTTGTAGGCTGGGCAGGTGGTCTGACGATCACAGGTTGGGTATGGGTAAGGTTTGGGAAAGTTTGATTATTTTGGGGTGAGAGGGGATCTTGCTGGTCTAAGGTAGTTTACCAATCATAGAGACCAATGTTGGTTAAGGTATGACCAATGAAGGTTAAGGTATGACTGATACCAGTTTAAGATGATCAATATCGATTCCTTTGGGAGTGGCCGGATGTCAAAAATAGGTATTTAGGTTATCCCTTTGTCTACACAAAGAGTTGGGAAGGTCTGTGGTGAGGTTATAGGTGTGGTATCAAGTTTTGGCTAGGTTTTGTGAGGTTTTTGGGGTGTTAAGGTTAGTTTTGTGAAATTCTAACAGGAGACACAGTAACTGATGTCAGTTAGGAGAACGATGATGGTGAAGATGAAACCGATGATGGTTAAGGTAACTGGCATCGGTAGGGGAAATTTGGTGAAAGTTGATAAAAGGTAATTTTGGGCTTCTCTTTGATTGCACAGAGAGTGAAGGAGGGATGATTGGGTTCGTAATAATATGAGGAAGACTCAAGAAGGTATAAAGGATAGGTATGGAGAGCTAGAAGGATGGGGTGGTTGGATAGGTAGGTGGGTAGGAAATCAGGGATGGAAGAATGCAGGGAATAACCAGATCTAATAACAAAAATATAAAGAACCTATTTAAGTAAGTACATAAATGATGCAAAATCAAATGCACTTACTTGTATATGCAAGCTTGGTGGGTGAAGGATGGTGATGGTCGATCTTTGAAGAACTTGGTGGTCAATTTCACATAAATGCTTCCCGAAGTGATACTATGAATGTTAATACCTTCATATCATTCTCAGGTACTTCCTTGGGCCTCTGGCTGAATGTATTATGTCGTCTTGATGCTAAGAAAACTCTTGTTTGTGCTTGAATGCAGATAACTCTCCCTCAAAACTCAAAGTTACCAACCCAAGAAAAAGGTTGCAAAACTATATATATGGTAACCGATGACGGTCAAGGTGACTAGCATTGGTTATGGGTTAACCAGCATTGGTTAGGGCGGGAAATCCTAGGTTTACAAAAAATAAAAGATCTTGGCTATTTTTGGCGTGCTCTGCTTGTCAGTCCGGGTCTCAAGTGATGGTTAGCGCTTAGATAAGTGGGGGTGTTGTTGGAGAAGGAATAGAAATTTAATGTTAGGGTTAGACTAAGTCCCAGTTGGTTAAGATAAGTAGAGACTGAGTCTTAGTTAATTAATAGGCTAAGAATATGTCCATGGTGAGGTGTCTAGGTGATGTGGCTGGGTGAGGTGTAAATTAACCTAATTAAAGTAATTAAATTAATAAATAATGTGAGTATGGGAATTAATTAAATTGTAAATAATTAAATTAATACGAATTTGGGGTAAAGGGGTCATGGTTAGGTGGACACGTTATGTTAACTGATTGAAAGGGGACTAAGGGGAGTGTGACCTAAATTTGGTTTCCACATCTTCAACCCACCTTTTGAAAGAATTTCTCATGGTTTTTAAGGCTAATGCATTACTTCCCCACTTGATGTATACTTCTTTATCCAATTCATTATAAACATCTCCTTGTACCATGATATTATAAATGTAGTTGATTTCTTCCTCTACATCCATAGTTTCCACAAAAGGTGGTTTTTACATTGCATCCAAAAATATTACTACTTGGTTCTCTATGTTATCTAAACTCATATAACACTTCTCAAAGCACGTGTATCAATTGTTATCAAAACACCACATCCTTCTTAGAAAGGAAAAGAATTTTTCAACCTCATCTAGCTCACTGACCTTAAATTTTGTCATAAACTGTGTGCCCATAATATCCAATACCACTCCCTTGAGTGCGCCAAGAGGTACGAACCTCATATTCTTTGTCATAAATAGTGCTTAGGGGTGGATTCCAGCATATTTCTTCCCATGAAAATATATAAATCATTGGTGAGGATATTTACCTTGAAATCTTTGTTAATGATGATGTTGTGCATCTCTTCCCATTTACCATTATGTACAATAACAATTCTTGGTTGAATCCTTGATTGGCCACCTTTGACTCTTGGCCTATTATTTTCTCTTATGGCATTAATTCCATGTCAAGGGATTTTGGTAACCAATCCTCTAGGATCGGTAGCATGTTTTTATTATTTAACAAAACCATGACCTCAGTTTCCTCTTTCACTTCCTTTTCTATGGGTTCTTTTTGGTTCTCCTCTTTCATGTTCACTTTGACCTCCCACACTATTTGGATCTCACCTTGAAGTTCCCTTATCATCTCTTGGGACATCTACAAAATGATCTTCTTTCTAGTTCCATCAAGGTAATCCATAACCTTGGCGTGTATCTCTAAGGAATGCCTTTATAGAATCTTTCTCCTTTTTGGCTGGAGGTTAGCACAATTGTATTTTATAACCCCTATTCTTGCCTTGGCCTTAGGAATTTAGCTATTATTGGGAACCTAGTTCTCAAGATTAATCACATTAGCTTCCTTAGTATGGCCTTCTATCCTTTGGTTCGTTTTCTTGTACAAATCTAGGAAATCCTCCATCTTGTCCACATCACTATGATATCTACAAGTTAGATACATGGGAAAATATCTCTAATAGTGGTTGTTGTCACCATATTTGTAGAAAATATTTGGTTAAATCTCTCTCCACCCCTTTATTTCTCCTCTTTTTATATATCACATTCCACTGACATGTTCATGGTTTGGTTACAATGGACCCGAATTGTCTTGGAGTGCTCCCTTCAATTACGCTTCATTTTCTTCCTTAATCACATGATAATGTTATGTGTCATGGGCATTGGTCTCACAAACTCTACACCATAGGGACAAATTTACTTTATTGTCCCTCTAGATTACTCAAATTCCTTAAAATATCTCACACATTAGCACCTAGGTGCACACTTTTCCTTAGGATGTTCTTGGTGTGTCATTCCACCTGACATTCTGAGAACCATATTCCATTGCACTTCACTTACATTATGTTCATAATGAGTAAATGTAATTTTTCCGCTATGTTGGAGAATTTTTCCTCCAAGAATGGGATCACCTTAGTGTCCACAATTCCTACTACTTCAGTGGACAACACCACCTCCAATTCTCACCATGGCTCCATAAACGTGTTCATCAACAGTGTGTCTAAAAGCAATAAATATATCACCAAGGAACCATTGGGCATGTTGGACTAGATGAAGCTCATAGGATAAATTTGATATAAAGATGTCAATCATCAATTCATATGTGTGCACGCTCTTTGTGGCACTATTTGTATCTCTTTTAGTAGTGCCAAACTTTTTTTGAAACTTCAAGATGTCAAATTCTTCAAAGAACTTCTTTTTTAGCAAGTCATAGTTGACCACTTGCTACACACGATCATACTTTTGGTACCTTTTATGTGCACAGTCTAGAAGTGTTGTAGAAAAATGAATTGTTTTCCTCTTAAGGGGTGTGTAACCCTTATCCCTCCATATAATCTCATAGGAATGGACATGGTTTTTTCATTCTCCACCTCCTCTATACTTCAATATCTTCATTTATTGGTCATAGTAGTAGTTCTATGTTGGCACAAGGGGAAAATTATTAACTCGAGAGGGTTGGCTCACAAGTGGGGGTGTTTCGTTGATAATAACTGGTGGTTGATTCAAAATAAGGGTGGTTGATTTAAAATTAGTGTGGGCTTATTATAAGTTAGAGGAATTTTTTCTCCACCCGAGCTTTTATACAATGTTAGTATCATCCTTCTAAAGTTATTACTCACTCAGGTACCTAGCAAGGATCTATATGGGAAAAAATTTTATAACACAAAATTGGAACTTAGTCATAAAGTAATGGTTTTTGCTTCTATTGATAGTTCACCATGTGGATGTAGCCTTATTTTTGTTTGATACAAGATCACATGATCACTAGTATTAAGGGGGTGTCAGTGGTGGCACCCTTCCTCTTATTTAGCATCAATTCACGTTCAGATGGTCCATGTCATCTCTTCAAGTGGTATAGAGTCTTGTTTAGCATTATTAATGGTTGTATCTCTCCCTCCATTAGTTAAGGTCATTACAACATCCTCACGTCCTTTCTGGTTCCTCCTAGTGGCCAACAATAAGTCCCTCCCCTGGTTATATACACTTTATTATATCTACACTTTATGATATCTCTCTCAACCACATATTCCATCCTCATCTTCTTCTAGTTACCTTTTAGACCTACTTTCTCCATGGAATACTTCCACACACCATCCATGAGTAACATGAAAATTTCTTATCTTCTCATGGGTAGATTTCCAATACCCATGTTAGCAAACATCTTACTCTTGAGTGCAATCAAATAAATGTATGTGCCCCTTGGCTCGTGCAAGAAATGGTACTCTTCCTCCAAACATAAGTACATTGAGATGATGAACTCCAAGAGGTAGCTTCCTATAGCACCAACCCACCACACATCAACATTTTGCATCCAAAATTCATCAATGTTCTTCAGTAGCATGATGTGCTCCTTCATCCAAGGGTACTTTATTTGTTAGTTACTCAGTCTACCTAGAAATAGTCTTGCAATCCATGCATATAGGTGGCATGTAAACTCATAGAATAATATTGAATACAAGGGGTCATCGATTTCTTCATCTTCCCATTATTTTGGGTCCCAATCTTTGCAACTAAGATGCTTGCACACATAGTTTTATTATTTCTCTTATGGACACTTTTTAACATGCTTGAGAAAGATTATCTCTAATATTTATCATTCTCATAATGAGTATAGTCCTAGAAATGGAACCAAAATGTTGGAGTGTTTATCCCTAATCTACCCTTCCCAATTTTCTAGTAGGACTTATGACCCCAAGCTTGCAAGCCTTGTTTTCTCACTGTGTACACTGACATATCACATGGATAATTTCCTTGCGCACACACCTGAAGCGCACTTACTATTTCAGGATCCACATTGGTTCATATAATGGAGTTTGCACACTCTTATACTTGGCATCATATCTCATTTAATTAAAAAATACCTAACAAAGTAAATCCATTTCATTATTTAATAAATGGAGAAATAGCTAACATGTGCAAATAAGTTGGTCATTCCACATTTTCCCCAATAGATAAGGAAAAATTATTCATTTATTCTTATGAAAAATGTTTTACAATGTTGGCCAACAATTGCAGAATATATACAGTGCGGTCTAACTCAAATATATCAATAATAAATATATTACCAAATACCATAATAGCCAAATTCACTAACCCTTCACTCTAGGCCTTTCCCATATATTTATTCATTAAATTATGTATTTTTCTATCACCACTGACATGTCAGGCCATGATTTGTTCAAACCTCCATCATGTTAGGTCACCATTACTATATGAACAAGCTATGGGATGTCACCATATTTAGGGGCCAACACCAATGTATAGTTATGAAGTATCTTGTTTGGAATATAAAGATATATATCTTACTGTACATCTTCTGTATGGAGTTTTCCGATTGTACACATTCAAAATTGTGATAAAGTTATTTTGTTTCTATAGTTCTTTAATTTGTGAATTGATTGTTATAAAAAATAAAGAACCATCATTAGTGTGTTATTCACCATGTTGAAAACCAATTTGGGTCTGTTGTATCAAAGTAAGTTTGTTTCACTCTTGTATGACACCTCACATGAGGTAAAAATACCAAAATCATGGTCTTGATACTCATGATCCTTTGGATTACCTTTTCATTTAAAATGAACTCAAGCAATGCAAGAGGAAATAGGAGATCCCTTTATAGAATTACTTGATGAATCCTTTGGGAAGAAAAAGAAGGAGATGGTGGCATAGTATTCCAATGTTCTCTCAGGGTAAATAAACAATAGTGTGTCCCACATGGGTGGACCAAAAATGTGACCCATGAAACTTCACATCAATAATTTAAGGGGTGTTAGAACAAACACCCCCTTCACACGAACCCATTTTTTAATCAATGTGTCATGACATTAAAAAGGGGTTCACCCAAACTCCCCTTATGGAGTAAATTAGGCTTATGGGGGGTTCAGGTAAACCCCCCTTTAGGAAAACCCCCTTATGTGGAGACTAGGTGGAACCTATGTGGTATGTTTTTCTCTTAACCCATTTAGAGGGAAATTATATGCCTAAAGATGCCACTTCAGATGCCATGTCTGCAGGTTTAATTAGTGAATCAAATTATAAAAATTTACACATAAATTCATTTTTAACGATCTTTCCAATAATATAATTTTGATTTTTGAAAATGGGTTTACTATTTTTTTAAAATATATTTCTAAACTATGGTATTTTAAGAAATTCAATATGTCCCATTTAAGATACTATGAAAAATATGAATTCATTTCCAAAAAAATTGAAGAATTGAATAATATTCCCATTTGAGACTCATGAAAAATATCAATCTTGAAATAAATAAAGAGATATATCACCATAAACATATTTACATATATAAATAAAATAAGATATTCACAAAAAAATTAATTAAAAGTAAATGTATATCCAAATAATCCCACAAAATTCATTTAATCAATATTTGAGTCTGGAACATATATGTAAAATTTCATATTAAAATAATACATTTTACATACTCTACAAGATGTCATCCCAACATCGCTCTACTATAAAATAAGAAACAGTCTTTGAAAAAAATAACTAAAAAACCAAAAAAATATTTTTTTTTGTAAAAAAGTTACATACACTATACACTCAAAATGCAACATTTGAATAGTTTACAACATTTTAGGATTCTATGCATTTTTGTGGTGAGTGCCTCTACAATTTTAGTGATGTCAAAAATTCATGTGTTTAGAGGTACAACAATTGCAAAAAAGTGGGATAGACTTATGTTCTTTGACCCCTCATGGTTCATCCCTACAATTACACCCACCTCTGGAATGACACCTGCTTCAAGTAAACCCTTAAGTTATCCAACAAGGTATGAGTAAATTTTGGCATTCCTCAATTTGAAGTAAATATTTATGTCGATAAATAAGATAAATGACTTGACCAAAGAGATTCATAATTCATAGTTAATAACTTCTCTAATAATGAAAAGATAACATTATCATTGGTAAAATATTCCCTGCATGTCAACATATGGTGGGAATAATATTTACTTCAATATGGTGATGATGAGTTTTTAATTGTCAGTGTGAAACCCATAAAAATGTAGGATGATTTTTTGGGGGCTATCAAAGAAGATTATTATTCATTGAAGAACTATGAGGACTTGTTCAGAAAACTACACCAATTGTGCCAAGGTTTTAATTAGACTGTAATACTACACCAATGGTTGTCATGTGTTATCAAAAAAAATTGGTACACGAGACAATAAGAGGTGTCGAATTATCAAACATTGTAGCAAGTTACAATGATGCATCCAAGAAGAGATGTAGTTTTCCAACATCAAGAAAATAGGAGAAGCCTATCGATATGTGGTAAAGATTGAAGAAAATTACAAACTCAAAGGAAGAAAATATTCTTCATATCCAAAGAAAGGGAAATTTGACACTAAGTAGCAAGGAAAGTATGAACCACCATAGAGACAAGATAAGAAGACATGGAAAGAAATGCCACAAAAAGACACAATAATATGGTGTGAGAAGAACAAGAGTAGCTACCATGACACAAAGGACTATCGAGTCACTAACAAAACTTTGTTAGTAGAATCATGGGAGTTAGATGTTGAATAAGCCTTCACAAAAACTCCATGTGTAAATGAAAAAGGGGAATCGATTATAGATACATATCTTTGCACCATTGTTACCACTACATGAACAATGCCTCCACTAAAAGAGAATGCAAAACAAATGTTTTACTTCCAAATGTGGGTAAATGGAAAACCTCTACACTTTATCCTATATAGTGAGTAAAAAAATTAATATCTACATACACAATCAAGAGGGAAAATATGGTAACTCCTCACCTGCAACTATACTCTATCGATTTAGTTAGTCAAGGAAGAGATATTTGCGTGAATTGATAGTGTCATTTTCCCTATTCAATCAAGTCATTCAAGGATGTGGCAGTATGTAATGTTACACCATTATATATTTATGATGTGAGAAAAACCTACATGTGGGATTGTTGTGGTGTCTATGAGGTCATGTCTAAGAGTGTCATCATCGATCTAGGTAGTAAGTGTTACCGCACCCCATAGGTAGCCCTTGCTAAGTCTATGGCCCTTATCAATACAAAACATTGTTGGAGATTGATCGCTCAAACTAGAACCTTTTTCCTACTCATGATTAGCCTTGGGATAAACAAAATGTTGCAACAATTGTAAGAGTTTTCACAAAACATGATGAACATAAATAGATCGAATGATATCCAAATATATAGATGTATTCATACCATCGACATGTGTACCTTTTCATTGTCAAATCAAACATCCAATTGATTTGATCCTTGGAATCCCACTACGAAATGACCTTTGTAAAGATGTTGAGTACTTGATAATGAAGATATCAAGCATCAAATTTCATGTGATGATTTAGAAGGGGCGCATCTAACCAAGCACATCACCTTGAGAAATCCTAATTGTTAATTCCTGAAATAAATAGGCAGACATGGTGATTTTACATTGACTATCAAGCCTTCAACAAAACCACAGTAAAAAATTAATCCCTAATTCAATGGATTGATGACCCCCTAAACCATCTCAAAAGAGCTCGCGTTTTCACAAAGATTGGTCTAAAGTCAAGGTAGTACCAAGTTCTCATTGATCAAGTTGACATCATAAAAATTGCCTTAAAATCCAAAAATGAATTATTCGAGTGGTTGATCATTTCATTTGGGATTATAGATGAACCAACATTAATTATAATGATGAATGATATCCTTCAACTATTCATTCATTCATTTTTGGTTTTTTACCTAGATGACATTTTTGTCTTTAGTAAGACATGGGAGGAGTATGTTTAGCATATCCAACAAGTTCTTTAGACCTTGTGTTAGCATAAGGTCTATGCCAACATAGAAAAGTGTTCCTTTGGCATGAAAAATATCTAATACTCAAGTTACATCATCAGCAAGGATGATTTGCACATGGACCTAGAAAAGGTCCAAGTCATCCTAGATTGGCTACCCCCAAATACTCTCACAAAACTTCAAAGTTTCTTAAGACTAGTTAACTTTTATCACATGTTTGTAATTGGTTTTTCTCACATTGTATGGCCTCTAAACCCGATAACACACAGAGGAGAAAGATAAATGTTCATGTGGACTTAGGAAAAGCAAAATGAATTTACATAGATGGAAAAGAGACTCTGCCTGGCACCAATCCTAGTATTGTCTAATCTACGATACTTATTTGAGATAGAAAAAAATGCCTCAAACTATGCACTCCTAGCAGTCCTCACCCGACATGGAAATCCGATTGCAAACCACAGTGATACCTTCTCTGACACAATGCCTAGGTATACAACATACAACAAGGTATTATATGTCATTGTACAATTGTGCAAATAGTGGAAAACTATCTTCTAGGAAAAAGAGAAAGTATCATACATACAGGTCACAAGACCCTGGAATTCATGTAGACCCAAGGAAACTTGCAAAATGATTGTCACCGAAGATGGTTGGCCTATCTTCAAATATTATATCTCATCATCCTTCATAAGAAGGGGAGTGTCAACCAAGTTGTTATAGGGGATCGTCAAGAGATTATTTGGGAGGCTCACTATAGTCATGTTGCAAATCACTTTGGGGTAGAGAAAGTTGTGGCAATCTTGTAGAATTATTTCTACTTGTCAAAGCTTTATCATTATGTGACCAAATACATCAAGTATTACATAATTTGCAAAGTTGTGAAGCCAACCAATTAGAAGTAAGGCTTTTACACTCCGTTACAATTCCAAGAACACCATGTGATTCCATCTCAATGGATTTCATGTTAGGTATTTCTTCTTCCAAACATCATTATCATTGTATTTTTGTGGTGGTTTAAAGGTTCTCAAAAATGAAAATCTTGGCACCAAAAAGGGGATTTTATAAGAGGCAACTAGAAAACTTTTCTATGAGCATGTATGGGTTCTTTTCAACCTCCTAAGAAGCATCATGTCAAATAGGGATTCAAATTTTTTGGGGATCTTTGGTCTACACTATGGTCGATGATAGACCAAAAATTGAACAAGTCTGCAACATTCCACCCCTAGAAAATGGGTAGAAAGAGGTAGCCAAGCACATGATCGTGCATCTCCTTTGGATTTATCACTCTAAACATCCACGCACATGGGAGGAGAGTCTTGTATATGTCCAACATAGATACAATCAAGCTCTTCGTAGCTCCACGAGAGAGGCCATTTTAGGTATTTCTCATATTTTAACCATTGGGTCCCATTGATGTAGCAATGTCCATTATGTTTTAAGAAAAAAATACCATACACAGAAAAAAGTGGATAAGGCCATAAAATTTTTGGAATAAATTCAACACATCCAGTTGCATGTTCATGTGATTCTTGAGAAAACCATTCAGAATTATAAGCAAAATCGTGATGTGCATCAGGTTCCTCATCAATTCCAAATGGGGGAAAAAGTTGGGATACATCTTCAAGAAGAGTGAGTTAAGGGTCCATATAGGAAACTCAAACCTCTACCATAAGGGTCATACACCATCACTAAACAAGTTAGTGAAAAATGTATTTGAACTTAATCTTCCACCTTACCTCGGGTTGCATCTAGTTTTTGATGTTGACTTGTTTCACTCATACTTTCCACCACTCTTAGATACATTATATATTGATGAGTAGTTGCATAGTACCTCGTTGAACCTATATTTTGCAACACAAGTGAAATTTAATCAAATCATTGATATGGTGGTTAAGGTCATGAAGCATCAACAAGTCACACTTTACTGAGTGGTAAAGGTAGGGAAAATAGCATGCCAAGGGAAGTAGTTCACCAAGAATTCGCCAAGAACCAAATTAAGAAAAAAAATCGACACTTGGTTCAAAACTTGGGAGCAATGGGGCACATTACTTTTCAAGAAGGAACGAATGATTCAGTACATGATTTCTAAAAAGTTATTTTTTGAAAGTCTTGAAAATCTATTTTTAGCACTTTTAAACATTTTTGGTATTTTGCATTTTTTAGGCTCTTCGCAACATTTTTGGGCTTTAAACTATATGACAATATTGGAATGCATATGTCACCAAAAAAAAAATTATTTTTTCTCCGTCATCTTTCTAACAATCCTTGCAATTCACAAATCACATCAACAAGCCATGAGATATGACCCCGACAAGGACCACAAATAATAATAATAACAATAATTTTTTTAAAGTCCACTTGTCTTTTCAACTCCAATCCTAATGTGGATACATATGGTCTCTATCCAAGATAATCTTTCGTTTCCTATTCAAAACCCTTCATGTTCTATTTTTAACAAATGTTCAACTTTTCTATGTTATAGCTATAAAATAAGTTGTTTTGAATAAAAATATAGATCTTCAAGCATACATATTTCTTATGGAGTTTGTCAATTATAGAAATTCATAATTATAATAAAGTCATTTTATTTGTAGACCTCTTGTATGTTGAATTGATTGTTATAACACATTAAGCACCATTATTAGTGTGTTGTCTACAGGAATGCAGCCCAACCCTGATCAAATGATGACTTGGAGGATGATGACTATGAGGATGTAGCCCATAAATGACCTATATTTTTTTGCAGTTTAGAAGTAGAAGGGGGATTATATTTATTTCACTCCCTTCAACAGTGCACTAATTTCACATTAATTGTGTTAGGACCGAGATATTAAATCAACATAATAAATAATGTTAAACAAACATTATAAACATGAAATAAAGTAAATAACACTGGAGATAATATTTAACGTGGAAAACCCCCTAGGGGTAAAACCAACATAAACAAGATAATTTCATTTATCGAGAAACATTACAGTCCAGTAATCTCCCTCCCTCATTTCTCTCCACATAATTCACCAAGTGAATTTATTTTTACAATGATTATGCCACATGAATCATTTGACCCCAAGGGTCATTTAAATATAAGTGAATGGGTGTGACTCCTTGGGAAGCACCCAATTTAATAAAATTGATTTAATAAAACCAATTAACCATAAACAACATAGTTTTTATTAAATAATTAAGAATATAAATATTCCTAATTATTTAATTATAAACTAAGGTTTATAACACACTTAATGTTATGTTCTAACACTCCCCCTTAATATTAAGTGGGGAACATATGTCAACATTACATGTTTAAACAACATGAATTACAAATCCATAAACCATAGTGAAGGTTTAGGCTAGCATATCAAATTAGAAGGATTTATAAACCTTCATCATGCTCAGCTTACCTTTTGGTACAAAAAGATTTAGAATCCATAAATCAATAGTGAACGATTTAGGCTAAACATCATTTGTAAGACTACATCTCACAGTTTCTCATGGAAAATATTTTAACTAGCATCTCTATGAGCCTTTTATGACACAAGGACCTCATTTACAATAGATGCAACACACTGGATTGTACAATTTAAACTTAGAATGACAAGTTTACAAATATCATAAAAATATGTTGTTTACAATGCTTTACAATGAAACAGAAGTATAGAGGAGAAGGAAATATCACACAACCAACCATTAGAAGGTGACATTGTCAGGCCATTAGGAGGTGACATTGCCATGCAAACTCCCCCTCAATGAAAAATATGAAAGGCCAAGCACTACACGAAACTTACATAATTTTACAGCACATTATGGCTTTGTAAACATATCTGCAACTTGATCCTTCAGTCGGAAAAATCCATATCACCATAGAGAATCTTCTCTCAGATAAAATGCATATGAATCTCTATATGCTTAGTTCTTTGATGTTTAATTAGATTCTTAGCAAGATCAATGCAACTCTAACTATCACATAGAAGAGGAGTACTTTCTTTAACTTCCATGTGTATATCTTCCAACAATCGCTTTAGCCACATGGCTCCTTTCGTTGCTTCCATCACACTTCTATATTTTTCCTTGGTAGAAGATATGGAAACCGTTGGTTGCTTTTTACTACAAGTAATGGCACCTGTACCAAAAACTCGAACACATATACAATTGTATATTTTATATCTAACATAACATCAGCATGGTTAGAGTCATAATATCCATATAGACATTATAATAAGCATAGTATAAATCATTATTGATTTCACTTGTAACCATCTATAAAACTTACATTGATAGGTTAAACACAAGTTGTATAACAACTTAAATAAAAATATGCTTAACAACTAACCATGTTATATTACAAATAAATTGAACAATTTCAACATATTAATCTTGTAAATATATATATATTAGATGCAATCAGTATTGAACGTCTTCAATACAAATACAAAGGCATCCTCAAATGTCATTTAATATGCATTTAATACTATTTCTAAACCACATACTAATTTAGAATTCAGAAATGTTTTTTCAACAACATATATATCTCCATTATCTATTGGCATTTATCACAAGGACACAAAGGTATTCAACACATGATCAGGAAGTAGGGGTCCTGGGGTGGAAACCCCCAACGGGGTTGAGGGGCAGTACCCTTCGTGGGATCCGGGGGCAACACCTCGGGCGCGCTCCCTGTCGCGATGCATTGTGGGGTCGAGGGGCATCACCCCTTGACGCCAAACACAATTTATAACTTACTCCTTTGAAATTGCCAAAAAAAAACAACTCTTTATGAGCAAAAATTATGATTATTATGATAATTTGTATGCTCAAATTTTTGATAGTAAATTAGGTTTTACAGAGGAAAAACATTGCAAAAAATGTTTAGAAACAATCCCTCTTTCGTTGTTCAAACTACGTCAGTCGTATTTTGATGTATTTCCTTTATCCACATCAAAATTTGACCTGTCAAACAAATATTCTACACAAAAAATATATTAGTTTGACTCTAAGACATATTTCGTTGAAATGTAAGTGAATTTTTTTAAAATTTTACAAGGAATACGACTTACTTATCTTGTTATAAAAATGAGTATATTATTTCTTATTTTTGAAAAATCAATGAATTAATTTAAAAAACATTAATTTTTCTTTACTATTTAAATATACGAGAAATAATTTTAAGTTTTTCTAAATAAAATTTCTTTAAAAATAAAATAAATAAATAATAAACTTTCTAAAAAAATACACTATAGCAAAAAAAATTGTTTAAGCTCACAACTACCCTCATTTGGCTTGAACCGAGTTACATGGCGAGTTAGGAGTCGAGCTCATGCCATTGCCATGACACATTGCCACGTGAACATTATTGCCATCAAGCAGATGGACCAGCTAAATCCCACATATTTACCAATACCACCATATATCCTAAGTTTTTGTGGTGTTTTGACCATATCCTTTAACCAAAATACACAAAGTATTGAATGCGAAAAAATGATTTAGTTAATATTTATTTTTTAATATATTGTTGAATACAATATAATTTCAAAAAAATTTATATATGGAAAAAAAACTTTTGTATTTTATAGAGATCCTATTAAAAACAATAAATATATATAAACAAAATTATAAATATGTTTGATAAAAAAAACTTTAATAAGAAAAAAAGAGTTATAAAATAATTTTATACGATGAAAACATTATCTAACTACTTTATATATATATTAAAGTTATATGAAATATACATATGCTTTTAAAACAAAGTCTTTTTATTTTTATTAAAAAAATAAAAAATAAAAAATAAAACATAGTGTCATCAATAAGGAAATTATATTTAAAATAGGAGAGTGGGACGAGATCAATTCCTTCTCCACTGCCTTTCTATGTGGGGTTAGACTAGCAATCACATGTGAAATATGCAAACGCTGAAAGGGATACATTAAAGAAGTGAAATAGGATGATGCGGTGTTGTTTGTTAATTGTGCAAATGAGAAATTGAGGCAATTTGTTCAACAATGATTACTGACACAAATTCTTGGTCTTTCATTTCTCCGATACTTGTTGGGAAAAGCCAGAAAGACTGTCATGTATATGGAAATGTGTAATAGAGAAAATTATGTTTGCTACTTTGAAAATAGAATGAAATTGTTTGACTTTAAATCCTTTGAATTTTAATTTTTTAATGTCCTTCATGGCAGCTCCAATCATTGTACATTGGAGTGGAAAAGGTTTACTTGGCATGAGATGATGTGTTGAGTAAGATTAGGCCAACATAATTTTTTTGAATGTGCAAAAGAACAAAAATACACTAAAGTGGGTCCATTAATTGCAATTTTTATGCGATGAAAGATGTTGCATGAACAAGTAGAACACACTAATGGGATTATGTCATAAAATTAATAATGTAGTGGGTAAGGAGATTTACACAAAGGACTTTTTGTAAGTATTGAGTAACAAGAGTTAATTTAATCAAAAATAGTGAGGAGCTTAAGAATAACATTATGGTCTAGCATTTGTAGGCCCCAAAAAAAGAGTGTGTGAAAAGTAATGTGCTATGAAAAGGGGTAAAGATAGTATGTGAATTATTGTAGGTTAAAAAATGATTGTTATTGGATTATAGTTAAAAATTAAGTACAACTCGTTTTATAATTGTTTTTGTCATGATATACTTTTATATCCATATATAGAACAATGGAACATTCATAAAGCCTCGGGTACAGAAGGGAAAATAGGGAACAAGAAGAACTGCACACAATAAGTCCCGAAGACAAAAAATAAATTTTTGCTTATTGAAAATAAATATTTACATATATAATAAAGTCATCTTAGAAGAAATATCATGACCAGAAACAGGGAAAAGGGAACGAGTTATTGGAATACAGTTAAAAAGTAAGTGAGGAAAACTAATTTTATAATTTCTCTTTCCATGATATAGTTTTATATCCATAAATAGAACAATGGAATGTTCAAAAAGCCTCACGTACAAAAGAAAAAATAGGGAACATGAAGGACTACACTCAACAAATCTTAAAGACAACAAATCACAAACAATAAATTTCTATTTATTGAAAACTAATATTTACATATATATGAGGGTCATCTCAGATGAAATGTATCAATAAAAACTACCCCAAAATTGCCATAAATGTTCTATCAAATGGAATGACCACATACATTATCTATATGAGATGAAGCCAAAAGAACAGAAGAGGCAACATTATAATTGTTCCCAGTTTTAAAATTACGTAAACAACAAAAGAAATATGACACAAGTATGGGGACAAGGGCGGTGGGATCGGAAAGACGAGAACGGAATTTCTATCACTCTTACTGCACATTGCAAAAAAGATGTTGAATTAAGTTCTTCCAACTGAGGGTTATCGAACACCTAGGAAAGATCTTTGCATCCTATCACAAGCAGAGCTACACCTCAAAGAGACAAATCTTTAGGCAAACCTACTCCAAACAATGACTGCTTAAAAAGTCCACTCTTTCCCTACCTTTGGAAACCCGTAATAGATGCAAAACCAATTATTTCCTTTTACCAAGAAGTGTGACATGCAAACCCAAAAAGGGATTTTTCGTAATTAAATAAAATGTTACATGCGGTGACCTACAAGAACAAGGCTGAATGAGAGAGACTAACACAAACACATTGTGAAACTAGAGTTAGACCACAAATTAGAGATCTCAATATTTTTTTGAATTAGGAAAAAAGTATTTACTAAAATTGTAACCCTAACATGCTACATATATGTTTTTATGCATATGATATAATGCGACCATTACCTAAAACATTAAATGTACATTTGCTTGATTGATGTCTATTACACCAGCAACATCTCTTTCTACATTTCCCATTTATTTTTAATCAATTTAGATTCATAGTTTTCTATCACATTTAATATATTAGCTTGCCGATGTGTGATATAGATGTCGAGAATATAGAAGGCAAGGGATGTTTTGAATAATGGAAGATTCAACAAAAAAATAGATGTCGCTAAAGTTTGATCTCAACACAAAAACTTGGAGTTTTAAACACCATTCCAAAAACATACAGGGATATTTCCCAATTAAAAAAACCATACCTATGGTGACCCACAAGAGCAAGGAGAATCGAGAGAGACTACCATGAACATGTTGTGAAACAAGAGTCGGATGCAGACTTAAAAAAGACCATAGTTTTAAGCAAACACATGACATAAACATGGCAAACCTTTCTTCCTTTTAGGTGTTGTTTTTTAATTTATTATGGTCACTTATTCATGCAGCGTGGACGTCACACAACCACATGTGCTTGTTTCCTCAAAATATCTCATCATGCACATAGATACACATTCTGGGAATGATTGAAGAACACGTAATGCAAAGATATGATTAGCAATTGTGTATATTAAAAAATGTAGAATTTGTAGTCTATTTTCTCTGCCTATTTACCACTTTGGATAGATCATTTTGAGAAAAAATAATTGATGCTAGTAATGTAATGATCACCTAATGTAGAACCAATAACTACCTGCAACCTCACCACCCATTATCGACAGATTTGTTGAGTGATGCATTAATAAATGTCTCTGGAACCTCGGGTTTGTCTAGTTCGACCATGCTTTGGGGATCCTGGTTGATTCGGACAACCATTTCAGTCTTTTTCTCTCTTGTCAACATTTTAAATGCTTTCCTCCTTCAAGAAACTCAATGGAAAAAAAAATACATCTCATGCATCTGAGCCATCAACAGATGAAACACATCATGTGTCATCAACGGTCGGTGCAACTCCTCAACAAGCACAATCCATGTGTTTTTTTCTCAGTGGTTGATGTTTTCGGATGTCTTCGGGACCCGCAAAACTCTTGAGCCGCACCGTCAACCACTAAATTTTCTACGCATGTCCTTCTGCAATCACATCCTTTCATTTACTAAGATATGTTAGATTCAGAAAGGTTGTATCCAGCTGGGATATGCCTTTCAGCGTATTAAGTCTTCACCTGCTATACAGTTGGACTGGGGGTACTTAGAGCCTCATAGGTTCTTACTCATATGTGCGTATGGAATTTGCTCACAAGTTTCTATCATTGTCCAATCAAAAACAAATTATTTTACGATCTTGTTTTTTTGGTACAATGTTATTGCTATCATTAAGTGGTATTGTTCATGTAGAGCATCTAGATATTTGAAACATTAAAATACAAAATAATTTTACATACTAATTAGTTTTTTCTTCCTTTTTATACATTAACTTACAATGTAGATTAGAATACATGACTATAAATTACAACTTGATATCAGGGTTGGGTTCCAAACTCACAAGGCCATGAAAAGACCACCCCCGGCAAGCAGGGAGTCAATCCCACCTTTGTCATCTTTAATCATATAGAATCACCTCCTTACTTTGCCCCTTGTTGCAACAAATGTAATCTCCAACTACAATGTAGTAATAGCACAGCCAAAATGGCCTCATTCTTCATTTTGTTTATATATACATGGATTCATAGTTTTCAATCGATGGTACATGAAGGCATTCTTGCAATCTCTTTTCAATTCGAATACCATTGGGGTTCTATCTTCTACAGAAAACAAGACCGTTGCTCAGAGCAATGTGTTAACTGATTCCATCTAATTGGAATTCCTGGGGAAACATAAAGGCAATCGTCCATGATTTGCTACCAAAATTATACACCTCTATACTATATGTTCTATGGCTCACTACCACCACTTCGTAAATTTATGTCTCGTGTTTGCCCATAATTCCAATCTTCCAAGAATCCTCGAACTGTGATATCATGGGAGGAAGCTTTACACCGCTTCTAGTAAGCGGATTGCATACATAAAGAATCCAAGGATTAACATACTCAAATTTTGCAAGTAAAAGTAAGCCTCTTGTTGCCGCTAAGTAACAAAAATTGTTCCGCCATTGTTGAAACGGAAGGAAGGAAAGTGAGATGGTCTTTACCGCCGAGAAGCAGTAGGCTAGGTTACAGTCAACATAATTTAGTGGGTGATAAAACAAGAGCCAGTGATTCCTAATGGGGAGTTGAGCCCACATATTATTATATGCACATAGGGACAGGTAATTGCATGCCTACATATTTAAATCTAATCAAGCCGCTATTTCGGTGAAGAACACGTATTTTTAAGAAGACAACTACGAGATTGTGGAAGTGGAGAAGGAACCTATGTTGCAGGAAAACAAAGCGGAAAAAATTGATCCCGACAGTGTTGACAGACAACGTAGTTGAAGTTGTTTAGCGACGAATCTGTAGAAACTCGACGATCCAATCATACATTCGTCAATGGAGTAATATAAATATAAATATAGGTTTGAAATTAAATAACAACCTAGGCCGTTAGGTTAATAGGATGCAATAGGGTAATTATGTTATATAGAATTTTTATTAACTACTTAATTACGCTGAAGGGCTTACCCCTATGGGAAAGGGCTTTGCGGACATTCATGGGACGATGTTAAATTTGACGGTCTAAATGATGGTTTTGTTATTTTTAACAATTTTACTTTTGTTATTTTTAACAATTTTGTTTTTTGATTTTCTAACAATTTTGTTTTTTTGATTTTGCATGTTGCTTTGGCTTTACTATTTTAAAATTTTATTTTATAGCTTTTGTTTCTAACAATTTTGCTTTTCTGATTTTGCATGTTGCTTTGAATTTACTATTTTTAAATCTTTTTTATAGCTTTTGCATACATTAACCTTTAAATACTGGTCACTAACACTATAATTTCATTATTCAAGCTCTCTAAGTTCCAGTCAATCCCCTGCGTTAAATCGAATTCTGCAGGTATGCATTTAAATTCATAGTCAATTCGTTGAATTTATTTAATCTCATGTGCCTTAAAAGTGATTGTATATAATTTTGGATACTTGATATACATATTTCTATTTACTGTTATTTGCTTTTGAAAGTATCCCTCTCAGCTCCAGAATATTGGAGAATTGAGGTTGGAATTAGTGCTTTATTGGTTTGTGAATTAGAGTTTCGATTTAAACTTTTTAAAATGATATTAAGGTCATATTTACAGGTTGTCATTGTTAGATTATGGATCACCGGCCTAGGTCTTGTGGGCCTTCGTCTTTTGCGCTTTCTACCACTTGTGTCGGTCTTTGTATCCACATAAATAGTGACTGTTTTCGAGAATCATATATCTATATAATATTTTTATGCAATGTAATGTTCCGACCAATTGCCACTACTTTGTAGAATTCCCCCTCCTCTCTAACTACCATGCCCGCCATACTTATGCATGTTAGGCTAGGAAGTCGGAAACAGGTTCCTGTGAGTGGATTATTTATAAAAACTTGTGAGTGCAACAAATGTTCCTTTATAAGGAGTACTAAGTGTTTCCCTGATCCAATGCCATAAATTCCCAGCTCAAAGAGAAGGGAGATTATCTTCCATTTTCCTATGACGAAGTAGAAGGAATGGACTTCACATTCCCTTTGTTTTTCAGTCAGTAACAGCAACCTGGGATCCCACCTGTGCAATTAACACCATGAAATCAAAAATTCAGTAGAAGACAACAGATCGCTCCATTGTTTACATACCATGCGAAAATGGCGAATTTCTTCTAATGGAAGGCACAATAATATCTTCTTTATTATTTCATTCGGCAGTGAGACGGACTTCTGTGCAAGTAAATTTTTGAAGAACCCAAGAAAAGCAAGACTCCCCATTTATTTCCGATGGAAGAGATCCAATCCATCCATGTTCTTATCACAGAATTTTTCATGGTGAAATTGGAAGTATATATCGGAGTTAACATGCAACATAATCTCTAGTGGCGGAATATCCTACAGTAAAATCTCTACTTCGTGTCCATTGGTAGATCTATTTAAATGGTTTTCAATTTACAAGTCCAGTAAGAACTCCACTCTACAACACTTTTGGATTAGAAGTTTATTAATAGACACTTTTAAAGTTTTGTTTTTTTTGGGTTATAAATTGGAATGACTCAATATAATAACCATTTTGTAGAATGGAAACACTTCAGGTGACCTCAATCCTTAGCAGCTAACATTAAAAATTATGTACATGTAATCTTTTTTGAACTCAATCAATATATAGATTACTAGAAAATTACTACAAATGATAACAACTAGACCTTCGATTTAAACTTTTTGAAATGATATTAAGGTCGAATTTAAAGGTTGTCATCATTAAGATTCTTTTACTTAGTTATATCTTGTGCATAGCTTTTGTAGTTCTATATAATGAATTTTCCTATGCAATTTTTTAGGCAATGTTTATGCAAATGATATGTCAATTTAACAGAAATTGGGAAGATTTAAAGCCTTGGAAGCTTGATTAATGAGATTTGGGCTCGTGGGTGTGAAAATATTGTAAAATTACCTCTATATTAATTTGTACCTTCGAAAATTGGTGCTCAACTATTCTTTGATCAATTTATAATCTCGTCGAAAATAGGGTTGTTTTTTATGTAACTAATTGAATAAGTATAGATATATTTAGTTTTATTAACTTTTTTTTCACTTTTTTGTAGGATATTTGTGATTCTCTTTCTCCCGTGGTAAAGAAGAGAATGTCGTCTCTAAATGAACTTCAAGTGGGTTTCAATATTGATTGAAGTATTTATTCATTTGTTTTGTTTATTACATGTTATGAATTAAAAAATTATTATAGAGTGCTTTCATGTTATTTGCTTTTGATTGTTACATTTTTATTTATAGTTGACTGCAATCCTTTTTCCAAAGTGACATGTGGGGGCATGTGTCTTTGTCAATGACAGGATTCATTATGTGTTGAGGAGCTTGTTCCCTAATGAGGCCATTTCGAAGCGTCCCAAGTTAGACATTAGACTGATCATTGACAAGGCTTTTTAAGGTGCCCGTCATACCTAAAAACATCTTCTAAAACTAACATACTTCTTTTCCCTCTCTAGTTTAATATGATGCATACTAGAAACACAATTCCCCTCCCTACAATGGGATTAACATTAACTACACCTCGCTTGCAGAGGGAGGAATAGTTTAAACGTCTTCAATGTGTTGTTAATGTTTTGCATTGCAGGTAACCGAAACCACCTAAAATAACTATAGCTGAAATAATCAGATATTGACTCCACCTGATGGCAACATCCCCAATTTTCTCTCCAAAATCTGAACGATTGGAGATCATTCACGAGGCTTCAACTTGATTTATGATTCTAACTAATATGCACTGAAATATGAACCACCCCACAAATTGAGGAGAATGGGAATACCAATCAAGGCATCTGCAACTGGACAAAAATACAAGAAACGTGCAAAGAAAATTACACAAGCAAAAAGCAAGAAATTTGATTTTTAAAAATAGCTTATAGTGGTTGTCTATAAGTGTTTTTGAAACAAAATGTAACTCGTTCCAAATAATTCCATGTATGTATTGTGACAGTAAATATTCGATAGAGAATCAAACTTATTAAACACATGTTCAATTTTTGTTATCCAACAACTATGCATTCCAAATTTCGTTATCGTTGTATCTCCATACAAATACATATAGTTTTCTCACTTCAAGTGTACATCTTGTTCTTATTTTTTTCCATTCCATTTGCTTAACATAATAATTTGTAATTCGTTTCAAATAAATGCATGTATATATTGCGGCGGAACATATGGAACACATAATCTAACTTTTCAACAAACATGTTGAATCTAACTTTATGTAAACCAACAACGCATTTTTAATGTGTTCTTCATTATATCTTTCATTTATACAATTTCTTGTTTCTTTATGTAAACCAACAACAATGAGTTTATAATGTATTCCTCATTATATCTACACACAAATACATATAGTCTTAAAATGTCGAGAAAGAATCATGCAGTTTTTAGTTATTTTTATGTAAAGTTTTGTACATTATATCACTTTTTTGCGTATTGAATTGTTAAAGGGTTAGACTTCATGTTTGCACTTTTTAGAAAATATAAATTAAAAAGGAAGCAAAATTTAAAGGTTTTCATTGCTTGCAAATGCATGCTTTCCAGAACACAACCTTCATTTCATCTTTGATTGCACTACAAGTTTACATTTTCCACCATACATTTGCAAAACTCCAACTATCTCGAGAATCTTTTAGTTGCCATGGAAATAACTTTGACACACGAAGGAATTTCTTAATTGATTGAGGGTGGTTCCATTGTTGACTCCACATTTCAAATACTACACTTGTCCTCCCTAAGGTCCATTCTCAACACGACAGCCCAACATCGTGTCAACCTTTCAGATGGGATACATTTTCAGACAACACTTATACCCTCCAAATTTGCGAGCCACATAACCGACAAATCAATACAAGAAGGCTCCATTGTGTGCTTACACAAATCCCGCATTAGAATGATCAAAAGTGAACTGTAAGCTTCATCTCCTACTCAATTTCCAATGCATATAAACTCCCTATATTAATTATAATTTCTTTATGTTTTTTTTTTCATCCGTTTCTCAATTCTAATTCTATCATGATTTTCTTTTCCACTGCAAGATTGTTCTTATCATTGAAATGGATGTTGTTGTCGCAAAACATTCGATAATATGTGCTCCAACTCGACTACCAAAAAATCCTCTCCAAGACATTCAGTTGCCTCAAACAGATGCAAGTGCCAATCAGGTTAACAAATATTTTTGCAAGAACACCAACTAAAACAAGTGGATTGAATACATCTATGTACATGTGGTCTGTAAAGGGTCGTGCCCTAGCAAAAACAACTCTTCGCGGATATCACAATGCAAGAGGATATGGTTCCTTGTTTGGGTTTGATTTTGTGGATCAGGAAGGAGGGAAAATCCACATCACCTATTTCAATGAGGCTACAGAAACATTCTATGAGCAAATTGAAAATGGGAAGCTATATGCAATTTCCAATGGGAGGATTACGAGGATTGCTTATACAAAGCTATGTTACAACCATTTGAACAATGCTTTGGAGATTTTCCTGCAACCTTCCTCAACCATATCTCCACTCATAGCAAATGAGGATACAATACCTTCCCATCACTTTCACTTCACCAAAATCAAGGACATACATGCAAGCGTTGAAGATTCTACAATTAATTTGATTGGCATTGTTCTTATGATGTCACCATGCTCAACAATTCGTCGGCATGACAAGTTTGAAACAAAGAGAAGAACACTACAATTAAAGGACATATCAGGATTCAGTGTAAGTGTCACATTGTGGGGACAACACTTGGATGAGATAAGCAACGAACTTGAAGACATTATTTCTATACCACCTCTTCCGGTCCTTGCCTTGAAAGTTGCTCGCGTCTCTAGTTTCAATGGAAGCTCAGTTGACACTGTTTCAAGAACCAAATGTTACGTCAACCCTCTAATTTCATAAACAAATACACTTCATGGTTGGGTTAATTCTGATGACTACTCCCTTCTGGTAACCTCTATCACAAGTAATTTTCTGGGCCCTCCAAAAAGCTTGACCTCCGTAACAACAATTTCACACGTTGTACAGATGGGGAACACTGAGAGAAATGAATGGGCCATGGTTACTGCAGAAATCACAAATATCAACATGGACAAATTTTTTACAAGGCATGTCCTCTTCAAAAAGGTGACAAACAATGCAGGAAAAAGGTGAAAGAGAATGGTAATGGTTCATGGTTCCTGTTCGAGTTACAACGTACAACTTCAGAACTATGATTATAGATATGCACTCATGATCGATCTAAAAGACCCAACAGGAGAACTCCAGTCAGTTATTCTTTTGATGAGACAATTGAGTCAATCATGGGTGTTGAAGCTAGCGATCTCCACCTATTGTCTATAGACGAAGACGTGACCAGTGAAATTACAAACAATGTCGTTAGCAACGAATACTACTTCACACTTTCCCTGAAAAAAGAGACATACTACAGAAACAACCTATTGAAATGTGTCATCCTCAGTTCTAAGAAAGTGGATAATAGTGCAACTCCTCCATAACCTTCTTTACGCAAATACTTCTAACGTATCTGTCCCTTCAAACTTTACACCCTCACCCATCCCATTCTATACTTTGAACTATCACCATTATGTTTCTTATTTCATATCTATAGTTCGCCCTTTTTCCCTACTTCAAAAGAAAACTTTTGTAGTTTCTTATAAACTGACATACTATTGTCACCTACTACTATGTGGATTGTAAGTAATTTTAAGAAAATAAATGCATTTAACTCGCACTTTTATTATGTACATATTTTCATCCTTGTATAGTATTAGAACGTATTGTATCTTTCCATATAACAAAAACTCTTTTTGTTAGTAAACACATTAAAGTTTTTTATCCTCAAATTGTTACCTCTTATGATTGGTTCCCATTAGAACTCCATATGCATTTCAAATGTATATAGTTTATTGATTCAGACATACTATTGCCTCCTACTATTATGTGGATTGAAATATATTTAAAGAAAATAAATGATAATTACTTGCACTTATATTATGTACATGTTTGCATCATTGTATACTATTGGAACGTATTTTATCTTTCCATATATCTAATATTATTTTCCTTAAGAAAAAAATGCAGATTTTTAATCATTGAAATGATACTGTTAGTGCAAAATCACAGCACCCCTGGATGCAGATCAGGCTTCTAGGTTGATCACTCAGGCATCCAGTGTGATTGCACAACATGGAAACCTCTCTCCAAGCGTGGGACTTGTGAAACTGAGAGAGGAATCTCCAGAGAAGGCTGGTTCCTGCTCCTAAACTACCTGCCACAAGCTATTCCAGTGCAGGCAAGCTAATCTAATCCTAATCTAACAATGCCAAGGAGACAGAGAGAGAGAGAGAGATAAAGGAAAAGAACAAAAGCCTACACTAAAACGGTGATACACCAGAGAAGGAGAATGTTGAACCTCTATCAAAACTGTCATGGGACAAAGAGAGGTGAGCAATGGGAAGGATGGACAGATGCATCACAGGCCCAAGGATAGATTTCACACAGAAAAATGTCCCAAAACTCCATGAACACAGCTCCAGACCTGCAATGAACATTCAAACATGCACAAATACCTGCAATGAAGAGAGGCAAGAGGAAAACAAGCGAAGAACGAGCAAGGATGGACAGATGCATCACAAAACATGTTTTTTGTTGCTCCAGAAGTTTGCACAGAACATCATTTCATTAGTAAAAGGAAAAAACGCCATTACAGAGCAGGGAGGAGGTTCGAGCTCCATTTTCAACCCTAGAGAAGAAAAGAAGGGAGGGCAGAGCAGAAAAGATGAACAACTTGTTATGTCCCCCTTTTAAAATGAGCCAAATCTGGCTTTATACAATGCATGGGTCAAGCCCAGGAGACAGAAAACATAGGAAAACATGTAAGCAGCCCAACCATTGACCAAAACGCATTCTTCATTAAAATCGGTGGTTGAGACATCACTTATGGCCATGCTGAAGAAGAATGCGACCCATGTGCATTAAAACTGGTTGTTGAAACGTCGCTTCTGGCATTACCACGCGTCAGATCCGTTTCTCAATTTTCTCTCTCCAAACTGCACCAAAATTCAAGATTGATCCCAGAATCATGTAGAGAATTTCATAAGCTTTCCATTGATATAAAGAACGTGCAAATCCGAGCTCTGGATCAAAAGATATGGAGGTCTGAAGTTTTAGGGCACAAAACAGGCGAAAACGTGTTTTGAAATCTTTCCCGCACTCTGCCACCTGGATGACACGTGGCACGCATTGATTGGTCGCGTGATTCTCTCTCCTCTGCCTTTCGGTGGGCTTTCTTTTGAAATTTCCTTGTGGGCCCCTTAAACTTGGACACGTGGCATGCATTGATTGGCCGACAGGAGCGTGGGGCAGACCTTGGCTTTTAGCTTTTCGGCCAAAACTCATGCCAAATTCTCTAACTCCTTCCCGAGCTCCGCATCCCCTGTTCCATAGGACACGTGTCCTCTTTTGATTGGCCCGGGTTGACCCCTCAAAATTCGCCCTTTGACCTTTGGACTCTTTCCCCTGCGACACGTGTCGTGATCTGGTTGGTTCTCGGCCCTTTCGGCTCCTTCGCGCCCTTCGCGTCTTTATGTCCCGGATGTCCCAAACTGCTTGGGCCAAAAAATTCTGATCCACCTGAAATGGGCTTCCTCGTCCCTCATTTGGCCAATGACACGTGGCGTTGTTTGATTGGCTTTCGGCTCCTTCGGCAATCCGCGTCCCGCGCGTCCCTTCGTCCCGGATGTCCCAGTACGAATTTTCTCTGTTTCGGGCGAACCGGGCGGTTCGCATCATCATGGCCCAAATGTCCCAATTGCTTCCGGACTGTTTGTTCTCATTTCGGCCGATCCGGCCGGTTCGCGTACTTCGCGTACTCTTGTCCCGAACTGTCCCGCTCAGCAGTTAGTCATTTTTCTTCCTCTTTCGGCCGGATCGGCTTCTCGCGCCCGCCGCGTACTTCTGTCCCAGATGTCCCTTTGCTTCATGGGCCGCCTGGAGGCTTTTCGGCCGATCCGCGTCTTTCTGTCCCACACGTCCCTACTGTTGCAAGGACTAGGACTTAGTCATTTTTTATGATTTTTCCTGGCTCAATCTACATGCTTGGAACTGCAAAACTCTGATGCATGTTATCGAAATTTACCCTGGGGGGTGAAATTTTGACAACAGTTTGGCGACTCAGTGGGGTCATCTGCCTGCTAGATGAATGATCAGTAGCCTGAAGCAATCCATTGGGCATGGAGTCATAAGCAAGCCTGAAAACTGATCTGAACTTTGAAAACTTCCCTCTGAGCCACTTGAAACCCACCGGACATGGAGTTGTTCTTACCAAAATGCCACTGGAACGAACTGTGCAAGAGCAAAACCAGCACAACAAAAACTATGTACATAACTGAAAATCATACATGCTCCAAAATGAAACATGCAGAGTGTGCACAAGCACTTCTTCTGCTAAAAGCAAACCTACCTACTCTACTCTAACTGGAAGCAAAAGCAAGCTAAACAAACCCTGCAATTGGTTGTGAGAAATAGCTTCCCTTTCTCAAAAGTGGCGGCCATGCAATTGATTTGGAGCTGATCATGGCTGTTAGGATGAGTGGAAAATCAACAAAAAGCTGGTATTCCACCCAAATCATCAAGGTATCAGCTGAAGGCAAATTCAATACCTCTTTTAGTTGCTCTGCATTTGGATTGAAGAGGTATGACAGCTGATCCTTGGTACTTTGTAGCTCACCCTCATGCTCAGAAGCAAGCATGACTGGTTGTGACTTCTCCTTTGGCTCCAATGAAGCCAAATACTTGATTGGGCAAGGTCTGATCCGTTGAGTATGCCCGTTGCTGTGATTTTCAACTCCAAGAATGGAGTTCTCTTGTAGACCCTCCTGAATGGATGGTGTGGAAGAAATGGTGAAGTTCCTTTGTCCCTTCTCTTCCTCCAATGAAGAACATGAAAGATTAAAATCTTCCAATCTTGATTCCGAAGAGCTGTTATAAGATGCAGGCTGCTGCAAATGAATGTTCTCCTTCATGACAACAGACTCTTGTGTTTGGAATGTGGATGATGAAAGAGAGAATGGTGGAAACTCAACCGGCTCTTCTCCATCAAAACAGTCCTCCAAATCTGACAGATAAACTGCCTCATGGCTGTCCTGCTGCAAATGTTCAACTTCCTCCATGGTGTCCTCTTGATCTGTAACTTGACCACCATGGTTTCTTTCTCCCTTCAACATTGAGTTTGAGAGGTCAAACTCCTCTTCAGCACTAGAACTTGAGAGAGGTGAAGTAGAAAGAAGAACTGAAGGTTCTCCTGTAGCCTGCTTTGTGCTCAGAGCTCTTGGATCTGCACTTTACTCCCCCTCAGCTGGAATGTGCTCCTCTTCTTTTGGATTTGGAGCAGCTTCTCCTTCCTCCAATGTTTGAAGACAATCTTGCTCTTGATTGAACTCTTCCTCTAGCATGAAGTTTGTCAAGTCAAACTCTTCAATCTGCTGCTCTAGAGGACAAGTTGGGACTGCAAGATCTTCTTCTTCTGCTGCAACAAAATCAGTCCTAACCACCACCTGTTCTCCAACCCTAGCCTCTTCTGTAGATTTAACCATCAAGGGGATCTTTGTCATCCCAAATTTGGTAGCCAAACTTACTAAGCTCTTAATCATTTCTTCTTTTCTTGGCTCTTCCTCTTGCTGTCCTTGATGACTGAATTTTGCAATTTCTTCTTCCCCACATGGAATTGGGAATGCAAGAGGTGGGATGGGTTGTAACTCAAATGATTTGACAATTTTTTGTGGTGGTGGAGGAGGTGAAACCTCTTGTTTCTTTGGAGTGGGAGGTATTTCATTTAGCTCTTGTGGAGGGGATGACTGTTTAGAAGGAAAAAGGAAAGAAGAATTGAGGTGTGTTGGAAGACTGAGAGGTGGAGACATGGGATCAACATTTGGGACAGCAGATGGAGAGTTTAAAATTTGCAAGTCCAAATGAGATGATGTTGCTTGAGTAATGGGAAGAGAAAAACCGGATGATGGTGTAGAACTTACCCATTGACAAGGTTGTTCAACACCGAATGTATAGGCCTCTATTTCTGCTGTCCATTGTGCAAGTTGGGGCAGCATCTTTATCATGAAGTCCAAGCTTCTCTTGAGGGCTGAAGTGTCTTGGAAAAGGGCCTCCCCATGGACAAGGAGTCCTGTAACCGATTCCGAAAGCTCTCATTTGAGCTGTTGCTCTGGACTGCACCATCTTTACCTCCATCTTTTGGATCTTCTCCAACAGACCAGCATCTTGGATCTGATGGTCTTCATTGTATGCACACCCTTGCTCTTGGAAAGCTCCATAGCCAAACTGACTTTGGCACAGCTGCTCATATGGGTATGCATACTGATCTTGAATCTGCTCAAAATGCTGATTTGGAGGATTTGTAAAACATGTTGGAGGTGTGATATACTACTGTTGTTGATGTGGATTCCATGATGGAAATGAAGTCATGATTGCACAACCTCATAAAATGAAAGAATGATGGAAGAGATGGAAGGAAGAATGGATGGAAAATGAATGAAAATGAATGGAAAGGAAGGTCTGCAACTTCAGAGATGGGTTGTTGACCAGATGGAGTTGCCAGATGTGTTTGCAAGTGCCTCCAAAGGCTGAAATCTTCACAGGAACACATCAACCTGCAAAAGATGAAGTGGAAGACCTCTAGAGTCCCACCGAGCGTGCCAAAATTGTTAGTGCAAAATCACAGCACCCCTGGATGCAGATCAGGCTTCTAGGTTGATCACTCAGGCATCCAGTGTGATTGCACAACATGGAAACCTCTCTCCAAGCGTGGGACTTGTGAAACTGAGAGAGGAATCTCCAGAGAAGGCTGGTTCCTGCTCCTAAACTACCTGCCACAAGCTATTCCAGTGCAGGCAAGCTAATCTAATCCTAATCTAACAATGCCAAGGAGACAGAGAGAGAGAGAGAGAGAGAGAGAAAGGAAAAGAACAAAATCCTACACTAAAACGGTGATACACCAGAGAAGGAGAATGTTGAACCTCTATCAAAACTGCCATGGGACAAAGAGAGGTGAGCAATGGGAAGGATGGACAGATGCATCACAGGCCCAAGGATAGATTTCACACAGAAAATGTCCCAAAACTCCATGAACACAACTCCAGACCTGCAATGAACATTCAAACATGCACAAATACCTGCAATGAAGAGAGGCAAGAGGAAAACAAGCGAAGTACGAGCAAGGATGGACAGATGCATCACAAAACACGCTTTTTGTTGCTCCAGAAGTTTGCACAGAACATCATTTCATTAGTAAAAGGCAAAAACGCCATTACAGAGTAGGGAGGAGGTTCGAGCTCCATTTTCAACCCTAGAGAAGAAAAGAAGGGAGGGCAGAGCAGAAAAGATGAACAACTTGTTATGTCCCCCTTTTAAAATGAGCCAAATTTGGCTTTATACAATGCATGGGTCGAGCCCAGGAGACAGAAAACATAGGAAAACGTGTAAGCAGCCCAACCATTGACCAAAACGCATTCTTCATTAAAATCAGTGGTTGAGACATCACTTCTGGCCATGCTGAAGAAGAATGCGACCCATGTGCATTAAAATTGGTTGTTGAAACGTCGCTTCTGGCCATTACCACGCGTCAGAGCCATTTCTCAATTTTCTCTCTCCAGACTGCACCAAAATTCGAGATTGATCCCAGAATCATGTAGAGAATTTCATAAGCTTTCCGTTGATATAAAGAACGTGCAAATCCGAGCTCTGGATCGAAAGATATGGAGGTCTGAAGTTTTAGGGCACAAAACAGGTGAAAACGTGTTTTGAAATCTTTCCCGCACTCTGCCACCTGGATGACACGTGGCACGCATTGATTGGTCGCGTGATTCTCTCTCCTCTACCTTTCGGCGGGCTTTCTTTTGAAATTTCCTTGTGGGCCCCTTAAACTTGGACACGTGGCATGCATTGATTGGCCGACAGGGGCGTGGGGCAGACCTTGGCTTTTAGCTTTTCGGCCAAAACTCATGCCAAATTCTCTAACTCCTTCCTGAGCTCCGCATTCCCTGTTCCATAGGACACGTGTCCTCTTTTGATTGGCTCGGGCTGACCCCTCAAAATTCGCCCTTTGACCTTTGGACTCTTTCCCCTGCGACACGTGTCGTGATCTGGTTGGTTCTCGGCCCTTTCGGCTCCTTCGCGCCCTTCGCGTCTTTATGTCCCGGATGTCCCAAACTGCTTGGGCCAAAAACTTCTAATCCGCCCGAAATGGGCTTCCTCGTCCCTCATTTGGCCGATGACACGTGGCTTTGTTTGATTGGCTTTCGGCTCCTTCGGCGATCCGCGTCCCGCGCGTCCCTTCGTCCTGGATGTCCCAGTACAAATTTTCTCTGTTTCGGGCGAACCGGGCGGTTCGCGTCATCACGGCCCAAATGTCCCAATTGTTTCCGGACTGTTTGTTCTCATTTCGGCCGATCCGGTCGGTTCGCATACTTCGCGTACTCTTGTCCCGAACTGCCCCGCTCAGCAGTTAGTCGTTTTTCTTCCTCTTTCGGCCGGATCGGCTTCTCGCACCCGCCGCGTACTTCTGTCCCAGATGTCCCTTTGCTTCACGGGCCGCCTGGAGGCTTTTCGGCCGATCCGCGTCTTTCTGTCCCACACGTCCCTACTGTTGCAAGGACTAGGACTTAGTCATTTTTTATGATTTTTCCTGGCTCAATCTACATGCTTGGAACTGCAAAACTCTGATGCATGTTATTGAAATTTACCCTGGGGGGTTGAAATTTTGACAACAGATACCTCTTACACATAGTTCCAATTGGAACTCCACATGCATTACAATTGTATATAGTGTATTGTATAAAGTTTTTTTGTATGTCAACAAGCAATGCATCGTTCATTACTAACCGACACAGTTTTTTCCCAATAGGTGGTACTCCATAGATGTGTCACTTCGTAATCATGTCAAATCCTACAAAACGAGCCCGACAAAGAGAGAACTACTCAAAAAATAAAGTTCACATAAATTCTGAGCAGAGACATCATCACCTAGAGCATAGAACAACGACAATCTCAAATATCTATCAACTTACATCGACTAACAACGTACCATTACCTGTCATTCCAAACTTGCCAAAAAATACAACTACTGAAGGATTGTCAGCCGACATTCTGCAAGTAACTTCCATGGAAACAAATTTGCACGACCATACCAATTCCTTCCGTACGAACCCATATTTGCTAACTATTGCCACACCTCCCCATTTTCTTGTGCCGCCATAAGAAACTATCTCAAATACTGACTTTGCTTCAGTTCCTCGCACATGTACAGCCAATTCCTCCTCTCCTTTTGTTTTCTTCCACCTTACAATCCACAATCGACCCAAACAGAACACACCACCCCTTCCCATAAATAGAGACTTCCCATATTGCCACCCTCATCGTAGACTATTGAAGCCCAACATCGGTTTCGCAAAAGAATAGATTTTCTGGCAAACATCTAAACTTGCTCAATCTGTTTGGAAAACTAGCCTGGAATTAAAACAATTTCCTTTGAAGGCTTTCCCTCCTATAACAGATGCAAATATGAAAAACATGGCCATCGCTTCTCTTCGTGGAACAACATGGACCTTGAAAAGTAGCCTACAATTCTTGCGTCTTTAACCCAAATCGAGGAGATATTTATCACATGATTCAATCCATTATTGCATGCCACCCAAGTACGTGGAGGACAATACAAATACTCAGGACACACCATAAGTTTCCCGCAAAACAGTACTTCAATAGCAAAGTACCTACCACACCGCCTTGGAGATTTGGACATACTACTCATATAAAGGGAAGGATATAATTTTTAAAAGTATGATTTCTACGTCAGTAGATCTCGTGTTTGGGTAGCCTTACAATATAAAATCCAACACAATCCCTATTACAAAGATGTCTTAGTCGACCATGATGCCCTTTTTTCCCTACAATCTAAGTCGTCAAATGTTTCCTCTTCTCTTAACACAGCCATAGTGGAATTTCCCCAAATGCAAACTACCTCTACATCTCATGGTATTGATAGATCCACAGACTCTGACGAAACGTACGAACACTCATCGTCTTTCGTGCCAACACCCCACAATTCAAGAAGAAAAGAAGAGAAAATTGAGTAGTTCTTTCTTAACCACGATGATAACACAACATTTACCATGTCATGGCCAGAGCTTGGGCTCTCGCCTATAAATGAATACAATATAGAGGGCTTGTTCTGAATTGCCTTCCCAACTTTGTTTCTGGTTAGAAAAGCAATGTGGCAATAGCCCTACATAAAAGAAGTTCCAATGCATGAATATGCTCTTCATTAGATGAGCTAACATGATGGCCGCTTCGATTCCCACCCAAGATTTTTCCACTTCCTTCTAAACCTCATAATGCGGCACAGAAGCCAGTCCACAGTTGTAGTTTTCATGAAATAAAACATCGAATCAGGTATCCCTACAACAATTGGAGATCTGTGAAGACAACTATTGGAATGCCCCAAAGATAACCTCTCAGACATTTTAATGTGGTTTGGACCGAACCTTTGAGGGACGCGTTCATTCTAGGCAAAAAGAAAAAGTGAGCTTTTAGATATGGTGGAAAAATTGGGGACACCAACCTTATTCTTCACTCTAAGTGTTGCAGACACTAAATGGCCAGATCTCCACAGTATTATGTATGGTAAATGCCCTAATGATCCTCGAGCCACACAGCGTTGGAGAACACTTAAGTTATCTCAAACCCTCATCGAGTACCCACATACCTACATCACATATTCACAATATTTCATGAAGAAATATTGCATAAGGAACTTGGAGCAGTAGACTATTGGTACAGGTAATAAAATCTACTATTTAATAAGTTTTTTCTAGACTACATAGCTAATATTTATGTTCTCTCATCTCGCATGTATGAATGACAACATAGAGACTCCGCACATGTACATGGTTTATTGTGGCTCGATAATGCACCTAAAGTTGACGCAATGGACTAGGAGAATACGACAGTTATTAAGGCAACAAAACAATACTTTGATAAGTTCGTGTCTGCCTAGAACCCCCGTCTGACTTGCAACTGCTTGGATTTTGTTCGCCATGTCACTCCTAGACGACCCTTGCTTGCTAGATACAACACAAATTCTATCCATGATCCCCACATGCAGACCTTGAAGAACTGCTTAATCGTAGTTCAGTCGCCACACTAAATGTTCAGAGTAGACATGTCTACGTAGAAAGCAATCACTAGTTGTAGTATAGGTAACAATGCACTCCTTGGGCCACACAACCTACTTCTTCCTTGCACATTGAAAGTGATCGGAAAATAAAGTACCTCCCTTCCAAAAATAATGACAGATTGAACATCCACAATCGAACAATGATATACATATGGAGATCAAATGTCGATTGCCAACCGGTACTTTCCCGCCATGCCGTTCTTAAGTATATTGTAAAATATGCTTCAAAAGCCGAGCAATGTTCATAAACATATCACCAAATGTTATCTAGATTTTTCAAGAGACATGCTAACGCAGATTCTCCGGCACATATCGTGATTCACGTAAAATGCTCACAGAAAGCATTGTTGAACATGACATAAGTGCACAAGAAACATGCCACATGCTGAAAAAAATGCCACTTGGTTATGTGCAGTCGTCCAGTTTGTATCATTAAATGTTGGCAAAAAAAGATCTATGAGACGTGTCGTTGAAAGTGATTCCGATGCACAATAAACAACCAATTTTTTGGATGCATATAAAGTTCTTCCTTGTAAACCATGAAACACCTACCACTTATTCAAGTTACTCGAGATTGGAGCTTACAACAAGAACTGTAAAGGTGATAAATGGAAAAAGAAACCAACTACAAGCAATTGTTCGAGTCCACTCGAGATTTGTGGATGTCCACTGCTCATGAATCAACGTCATATGACCTTTTTTTGTTGGTCATAAACTCCTTTTATAGAATCCTTTCAGAAATAGTGCCTCTGAATTTGGCTCAAGCCCACATGACATCAACGGCACTTGGAATATGTTCAAACACAACTACAAACCATGGCATGTTTTACGCACTACCGCAGACACAGGACATGATACAGATGTTAGTTCTGACTCTGAGGTCGAATGCAGTATTCAACACAAACCATTGCAAGAATGACAGGTCTTCGCACAACTTTGTCCATGAAACAACACGGGTCTTGACAGTCTTGAAATGTTGGGGAAACGAGATTTTGACATACATAATAATTGGAACATACATGGTGTTACGCATGATTTGCAGATAACCGGTTCATCATTCATTAAGAGAGAAAAGGAAGACACAAATAACACCAACATGTATGCCACACCACCATCTACCACACTACCTTTGTCTTCAGAACAACAACTAGCTCTTAATACCATACTGCACCATTCAACAAACAAAACACTTCTACCTCCACTAAGATTGATAATTCAAGGAACAGCTAGCATAGAAAAATCATTTCTGATAAATAAAATCTGAAATTCATTTACATCAGCATCAACCATATCTCCCTCGCCTCTTCTTCTGCTCGCCCCTACCCATGTTTCAACATTCAACATCTCCGCAACCACAATCCATGCAACCCTCTATATTCCAATCAAATAATTAAAACACCTTGAAGGCCAAGCATTATCGTCTTTTTAAGAGTCGTTAAAACATATATAATATGTTCTTATTGATGAAATGAGTTTCATCGGCCCAAAGTTGCTAAGAAAAATTAACAGTAGGCTATGCAAGGCTTTCCCACACTCAAAAAAATTTGAAGTTGGAAACAGATCAATCATCCTCCTCGACAGCCTCGGGCAATTACCACCGGTTATGGGCAGTCCTCTTTATGCAAGTAAATCCTATGGAGCCACCCTTTGGAAGGGATTTCATCTATCCATTACATTGCAAACAATATTTCGTCAACAAAGAATAACCGATGCACAAGTTTCATTCCGAAATTTACTACTCAACATGCGAAATTCAACCCCTCTTATTGAGGACTGGGAACTCCTAATGTCTCTCACAGAAACACACCTAACTCAGCAAGAGCTCAAAAATTTTAAGGATGCACCACATTTGTTTGCAAAAAATTACCTCGTGGACTCCCACAACCTTCAAATGATGAAGGCATTGAATGTTCTAATCACCCAATCCATTGTTGAAAGTAATAGACGAGTTGGACCAATAAATCTTGATGATGATCAGTTGGAGCACAAAATTTGTTGTGCAAACAAAAAAAAAATCATGCTTATTGCAAACTTACGGGTTTATGTAGGTCTCGTAAATGGTGCTACAGGAACAATCACCGATATTGTTTATGACACATCAATGCCACCACCAGCATTTCCTTTATTTGTTGTCAAATTTGATAGATACAATGGCCCATGTTGGGATCCCTTTAACCCGTTACATATTCCAATACCCCCTATTTTGAGAGGGAATCGAAGACAATTGCCGCTTAAAATGGCCTAGGCGTTAACTATCCATAAGTCCCAGGGACTTACTATGCATAGAGCAACTGTCTACATTGGAACCAATGAAAGGCAGGGTCTGACATTCATAGCTTTCGCCAGAGTTCCCTCACTTGCAAATCTATGCATTTAACCTCCTTTTTCATTTGAAAGGTACTCAAAAATGGCACACGTAACACCACTTGCAGCAAGAAAAAACGAGGAAGCAAGACTACTATCACTCAACCCTTTGTAAATACTACACTTTGCTTTGATATCAGCTCCGCTACTACTTTACTCAACACTTCTTCTATCCTAGATGACATTTCCGTTCAAGGGGGCACAAATGTACTCATGCTTACCAAAAATAAAATTACCCTCAAAAGGCTACCATTTATGATATAATTCTTCTCATGTTAAGTTCAAATTAAATATTCCGCAAAACGATACCACTCATATGAGATTTGTAAATGTATATGTACAAATTTGTAACAAGTTTGAAATGAAGAGATGAAACCTTTAAATGAAGTGGTTCATCTATAAATCTACAATTACAAAATTGCACTTTTCAACATACATGTTCGATTTTTCCTTTTTATTGTTGCCCGTTTCTTTATGTTAACCAACAACACATTTTTAATGTCTTCATCTGCACACAAATACCTACAATTTTAAAATGTTGAGAAAAAATGGTGCAATTTATAGTTGTTTCTATCCAAAAGTTTTATACATTAGATCACTTTTTTGCACTTTGAATAGTTTTAAGGGTTAGACCTCATGTTTGCGCTTTTCAAATGAAGTGACTCATCTATATTTCTACACATACAAAATCAATCACCCATAGTTTAAACAAACACAACTACAAAAATAAAAACTATCCCTATAACACAAATAACATATATTGTTTTTTGTTTGCAAAATGCCTCAAAGAAATGTGGTCTTGTTGAATGCTATGATTGTAAGATATGCACAAAAGAGCTCTAACAATGATGCACTCAAAATCATTGAGGTAATAAAGAAATTTGGAATGTACCATAACCATTTCAGATTTGTTTATATATAATTGCATATTCTGTCTTATTTTAATTTCATGGAGAGATAATATGTTAAGGCACTTAGTCATTCTTTCAATCTACTTTGACAACAACACTTCACATTCACAACATTCTTGAGAGCGAGTATTAGCAAACTTACATGTCTCACTTGCATTTGTATTCAATTATTACACAACTAACTATTATCTAACATCCCTTCTAATGTATTTTGCAATATTTATTTTGGCTTTAATAGAAAATCAGCATTGAAAATCACACCCCCTTATCAACATCAACCACAAAAGTAATAATTGTCTTTCTAAATATAATAACATATACCATTCAGCGTTCACATTGCATTGTACACATGTGATTGCTAGTATATATTTGGTTTAGTTTTAATATTTTAATAAGTATAGGTTAAAAATTAGATTAAATTTTATATTGGCCCCATTTAAATTATTTGGGAGACCTTGAGTTTTACTTTGAATTTACCCCGCCCGTGTTGCACAATAAAGAATTATACAATTTAAATAAAATATTTCAAATTTATTTACCTTTGGTGAGTGTGGTTTCACCAACCAAAATTCTTTATTAGGGTAATTTTCCACCACCACAAAAAACATCAATTTAAATAAAATATCTCAAATTAATGCACCCATACCTATTTTTGCTAGTGTGTTTCACAAACCAAAATTCTTTATTCAAGTAGGGTAATTTTCCACCACTACAAAAACATTGTAAAATATTTCCACATAAATACCCCATGGGTTATAACCATCCATTAACTACTGCTCTAGTACCATGTTAAGACCGAGATATTAAATCAACATAATAAATAATGTTAAACAAACATTTTAAACATAAAATAAAGTAAATAACAATGGAGGGTTAAAAACCACACAAGATAATTCCATTTATCCATAAAATAATATTAACTCCAAAAGCACCCCATTTAATAAAACCAATTAACCATAAACAATATAGTTTATATTAATTAATTAAGAATATAAATATTTGGAATTATTTGATTATAAATTAAGGTTTATAACACACTTAATATTATGTTCTAACAAATTGTATCATTATATATGTTTCTCAAATACAATATTTTTATTAGATTAGGCAAAAAACATAGATCGGCTCCCAGGGGCCAATACAAAAGAGAGGAATGCAACCAGAAACAAAACAGGAAAAGAAACCAGAAAAGGGTCCTAAAAAGATGAGTTAAACAGGCTTAACTCTTACATTGCAGGATTTGGACCCCAGAGAGAACAAAAAAGACCTAAAAACAATAGGACACTACAGTTCATCAGTAGTCCACACACAATTTAGAGAACAAAAAACCTCTGCAACATGTCAAAAACCACTGAAGGCCCCAGACTAGCAGTGGCCATCCTAGATTCCAGTACCACCTACTCCTCCTCTAAGCTACTTATCATTGATATTCATTGAGATTCAAATACAATATTATTGTTGATATAATTTTCTAATTATTATTTTTGTTTATTGTTCAATTATAAAATTGAATTTATGAGTTATTTGGAATATATATAACAATAATATAAGATTTAAATATTATAATACAATATATGTTTGAAAATTATAATGTGTCGAAGGGCCCTTGGTCTATTGGTGTGGTGTATGGCTTTCAATGAGCCCACCAGGGATCAAATCTTGCTGAGTGCAATGCCTAAAGATACTTGACACGGAGAATCAAACGGTTGAGACCAGGGTCGTGCACTGGGTTATTTTGGTCAGGATCGTGCCTTGGGTGATTTTGACAGCGTGGATGCCCCTTACTCATAGTTGCTTAGCTGAAGGTGATCATTGGTTTAGTTTCTTCGCTTACTTTGCATTGTTGAATCTATATGTTCCCTCCGGAACGTAGGCAGAGATGTCATTAAACTATGTAATCCAGTGCCCAATTGTAACAACCTTAGAGATGCTCAATCAAAATAAAATAAAATTATAATGTAGTATTTTTAATAATTACTACAATATATATTTAAAAATTATAATGTAGTATTTTTAATAAGTATTATTATACAATTATTTGCAATAAGTCAATTATAAATAATTATATTGCTTTTTTTTTGCGGGGGGTGTGGGGAGGTTCTATTTTGCGTCATAATTCCATTATCAATTATTTTCAAAACCAAGATATTTTACAATGCAAACCTAGCCAAACCCAGCATTGTTAAACATATTTAGTAGAGATGAGAAAATGGTTATCTTTGCACAACACTAACACTAAGGTGTTCCAACACACACTCTCTTGGCAATGTGTACTACTTCTCAACAACATGGATGTCCTTAACTACTTCTCGGGCTGCACTAGCTAAGTACACATTACAAGTTTCTTTACTTCAATGAAATTTTCTTTTAGCAAAAAAACAAGTGTTTTGCTTTCTGCTAAAACTACCCAACATAGCCGCCTTAATGCTAAACACTCCCCAATGAGCATTGTAAGATCCTACATTAGCCATTTCATAGTTTTGATGGTTCCGACTTTCATCTGTCCATACTCTTTGGGAGTTCATGCTCCCCCACATGGCTATTTGAATTGGTGTCTTAACCACATGGCTATTTGTATTGGTTCTGTAACCACATGGGTTGGGGGTTTATGGCTTTGCATTTACTCCTTGTTTATTTTCAGTGCTTTGTTTAGTATTGAGCCCATGGTCATTTTACCCTAGCAAGTTCTGATGTGATTGAATGCATTCTAGAGTTCTATTGACCATCTTTTGGTCATTTGTGGATATTAATATAGTCTTCTTTCTTTCTCTCTATATATGATGGTCATGACCCATTGACAGCTTTAGATGGCATGCATCCATATGTTATCTACAAATGCCTTAAGAGTCGTGTAGACAGTATCAAAATGTTTTTTCACTATTGGGGCCTTGCTTTTGTAAATCAAACTCATTGGTTGTTTTTCTCAATTGCATAAAAGTGTCAAAGTATATGCAGATTGGTTAATGAAATGGTGAGGAGTTGTAATATTTCCTTCCCAATCAAAGACTTTTGGCCTATTTTCTCAACCCGACGGCCAAAAGAAAAATATAAGGGTGACTTAAGTTCTATTACTTTATTATAAAGTGCTTTAAAAAAATAAACAAAACATTATAAAAAAACATTTATAATAATTTAATGAACTTAATAATAAAATAAAATATAGAAAAGACATACATAATAAAGCACTTAGTATAAATTGTATTTATTTAGAAGAAATGTGACTTGCCTTACGGGAATAAAAAATGGTTAAAACTATAAAAGTTCATGGGACAAATGTATTTTCCCTATAAAAATGAGACTTGCATTAGGAGGGAAAAAGTTGTCGAAAAAAACATTTAATATGGGAAAATATTAAATGAATGCATAGGGAAAATCATTGTAAGTTGATTGGATATTGTAGAGGTTGTTTTGGGTCTCTTCTTCCTTTATAAGAAGAAGTTGACTAGAGAATTATCCTCTAAATTCATATTTGTATGTGGAACATTTTAGCTTGCATCTTTGATTTTCTAAGGACAAAAACCCTTAGAGATTCACTATAGAGGATGAAAACCCTCTAAGAGCCCTAGTTGAAGGACGAAAACCCTTCCTCTAGTTTGTGAGAATTCTCTACACAAGGGTTTCCATTGAGCTTACACATATCTTTGTTATTTCAATAGTTGTATGAAGAGTAATTTGCAGTAAGGGTTTGAAGAATATAATTACAACAATGTTTTGTTAATTGTACAAGGTGGAGCAACCCACTTGTTGGCTAGTTTATGTTGCAAAAAATACATTTCAGGTCTGAATATTATAGTCATATATTGTGTTGATTTTTGAGAATCAAAATAAATTAATTTCATAATTTTTGGAGCTAGATAATAATATAAAGAACACAAGGGAAATATTTTTGGAATTTTTCAGTCAATATAATGCTGCTAGAAATTTACAGCATACCTAAAATAGCTGGAAAACTTCGAAAATTAATATCTTTCCGAATACAAGTGCAAAAATGATGAAACTTGGGAAATAACATATATAAATATAGAAGATGTCTTTCCAACCTTCAGATCTGAAAACGGCCAACTGAAAACCCTAGAAATTAGGGTTGCAATCTCCCAAACAAGTCGCCCCCTTGGTAGATGGCCAAAACCCTTGTGAAATCCTCTGTAGATAATGTCAAACCCTTTCTCTATGGCTGTCGTAGGTCTGATCCGAAAACCAGCGGAAAATCTCCACAAAAACTCTCAAAAACCCTCAAACCCTAATTCTGAAATTCCTGAAAATACCTCTGTAAAAACAGCCCTGAAATCCACTCCAAATGACAAGCTAGGGTAGATCTTTCACTACCGAAGAATGCCCTGCTAGCTAGGGATGGATCTTTCACCACCGAAGCTAGGGTTCCCATGGGATCTTACTCCACAAGCTAAATAGTTGCAAATAGCACTTGCACATGAAAAGAAAATAAGTGTATGCATGAATGTCTATCCCTTCACTCCTCTCCTTTTATAACCTTTTTCATGTCAAGGAACCCTAAAACCCCCAAGTCACACTTTCCCATGGAGAGGGCCCATTTAATAAATATTTTAAAGTTACTTTTTCCCCCGCTAGGCGCCTTGGCCCAAAAAGGCGCCCCCAACAAAGAAATATAACATTAAATGCAATATATATCCCCTCAAGTCGCCAAAAAGGTACTTTAAGTGGCCCCAACGAAGAAATATAACATCTAGTCCTTTTAAAAGCTCTTTATAACCTTGTCGATGGAAATAATAATAATTGGACTAGATACCCATACCCAATAGCTCATAGTGTTTGTAACCCCTTGGGCATGACTAGGGTTAGGACACGCATTGGCCCTTAGGCCATGGGTGAGGGAAACGGGACATTACAGTCCTCCCTTCCCAAAATTTGCTTGTCCCCAAGCAAATGCAAACCAGGATGCTGTAGAATCTGTTCTCCTTCCCAAGTAGCATCCTCCAGAGGTAACCCCTTCCATCGTACCAAATATTCTGTGATATCTTTGTTCCTGAGCTTCCTCTGTCTGACATCAATAACAGAGTCTGGTTCTAAAACCAGCTTTCCCTCCTCATCTAATGGTGGCAACTCTGTATAAGGTACAATGTGTTGTCTTAGGGCCTTCTTAAGGCATGACACATGGAAAACATTATGTATCTTACTGTGCTCTGGAAGATCCAACTCATATGCAACCGAAACCACTCACCAGACTACCCTGTATGGACCATAAAACCGTGGTTTCAGCTTTTCTACCCCCTTCTACTTGAGTGATGACTGTCGGTATGGCTGTAGACGTAAGAACACCAAGTCCCCTGCCTCGAAGGACCTCTCGATTCTGTGCCAATCCGCATAAACCTTCTGCTGATTTTGTGCCTTCTGGAGGTTCTCCTTAAGAGCTCGCAGGGTATCTTGGTTCTCTTGTAACCAATCCCGCGCTTTGGGAGCTCGACTATCTGATAATACCAAATCAGCAAATGACATGGCATCGTATCCATACAAAGCTCTGAAAGGAATCATGCCGATACTCATCTGATACGTGGTATTCTAGCAATACTCACCCATATGCAACCATCTAATCCATCCCTGTTGATGTCCTGTCACATAACTCCGCAAATAGCCCTCTATCCATTTGTTGACAATCTTTGTTTGTCCGTCAGTCTGAGGGTGGTAGCTCGTGCTAGAAGTCAACTCGGTGCCGACAAGTCTGAAAATCCCCTGCCAAAAGGTGCTCATGAAGATCTTGTCCCTGTCACTGATAATATTTTTAGGCAACCCATGTAGCCTAAAAATCCCTGTATAAATAACCTGAGCCACGTCAGTTGCCTCATGCTTCTTAGGTAGAGAAAAGAAGTGTGCATACTTGGTCAATCGATCAACTACCACATAAATGCAATTGTGCTCATGCACCATAGGGAGTCATGTGATGAAGTCCATCGATATGCTCTTCCACTTCTGCTCAGGGATGGGAAGAGGCTGAAGCAACCCTGCAGGAAAAGAGTGCTCCGATTTGGTTTGCTGGCAAACCATACATTCTCTGACATGATTAAGGACATCGTCCTTCATCCCCTTCCAAGCAAATCTCTCCCTGATGTACCTGTATGTTTTGAAATATCCGGGGTGTCCTGCTAGTGGTGTGTCATGTACGACATGACGGATCTTGCCCTTCATCTTAGACCCCGGTACAAGGAAAATCTGATCCTTGTAGAAAATGAGATCATCTACCACCCTGTATCGGTCATCTTTGATAATGCCATCCATGATCTCGCATGCAAACTGATTCTTGGAGTACTCAACAAGTATGTGAGCCTTCCAATCTGCTGAAATTTCGGACATAGAACTCAACATAGTAGTAAGGTAAGGCCTCCTAGATAAAGCATCAGCCACAACATTATTCTTACCTCTAGTGTATTCTATATCAAATTCATACGTTTGTACCTTGTTCACCCATCTCTACTGGCGGTTGTTGAGATCCTTTTGCCCCAAGAAGAACCTCAAGCTATTGTGATCAATGCGTACCACGAACTTGCTGCCCACAAGGTACTGTCTGAATTTGGCCAAAGCATGCATGATGGCCAACATCTCCTTGTCGTAAATCGAATACCCCCTCTCCACGGGGCTCAATTTCCGACTCTCGTAAGCAATGGGGTGCCTATCCTGCATAAGCACTGCTCCAACCCCCTCACCTGATGCATCACACTCTAGAACAAATGGCCGAGAAAAATCTGGTAATGCAAGGACAGGGCATGAACTCATCACCTCCTTGAGATGATCAAAAGTCTGTTGTGCCGCTTCTGACCAAGCGAAAGCTCCCTTCTTGGTCAAATCTGTCAGTGGGGCAGTCAACCGTGAGAAATTCTTCACGAACCTTCTGTAATAGGTGCATAGTCCCAAGAATCCCCTCAAGTGTGTCAACGTCCTGGGTGGAGGCCAATCCAAAATTGCATGTATCTTCTCTCTGTCCACCTTTACTCCCCCTCCACCAATCACATATCCCAGACATAACAACTCTGTCATGCCAAACTCACATTTAGAAGCTTTTGCATATAGCAAATTAGCTTCTAGTATTCCCAATACCTTGTCAAGGTGGCGGATATGGCTCTCCCAAGTCCTACTGAGACCAATATATCATCGAAGAAGACCAAAACAAATTTCCGCAAATGGCGGTTGAACACGTGGTTCATGCAAGACTGGAATGTAGCTGGTCCGTTAAATAGTTCGAATGGCATCACTAGGAACTCAAAATGTCCATAATGACATCTGAAAGCGGTCTTATGCACATCCTGCTCCCTAACCTTGATCTGGTGATATCCATATCGTAAATCTATTTTAAAAAAATAGATTGCTCCATGTAGTTCATCTAGTAGCTCATCAATACGCAGCATTGGATATTTGTTTTTGATTGTCCTCTTGTTCAATGCCCGATAGTCGATGCACATCCGCATGGTCCCATCCTTCTTTTTTACCAACACCACCGAGGAAGCGAAAGGACTAGAACTCGGCCTAATGTGCCCCATGTTAATAAGCTCATGGATGGTCCTCTCAATCTCATCCTTAAACCGTTTGGGGTGACGGTAAGGAGTAGTAACTACTGGTCTAGTGTCCTCGAGCTCAATCACATGCTCGAATCCCCTCTGGCGGTACACCCAGTGGTATGTCGCTAAAAACTGCATTGTGTTTGTTCAATAGCCCCCTGTATATCCACATGATACTCTGGTTGTCCATCCTCCGAGTTCTTGGTAGAAACCCAGCACTGTACTGCCCAATCCACCCCATTGTGTCTGTGAATCCTCTCAATCCTCTTTGTTGTAACGACCCTGGGTGCCTCTGAAGATAAATCCCTCAAGGTTACATTCTTCCCCTCGGACTTGAACTTGAGTTCCATCGTCTAAAAGTTAGTCTGAAATTCTCCAAGAGAATGGAGCCATTGTACACCGAGCACAAGGTTGGTCTCTCCAATACCAACCACATCGAACTCATCGGTGACTGTATGGTTTCCCATGGTGATACTCAACTACGGAACTCGTTGCATGCATCTCATGGACTCACCATTGGCTACCACTACATTGAAACCCTCAAAGTCTTCTGCCTGTAATCCCCGCTTTTCTACCAAAGATGCATCAATGAAATTGTGGGTCGCCCCACTATCAATGAGTACTACCACTCTCTGACCCTGTAATGTACCCCTGACTCTGAATGCCTTGTACCTCAGGGTACTTGACAAAGTAACATTAGTCTCCTGGGGAAAAATCTCCTCCTCTTGTTCAACCCCTACACTATCCAACGCCTCCTCATCTTCATCTTCTAACTCCTGATGGTACCGCTCTTCCTCGTTCTCGCTCTCCTCGAAGACCTCTATGAATTGGGCCCTTCCCTTTCCTCTACAATCATGTCCTAGAACCCATGGTGTGCGGCAATCGAAACATAGTTTCTTTCGCCTCAACTCCTCCTTGTCCTCTCTCGATACAAATGGTCTCCTTGTGGTATCCTGCCTGGGTGGGGGCCCCTTGGGCTGTGAACCATCAGCTCTTGAAGGAAAACCCTTAGGCTCAATTCGAGGGGGAAACCTCGATTTTGGAGTGGACAACTCCAAATCACGTGCTCGCTTAATTGCCTCATGTAGGGAGGAAGGCTCAAATGCCTTCACAAATCCTGCTAAAGCGTCAGTCAATCCTGCCATGAAGAGTGAAGTCAATTCCCTGAAGTGCCTATCTGGGTCCCTCTTGTCGAACATGCTCATCAATCTCTATGTAAAATCTGCATAGTAGTGATATGCATGTGCGTCTGTGTGACCAATCCATGATGCCACCAGTCGTGGGCATCTCCCTCGAGGTGTAGGATAGCAAACTTAATTGCATCTTCTTTGCGCATGGGATTCAAGTCGAAGTAAGTCTTCAACTTCTGGATCCAAGACTAGGCGATACACTTCTTTGAGCCATCGAAGTGCGGAATAGAGATTCGTCCTAATCTCCTCTGAAACTCGAGTACCTGTGGTGGGTAATCTCTCCTAAGCCTGCTCCTGATCTTCATTTTGCAATATTCCTGAAATGGCATGTTGTCCCAGAAACCCTCACTCAATGTCCGGTACTTCTCCCAACAAGATTCCTCATCCACAATGTCTGCAGGCTGTCGTGTCAGCGAAACTTCCGGATCCTTCAGGAAAGAAGGCTCGTGGAGTCCCAAGGGCCTGATAGAAGCATAAGGGGACCCTTGCCCCGAATGTCCACTCTCACCTCTATTACCATGTTGTCCCATATTGCTAGCTTCTCCTTTCTCCGCATGAGCCTCGATCCTACCCTGTGTTAACCTCTCAGTGAGCTGGCTCAAATAAAGGTTGGTAGTTTCCTGTTGCTTCACCATATTGGTGAACAGTCGTTTCATCAATCTACTCCCAACTCTTCACTGTCTCTGTCTCCCATCTTTCAACCCCAACAGGCTGGAGAAACAATAGCTCTGATACCACTGAAATATCCCTTGCTGGGATCTTACAACAAAATGGACAAAATACAAAAATTTGCAACAAATTTTAAATCTGATTTTTATGCAGAAAATTATAGCTAGGGTAGCGAACAGTAAAATATGAATAACTCTCACAATATCCGTTCAAAACACTTGAAATTTTAAATGGAACTAGATAATAATATAAAGAACATAAGGGAAATATTTTTGAAATTTTTTAGTCAATATAATGCTGCCAGAAATTTACAGCATGCCTAAAATCGCTGGGAAACTTCGAAAATTAATATCTTTCCGAATACAAGTGCAAAAATGATGAAACTTGGGAAATAACATATATAAATATAGAAGATGTCTTTCCAACCTTCAGATCTGAAAACGGCCAACTGGAAACCCTAGAAATTAGGGCTGCAATCTCCCAAACAAGTCGCCCCCCTTGGTAGATGGCCAAAACCCTTGTGAAATCCTCTGTAGATGATGACAAACCCTTCCTCTATGGTTGCCGTAGGTCTGATCCGAAAACCCGCTGAAAATCTCCACAAAAACTTTCAAAAACCCTCAAACCTTAATTCTGAAATTCCTGAAAATACCTCTGTAAAAACAGCCCTGAAATCCACTCCAAATGACAAGCTAGGGTAGATCTTTCACTATCGAAGAATGCCCTGCTAGCTAGGGATGGATCTTTCACCACCGAAGCTAGGGTTCCCGTGGGATCTTACTCCACAAGCTAAATAGTTGCAAACAACAGTTGCACATGAAAAGAAAAGAAGTGTATGCATGAATGCTTATCCCTTCACTCCTCTCCTTTTATAACATTTTTCATGTCAAGGAACCCTAAAACCCCCAAGTCGCACTTTCCCATGGAGAGTGCCCATTTAATAAATATTTTAAAGTTACTTTTTCCCCCCTAGGCGCCTTGGCTCAAAAAGGTGCCCCCAACAAAGAAATATAACATTAAATGCAATACATATCCCCTCAAGTCGCCAAAAAGGTACTTTAAGTGGCCCCAACGAAGAAATATAACATCTAGTCCTTTTAAAAGCTCTTTATAACCCTGTCAATGGAAATAATAATAACTGGACTAGATACCCATACCCAATAGCTCATAATGTCTGTAACCCCTCAGGCATGACTAGGGTTAGGACACGCATTGGCCCTTAGGCCATGGGCAAGGGAAAAGGGACATTACACAATAACGAGCAGACCACAAACTAGCTAAATATTTAACTACAACAAAGATGGCAAACAAAATTTGGAATGACATTTTTTTCTATGGAATTACTCCCCTGTTAAGAGTACACAACTTTTTCTCCAACCCTTTAATTAGAAAATTACTAACTATTATGATTGTCAGCGAGTAAAATTTGTTAGTCTATTTTCTAAATAAAATAATGATGACCAGGAGCAATGATATTTTAGGTAGCTTGCATAAAATATTTCCCAAGTGAAAGCTTTCCTAGAGGAGATACATCTATAGAGACACAGAGAAACCACATATCTACTATGCATAGTATTAGTAAAAAGTAATAAGATATTGTTATGTTTCATGCTACAGCTATAGCAAAAGCATAATTGAAGCAATACAAAGTTGCCAGTTTTTCTCTTGAGAAATGTCTAGTAACTGTCATCATCTGTTTGTGGCCTTCTCAGATAGTATCGTAAGCAATTCATCAAGACCTGATAACATTGAAGCACAATAGCAGATTAAAATCTATAATAGATTGGTGATAAATAGCAGAGGGAATAAAAAAGATACCTCTGCCATAGAACTCTGCAATGCAGATAAAATCGAAGCACAAAAGCTGATTAAAATCTGTAATAAATTGGTGATAAATAGCAGAGAGAATTAAAAAAATACCTCTGCCATAGAACTCCGCAAGGCAGCTCCTTGGTAGCTTACATGAAACTTATCTTTTGCAACCAGACCCTGAGTATAAAGAAAGGTCTATCAGAAGAATAACGCTCAACAACAAAACAATTACCCCGAACACACAAAAGTTTTTTTAAAAAAAAAGCTTCATTTGCTACAATTTTATTGTATGATTGAGTCTATACCTCAGTATCAATCTCTGCCGACTCGACAGTGACATTGGTATCAGCCATGATCTTGATAACCTCCATTAGCAAGCCAGGACGGTCAGCTGTTTCTAAATATAGCAAGCTGTATTTGCAAAGTTACCTACCATAAGTCTTATTTTGTATCTAAATAAAGAAAACAAAATCAAATAATATAGAAAAAAATGCTGCAAAAAAAATATACAAAGAAAATTTGTCAAAAGCATCATTACACAATCAGCCTAGATCTGGACCAGATCCAATTCAGACCATATTTTTTCGTACTGACCAGATCAGACCAATTTGGCTCCAGATCTTTGAAAGATCCCCAATAGATCTTTTGCCCTAAATCAGATTTTTTATGACTTGCAAATAATAAAATGTGACTGTTGGAAACCACGGCAAGCAAACTAGGGCAAAACTGGATTCATTCTAGGAAATGCGACTAGGGTTTGGGAGTGAAACTCATGCAAATGACACTCAGAAAATAATTTTTTATCATAATTGATTACCACAATTTTTAGAAGCCGGAATATAGAAATCAGAATTTATTGCAACTAAAATAACTCAGAAAAACAGATCTGAAATTTGGTTATAAAATTGCCTGGAAACCCTCTAAGAACTACTCAGAAAATTATAAAATTATTGTGCTTGATTTATAAAAAAATGAAAAATTTAGCCAATAAATTTCAGATGAAAGTACCTCCGAAATAATGCCCAAATAGATACAACAAGTTGACCCAATAGAATAAAAACTGCTGCAATTTTATTTACCAAAATATTTCGAAAACACTGCTGGAAATCACTGTTGCAAATGCTCACAAATATGATTACAACCAATGGGAAATTCTAGGTGAAAATCACTCTCAAACTCCTGGGGTTTTCGTCCACAAAAATTAAATTCACACGGGGTTTCGTCCTTAGAATTTTCTACAAAAGCTGGAAGCTCAATACAAGAGAAAATATGATGTATAAAATCTGAAATGTCTCACACCCAAGTTGACTTTTCCTTATAAAGGAGAAATGACCCAAATCGACCTCCAAAGCAACCAATCAAATTTTATGCAATCCCTAGGCCAGGTCGCGTTTTTCTAATGAGGCTTTATGGCACATTCCTCTATTTTTTAACCTCATGTGCAAGTCACATTTCTCCTATAAATACAATTAAAATTAATTGTATTTTTACATTGGTACTTTCCAAAGTTTTATTTTAATATTAAGCTTTATTACTTTATTATTTGTGCATTTTATAATTTTATATTTTAATATTTGCACAATATAATAAAATAAATAAAACTTAGTCACCCTTGACTTACCCTTTGGCCGTCGGGTAGACAAAAATGGGCCAAAGGTCTTCGATATGAACTATCCAAAAATAGGGACATTACAATCTTTTTTTATTTTTTATTTTAAAAAATAAAACTAAACAATAAACTGTATTTTTTTATGTTTTACATACATTTATGTTAGGTGTTGTAAGTTGCTTAGCTTGCCCAGGACTCCCTTGCTTAAGCGTACAACATAAGGAATGCTACTTATACACTACGAATGCTTACACTTATTATATGCATGGTACTACAAAAGTCTTCTAGTACGCATTGATTGCTACATCAGATAGTAAGTACTTTTCCCTCACTAGGAAGGTCATCTCCTTTCTTTCAGTGGGTTACTCTACAAGACGAATGGTCTTATATAGCCTTTTTATACCAAGAGAAATAACCTTTTATAACAAAACCCCTTCCTAACTACTATAATGTTATATAATGATACTGTAATCACTTTACATCTAACCCCCCAAATATTAATTAAGCATCCTCCTAAATTCTTTCTTCAACCAATGGAAAAGAGTAGGGTCAAAAATCATTGCACATCAGACTATGAAAGAATCACTCATCACATTGCTAGACATGTTCGTAGCTTGAATAAGTTGCAAAGGCATCGAAAAAATATAGATCTATTTTTTATGTATCTTCAGGTAGTGAGTGCATCTTCAGCTGCGATTGATTGTAACAAACAAAATCTAATGATTGGAGCCGGCTACAATTCACTACTGACTGCTAATTGTGTTACTGTTGTGCTGATCTGCTTATAGCCAAAACTTGATAAGAAATTCTTATACTTTGCTTGATGCACAAGAACTCTCTCTTTCTGAAACAACAATATCTATTCAGATCGACTTCCTTAAGTAACTGCAATTAATTACGATAAGGCTCATTGATAGTTCAATGCTTGAAAATGATTCTCAATTTGATACACCAGTTGAATTCATCATAGTGCTTCTCAGTGTGTAGTCACAGCAGGTCAACAGCCTTTGCAATAATACATAGGAGTTGTTTACTTGTAGTGACATGTATCATTTTGAGAAATATGGATCTTTACCATAAACATCAAATACTGGTAATCCTTAAAATCAATTGATAAAAAAGGTTTTAGAATGGGCATTGGTCATTGTCAATCAACACCACTTGTATTCAAGTTTGTGGATTGCTATTAGTATGTGTGTGTGTGTGAGAGAGAGAGAGAGAGTAACGCATACGGCCTATTGACATACTCGTGTGCGTCCGTCTTTTATTAACCAAATAAGAAGTTGCATATCATGCGAGGAAGTGACACATGAATAACTAACATACATTAACTAATAGTCAATTAGTTATGTTTAATATCTTTAATAACTCAAAAACTAAACTGGAAACTACTCCAAGTTTGTCCTGAAATTTTACAAATAAAATGGGACCAAGAGGTTAAGTCATTACATCTACAGGCTGCTCCATAGATATCAATCTGAAATCTGCAATCCACTGGCGTTTTTCTGTTGTCCAATGTATGAGCTTTAGTTGAGATAAAAGCTAAGAAACGTCACTAACAGCAAAATATAGATAGGGGCATGTGGACATAAGACAAACCAGGCTTCCCAGCAATCATCTATAGAATGATTCATTGACCGATGATGAATCATCGTTGGCTGGTAACTTCAGCCCAACCTCCATAGTTCTTAATAAAGAATCTTGGAGATGCTGATCAATCTTAATATCCCGGGCTTGTGGAGCTTGCTTAAGCCCATACATTGAGTGCATTGACTTAATCAAACTACAACCTAGATGATCACGACCAGGTACCTCAAAACCTTCAGGCTGCACCATGTAGACCTCCTCATCCAAATCTATGTTCAAGAAGGAACTCTTTACATCCATCTGCAATACCTTCCAAACAAACTGAGCTGCTATGGAGAAAAGCAATCGAAATGTGGCCATCTCTGCAGTACAAGCAAATTTTTTCTCATAGTCTAGACATTATTCCCTCCTCTTGTCAAAATCCTTTCACAACAAGACAAAGCTTGTACTTGTTCATAGTACCATTGGCTTTTCTTTAGACTTTGTATATGCATCTAATGGGTTTTTTACCAAGTGGTAGTTTCACTAACTCACCAGGCGGCAACTCACATACCAGTGATTCCACCAATTCCCAAGTATGATTCCTTTTGGAAGAATTCACATGGGTTTAGTTGGTAGAAAATGTCCAAAACATGTGCAAACATGGAGTTGTAATTATTACCCCTTACTTTTAAAATTTACCGCTACATACTCATTAGTGGGGACCCCTTTCACACTAACCCCTATTTATACCGATATACCGGTGCAAAAGATGTAAATAGAAATCACATCTTGTATGTTCAGACATGTTATGTACCAACTTATCAAGATGACCACTCGATGGATTCTTCATCAAGGCATCATATTCAGCATTCATGGAAGTCTCTCGTTCAGGTATGCCTTTTGCATTAGAATAGCATTGTGATTCAATTGCCATAGAAAGATTAGAAGTGAGAGCGCAATGAACATGCCCTACTAGATTAACCTTGTTTCCAGTGCTCCAGGCCAATGCCTTTGATTGAGGCACTTCATCTTTCCACGCAACCTGGATTGTGGAATCTTTCTCCACAACTATCTATGCATTTGATTGAGGCCTTCCATCCTCCTGCACACCTTGTTTAGTGGAGTCTCCCTCCATATCTAGTGCGTATATGTTAAATATGGCAAGGTCATCAAGCCTATACAAGTCACCTTGCCCAATGCCTAGGGACACTACCCTGCCTTGTTTCACATCAAATCAAAGACACTTCTTCCCAGATAAATTTATAGCAATGTTGGGATTTTCTATTAACTGACTAATAGACAAGATTGTTATTCATGCTAGGAACATACCTAACATTCTTTACTATGAATTTTTTAGCACTGTTCAATACCATGCAAGTATCTCCTATCCCCTCTACTACAAGTGACACCTCATCAACTAATAAAATTGAATCAGAAATGTTTGTATTTGCAATAAATTTTATATATCATTCCCTTCAATGCGTAAAATGTTTAGATGTGCAAAATCAATGAACGACCAACGGGTAGTGCTTTCATTTGAGTATGGTGCCACCAGGGCATACTCTTCTTGAGAATCCCATTCATCTTCAACTACTGCCACATTTGCCTGAAGCTCACAGCCTTTAGTTTTGAGAAAAATCATGTTGTTGCTTTTGACAATCCTTTTTGACATGCCCGACCTTATGATAGTAATAGCATGTCACCTAATATTGTGAAGTAGATCCTTTAGAGCTGCGCTTCCACTTCCCATTCAACTATGCAGCAAATGCACTCTCTGTATGTCCAAAAGTAGACTCACTTGTTTGTGTCCACTTGTGTTCATTCTGCAGCAGATAGGAACTAACCTGATCAAATGTCATGGTATGTCTTTCTGTCATCAAGTGTAAAGCCTCCATAAATGTTTTACAAGAGAGAGTTAAAATATTTAGAACAAGAGAAACTAGATCATCATCATCCACCTTTATGTTGATGGCAGTGAGTTGGTCTCACAAATATCTCATCTAAAGATGTTCTAACCATAGTTAACATGTCCACAAATCTGAATCTGTTTGAGAGGGGAAAAAAAAAATTAAAATCTAGAATTCTTGAAAAAGTTAGGTAAAATTCAATATGAAATATATACATATCATACAATGTTGCATGGAGACTCATCTCCTACTGAAAAAATGTGTCTCGAAGACTATTACTTGTTGATACTCGTCTTGGAGACTTATATTTTAGTGTTTTTTAGAAATATATATATTTCCTACTCTTGACCCTAGATATGTTGAGATATCAAAGATTCAATATAATTACTCTTATCTTTTGTCAACATGTAATATCTTTACGAGTTATTAATGTTTTTCTTATGCCATATAATACTGTTTTCTCTAAAATTTAACTCTATACTTACAAAATTATATATATATATATATATGTTGTCTCCAAGTACCCGTCTCCTATTTTTTTGTCAGAATTGTGTACCCATCCCTGCCTTCTTGTACTGGTACCAGTACTTGTACCTGTCTCTTGGTAATTATGATATTATATATCATCATAAAATATAAATATCCAAAAAATGACAAATACAAAGGAAAAAATTGATAACATAATATAAATGTTAATATAATTAATATTAAATAATATATAAGACTGTTGAGTCTTTACAGCAAAAAAACTTCAGAAAAAAAAAAAATAGAAAAAAACTTAAAAGCATTGACCCGAAGAGAAATTATTCAGACTGGCTGAAAAATTCAAATCCGGTCAGATAGTGCAGATTTGACTAGATTTGGTAACTATGGTTTTGACAAGGACCCACCCTCATTCATCTTTCTGGAAAACAACAGATTTTTCAGTTACAAGACCCAACTTGTCTTTGAAGTTTGATACTTGTTTTGAAGACCACTCCAAAGATCACTTGCCATAGTGGCATTCCGGACCTCGAGGATTAAATCATTTGACATGGATAGCTATAGCAATAGAACTTTCTAATAACGCTTGTCATAGTCAACAGGATTTGTATCATGTCTCACTCCTTTTTGAGAACGATTTGACCACAATTGCGATACTCTGCAATCGTATCATGTGACTCCAGAGATTGTAATTCTGGCCAATCGATTTTTGCGCTTTTGGCAAAACCGAGTTCTAAATACTGGCCATTATACACGTAGGTGTTGAACTCTTACCCGTAAATCCAAGCAAAAAGAAATGTAAAGTCTATAAAGAAACTCCCTTGGTGGGGCCTTAGATAAATAAACTATACATCCAATATTAATGACTGTGAAATCATAAAATTGTTGGAGAAACACTACCTGCCCTTAAAGACTATGCAAAATCATAACTATCTACATGAAGTGGAAAAAACATGATTGTCTGATCATAAAAATGACGAAAATGACCTTAGAGTCTATAGAAACGTCTACAACTTGGAATTAACATGACAACATCTACAACTTATTAAAATATAGTTCTTATTGTTTATTATTAAGTCACTATGAGTTATGTACTAACTAATGTATGGTTGTAACCACCTCAACCATTTTGTAACTATCCCTTGCATAAAAAATGACGGACACAAACTACTATGTGCATTTTGGTTCCTCTTCATTCTCTTTTTGTTCACATGTTCTAACAATGGTATTAGATTCATTGGTGCTCGAAAGGGCTCAAACTTCGAGGAAGCTCTCTGTTTAGAGTACAAACATCAAGAAAAAGATTGTAAAAGGCTGTGTCGACCTACAAATTGAAGAGAGACGAAGATTGTAGGAGGTCGCAAGGTTGTTCGTGAGGCTCACGAATTTCTAGATGAAATGCAAACTCGACTCCATTACTATTGTCTGAAAATTGAAAGTTGCAGAATATTTAAGGCTACAATCATTTCTAGGGCACATTTTTTAAGAGTTCATGCAAATCCCAATCACAATTTTGGTTCACAGATGTCTGTTCACATTCATAGGGCACGAAAAACCTATATTTGAAGATCGAACTAGAGTTTTCAAGGGTTGTGTCGAGGACAATCAAATTCGTGACATACCAGTCATGATTTCTACAATGATCACAAGTTTTAGCAAACAAAATACAAGAATAAAAATACAAAAGAACCTACCAAAATGCAAAAATTCAATCGCGGTCGTATTTCTGGGGTTCGAGCAAGGGCAAATGAGGATAAATCGCAAATAAAAGAAAATTTGCTTCCAAGGCACTTTCAAGGTCATGAGGGAACGTGAAAAAGAATAAAATCCAATCGCTAGGGCACAGTCCAACAAAGAAGACAAATTTCTTACTATATAGACTGAGGTATTATTTTCTAAGAACGGAAATTCCATTGGACAAATATTTTGGCCTCAACTTTCACACCTGGAAAGTAAAAATACAAATGCAACTGATTTATAAAAAATTGTGGGGAATAGTAAATGGGACTGAGAAACCATCTACAAATGCTGATAAATTCTTGGATTGGAAAGCAAAGATGATAAAGCCAAAGCCATCATTGGTTTTGCTCATCCAAGGAAGTCTAGGATAATCTGAATAAATTATTCGGAGCAAAAGCAGTTAATGCAAAGTTCTCTCTAATGCTTCAACAATTCAAATTCAAGATGGATGATGGAGTCACTATGTCTAACCACATAAACAATATGAGGTCTCTCATCAGATAAGAGCCTAAGTCAAAGCTATGGTAGATGATGAGGATGTCAGCTACCTTGTTAAACAATTTACCTTCTAGATACACCGTCAATTTTACTCTCAATCAAATGCATTCTCAATCTCTAGAAATGATTTTAGCTCTTGGCTGAAGAAAAGAGAACTGTAGGAGATACAGAAGGTGATCCTCAACATGAGAGTGCATTCTAATCAAGAAATTATCATAGAAGATCAGATAAAGACTATGGGCAGATTGAATGTTATTGATGTAAGAAAAGAGGTCGCACAATGTGGAACTGTAGCATTCAAGCTAATGATGTTCTCAAGGGAAAGCTCAAAGGCATACTAATTGAAGTTAATATAGTCATTGTTGAAGACCCACCAGATGCTAAAAGTGGTAAAGAATTCACTAATGAAGAATACATATTTTAAAGCATCCCCACACTTTGAAGATAGGGAGGGATCTAGTGTAGATGAAGCTCAACATGGGTGGCTATCGAGTTAGTTCAGGGGTTTGTGGATCTTGGGAATTATACCTTTACGAGGGTCATGGACAACTTGATGGAGCACCATGGATGTTTCTCAATATGGATGGTTCTCCAATAATTCAAGAGGTTTGTAATTCTAGAGTTTAGGGAGATGGAATCCGGGAATTCAACTCGAGATCTACACCTTTACAAAGGTTACAAGGCAGCTTGATAGAGCTCTAACTGGTCAAAGAATTATTTTCAAAGAGAGCTTCTGAAGAATGCATGGCATATTCGGTTCTATTATTTTAATCTTTAAGTTTTGTCAATATGTTTTTTTTTTTTTTTTCTGTAGTGTAAGCCTTATGAGATGGTATTAGGATATAAGGCTTATCATTTATTATTAAGTCGTTATTAGTTATGTATTAACTAATGTACACTTGTAACCACCTCGACCATTTTGTAACTATCCCTTGCATGATAAAATGATAGACACACAAACTATTTTGTGTGTATTTTGGTTCCTCTTCATTCTCTATCTATTCACATCTTGTAACACAACTTGCTTAGAGAAATCACGCTTTTCGGTTTATACTTTGTCAATCATGAAGTCATCAGGGAAAAACTTCTTTATTTGGTCATTCTCCATCGAAAACATGTCTCCTTGCCACATCTAGTCTGCACAACTCCTATAGTTGGTCAAATTGCGACCTATCTACGATTCTTTGCACTATACACTGAAAATCTTGGCAAAAAAACACAATCTAGCCAATCATGCCCTAGCACATTCGTCACATCCTCTTTCAAATCGAACTCATTGTGCTCTAGCAATTTCTTGCAAAAACATCTTTTGTTCACGCTTTTCCTTCTTCCATCATGTGTCTCCTACAAGTCTTCAAATCGCAATTTTTTGGTCTACACTCACAATCTATCTTCAACTTATCACGTCCCAGTTTGTAGGTTACATGTTTGATCCAAGCTTCAAATCACGATGTCTGTATTTTTGTTCTTTCTCAACCAATGGCTTGTCCTCCTCTGCAAGTGGCTTTTCCCCCTACAACTCATGTATATTGTTTCCAACCAGTGCGCTTTGTGGTCTTCAACTCACAATCTTCTTCCTCTACATTGTACATATGAATGAATGCTTTGAATGATTTCCCATTGGAAGACCTCTTTCTATTTACAATTCGTACCCTATTAGAGCTTCTTTGAACTCCTCTTCCTTTGTCACTATTAGTACCCTTCTCCTAGGTCTTCCCCGAACACTTGCTCTAATACCAATCTTAGTAAAGTGGGGGAGAGAATGAAGGGAATGGAAGGCATACAACACACTAACGTATTTGTGTGTCGGGTTTTTATTAACTAAATAAGAAGGTACATATCAGGTGATGAAGTTATACATGAATAACTAACATACATTAACTAATTGTCAATTAGTTAATGTTTGATATCTTCAATAGTTATCATATCTTGTTGATTGCAATCATTTGTTATGGCTCTAATAAGTAAAATCATGATCATGTAAACATATCATGTAACGGTTATTGTCCTAGACACCTTGTTTGTGATTTTGTTTGATGTCAGGAAAATCAATCATCTATATTTCAATATTCACAAATTGTTTTCAATATATTATTTTTTTAATCCGTAAATGAGGGTTATATAGGTCCCTTTGCCAAAAAAAAGTGAGTTTTGAATGCATTGTTTATAACTATACGGGTTGACCACACATTCTATTTATTACAATAAACTCCGAACTTGATGCTTTGATTATGTTTTGGTTTTTAATCTATTATCCCTGAAAATCTCATAATCACACTATCTATCCTAAAAATATTATTTCTCATATTCTCAATTCACATTGTTCTATATTTGCTTCAAGTTAATATATTTTCTTAATTTGGTTGTTCATCAAACTATACGAAGTCACCATTCACCTGCAATGAGGAATTGTGTTTGTCGTTGTAAGCCATTTTACTGGTAATGTGAAAACAATTGTTTTCCCTTTCCTGCATTATTTTATCCTCCATTCCTCGCATTATACTCAAATAATACATGTGGAAGTTCCTCTGTGTGTGTGTGTGTGTGTGTGGGGGGGGGGGGGGGGGGGGGGGGGGGGGGCGGTGCAGGTGCACTTGCGTGTGAGTGATTGTGTGTGTCTATTCTAAACCTTTTGAGGAAGTCCATATTCCTTTACTTTTTCACTCTCCCAAACGAATCTAGATTTCTAAACTTACTATGGTAAGAAACCACATCCAAATACACCCTCGGAGTAGTATAGCTAAACAAAAAATACTTAAACTAAATAGAGTATGTACTAAAACATGCTCGTGTCTTTTGTCAATTGGTTTATCCTATAATTGAAACCACACTCAAACACAATGTGGATGCATACCATTTTGTATAAAGGGATTTTTCATGCATTTTGCAAGGTTATTTAATCTTACTCTCGAGTCTTATCTAGGATACCACGGCTTACAAATGTGACAATAGCTAAGGTCGTCCCATCCGTATATGTTAAGATTAATTGGTTCTTAACAAATCAAAGAACAATAGTATTTTGGTTCCTATCTGTTTCCAACTTTCAAAATTAATTGCACCCATAGTTAAGTAGGAAACTTGGATACAAGAACAATGATCCCGACCCCGTACCTGCATCTCCTAGTGACCATATATATAGATGACAAGACAACAAGACTATGTCATGAATTCATACAAGAATGTCAACATCAAGAGGGGAGGTAATAAGTCAAGGTTTTTGATGGTTTGGAAAATCAGTCATAAAACACAGAAAGAAGAGTAATAAGAATAGTTACCTAATACTTCAGGACAACAGGGGATGGCTATAAAAATAATATATAAAACTATAAATATATAAATAAATTTTTTAAAAATTATGAATAGCAGTCTGTGACAGTCCACCTTCCACATTTGTACTCTAAGATTTTTGTATCCATATATCATCACTCTTGATTCTTATTATGTATTTGTAATACAATAAAGCTGGATTATGGTTAAACGGTAAATGTGTTGATCTATGCCTTACTACTTTTTAACATGTACACAACCTTTCTCTTCACATCGATTATACATATAAGCTTTGTAAGTTTGTTAAATGATTGGAGCTTCCAAAGTGGATTTTAACTAGATTTAAAATAGAAATGAGTGGCATCCAAAACCAAGAGTACAATAGGTCCTTCCCAGATTTATTTCATTTTCAAGTTTATTCAAACCCAACACAATGGGGCAGCTAGATTGAGGCCATCCATTACCAGGCATCAAGGAATTTGCAGAGAAGGTGAACAAGTCATGTGGAACCATTCAATGGGCGAAACTATGTGACAAATTCGAGATAAGAGCCTTAAAAGGCCCCAAAAATCAGAATCATCATCTGATATAACACTATTTAGCTTTATTTTTTTATTTTAAAAAGTTAGTTTTGAAGAAGAAAACAGCAACAAACAAAAATACGTCAGGGACGTCTTGATGTCCCCAAAAACACAAAAAAATGCAAGATGTTTTCAAACTATCCTCTGATATTCAAGGACATCCAGGACACAACCCCCCTACAAAATTTTGCATAGGAAATATGGGGGGACATTTCTCCCCCATCCCGTCATCCCCGAAACATTCAGGATGTTTGTTTTTTGGGGGGCACACGCCCTCGCGTAACACTGGTAATAAGTAACCTCGAAACCAAAGTTAAAGGGTGGTCATTATCAAGGATGTCGCTGGAGACTTTTTGGTAAGCTTGAATAGTGAGGATTTTGTAAGATAGGTGTGTGGCTTGATTTTCAAAAGGGATCTTCACCAACCAATGGATCAAAGTGACAAGTGATGCCTTTTATCATCTAAAGAGGCATGCCATGTGGAAACAAAAGCGGAAAGAAGGTAGCTAGTTCTAGTAGGTGCTAAGGAAAAAATGTCAAGATATCATGACGCTCGTACATCCAAGTAATAATCACATTATAGCATATTGACAAATGTGCTTGTTAACCAAAATGAGCCCCCTTCCCATTTTTGTTAACCTTGTGCTCTTAAGAACTCAAGAACCCTAGCACTTATCTCCTTGTGTGAAGATGAATACACTTTCTTTTGTCTACACGCTACAGACCATTATGCATTGTCGTGCATCACTCTCGTGCTCTAGCCAAAGTCCCTTCATGCCACAACTTACTATTCCAACCACAAACCATTGCACCAACCTGCAAAGCATTGAGTCGAACCGCAAAGCATCGAACCCCACCACTTTGCATTCCCACTATGTCCCGCAGTCCGCATGTCACTAGAATGCCTTAGCTCATCCACCCGCACTTAGTTCTAAGCCACACATGCCGCAAGGTTTTGGTGGATGGGACGGGAAGAGAAGGAGAACATGGATGAGGAAGAGGATGAAGTATTGCAAATGCTGATGCGACATAGCACGCGCTGGTTCTAAGTCTCCGCAAGGAACACTATTCCAAGGCCGCAAGTGCATTATACATGAGGCCGCGAAGACTCTAACCAAGCCGCATTGTGCACTACATCTTTTGCCACATAGTCTTCTACATTTGCGACCAGTCTTGTAAAGCCACTCGCGTATTCTGAAGCTATGCTCCATGTTCGTGAGACAGCTATGCTTTACCATAACATGCTCTCTCCATGAGCTACACAACACTACATCTTGTCCGCGGTACCTCTCTTTCACCCCGCACAACAGTTTGGCAACCCGCGTCTTGTTTCGGTTGCATCTTTCATGCAACATTGCCTCTTCCACTTCCTTTCGCTCATCTAGATGGCCCCCTACAGAGTTTCTCTTTAGCTCATGCGACATATCATTCATGCCGCCATGTACTCGGATCCTGTCCCTTCCTCTCCTTCCATGCCACAAATCACTGTTGACCTGGTCACTGTCATCGCACGTTGATGCCCACAACCACTCTCTGTATTGCTGGAAGCCGCAATAGATCATAGAGCTTGCCATGTCGCCTGAGATTGGTTACAAAACATAATGATCTGACCTAATGCAATGCAAGTGTGCCCGACAAGATGAATTTTCACGCCGCAGGACATTCCAAACTGATATGTTGCATCCAAACCATTGTTTGTCCCCTTCAGATGCACATTGTTAGATCCTAGAATCCTAAAAATTTCTGCATTATAGGGACAATCCTGACCTCTCTTCCTTCACATGTCACCTTCTGACTTCTATCAAATCTTTGCTTTCCCTCCATTTTTCTTCTATAAAGAACATAGTTTGTTCTATTCTAAACACTTTTTTACCTTGTGGCTTTTTGGCCTTTAGTCTTTTAGCCATTTCCTCTCTCCTCTCTAGAATTCACTTGAATTCTCACTTTCTATCTGCAATGTCTTAGCCTCTATATTAGAAAATGTAATGCGTCGAAGGCCTCTTTCACATTCTAATACAATTGTGTATATTTGAGCAATAGCTGAGTTGCTGTGGCATATATCTATCTTACTCTTGTCTCGTCTTTTTGATCTCCTATAGATTGTCTTACCTAATGTAAAGTTGTGATAAATGTGTGTGTGGATTATACTTGCATTTGATTAATATAATGTGTTATTCTCAAACACGAAGTGGAAGAAAGATTACTACTTCTCTCTTGGCACATCACCATTCCCTTTTACGTTAATTCCTTTTCCTTTCTCACCTGCCAGTGTTAGATTAGATAGATTAGTAATAGTGTTAGGAGTAGATGTAGATGAGGAGTCGACTATCTCCAGAGGTTCGCTTCAAGGCGCAAGTCCCACGCTTGTGAAGCAATCTCATGTTGCGTTGTTAGTGATCTCACATTCACAAAATGGATGCTTTCAACCTCCAACAATGCCCTATATTCAATGGTAGCAGGAAAAACACATTACTAGGCCATATATTGTTCGCAAAACTGTCTAGATTGAAAATGGCCGAGTTGTCAAACTACTAGGTGAAGGCTCCAGCAACAATATGGGGCACTCCTAATGACTAGTACAAAGAAATTCCCTGTAACTACCTCTAGAAATTAGAAAGTTAAGGAAATGATTTGGGGTATTAAGAGACGATACTTGATTAGTAGATGAGATATATAATGTTAAATAGGAAAAGGGATAGAGTATCTGGTTATCTAATCTGAATAAGATGGAGGGTAAAAAACATTGATGGCTTTAGACAGAGATGTTCCTAGAGCTGCATACATACAAGAAGATGAAGATGATGCCCCTTACTACATAAAATGCGGCTATGAATAGAGCCTCAATCAGAAGAGTGAAGGCCATACCAAAGACAGGTTCCCCTACCGTATGATGATAAAAACACAGCCATCAGTAGTTGAAGCCGGTCAAGAGAACATGGCAAATCAAAGAGGGACGACCATGGGAGAAGAAACAGAAGGAATTCTGGAGCAATCACTATAAGCAGAAGGCTATACTTAACAATGATAGTAAGTAATATCTGTAAAACAAATCATCCTTGACAGTGTTGAGTTTTGTTACAATGCTTGAAACAAGCAGCACATAGAACAAAGGCCAATGCTTACCAATGAGGATTCTACAAAATGACAAGGACCCAAGTATGAGTAATCAATCATGAAACAAAATAATCACAACTCCAAAGAGGCAATATCAAAGTATTATTAATGTGGGAAATGGGGACAGAACAGCAACCATTTACAAGAAAAAGGAGCTAAAAACAATGTGTCAATGATAACCTCTTATGGATCACTGACATTTAGAAGGTGCATTTCAGACAAAAGAAACAAATGTTCAAAAATGATAAAACTTGCAGGCAAAAAATAACAGATTTGAGAATCACTTGAAAATGATCAATATTGTACATGCATAGGAGTTGGACTCTTAATATGGATTTATCACCTCTTTTACCACCACCCATACACACCTTACAAAACTCGACGTGTTGCATATGTGTGCCATTCAAAAATTGACAAGAAGCTATGTACCACATACCACATTTAGTATAATATACAACATAAAGTGCTCATTATTTCCTCCCTACAAATGAGGAAATTGTACTTGATTTTTTGTCAGAATAGAAATTTGGTCTCTAAAATCGACAGATCCACTTATATTGTGAAAATAAGTAACCTTTCTTGCTAATCAGGTTTGTTGTAAAGTCTACTTCAGCCTAGTTGTACACATCCCGGTGTCCAGCACAGTGTTTTCAAAGAATGGACGTTATGAATTTGCAATAGCATCCTGCAGACATATGACCTATATCTCCTCTTGCAAACACAGTGGCTCATGGACAAGAAGAGTCTTGACATTGACCACACAGTGGATACAAATATGAGCTAAGGTCCAATAGCCTTCATAATGTTGTGAAGAGAGTTAGGTTTCAGATTGTGAGGTTACTTGTTTTTCAAGCTCTGCTAATCCAATGTCCGGCTTGTAATCAGGGTGAGATCCCATCGTTATCATGTAGAACCATATACATTGCTTGTTGAAAGATAGTTTGCAACTTCAACAACATCAATTGCCTTACAGAAAGGTATGAAGAGAACCATCATAGAAAATCAAGAAAGTGATAAAAATACAATCAGCTAGAGTTGTTTAGTAGCAAATTGTTAATGAAGTCCACAGAAATGGATTTCCATGGTCTGGAGGAGGTAGTAGATAAAGGTTGTCTTTCTGACTTTGGGCTGGACAAACTACAGAACTAGCTTAGTTACCTTAAATACACATCTAAAAAATGCCACAAGATATCATCCCAAGGCACACATCTTAGATTTTTCATACACCACACTGATTAATGACTCCTCCTCTACGAAATTTCCACTGACTGCTGATAAATGGCTTCAGTCTAACTGCACCACTTCTTCAAGCTCAAAAAACATTTCCGGGAAAAAAAGGGATCCAAACTCCACTGTATGCCCGTGATATCCCAATTTATCTATCACCTCCTCCAAGAAAGAATAAAAACATTTGTATGATGATCAAATGGATGTGAAATTTAAGGTTGGCCATTTGTATTGACGTCTCACACTATTACAGTTGTTCCTTCCACCACTTTGTCGAACAATGTAGTTATACCTCTTGGCTAAAAGAAATATGAATATTAGCTTCAATGCTCTTTCCCATAGAGGGCCAATAAAATACTACTGTAGGTAGTGTCATATGCACTATAATGATCACTGTATGAAGAGGAGAGATTTACCTTGCACACAATTCTTCTAGCTTTAGTATAAAGGATTCTTGTATTTTCTCTAGTATTGGTTGTATGAAAAAATCTGACCATTTCCATTCACTCTTTATTTACAAACATTGGTGCATTGTAATATTGTGTTCTAGTAATACTTAATCCTTAACCGCAACTTTTTCTCTGGTAAAATTGATCGAGGTGTTTTTCTAAATATTGGGGTGGTGCCAATATTAAGAAATTAAATATCCTAAAAAAAATTCAAAGAATATATTATTGTCATCAAATGATCTACTTAACCCTTTCAAAGAATATGTGATATATTCCACTACTAATATACTCCCATTCAACATATACACATCCACGATAACATTTAATGGTAGAACCAATAGAGAGAGACACAAGATACGATGGAATAAGGAGTGTACCAATTATCACAATAGCACATGGGTAATGAATGATAGTTATGGCACAACCCCCATCTAATTAGAAAATATGAAATTCCCGCTGACTGCTGACAAATGGCTTCAATCTAATTGCACCACTCCTTCAAGCTCGAAAAACATTCCAAGACAAAAGGGATCCAAACTCCATTGTATGCCCATGATATCCCAATTTTTTTATCACCTCCAAGAAAGAATATAAACTTTTGTATGATTGTCAATTGGATGTGAAATTTAAGGTTGGCCATTTGTATTGAGGTCTCACACTATTACAGTGGCTCCTTCCACCACTTTGTCTAACAATGTAGTTATACCTCTCGGCTAAAAGAAATATGAATACTAGCTTCAATGCTCTTTCCAATAGAGGGCCAATAAAATACTACTGTAGGTAGTGTCATATGCACTATAATGATCACTGTATGAAGAGGAGAGATTAACCTTGCACACAATTCTTCTAGCTCTAGTATAAAGGATTCTTATATTTTCTCTAGTATTGATCGTATGAAAAATTATGACCATTTCCATTCACACTTTATTTACAAACGTTGGTGCATTGTAATATTGTGTTCTAGTAATACTTAACTTTTAACTACAACTTTTTCTCTAGTAAAAGGGATTGAGGTGTTTTTTTAAATATTGGGGTGGTGCCAATATTAAGAATTTAAATATCCTAAAAAATTGTCAGAGAATATATTATTGTCATCAAATGATCTACTTAACCCTTTCAAAGAATGTGTGACATATTCCACTACTAATCTACTCCATAATTGTTCCATAGTATTCAACATATACACATCCACAATAACATGTAATGGTAAAACCAATAGAGAGAGAGACACAAGATACAATGGTACAATTAGTGTACCAATTATCACTATAGCACATGGGTAATGATTGATAGTTATGGCACATCCCCCATCTATTTATAAAATATGAAAGTCCCGCTGACTGCTTACAAATGGCTTCAATCTAATTGCACCACTTCTTCAAGCTCGAACAACGTTTCCGAGAAAGAAGGGATCCAAAATCCACTGTATGCCCATGATATCCCAATTTTTTTATCACCTCCTCCAAGAAAGTGTACCAATTATGACTATAGCACATGGGTAATGAATGATAGTTATGCCACAACCCCCACCTATTTATAAAATATGAAATTCCCGCTGACTGCTGACAAATGGCTTCAATCTAACTGCACCACTTCTTCAAGCTCGAAAAACGTTTCCGAGAAAAAAGGGATCCAAACTCCGCTGTATGCCCATGATATCCCAATTTTTTTATCAACTCCTCCAAGAAAGAATAAAAACTTTGGTATGATGGTCAAATGGATGTGAAATTTAAGGTTGGCCATTTGTATTGACGTCTCGCACTATTATTTTCTGTCCTTCCACCACTTTGTCTAACAATGTAGGTATACCTCTCAGCTAAAAGAAATATGAATATTAGCTTCAATGCTCTTTCCTATAGAGGACCAATAAAATACTATTGTATGTAGTGTCATATGCACTATAATGATCACCATATGAAGAGGAGAGGATTAACCTTGCATACAATTCTCCTAGCTCTAGTATAAAGTTTTCTTGTATTTTCTCTAGTATTGGTCGTATGAAAAATTCTGACCATTTCTATTCACGCTTTATTTACAAACATTGGTGCATTGTAATATTGTAAGGGATTGAGGTGTTTTTCTAAATATTGGGGTGGTGTTAATATTAAGAATTTAAATATCCTAAAAAATTGTCATAGAATATATTATTGTCATCAAATGATCTACTTAACCCTTTCAAATAATATGTGACATGTTCCACTACTAATCTACTCCATGATTGTTCCATAGTATTCAACATATACACATCCACAATAACATGTAATGGCAGAACCTCTGTATTAAAACTCGCGATTTATCGCCCAATTATCGCGGTTAATCGTTTAGGGCAAAGAAAACGATTAATCTTTCTGAAAATCGCGATTTGTGGGCTGCCGATAAATTGGCGATTTCCGGCGATAAAAATCATGGAAAATCGCAGGGAAAACCGGGGAAAATCACACCGCTTGGGTTTAAATGCGAAAAAAAACCAAATTGAACCATTGCATGCATTTTTTCTCCTGTGCAACTTGTATTTCCTTTTGCGACCATTTCGTGGCTCGCTTCATGTCTGGTTTGGAGCATCCTGTGGTGGTTTCGTGGTGGTTTGTTGGCATTTTGTAGTGGTTTACAACCAGTTTGTGGCCCTACAGTATAACTAATTCGCATATACTATACAATATACAGTTTGCAACCAGTTCGTATACAGTATACAAGAATTCGTATATACTATATAGGATTAAATGTATAGAATCTACATTAATTCTTTTTGTATAACAATATAACTTATAATAGTAATAAATTTATACATTTTGATTTAAATTACTGTATATTATTGTAGAGATAATAATAGTATAATTACTGTATTTTGAGTTTTAATACATAGATATATATTATATATTATTGTTATAAAGTATAGATAATAGTAGTAGAATTACTATTAATTCGTAGTAGTAAACAAAACGAATTAATCTATACTACTATTAATTTGTTTTGTATACTATACACTAATTAGTATATAATTACTGTTATAAAGTAGAGATAATAGTAGTATAATTAGTAATTACTGCATTTTGAGTTTTAATACAGAGATATATATTATATATTATTGTTATAAAGTATAAACAGATCATAATTTATAACATTTAACAATGATGTATAACAGTAACAATAATATAATTTATAACAGTAATATATTTCGTAACAGTAATATACTTTGTACTCTTTTTTGGTCAAAACTTAATCGAAAATATGTATATGGGCTTATGGCATTCTATAGAGTCACTTGTCGCATCATTTAACAATGTTTTTACATTTAATTTAAGTTTATTTTATGAATTTAAATGTTTTTAAAAGTAGCGATAAAGTTGCCGATTAATGTCAGTAAATTGCCGATTCACGATTTCCGAGTCAAAATTTTGCCTACCGATTATTTGTTGATAACGATTTTTTGAACTATGGGTAGAACCAATAGAGAGAGAGAGAGAGAGAAGATACGATGGTACAAGGAGTGTACCAATGATCACTATAGCACATGGGCAGTGAATGATAGTTATGGCACAACTCGCATCTATTTATACAATATGAATGCCTAATAGTTTTCACCCATCCTTACCCTCCAGATAGATAGTAGGGGAGGGATAGTGTGGGATAGTAAGACCCTATCCCTCATTGGCCTAGTTGCGCCCACATAATAGCATCCCTTAGCCTCCTCTAATACATTTCCCCTAGATCTAGATAGGCGCCCACCCCGCACACACATATATAGGGCCTTCCCCCTCTATTATATAGCAAAGATAATAGAGACAGTAAGCCCTATGTAGGTGGAGGCAGAATTTCGTATCTATAATGGGTGTCTAGTGGACTTCCTATATAGATAGGGCTGCCCCTATATATAGATAAGGTGACCCCCGAGTATGATAAATCTATGGGGATCCTAGACCCCACCTCCCCCCTATATATGGCACTTTGAAGTAGAGGCAACCCCTCCATATAAATCTAATTTCTAATTGGTATTTTTGGAGCCTACATGCTCACCAATAGCTTTTCTTATTTCTAATTTAGTGTTGGGCGCTAGGATCACCAAGAATTACAATGCCAATTAAAAGATGAACATGAAATGAAGCACATGATGACATTGCTAGTTTCCTCTAGCTTGTTCGCTTGGACCCATGAGGAAGGGAAATGGACCAAGGTCTTCAATTGGAATTAGCTCGAAAAAAGGGACATGACACTCCTCCCCTCTCGAAATTGTTTGTCCCCAAGCAATTGCAAGTTCGCGGATCCCAAATAAATCGCAGTTGCTCCTCCCTTGATGTACCTGCACATGAAGCAAACTCATTAAAGAAAAAGTGAGTCCCATTTTTTCGCCCTTCTTGCTTTGTGGTTATGATGACCAACTCTTCTTCTTTGCTTGTCAAGGCCTTATAATTACCATCCGAACATTGGGTGTTCCTAATTTCCCTCCTGTTGTTGTAATGTCCCCTTTTCCGGGACATTACTAATATATTTGTTCATCTTTTTTATTTGCATTGTAACCCCTTGGCATGCCCAGCGCTACAAGTGGGAGTCTCTAGTTAGTTCAAAAATGTGCACACAGGTTAGTTACTCTTTATTATTTAATTAAAAAATAATAAAGTGCACATTAAGTGAGCCTTTTAAGTATTTTAATTAAGTTTTATGTTTTCCCTCCAAGTGGGTCGATCCCTTTGGGAAATCTATTTAAGGGATGTGAGGGGGTCATTTCACGGCATGTTGATTGATCATTTAATTTTACTCCATGCTTAGAAAAAAGGGATGTATGCCCTTATGTTGTTGATGCTCTCATTGTGGAAGACTCTCATTTTGCAAATCTATTAAAGTTCGTTTGGAGATCTATCCATTTTGCAATTGTAATGTTATCATTGTTCTTACTTTGGCAACTTGATATAGAGTGTGGCGCATTTATTTGTGGGAAAAATCTGCATGTTTATTGCTCATTTTTTAAAGTAATCTTTGAGGGGTTTGGGCTATTTTTATACTGTTGTTATTTACTAGTTATGGTGACTTGTATTAGAGACTATTTTGGCATGTTTTGAGGGAAAATAAACTATATCTGAAATCTGGTTTATGTCATCATTAATTTTAGAGCAAAGGGAGTTGAGTTTGAGTGTTTGGAGCTTGGAAAAGGGCTGAAATATTTTTATTTATTTTTCTCTAACCCTAACAACTTGATTTGAGATTTTTTGGGTTTGTTTTGGGTGGGTTTGCATGCTCAAAAAAATCTAATTGTTAGTGCATTAGAAAGCTCTCAAAATCGAGTTTACTATGCACTTTATTTCATGCAGAAAGTTGGAGTATTGAGTGAGCTATGAATTTTTAAAGCTTCAGCTGTCTGGAAGTCATTTTTATTTAATAACTACTGCTATAAAAATTTGAACTGGTTAAGATTGGAATTCCAATTGATTCTCCCATCTAACCCACCACTTTGGCTACTTCCAACCCCATTTTGGGTTGTAATTACACAAACATTGGGTTATTTGAGGATGGATTGAAAGGGTTTAATCCTTCTTGGTTCGATTTGGGTTGGAGTTGTAATTTTTCTCTTTGCCCAAATAGGGGACATCACAGTGGTATCAGAGCAACTTTCCTCTACTCTTATGGGGATTCTGTTTGCAAATCTAGATACATAGTGTATAAATCATGGGGTTAACAAGTGAAGGAGAAAAGAAAATGCAATTTTACAGATTGGGGAGATGGCTTGATCCTCCACACCTTTCGAGAGATGTGTTGCTTAGCATTTTGGGGGAAGCTACAAGTTGTTTGGCTAGAATAAAACAATCAGAATATGGCTCCATGTTTTCAGCAATGGATTCATTAGTGACTCATTTGGCTAGATCTGAATTATTGAGCCATGATGACGTGGATGTGAGACTCATGGTTATCACTTTCATTAGTGAAGTGACAAAGAGAACAGCCCCAAATTTGTCATATAATGATATCACCATGGAAGAGGTCTTTAAACTTATGATAGGAAGCTTTCAAAATCTTTGGGACATCAGAAACCCTTACTTTGATAAGTGAGTTAAGATCTTGGAGAACATGGCAAAGGTAAAAACTTGTATACCAATGTTAGATCTTGATTGTGATGATCTCATTCTACACATGTTTGATGTATTCTTCATTTTCATAAATGGTAGTCATTCAGAAAATGTAATGGATGCAATGCAAACTATCATGTCTTTGGTTTTGAATGAACATGAGGCCCCTCCTCAACATTTGTTGTCTATACTTAGGTTTGAGACAAGCGGAGTCATATATTGCTCATACTTTAGCCAAAAGTGTTTTGGATCAATATTCAAGCAAAGTGAAGGCTTATGTGTTAGTAAGGTCTCCTATGAAGCAAGAAGGATCAGCTCTCCAAGGTATGAGTTCTTTGGGACTGGATGATAAATTTTTGATATCTAATGTCTGCATGGAGCTTGGTGATTGCAAAGAAAAATCAGATCTGATATAAGGGCAAGTTGATATTGTTGTGGTTCCTCCACGGGAGGAAAGGAAAGATGAAATGAAGGAAGAGGAAAAGATGGAATTCCAAAAGGGGGAAGAAAGTTTGATGGTTGACGCCACCCACTTGCTATCCAAAGAAGGAAATGTGGAACAACCAAGGTCTGAAATTCATGAACAACTGAAAACACAAAGTGGGCAGCCAAGGGCATCACTCAATGAGCCACAAAAAGAGGCAACTCAGCCCTATGTTCCACCTCATAAAAGGCGGGCCAGCAAGAAAGCCATCCATGATACAAAGGTTGAAGTGAAGAAGAAGGATTTGTGTTTTGAGGTAATAGATTCTAATTTGAGCTTGATTTTGATGATACTAATCATTTTGCAAGTGGGGTTAAGGCTGATGAACGAACTCATAAAGAAGAAAGCACGAACAATGACACCAATATAGAAGGGTATACAATTTCTTGCATCATTTCTTCTAATGGATCATTTGTGTCTACTTCTCTGTGGCAAAAACAAGAAATCTTAGAGCATTCACTGCATGGCAATAATCTTTTGATGTTTGATAAATTGTTAGTGTCTACTAATTGTATCGAGTTGAACATGAGTGTAAACAAATCAGGTTTTCAAGAAGACTATGAAGATGGGCTTATGAAAAGACATGCTCATGAAGAAAGGACACCATGGGATGCTTGTGGTAATTTTCAGTTCGCTGTAATTTCCCAAACAGCATGCCCTAATGGGCAAATGGATAAGATTTGTCACTCAAGCATGAGTCTCATGAATATTCCAAGTCATTGCCCACCAAGTATAAACGCTTGTAAGGAGGAAAAAGGGGTTTCGGATGAGGGAAATGATGAGGAACAGAGTGTTGTTCCAAATTCATAAATTCTGAGTTTTGAAGAAGTTGGGAGCAGCCCAAGGTATGTTGATTCACATTTAATTTCTACTTTTATGTTGAGCCTTGATGAGTATTGTTATGATAGAGAGATGGAAATTGTTTGCAACATGAGTATGTCAATCCATGGACAGAGATTCAGTTTGACGCATGCATAATGAATAGGAATTCCAGTAATGTTTTGAAGAAAGATGTCTCTAACATAGAAGCCAATTTTGTTGGTTCCTTTGTCTCTTCACACCAGTGGGCAAAACAAAATTCAGTTTTTTGCTTTGAAGAGCTCAAGGCACAAGTTATCATGGAGAAGGCTTTCCAAAAAGAGAAAATTGCATGGACTACACCTTGCATGGTAAGAAATTCATTTTCAGTTTTGGTACGGCAGTTATATCTTGGTAAAATTCAACTCGTTTGGATTGAACATGGCCTAAATTTCAATCATAGTAAGGGTTTTAACCTAGGTGGTATCACCACTCAAAGGTATGAAGTCATTTTTCATAATTTTGAGGCCCCTTCAAAGTCATTTCTCGCACTTCATCTTGTTGTTGTAGAATTTCTACATGCTAGGTTGCCACTTGGATGTTTGATTCTTGTGCTTTCAAAGGTGAATTCAGTGAAAGATATGTGTTGGGTAAGTCTTGTTGTTGTTGCTTGCATGACCACAAATTTTGGGGCTTCTACGAAAGGTTTAAAGGAGATGAAGAGTCATGATATAAGTTCTTCACATGGTAAGCAAGGCATTTCACTTTCAGCTGCGAGTAAGAATGGAAAGATAAATTATTTTTAGTTCTCTTCTAGTTCACATTTTGTTGATTTTGATAGACTACACTCCATGTGTAAGGTGGCTCATTTTAGAGGACCCTTGGCAACCCCCAAAGTTGGAGAGATGATTAATTTTGGCAATCATATTCTCGCTTTCATAAGCATAGGGACAGCCCTTTAAGGTGACTATTTTTCAATTTTGCAAATCAATTTCAGTCATCCTTGCATTCGGTTTCCTTGCTAACACTTCAAGAGAAAATTGGGATTTGCATATTTGATCATGGGATAGCGGTAAGTAAGCAGCCCGGCACACTCTTTTTGGAATTCCAAGCACACACTTTGGGGCAAGGAAATATTCTCCAACGGCAGGGTATTATTCTGTGTTCCTACTTCATGGTGCTCCTATTTGTTAATTTCCCATGTGCACATGAGGACTGCAAATTATAAGCGCATGAAAGGAAATTTGGCATGTTGTGTTCTGAATTTTCAATGGAGGATGAGAACTGAGTTTCATGCTTGTATGGAGGGAAAAATGCATAGCTACAGCTATGTATGGGGCAGGATGACAGAGTTTGGGAACAACCCATATATGAGGATGAGTTGTGAGCCATTCATGCCTTGGAGATATGGAGAAGAAGCTAAAAAGGTGTTTTTCAACACTTATGACTTTTCTAATGTGTTTGTTTCATGTGCAGGATTGAAGACATGTGAAGAAAGATTGTTGTCCTATTCACTTCATGAGGGCATTATTGAATGGGCATCTTGGGGGCTTATCAAAGCTCATGTGGATTCTTATTCATCTGCCTATGATGAAGGCACTACCACTTGGAGTTCCTACTACGAAGATGATCACACGCATGTTGGATTGCCACGAAGGAAGCCCACATGTTCTTCCAAGTGCTTCATCACTTGACTGGCATCGAAACAAGACTTTGGGTGCAACTTTTTATCTCTTCACTTGGGTGCATAATACATGGATCTATGAGCTTACTATTGTTTGAGGGCAAGCAATCTCAGAGAGGGGAGGACTGTAATGTCCCCTTTTCCGGGGCATTACTAATATATTTGTTCATCTCTTTTATTTGTATTGTAACCCCTTGGCATGCCTAGCGCTACAAGTGGGAGTCTCTAGTTAGTTCAAAAATGTGCATATAGGTTAGTTACTCTTTATTATTTAATTAGAAAATAATAAAGTGCACATTAAGTGAGTCTTTTAAGTATTTTAATTAAGTTTTGTGTTTTCCCTCCAAGTGGGTCGATCCCTTTGGGAAGTCTATTTAAGGGATGTGCGGGGGTCATTTCACGGCATGTTGAATGATCATTTGATTTTACTACATACTTGGAGAAAAGGGATGTATGCTCTATGTTGTTGATGCTCTCATTGTGGAAGACACATTTTGCAAATCTATTAAAGTTGGTTTGGAGATCTATCCCTTGTGCAATTGTAATGTTATCATTGCTCTTACTTTGGCGACTTGATATAGAGTGTGGCACATTTATTTGTGGGAGAAATTTGCATGTTTATTACTCATTTTTTAAAGTAATCTTTGAAAGGTTTGGACTCTTTTTATACTGTTGTTCACTGTTGTTATTTACTAGCTATGGTGACTTGTATTGGAGAATATTTTGGCATGTTTTGTGGGCAAATAAGCTAGATCACTGAAATTTGGTTTATGTCATCATTAATTTTAGAGCAAAGGGAGTTGAGTTTGAGTGTTTGGAAGCTTGGAAAAGGGCTGAAATATTTTTATTTATTTTTCTCTAACCCTAGCGACTTGATTTGGGATTTTTGGGTTTGTTTTGGGTGGGTTTGCATGCTCAGAAAAATCTCATTGTTATTGTATTAGAAAGCTCTCAAAATCGAGTTTACTGTGCACTTTATTTCATGCAGAAAGTTGGAGTATTGAGTGAGCTATGAATTTTTAAAGTTTCAGCTGTCTGGAAGTCATTTTTATTTAATAACTGCTGCTATAAAAATCTGAGCTGTTTAAGATTGGAATTCCAATTGATTCTCCCATCTAACCCACCACTTTGGCTACTTCCAACCCCATTTTGGGTTGTAATTACGCTGACATTGGATTAGTTGAGGATGGATTGAAAGGATCTAATCTTTCTTGGTTTGATTTGGGTTGAAGTTGTAATCTTTCTATTTGCCCAAATACGGGACATCACAATTGTCCCAAACACAGCTACAATCATGTATTTTATTCCCTAAAATCTGAAGGATGGGGGCTGGGAACTTTCTTATAATAGCTAGAAACACATCAACAATGATAATATACTGCAAATCCTTCATCCTCATGGTTGGTTACTCCTTCATTGTCAAAAGAATGGGTAGAGAGCTTGAATTAATGTTGACAACGTATAAAAACAAAGATATAACAGCTGTCATGATGATTACCTTGGCTTCCAAAAGATGCTTCCAAGCTGCCCCAAACCAATCTTTTCAAAATTTGACTCAAATCATAACTCATGAGAGCTCATATGTAAATATAAAAGCCATACCATAAACGGGATTTTGTCCCAAATATGAATGAACCCTCTTACCCATCATTTTGCATAAAAACAAGGTCCTCAAATCTGCCCCTCTATTGCTTCCCAAAGAAGATATCCACAACCCAACAAACAAAATTGGGAGAAACACCTTATCTTGGTTCTAGCATTGCAAGTTCATAAGTGAAGTGGCCAAAAAACATCTTATGGGAGTTACCCTTACCTTGTCCATATTGCTAGAAGAAGAACACCACTTCGGTGTGATCAAAATCCACTTGGTGGCAAGTGTGAGTAACCTTTGGTGTGGAAGATTTCCTGATTGCAAGTGTCTTACTTGTTGTCCCAAAACATCTATGTTTTTCCTTCATGCAAACTCCTTCCATGATGTTACTAGCAAGCTGATTTTTGACATACTCAGCTATAACAATATTTTCCCAATCTGCTGTTATGATAGAAAGCAAACCACAATGTGAATTCCAAGTATTCTCCAATGTACTCCCTTCACCCTCAATATTTTGAATTCTGATTTATTTGTCTTTGTCATAGAATTTCAGTTCTCTATTATGACAATCGAGGGTGAATTCCCTCAAAGATTGCAGCCATTGAATTTCAAGAACTACTTCATCATCAACTAAACTTAATCACAAAGAATTCATTACATACCTCATCTTTTCCTAGGAAAAGTGTTAGCGGTCCCAATTTCTTTGTGCAAAGTATGGTTGTGCCACTCTCAACAAGCCTAGTGACCCCTTGGTTATAAAGGAAACCCTTCACCCTGAATGGATGAGAAGAAAAAAACTTACTGAAATGAGGGATTAATCATTAAATCTGGGGACTCCGTCCCAGATCAAACAGGGTACTTTCTAATCCATGTTATAGATCTTGCAAATGCTGACTACTAAACAATCGGAGGTTGCAACTAATCTATCTTCCTACTTTTCTGAAGTGAAACAAGGTATAAATTGCAGCACTGTTCAGCATTGTCTGGCTAGTTGCTTCAAGGTTTACGGTGCAGGCTCAACATCAGGTACGGGAAGTGATTATGTTGCTGTGTAGAACCCTGATAGTATGCAAGCTGAGGACACTAAGGGTGTAGGTGAATCGGAGCGTTCCCTTGATCAGGTTAATATCATTTGACTCAAGGCCCTGCTAAAGACATGTGACAGCTCTATTTTCCATTCATGGAAACGTCTACCCCTTACATTGTTGTATGTACTTGTACTTATGGTTTAGGGTTTAACCACCTTAGATTTATCCTCTTTTGCTTTTATGTCTTTGCTTTAGCTCTTAATGTTTAATTTCTTACATAAACTGGGGTCCTTTTTACCCTGGTACTTTTCAATTGTAACTGATTGTATTGTTGTGTCTTGTTAACCGACTTTGGTCATTTGTGGGCATCAATATATTTCTTTCTTTATTTATCTGTCTCATTATTCTCTTAATGATCAGTAGTTAGTCTGTGGGTGGAATGGGCACTTGGTTTCCCTCTTTTTGTATGTGAAATGGGTTCTCGAATATATTTGTATAGACCTTGCTGGCAGCTGTCTTTCAAGTAGAGCGGTTTGTCTGGCTCTATAAACTCTAAGTGTAGTTGGGTCAGATTTTGAGCATCCACCTATAATTTTCTTTTATTACAGGGCTGGTGCATGTATCTTCTATATATATTTTTCTCTGAATGAGAAAGGGACCCTATAGACCCCTCATTGATCAATCAAAAAACACTACCAAACAGCATTGAAATGACAAGAAAACCATGTGAAGTGAACAATTCAAGTGTTGTAGCTTCTATTGTATACATGCACCCATTGTAGACAATGCATAGTACATGCATTTGCTAAATAAATAATCATGATTCAGTGCAAAAAAAACCATGAAAATAGAAAAACCAAAATATTTTTTGATGACACAAACACATAATATCTACCCTCCAAAGGAGGACCGATGTGTCAGTCTAGGTAGAAAAAGTATAACAGAATAAATATGCATATACATTCTGTTTGCAACTCCATGCTTTGAATCTTTATTTTCGAAAATAGTTGCTTAATCTGAGCCAAACAGATCATATTTGGGCCTCGCTGATATTAAAACTTTATATATGAGGTTTTAATTGCCTATTAAATTGCAAACATTATGATGGCAGTGCATATTTTTATAGGATCACATACCTCCTTTTGGGGCCGTCATCCTCAATGTAAATATGAGTAGCAACATCAACATCCAGCTGCAAAACAAATCCCATTTGTGAATCAGAAATAATTTGATATGCATGTGTTGATTAATAACACTATCATTCTGCCAAGTAATATATTTCATTAAAAATGAGTTACTAAATTTGTGTCCTCCATCCAAGCATGATGATTGTATATAATATATAGTAGACAGTTTACCTTTTCTTTTTCCTTTCATATGCTTTCTACTGTATCTGCAAAGCATACATCTCATTCCAGTGCATAGCCCTAGTGCTGCTATTGGCTGATAATCATTGGGGACTTAGAAACAGTTCAATCCATTCTATGTTTCCGGTAAGGCCATGAGCTATGGCATGTCCTAAATGCACTATTGATCATTGAAGAAACATCATCTTGAAGATAGAATTGAAGCGTAAAAAATTAATTATAGCAATAGACATCTAGAATTGTGCTAAGTGCAAAAGGACACAAACAAAATCAAATCTTATTTTTCTCAAGTTCAATATCTTTACCAACTATCTGTAATTTTTCTTCTAGTTTATGAGCTTAGACCATATCTCATTTGTATGTGCATACCATCTCTAATTTTCAAATCTCAACATCAGTTCAATTCAGAATGTTAAATATACAGAGAGAAGCATGGAATATATCTTCTGCTATTTGAGGAAATATATGGATTAAATTTAAACTTATGCCACATTTTTTAACCCAAAAAATTAGTAAGTTAGACCTGTTCTCCTGATGTAAAGATTATCAAACATGATTCCTAATCAATGGTTCCATATACTCTTGAAACGTCATTAAATTTTACCATCCACAGATATAGGACATTACCATTACTGGTAGAAAAATTAGGAACAAGATCCACACCTGGCCAATCAACAGGACTGTGAATGCAGAAGTTTCAATTTGGGAACCAATGTTGTGGATTAGGCTAGAGCTAAAATAGCATTTTTTTAATTCAAATGATGCCATATTTTATTTTGGGTCGCTCTATGGGAGTACAACTTTTCACAATAGAATAATTAAATATTGAAATAGATACTTTGAATTGTTGGATTGGAAGTCCTCTTGAAACATCATTAAATTTTACCATCCACAGATATAGACATTGCCATTATTGGTAGAAAAATTAGGAGCAAGATCCACACCCAGCCAATCAACGGGACTGTGAATGCAGAAGTTTCAATTTGGGAACCAATTTTGTGGATTAGGCTAGAACTAATATAGTATATTTTTAATTCAAATGATGCTGTATTTTATTTTGGGTCGCTCTATAGGAGTCCAAATTGGCCTAAGTTGACTCGCATGACTTAGGCAAGCTCAAATTGTAAATTCTTTATGGAAAAACGATGGAAGAAAGAGTATGTACCTATATATAAAGATATGATCCAAACATACTATTATTCCTGAATGTAGGAAAGGCAAGGCTGTGCGAACAACTTTGCATACTGTCTCTTTTAGTTGTTACAACTCTGAGCCAAAACTGACTACTAACACGCTTAGATGCATCTTTTTTTGTCACCACCAAGTAGGGTAGAGTTTATCCAGCTCTTATCATGGAAAAAGCCAGCTGACCTTCACATAATTCGCAAGTGCAGTTGGTAAACACGGTACAGAAGAAAGCTAAGAAGTTCATTCCCAACAGCTTACACAAAATAAGCCCAGCAATATAGCTATTTACAAAAATACATATCTATCCTACGCCATACACTGCACAAAAACCTTATCCATTCATTTATGGGTGTGTAAAAATTGCAAGTGCATTACTAGCAAGAAGTTACCATATACAACATAACAAAGGACTTTATTTTATATTAGTTTTCCACTAAACTCATACCCACACTATTTGCTAACAAAAGGCCATGAAATCTGTAATCAAAGCCTAATCGCAGCATTTAAATGGTAATGATGGATTTTATTTGGAGAAACGCATCTTATATACTCCATGGAACAGAAAAAATCATATCAATCTGCAAGGGATTTTAAGCCAATAATACTTTCCAAGGTCCAATATGAATGAAATTCTTCCAGCTTCCAACTCTTCTATGGAGATGTCTTGAGAAGCTTGTAGAGCTACCAGGGCCAGTTCATGTGTCATGAAAATTGCTTGTTTTTTGCTTTCCTAAAAAGGCAAAAGGCATAATGTCCATCTACGGTAGAAAGTTTTTTAGGTCATATTCATCATGGTCCAAAATAAAGTCTAGCTAAATATGATTGACATTTATTATTGACCTCTGGATGCATGATGTTTAATGACATTGGTTGGAAGACCAAAGAGTGTTTCTTGATGAAAAATGCCCACTTAAGAATGTGCAAGGAATATTGTCTAGGCCCAAGTCCCAAGACAAGCACACAAGGGAACAAAATTGAAAAAAAAATGTCTTATCTTATTCCTCAACCAAATGAGCCCTATGTAATCACTAATAAAAGGCCCATTTCTTTGCTTAATGTGCCTCCCAACATTTTTTCCTAAGCTGTCACAGTTAAATTAAAACTCCTACTACCATCCAATATTAGACCTCATCAAATTGGATTCTTTTGAAGAAAGACCCATCGTTATAAATTTGAATGTTTTTTACAAAGCGATGGAATGGCTGAGTAACAAAGCATCAGACACCTTGCTTGCCAAAATAGATTTTGTAAAATCCTACGACCAGATATAATGACCTTCTATTCTAGTGATTTTACAAGCTCTAGGCTTGAATAATAGTTCGATACAGAAACTTAAATTCTATTAACAAATGCATAAACTTAAGTCATGAGCCAAGACATTGAAGTTTGGTATGATGTTCATATCTCCAATGCAATATGCCCTCTTGCACTTGCACTATACATCTTGGGCAAAGATGGACTTTTAGGAAAATAAATTATATATATATATATATTATTTTGCCTCAAGCATGATGTGAATGCCCATGTTGCAAATGAATCCTCCTTGACATTAGCAGAAGAGGAAGAGAATATTAACAAAGTGATTCTCTTCATTAAAACATTTAACAAAGTCTTTGGATTCTAAATTTAGTCAAATAAAACACATCATTACAAAGAAAGTAAAATACAAGGTTTACTTTTTATTATTAAGTCACTATTAGTTATGCATTAACTAATGTTCGGTGGTAACCATCTCAACCATTTTGTAACTATCACTTGTATAATAAAATGACGGATACACAAATTACTGTGTGCATTCTGGTTCCTTTTCTTTCTTCCTCAATTCACGTCTTCTAACATCAGTATCAGAGCCATTGCTGCTCGAAAGGGTTCAAAGTTCGAGTAAGCTCTCTATGTAGAGTACAGACATGGAGGAGAAGAATGTTAAAGGCTGTGTAGACCTTCAGAACGGAGAGAGAGAGACGGAGGAGATCGTAGGAGGACATGATGTTTTTCATAAGGCTCACGAATTTCCAAATGAAATGCACACTCGACGCCACTAATACAGTCTGAAAATTGCGAGATACAAAATACTAAAGGCTATAATCATTTCTAGGGCATGTTTTTAAGAGTTTGTGCAAAACCCAGACATGTTTTTGGTTTAGACATGTTTGTTCACAGTCATAGGCAACAAAAAACTTGTATTTGAAGAACAAACTAGAGTTTTCAAGGGTCATGTGGAGGAAAATTACAGTAATGACATACCAATCGCAATTTCTATAGCAATCATGAGTTTCAACAGACAAAAAGTGAGATTCCGAAGAAATTCCAAACAGCCTGCTTAGGGCACAGACTAAATAAAAAAAAGTCATGATTTACAGACTAATAGGGCATGAATTAAAGTTGTGATTTATTTACAGACTAATAGCGGCGACGGGAGCGGTGGGGGAGCGGGCAGGGAGCGACCAGAGGCCTGCGGATTCAGTTTTTCCCTTTTTTGGCATTTCTTTCCGTTTTTGGTTTTTTGGTGAAGAAAACACAAGGACAGAAAAAAATTTGCCATTTTTGGAAAGGGTCCGGGAAGATGTAGCAGCAAAAACTTGCATGATCCATAACTTTCGTTCTGTGGCTCCGTTTCAGGTGTCGTTTTCTCTAAAAGTGTATATTTTCTCAAGCTCTACGCATTGATGGCAATATTTTTCTTGTTTTCATAAAATCCATTTTTGCACCTTTTTGGACCAAGGAACTTCTTGTAATCTTTTGAAAGAATCATGAGCTTTGATCGCCTGTAGACAGATTAGTAATTAAAAATACAAATATGCAAGTATTCCAACTATGGTATATACAACTTATACAGTATACTATACATTGTATACATTTATATAAAATACATTATTTAATTTCATACAATCTATAACATACACTATAAATTTAATTTTATTCGTTTTGTATATACTGTACATTATTATAAATTTATAGTTAATAGTATAACTTGTCTTTTATCTTGTTTTTCATATACATAATATGTGGTTTATAATTAAATTCCTATTTAGAAGGCTAAGATTTATATATTTTTTAATTTTTATATAGTTTTTGTACTGCCGTATCCGGGGTCAAAAAAAAATTTGCCATTTCCGCGTATCGGATACCCCGCTCCCGCTCCCATATCCAAAACGTTTCGGCTACTTAGAGTTTGAATGATGTCCAAGGCACAAGCAAATCTGCAAATTTTAGGGCAAGACTGTTGAAAGACTAGACCAAAACATAAGGTTCCTAATTTCATGTTGTGATATTTTGGTCAATAGCTTAGAAATCAGCGGTTAGAAATCATAATATAAATTGTGTATTTCTGCTGTGCAGTTTCCGAGTAAAAATTAGGTTACAGTAATGTACTGTTGCATTTATTTCCATGCCTGGAGTGAGAAATTCAGAATATAGACTGTAACTTTTATTTTTGCTGCATTAATTTACATATCTATAACTAAATGGTGTGTAAAATGGATGATAAAGTCACCATGTGCAGCCACATAAACAATCTAAAATCTCTCATTAGACAGCTAGCAGAAGTCCATGTTATGGTAGATGACGAAGCTGCCAAAGCTATTTTGTTAAACAATCTACCTTCTAAATACAGCAAGGGAAAGCTCAAAGACAAAGCAAATGGGTGAAAATTTTGCTGATGAACACATATTTTAAAAACACAATTTGAAGATAGGAAGGGACCTAGCATACATGAAGCTTGGCATGGATGATTGTTTAGTTAGTTCAAGAGTTTGTGGATCTTGGGAATTATATCCTTACGAGAGCCATGATCCAACTTGATAGAGCACTATGGATGTAACTCAATATGGATAGTCATCCAATAATTTAAGGGATTCGTAATTCGACAGTTTGGGGAGCTGAAATTCAGGAACTCGGGAATTCGGCTCGGGAGCTACACCTTTATGAAGGTTACGAGGCAGCTTGATGGAGCTCTACCTGGTCAAAAAACTATTTTCAAAGGGAAATCTTTTGAAGAATGTTTGGCTCTAGTTGGTTCTATTATTTTAATTTTGTGTCATTATGTTTGTTTTCATAGTTCCATGGAGTCTCAAAACAAGGGGAATGGGTCTCAAGAATGGGGCAACCAAGGGCCGAGGTTTGGGGGCGGCATGGGGACAGCGGTGCAAATATATATAGTACTTGAAAAAGTACTTATAAAAAATGGACAAGGAATAACAGATAAAACTTTGAAATACTCAACACATTGAATTGAACAATGAAAATGTTGAATATCAGTATATTAATATTTATATCGTAATTTATATTGAAAATGATGATTACATCCAAATTTCATATACAATTGACCAATGGCCCAACAAAGTCCCCACCAAACTCCTCATTACTCGAACTACTAGACTCCTCAAGGTAAAGTTACTCCAAACCAATACCAACCAACCATGTATGTGCCACATCATCAACCTGTGTTGGTTCCTCTAGCTACATATCCCATTGAGCTACTGGACTCTCCTTGTACATAACCGTGTTACAATCAATAAGATGCAAGGGGCTATGTACAGCTACAAGTTTCTCTGCCCTTCTTCCTAGAAGTATGCATGTTCCTCTTAATAAAGTGGATGAAGCTATAAGTAGACCAATTCATCTCAACAACAAAAGAACTAGAAACCTGGGACAGCAAACAAATGACTAGTGTGGATGTCAAAGAAGTAGGCCCACGCCTTCACCTCAACATCTTGTATGGGAGTAACTCTACTAGACCTTTGTATGTACCACTTCCAGTTCAATGCATACATAGCCAGGTGGCAAACCTCAGACAATACCTCCAAATTGTTGATGAAATGTCCCCTTTTACGAATTGATCCAATTGAAGGCTTCCTGCCCATTCTTCTTCTAGTGGACAAGTAGAAGAATAAGTGAACAAAAGAAGGGAATTTCACTTCATTTCAGTCTTTCTTTAATTAGATTAATAATATTTTTCTATTAGTGTTTTTCCTATATCAGGCAAGCCGGCTGGGTTTGGAGGAATTTTAGATTCAAAGCTTAAAGATAAAGAGAAGCTTCTAAAGGAGGTCGGTCTTGGGGAATTCCTCCGTAATTGACTCTTGGTGCCACCAAGCAAGGAGTATATAAGGGGTTCCATAGATCTCACTTTTGAAGCATCATTTTTGACTTATATACTTTTATCTAAACTTGGTTTGTTGGGCTAGTTGCTCAATTCCATTCCACTTGAGGGTGAAAACCCTCTTGTGTGGCATCCAAGGAGGACGAAACCCTTCCTTGTTGGCTTAGGAGAACGAAAAACTCTTCCATGGTGGTAGGTTGAAGACATCTCTTGAAGACTTGCTTGCTCAATTGGATCAGGGACATCAAGAAGAAGGATTACAAAAGCTTTGTATGATTTTTGGAGCTCTTCCCTAGGGAAATGACTAAGGTTTGGTGTTGGTTCGGGGCCTTCTAGGGCACATGATTCATATATTATTTTATATTCTTATTCTCCATAATTTATAAGACCGGAATCCATAATTTGGCTATTTTTGGAAGGGTTTATGTACTGTTTTCAGCTCTTGTTTGTGGTTGTCCTACTGCTATCACAAATTTTATTACAGTAGTGTATCTTCACTAATTTTCTCCATTTATTTGTTGTAAATTGGATGGATATTGGTTTCCATAGTTGAAATAATTATTTATAAGTATTTTTCAGCTATTTGAAGCTTGTTTGCTGAGGGTGTTTGAAGCCCCTATACAATTTGCTGCTAGGGTTTTAAAAAATATTACATCTGCCGTTATAAAAATCAGATTTTACTTTCAGCTTGGGTTTGTGTGGTTTCCTTCTTTTTCAGTTTCAGCCCTTGAAAAGGATATTAAAGTGGTATCAGAGCTTTGGTCTTCCCAGCCTAAGGGTATTCATGCAAGGAAGATGGATAAAATACAGACATGCAAGAACTAGCAACCTAGGTTCTTACTAAAGAAAGAAGTCATCCCGGAGGTGGAAACACGATATTCAATGGGTCACAACATTGTGGCTATCAATGAGAATATAGGCTCTTTAGAAGGAGATCCATGATGCTATCTCGTTTGCCGAATTTATAGGGGTAAGCAAGGGTAGGTGTGGGCCCAAGCCTAGACCTCAAGTACCATGCAAAGGGTCTTCAATATCCCAACCTTGGGGATGGTGACACTCTCCACATTGATGATTGGCAACAATGGAACAGGCTAGAGCATGGAAGAAGATGCTTGGAGTTTAACCCTAAACCACAAGAAAGTGTCAAAGAGCCAAACCTTCAAAGAGGGTTTCTCTTGCTAAAGAAGAAAAAGCAACCCATCGGATATGTAAGCGCTTTGAAGGTGGAATCATCCAAAGAAAAAGGTAGAAATACCTATCATTTTTCGTGAGGATGAACCATTGCCTAATTTTCGGGAAAATGGACATGTGTTTGGGGAAGAGACCATAGAGCATGATCCCAAAGAAGAAGCGAAATATGATACACTACATTGTGGAAAAGAATTCGTGGATAGAGTCCCATTTCCGGATGATAATATTGACAAATCACTTGCTGGATTTTTAGAAGCAACAGTCGATCAAAGGCAAGTTGGTGGAACACATGACTTTGGCAAGAACCATGAAGATCTCCCGAGGATGTGTCAACAAAATATGGATGAAGCTAGCGCGGAAAGACCATTGTTTTCCGGAAGGACAACAGTATGAAACTAAGATGAAGGAGAAGGTTACCTTTCATGTTGAAGCAAGGCAAGAAGAGGTTACAAAGCTTGATGAAGATTTATCCCTAACTCCCATGATTGTTCTGGAGCAACAACATTATGAGGTAATTAATGATCATTGTTTGGTTAAACTTAATATTGATGTTATTTTAGCATGTGATGAATTCAAGGTTGAAAAGAGGCATGATGATCAAGAGGGTGAAGAGAAAGGGATGGTTGGAAACCCTTTCCCAAATAGATGTGATGACAGTCCAAGGGGTAGTGGGGGAAGCTCACTAACTGGCAAAGAGCACATACACCCTCTCAAACAACCTCCGAACTATGTGAAGACCAATTGATGTACATGGGCCAAGATGGAATTGGTGAGAAGTTATCCCCCTTCCAAAGACAATGGTATGCCTGTAAAGGTAACCAATTTTTTTTTCATTTGGATTATATCTCAGCTCATACACATGTGTATAGAGAAGAATTTTGGGGTCACAATGGTGAATGCATTGAGGGTAACTCAACAAAATTGATAAGGCCAAGGAGAGAGGAAGAAATTCTCCATGAAGGACCAAGGATAGCAATGGGTGAAGTTGCTGGACTGTTATCAACAACAGTCAAATGTGGGAGAATTACCAATATATTCAGCCATAATAAAGTCCCGTGCATGAGTACTCATTACTAGCTTGAAGGAGCTAAATGATAAAGTGAAGGTAAGCAGCCCTGGGACCTAGAAACAACTCAGATTTATTCCCTATCACTGTACCATGTCAAAACTATGGATATCATGAACATATGGGGGGGGAATGATAACTATGTGCTCTTTCTTATGATGTTGCCATGTTTTCACCTCCACAATCCACAAGACCAATCAGTTTTGCAAGTAACCCTTAAGGATGACACTAGGGAAGAGCAAGTCCATGGGGGTAAGGTAAGGTGCCTTTGAAATATTTTGAGTGCTGATTCTAACTCACAAATTCTGAGTTGTAAGAAGGTTAGGGACAGCTCATGGTCCAAAAAGATTTTAATTTCATTTCCTACTAGCATGCCAATACAGTTCGGTTTTCACCATGCACAATTGGTCAGGTATGATGACTATGTTGCATTGCCCCGTTCCATGATACCGTTGTGTTTTTATCCTCATGATCAACTTGCGCCAAGTAAAGAGAAGGTAAGAAGTGAATGGTGTAGCCAAAGGTGCATGGATGCTTGGGTGCAATGCCAAAATTGTATTAGCATTTGTGGGGTTAGTACCATTGCAGGCTTCAAAAAGGGAAGGTCTGATCGTGATATCAATATGATTGGTAATCTCATCCTTAAGTGTCCAGGAATGACCCACATCTTTGCATCTTGGTTTAACATTCATACATACCAACTTTTCCGGGTAACATGGAGTAGTAATGCTCAAAGATAATGGCACCACCTATAAATTCATCAAAAGAGAACTTACATTTAAGCATGGGCTGAGCATGATTAACTTTGGAGGCTTCAAGGTCACCAATGTCAATAATATTTTCATGCCTTACGAAAAGAATATAGTACAACTGTCAAATCTCATAGGAAAGTGCAAGGTATGTAATGTTTTTCTTGAAATTAAGCCAATTGTAGTGACTGTTGTTTGCGGGATGCAATGGTTTTAGTTTTTGAGAAATTTTCATTATGGTTCTCTTCTTCATATATCAGCTCCTTGGAAGAACATAATTATAGTTGGGCGTGCACAAATCCAGTCACCCAATAAGTTTATAGGAGAATTTAAATTGCTGATTTTGATACAATCAGATTATGAATTGTTTTCAGACTTGAACAGCTATAAAAGTGTTCACTATGAAGCCACTAAATCATGGAAAAAAAGTGGCAAATGGTTTCAGCTAAAGGCAACAACTACTTCAACCAACATAGCTCCAAGTTGGGTGGAAAATAAGGTGATTCATGACTACCATACTTTGTTTTCTATTTACACACAAATTGATTTGTGTATTTTCATGGAAGGAACAAATTGCAACATCATTAAGAAAGATCATCTTGAGAAGGTATGTGTTATGGAAACTTTCGAACTTTGGAAAGAAGGGCATTTGAAATGCTTTCTCACATTACAAATTGGTTCCAAGATGCAAGGCTTGCTAGAGATGAGCTATAAAATGATTTGAAACTTTGATATCTTTTTGCTTTCAGCCAATATCGCATTAATGTTGAAGGTGTAGGCTGTGTACTCAAGGAACACCATATAACATTTTTGAGGTGGCTAATGATTGGTCATATGAAGCCACTTCCTTTGTGCAATACCATGATACTACCATTAACACTATTTTTGAATGAGTCAAGGAGCCTAATTGGTTTCAGGGCAAACCAAGATTACATGTTGGGTACGTAGAGGTGATGAGCAAATTTGGGATGGGAAGACTATATTGGGCGTTTGTTTCAAGTGCATACCAAATGGATGACTTCCTGTGCCTGTCTGTATGTTAGTGGCGAATTCCCAGGACAGTGGGATCACAAGTAGCCGCAACGCGACCGTGCACGGTATTTCAGTTTTCATTTGGTATAGATTCTGAATGGTTAGGTCTTGAACTCGGAGGTGGATATAAGCCTTATGCATGCAGGTTGGTTTGGGTTTGGAGTGAATTCACCAGGCTCATTAAATCATTTTGTGATTTAGTTCTTAAGAAGTCTCTCCCCATGGTAATTGGCCTTACGGCACTTCGATCTAGGATTGTAAGAGTGATTGTATGACATGCAGGTGAAGATCAACTTTGGTGCATAATAAAGTAACCACGAATCATCCGCTTTTTAAATTGGATTGTTGCTCAAAAATATGTGGAACGCTGTGAGTACGTATGCCATTCTCCTGACTGATAGAAGTCATCTAATGAGGACGGAAACCTTGTCTTGTGACCTCTTTTATGTTTTCTTGAATACTCTCCAGGTGGTGTGCCTTGCATGTGAAGACATCTATTCCATACTTGCTAGCTCTATTGGAGTCTAGAGATATCACCAATGATTACAAAAGGTTTGGATGACTTTTGGAGCTCATTCCCTAGTTGATGTGGCAACTATGTATTGAGAGGGGAAAAATCCCACTTAACATCATGCCAATAAAAAACGAGGAAATGCAAGAAAAGATGAGTTAAAAGACTTAGAGAAAATGTGAAGATCACAGGGAGAAGGAAGATGCATAGAAAAGGGGGGAGTGGTCAAATTATGTTGAATAGGGATTATATCTAGTGGTAATCATTCCTTGTTTGATGACTGCCCTGCTAGTGATTACAAACATAGGGATGAAACACCAGTGCATTTTTGCTGAATGGAAAGCATTTACCTATCTGCAAACCAAATGAGAGCTTGGTTGTCGTATTTGGGAGTAATAATTATGTCTACATTCTATTTGAATATCAGCGGTTGTACATGGTTATTTGGTGAATTTAAGCTACTATACAGTTTTCTGCTAGGGTTTTAAAAAATATTAGAGTTATAAAAATCAGATTTTACTTCACTTGGGTTTGTGTGGTTTCGTTCTTTTTCAGTTTCAGCCCTTGAAAGGGATATTACAGCTTCTTCCATCTCTGGTGAATGATTGGTTGAATATGTTCATTGTAGAATTACAATGTGGGGTCTTTCTCTTGTACAATGGCCTTTATTTGGCCAAGCATACTATTAATGCACTCATACACCTCTCCAAGGGTAGGCGCATTAGCATCCCCATATCTAATGACTTTGAACACTAGAGTAATGATGGAGACAATGTATTTTGCATCAGCCCAAAAAAATGTCACTCTTCACCGCCTCCTTCCCCCTCTTCCTTTGCTCTGACGTAGAATCAGGCTACGAATTCCACTCTTGTCATGATCATTACTTGCAATGCCTCTTTCAACTCAAGCATCCTCTCCAAGAGAATGAAGTACGATGCATATCTAGTGTCTACAAGTTTCTAAAATCTCTTCTTGGATAAGGTCGTGAAGAGTACATATAATGTGTGGCGGTTGCAAATAAACATCTACACCTCCTGCATCATTAATAACCTCTTTGATCCAACCTATTTTCCCATGTTCTTGAGTGTTTTATTCCTGGCATGCACACAACAAGGAGTCCACCAAATATGTTTGTAGATTGCCTCGATCAAGTTCCCTATAGCTCTACACACATGGGTTACATATGTCACTACTTACACCACATTCTCCAGCCCAACCTCCTCAATAGCATATCCTAAGGATTTGGAAATGAAAATCAGCATCCATGTGGTGCCCTAAACAATCAAGATCCTTATGTAAGGACCATCTATACATGTGAGAATGATTTTAATGAATGGATGATGCCTAATGTTCATCCACACATCCATAAGTATACGGCATCCACTAGTGACCAAGGTAGCCTTCATTTTCTCCATTAGAATATTAATCTTAGAATAGTTCTTATCCAAGATTGTTGTCCAAAATTTTGTCTTCCCTTGTGGCACATACGATGGTCCTGCTCCCATTATCTTTGCCATAGCCTCCTTATAATAAGGAGAGCGAGACATATGGAATGGAAAAAAATTGTCAATTACATCATCTACCTCATTTTTATATTGCATATTGAATAACTTTACCGCCGTGTTTGCAGTATCACTACTATTGTTATTTTGTGTTTCCACTTAAGCTTTATTGCCCCTAAACTAGATGGCCATGCAAGAAGTCGTGCCTCTTGGGACGTTTAAGTACTAGAAATAGGACCCCTCGATCGCAACTACAGGTGTTTCTTCTTCACCACAACCCCACAATTATTTATTTCAGCCCTTTGTTTGAGTGATAATTCGCCACATACATCCACAACTTTGCCTTAGATGTGAAGTAGGTGCGCATTAACTCTTGCAATGCTGCCTTGAAATTCAAGTTGACAAAAATTACACTTCCACAACCTAGTGCCCCATGTTGTCCTAGGTTTTGCTTGAAGTTGTAGTTTGGTTCCAAATTGTCTTAAAGGGGGCTTGTTTTCAAAGGGACCCTTGCCAAAATTTTCCAATAACTTGGTAAGGGAAACTAAATTGTGTAGTTGCACTCCCAATGGAACTACTTACATCACCCCCCACATATACTCAAAATCTCAAATTCAACCCCCATGAGCAATTGTTGACACTCTTCATCACTCATGCCATGAGAACTCATGGTGACATTGCAAGAAGTGAAATTTATGAATACATATGTCATTAATAATACATTATGCAGGGGTTCAAGAGTCCAAGACATTATGCACGGGCTCAAGAGTCCAAGACATTATGATTTTGTTTTTGTTTTTCTTACTTTTAGTTTGCACGAAGCACAAAAGTAGAGGATACTCAAAAATAGGAATGATTGTTCTTGAATCTTCAACCTTTCTCAAACAATGATTTTATATTTTTAAACAGTTATTTAGGTTTCTCAAATTGCTGTCTCACAACCCTAAAACAGCAAAAACGGCATTTTTTAAATTTATAGCCATGTACAATTCTATGAACAATTTATTTTTAATGATTTATAACTTTAAAATAAAAATAAATATTAAAATGCAAAGCCAAAAATTGAAAATAATAAAATGCCAAAAGATGAAGGGTCATGGACCTTGGCTTAAATTGAAGGCTTGAGGGTTTCCGGCTTGATGAATGTGTTGAAACTTGAACGGTTCATCAATGAAGACATGGCACTTGCTCTTCCTCTTGTTGTTGCTCTCCCTCTTGCTAATGTTCTCAACCTCTCACTCTTGCAGCCTTGTTTGCTCTCACTCTTGCACTTACAACCTTGCTCTAAGTTTTCAAGCTTTAATACTGATTTAGATCGAGGGTGTGAATTTCATTTATAGTTTCCTGAGTGATTAAAGAGTGGATGGGGGCCTCAAAAAATAACTTAGAGTCTACCAGTTGAGCGATACAAACTGATCCACGCATATGTTTGTTTAGTATATTGCGCAAGTCTTGTTTTGTGCCTAGTCTTTATTTTTTCACGCAACTTTCGATCGTGCCGTATGTTTCATGGGACTGTCAAGGCGTTTATGCCTAAATATCTTAGAAGTGGCTAGTGACATTGTAAATGTGCCACACAAAGGTCCCCTCATATCACACACAACTGTCTATGTATCTCAGGGAAGACATCTCAGTGAATGTCCCCTATTCTCTATGGAATCGGAACATTGTGCTTGACACACGGATCTATTGAGGACGTAGAGTCATCTGTAAAGTTCCTCGGTAAGTGTGCATAGAATTCAGTTGGATAGGCCACATGCAACAACAGCTGACAAATTTGCAATTAGCATAATATATTGAGTTTCAAACACACCATTGCTTGATTTTCCAAGCTAGAAATGGATTCACCTAACCCATAATTGTAATTGTGGTGGTCAGACTCAATGTCAGCATCCAAGTTGTGTTATGAACCTTTGGGCAAATGCTTACTAATGGCTATAAGAGGAGGTTAACAAGGAAGCACACATTAAAAACTAACTCAAATAACATGTAATGTCCCTTTTTGGGGGGACTCAAGAAATGACCAAAAGCTGGTTGAAATCAGAACTATGCCAGATTGTAGATGACTGAAAATTCACCTTGGAACCCTCCACACATTGCCAGCACTTTGCTTCTAGGGTGGCCACCTCTTAGGAGAAGTCAAACACACTTTCCTAGGCACAAATCTCAATCAAACTTTAAGGTAAGATGCTCAAATTTTATAATGAATGACTAGCAATCATTAAATGCAAAAAAACTGATTTTTAGGAACCCACGGTGCTATTTTTATTTTTATCATGCAACCATCCACTACAGATTTAAATAATAATTTCCAGAACTGAAAATACCACTCAAATACACTCAACAATGGAAGATTTTACCTTTATAAATTATGGGGAATCTAATCATGCCAATTGATCACATAAAAATCAGCAACATCACCCAAAACCCTCTCCCAAGCAAGTCGTTTAGGGCATAAATCAGTTAGAACCAGCAATGAAGAGTAGAGAACCAAATGAAATGTGGGTTTCGTCCAAACAATCTTCCCCACAAAGGGTTTTCGTCCTTGGGAGGATCTCAATCAAGGATTTTCATCCTTGAGAGAGATGGAAAGGGTGCTTCACTAGCAATCCTTCACCAAGATATTAAATTCACCAAAAAGCATTATTCGATAATGTTGGCCGACCCCTTAAGGTAAGTGCTTTTAAATATTCAAATGGTATTTGGAGCCTACATGCTCATAATACCTTTATTTCCTAACTACTTAAGTCCCTCTATTGGAGCGCTAGGCTTCCCAATAGGATACATGATAATAAATAAAACAACTACCTAAACAACAATAAAGATATAATTCAGATCTTCCCCTTGCTTTCCTCCTTAGACCCAAGGGAAGAGAATGGATTAAGGTCTTCGAAAATCAGCCTTCAAAAAGAGACATGACAGAACACATTGAAGTAATATTAACATATACAACATTACTTTCAATTGTATACACATCGTGACTAGCCAGGAAGGTTACAGGAACACCTAAGAACTTTGGCATGACATTCCGACAACAAACTCAAAGCATGCAGTAGAGCAAAGAAATCGTGCCCTTGACAAAAAATCAAAGCAAGTGGTAATTATAACATTACTTCCAATTGTTTAAAAATTCATAATTGGTAGAGTTCATGGAGCACCTAATAATTTGGCAGACCAATCCGACAACATACCTTGTATCATCACCAAGGTGTCTCTAGAAAAAGTGGTAGTAACTACATATGTGTAATGTCCTTTTTTCTAAATTAAAAAATAATTAATAATATTTTGAGTTGAGCCCAATCAATTCTTCCTTTTGGGACAGCTTAATAACATTATTATTATAATAAAAGGTACTTTTAAATACTAAAGTAGAAAAAAGACCCTCAACCTATTTTCATTATTTTCAATCGGATAAAAAGGAAAGGTCATCCCTCTTTAAGAGGGAAAAACAAATGTTATAAAAGAAATAAAGAGGCCTATACGGAGTGCTCCACAAAGAAAGGAAAGAAAAGGCTATAAAAGCAAATGTTGGGGTTCATTGTAATCATCTTGTGAATTATATGCTTCTCTTTTGGAAATTGGAGCATTGAACTCTCATTTTTACCCTTTGAAGACGAAAAACCCTCATTGGATCCTATTGGGAACGAAAACCTTCAATAGTCAACACTTAGGGACGGAAACTCTCATTTGTTGCATTGGTGGCTTCATTTGGGAGTCACATTGAAGCTTCAAATTTCAAGATTTCATAACGGAAAGGGTTTCTATTAGTGTTAGGGTACACATTTCAGCTAGGGCACGTTTTTTTGGGGCTACCACATTCATTTCCATCTTGATCTACCCATTTTGAGATTTCCGAATCATTTTTCAGTGGGTTTTCATGGTTGGAAAAAGTTGATTCTAATTTTAGTGGATAGATGATATTTTGTGATCATTTTGAACTATCATTCGCATTTTATCTCCAACTATTTATGAAATTATGGAATTTTGAAGTTTCAACTATTTTTGAGCAATAATTAACTCCAACACTCTGTAATTTATTGTTGAAGCATTTATTTTGCATGAATTCATCAAGTGTTTTATGTTGATGTATTTTTGAAGATTTGTGAGTGGGAAAGGCTAAAATTTGAATTCTACCTAGGTCGCTTACGGTTGTGGACCTAAAACAGGTCGATGCCCTAATTTTCACATAAAATCAGTTTGCTATCATAAAAATCAGGTTTTCTACAAGTAGTTGACATCATTTTCAACAATATTCAATTAGGGTTTTGGGGAAAATCCAAATTCCTCAAATTTGAGCCCAAAAGGGACATTACAGTGGTATCAAAGCTTCGGTCTTCCCAGCCTGAGGGTTTTCATGCAAGAAGATAAAATGGCGGATAGAATTTTTGGTGATGTTATATTTGAAAGTCTTGCCCTAGGGCAAAAAAGATTGGCCAGTAAAATGCCTCAGTTGATCCATACCCTTTAGGTTTTAAAGGTGGAAGGAGCTCTTCAAAAGAAGTCAATAATACTCAGCCATCCAAAGTAGACAACATTGTTACACGGTATGAGTATAAGGCTCTTTTGGAGAAGATTCGTGATGCCATGTCAGTTTCTGAGTTCATGGGAGTAAGCAAGGGAAGATCAAGACCCAAGCCTAGGTCATGAGCTACACAAGAAGAAAACGAAAAATCAACTCTGTCAGAGGGATTTGAGGTGAAGTCCCAAGAAGACCATGTTGACGGACATGGAGAGGTGTTACTAAATAAAGAACCAAAAAGGATTTTTGATGCAATAGTATCTCCAAAGAAAGAGGTAAAAGTACACTTTCCCTTAGGATGGGCCCTTGACTGATTTTCAGAACATCAATACGGAAAGCCAAAGGTTGATGAAATTTCGAAGCATGAACCTAAGGAAGAGAAGGAAGCCATGAAGCACAAGTTGGAAGGTAAAAAAATGGAGAAGAAAAATCATATCTACATGAAGTATATGAGGATGACATTATAGAAGGGTATGTCCATGAAGGAAGGGCACTTCTGGTTCTTCATAATTACTTTCGATTCGCTGGAATTTCCCAAACATCAGTAAATGAGGGGCAGATTAAGGGAGTTTATAACCTTAGAGAGAGTTCTGAAGATGTTCCAAACAAGTACCAACAAAATAAGGGTGAGCTCCTTGTTGGCAGCCCAAGGTATGATAGAAATGATCACATATTATTTCCTCCTATGTCGCTGCCATATCGGTGCCATTATGGGTAGCTTTTTAAAAACAATGATCATATGTCATGTTTGATGCCTCATGATATAATTGGTAATAATGTGAAAAACTCATTGAATAACATAGCACACAGATCTTTTCTTGCAAGTTCAAGATTATTTGAACATAAAAGTTTGGGTTCCGGTTGATCCTTTGAATTAAAGAAAGAGGAAGTCCTTGTTGAATTCAATATTGCTACTCCATGCATATGGTTAGAAAAAAAAAATTATGAAGGATTGTTTTGAACCTATTATAGTTGTGAAGGATTTACTCCTAGAGTGTTCCTTCAAGCCAAGTTCTACACTCCAAGGCAAAGATATCAAGATAATCAAAGTTGCTACAGCCAAGAAGAAGGGGGGAACTTACGAAAGAAGGCAAGGTATATGGGCAACACATGATGAGGTAAAATCTACAATTTTATTTTCAAAACAGCAATCAAGACATAAGGGTTTTGAGTTCCCAAGTGATAAGCACGCTCAAATAAATGTTAAATTAGTAATTGTTGTGTATGGAGATGAGCAAGATGGATGCTATCTTGTTGCCCAAAGCATTGTCACTCAACCGGACATGGAAGGTATAGTTGTGAGTTTGTCATGTCCCTTTTTGAAGGTTGATTTTTGAAGACCTTAACCCATTCTTCTTCCTGTGGGTCTAAGGAGGAAACCAAGGGAAAGATCTGGATTATATTTTTATTGTTGTTTAGGTAGTTATTTCATTTATCATCATGTATCCTATTGGGAAGCCTAGCACTCCAATAGGACTTAAGTAGTTAGGAAATAAAGGTATTGTGAACATGTAGGCTCCAAATACCAATTGAATAATTAAAAACACTTACCTTAAAGGATCAGCCATCATTTTATATTGTAAAAAGCACTGATTGTGATGATATAAGGAGGTCGTTTGGCCATTATTGAATTATGTTTTGGTGAATATTCATATCTTGGTTAAGGCTTGCTTGTGAAGCACCTTATTTTTATTTCTCAAGGACGAACCCCCTTCATTGAGGACCTTTCTAAAGGATGGAAACCCTTGGTTGAGGACTTGTGGAGAGCAAAAACCCTTCCATAAGGATCTATGTATGCAAGCTGATTTGAAAGGCAATAAATAATCATTTTCTTGCATGATTTATCTTTGGTTCAATGATCTATTTATTTGGAGTGGTATGTGTGATGATAATTTGGAAAAACTGAATTTACTAACTTGTTCTCCATATTTTCTAAGGCCAAGTTCTTGAGTTTCATGAATTTTGAAGGTGTTTTACTATTTTTCCAAGCTTGATAATGTTTGCTGGTTGAGGGTTCCATAATTAATTATTTTTAAGCTCAATACTTATTTCTAACAGTTGATTGTGTTTGTTGATGGTTCCTAATAATTTTGGCATAAGATTCGAAGGGCATTAGCAAGGTTTGACCTACCTTTGAGAGGTTTAACTCCTCCAAGGAAGTTGTTGCCCTGGGAAGGGTTTAATTTGCAGAATTACAGGGTTATATCAGCCATCTAACAACGCCATAATCTGATTTTTAAGTTGCATCCCATCTTTTGGTCATTTCCTGAGTCCCCCAAAAAGGGACATTACAGTGGTATCAGAGCATCATCCTCCCAGCCTATGAAGGATGGAGAACAAGTCACAAGGAAGGATAGTAGATGCACTAGATAGGCTTACCCTAGCCATCCAAAATATGCAGGGTGGTGGTTCACACAAGGAGAAAAGGTTGTAAGGATTGACAAAAGAATATCAAGCTCTTCCGGAAGAGATGTGTGATGCCTTTTCCTTTAAGGATTTCGTGGAAATAGAAAATTATAGAGTGAGAATTGGCAAAAGGCGTAATGCTCGAACCTTATCAAGGGACCATGGAAGAAAGGTCTCAACCATAGAGGGAAGAAAACCCTCCATTGTGAAGAAGCAAGTCGAAGAGCATGTGGCGGATCAGCTACAAGGAAGGGAATTCATGATGAAGATCGAAGTTACAACTTCCCTTTATAACAACCCTTCCAAGGTGACAAAAGAGGAAGATATCCACCATGCTAAGGAGGAAGAACCATCGTAGCAGCTGCTTGTGGTGATGGATTAGCCTTTGGGAGCCCTAGAAACACCCACTACCATTGTCAAAGGTGATCCTTTGACTGATTCTCCTTACAACCCTATGAAAGCACAAGAGGATGGAGAAATTGCTAAGCAAGAACCAAGAAAAATGGAAGGTAAAGAACTTTTGATTGTTATAATATTCCCTTGAATTCAAATGATTACATGTGGAAAAATACTAAGGGAACTTGAGAGCATGAGCAAAAGGATGAGGGAAAGCTTGAGGAACAAGATGATGAAGTGAATGTTGGAGATAGCTCAAGCAATTCCCATATGACAATAGGAGATGGAATCGTTGAGAAAGAAAATTCGGTGGTCAAGAGATCTAAGGCGTTGGTGCTAACACCCATTGTTGTTCCAAGAAGTCAACATTATGAGGTAATTAATGATCTTTGTTTGGTTAAAACTAATGCAATTTTAATATGTGATGAGTTCAAGATTGAAAGGATGCATGATGAGCAAGAGGGTGAAGAGAAAGGGATGGTTGGAACCATAATATGCATATTTGACGAGTGCTCACCGAGTTGGCGAGTACTCGCCATTTTTTTCCACAGCCAAGTATTTGCCTGAAAAACTCGCCAAAACCTGCACAAACGAGTTTTTGGCGAGTACGTGCGAGTCTTTGGCAAATATTCGTGAATACTCACTAGTCTTTGGCAAATATTCGTGAATACACATGAATATTCGCAAGTTTTTGGCGAATACTCACGAGTTTTTGGAGAGGTTTTTTCTAATATTTTGCTTCAAATTTATGTTTTTTAAAGAAATTTGTTTTTTTTTTAAGTTGTCAAATATTATCGAATATTCATCAAGTCTTGCCGAGTTTTTGCTAAGTCAATTTTTTTGGGTCTCCCAAGTATTTGTTGAATATGAGTATGTGAACTATGCTTGGAACCCATTTCTCAAATAGACATGTTGACAGTAAGCTTGTATGATTGTCTATGACAACAATCGATGGAGAACATAATGATGAAGAACTAGGAAAGAGCCACAGAGACATCCCAAGCACATGTGAACAAGGTATGGAGGTAGTGCAAAAGGGGGAAGCACCAATTGTAGGAGCAAAGGCAAAAGGAAATGAATGTCTTGATGACAATCCAAGGAACAAACATATCTCAGATTTATTGTTCCCTAGTTCATCATTACATGGGGCTAATCACCATAAACAGTTTGACACAAATGTGGAGAGCACATTAAGTAGTAAGGGGTACTTACACCCTTTCAAGCCACCTCCGAGTTATGCATGCATCAAGACAAAGGTCACTTTATGCACTAGGACTAAAATTGGATTGATAAGAAGTAGCCCTCTTCGCAAGGCCCACGGTATCTATGCAAAGGTAACTACTTCCTCTTTCCATTTGGTTTGTAATCCATCTGATATACATGTGTTTGAGGGGAGAATTTGGGGTCACAACAATGGTTGTGTTGATGGTATCTCAACAAGTCTTATGAGGTCAAGAAGATTGGAAGAAACTCTCCATGAAGGACAAGATTCCGAGAAAGCACTTGATGAGGTGGTTCTATTGTTCCAAACAGCAGTCAAAAGGAGATCATTGGATGGAGTTCACAGCCTTAACCAAAAGCAAGAGGTTACCCAAGAAAAGCACCAACAAATTTGGAAAGAATGCAAAAAAGAAAAGATCCCATTCGCTGAAGCTATCATGCAAATGAAGAGTGTTGATCCAAACTTAGAAATTTTGAATCTTAAGGACATCACGGGCAGTCCATGGTATGTGAATATTTCATTTCTCTTGCTGGCCAATTTGTCATTTCAAGTATGTTGCCATCACGCTCAACTGGTTAGGAAGGATGTCTCATGCCTGTTGTGTCTTCCAATGACGCTATTAGTGAGATATCATCATGATAAAGGTATGGGTGTTGTTATGAGACTTGACAAAGGGAAAATCACCCATTTCAAAATTAGTACTTGGGGTAAATTCATCTTGGTATGTGTCGGTGTAAGGAAAATGTCAAAAATCACTCTTGGGAAAGGTAAACCTAGTGGTTCTATTCCTAATGGATCCTCCTTGCAGCCCTCTTTTGCTAAGACACTGTTGCATTGGGACCATCAAAAGAAGGATCGCAGTTCTGATTTTTCTATCGATAAGGGGCTGACCCATGGTTCCATGCATGAGAAAAAGGGGAGGATAAGGAGAAAGGGCAGCATTCTTGATTTGGTACGGGACATACATACTTACCACCAAATCCAGATAAGAGAGGAAGATGTCTGCAAGACAGTTTCTAGGTGCCACCACGGACACTTTGAGTTCTTTGTCATGTCCTTTGCCTTGACCAATACATCAGCCACCTTCCAGTCATGTATGAACCACATATTCAGTGAGTGCTTAAGGAAATTTGTGTTTGTTTTCTTTGATGATATCTTGGTATATAGCAAAACATGGGTGAAGTATCTACAACACCTTGACATGGTGATGGGAGTTTTAAAACAGCAGTCCTTATTTGCAAAGAAATCCAAATGTTGATTTGGTTTGAATGAAATTTTGTACTTGGGATACATCATAAAGTCACAAGGGGTACATGTGGATCAACGAAAGGTACAAACCATAATTGATTGGCCTCTCCCCATCTCCATTTCATAACTCAAAGAGTTCCTTTGATTCTGCAGCTACTATAGAAGGTTTGTGAAGGGCTTTTCTCATCTTGCAGCCACTCTAACTGATTTAACTAAGAGGGGTGCATTCAGCTGGTCACCTTTAGCTCAAAGAACATTTGATAATCTCAAGGAAGTCATGTGCTCATGCCAAGGACTTGTTGTACCTGATTTTTTCCTCCCATTTGTGGTGGAATGTGATACATCCGGTACAGGAATAGGGATTGTTCTAATGCAAAATCAGTGTCCTATTGCATTTGAAAGTAGGAAAATCAAGAAACATGAGTTGAATCTTCACATTTATGATAAGGAGATGCTGGTCATTATTCATGCCTTGGTCAAATTTAGGCAATATCTTGTTTGTGGGAAGTTTATAGTGAAGACTGATCATAATGGTTTGAGGTTCTTCCTTCAACAAAAAAATCTAAACGAAAGGCAACAAAAGTGGGACAGCAAGATACAAGCTTTTGATTTTGACATCGAATATGTCAAAGGGCAAAACAATGCAGCAACAAATGCCTTGTCACTAAAACCAGCTCTTCATGGGAATCATGAGGGAGAACAAGAGGGAAAGACACAAGGAGTCAACATTTTGGAACAACTGAGTTCATTATTGCTTGAGGACAAGCAATCTTGGGAAGGGGGGACTATCATGTCCCTTTTTGAAAGTTTATTTTCAAAGACCTTAACCCATTCTTCTCCCCGTGGATCTAAGGACGAAAGCAAGGGGAAGATCTGGATTATATTTTTATTGTTGTTTAGGTAGTTATTTCATTTATTATCATGTATCTTATTGGGAAGCTTAGCGCTCCAATAGAAGCATATAGTAGTTATGAAATAAAGGTATTATGAGCATGTAGGCTCCAAATACCAATTGAATGATTAAAAGCACTTACCTTAAGGGGTCGGCCATCATTTTATATTGTAAAAAGAACTCCTTGTGGTTATATAAGAAGGTCGCTTGGCCATTATTGAATTACGTTTTGGTGAATATTCATATCTTGGTTAAGGTTTGCTTGTGAAGCACCTTATCTACATTTCTCAAGGACAAAACCCCTTGATTGAGGACCTTTCCCAAGGACAGAAGCCCTTGGTTGAGGACTTCGAGAGGACGGCAACCCTTGGCTGAGGACTTGTGGAGGGCAAAAAGTTAAAACCCTTCCATAAGGATCTATGTATGCAAGTTGATTTAAAAGGCAATAAATTATCATTTTCTTGCATGATCTATCTCTTTGGTTCAATGATCTATTTATTTAGAGTGGAGCGACCCACTTGGGAGTGATTATGTGGTATGCGTAATGATAATTTGGAAAATTTGAATTAACTATCTTGTTCTCCATATTTTTTAAGGCCGAGTTCTTGAGTTTCATAAATTTTGGATGTGTTTTACTATTTTTCCAAGCTTAATAATGTTTTCTGGTTGAGGGATCCATAATTAATTATTTTTAAGCTCATTTCTTATTTCTAACAGCTGACTGTGTTTGCTGATGGTTTCTAATAATTTTGGCATGAGATTCGGAGGGCATTAGCAAGGTTTGACCCACCTTTGAGGGGTTTAACTCCTCCAAGGAAGTCACTACCCTGGGAAGGGTTTAATTTGCAGAATTGCAGGGTTATATCAGCCATTTAACAACAACCCCAAAATCTGATTTTTAAGTTACATCTCAGGTTTTGGTCATTTCCTGAGTCCCCCTAAAAAGGGACATTACAGAGTTGTAAACATGTTGATTTTCATATTTCCAAGCATGTTGTCATAAGATTTTGTACAGCTATCATAGACATTCCCAGCTTGTCTATAATCTTATTTGTTGTCATACAAAACAGGACAGCCATGAGAGGGGATAGTTTCCACACTTTTGAGGTATTTTCAGTCATCAGCAAAGTGTTTCCAGCACCCACTATGTTGTTTTCGCGAGGGATATTCAATATGACAGCAAATGTACTTGTTTTTCACTTATTGTCATTACAATTTCCAACCCCTTTCAGTTGTTGTTAACAGTTGTAGAAGAATTTCCAGCCATTTGGGTGAAGGGTGCTAACAATAGCAACATACTTACAACTATCATAGGAGGTTTTCCATCTACTTTCATTATTATTTCTGAGGGAAAAATGCATGATTATAGTTGTGTTTGGGGCAGCATGATTGATTTTTTGCACAATCATCACTTGTATAAAGTTTGTGAGAAGTTTGCAAGTAAAAAGGAGTTGGTCAACATCTCTACAAGGCATGAAATGAAGAAGAAGAGAACTCTTATTTTCTCTAATAAGTTTGTTCCATGTGTAGGTACAGGTGTAATGAAGGAAAAACAGTTGAGTTTTCTCTTTTCCCATACAAATGAAGGAGCAAATAAGATTGCAACTGTAGCAGAAGATGAGATCATGAAGAATGTCAAATTTATGGTCACATGTGATCACCCTTTGCAAGGAGATGAAGCTTTTTCCATACCTGGGTTGAAGTAGAAAAGATTGGAGACATTGAAGAGGTAACGGGAAGCAGCGAGTATGCAGCCCTAAATTCCTTATTGGCAGCCACAGATAATCATTGTTGGACAGCAAAAGAGTTCTCTATAGCAAGGCGACTTTCTTGTGTGGTACACATTGGGACAGCCTTGCACAATGCTTCCTAGTTCATCTTGGACAGTAGAGCACCATTAGAGATTGGTGAATGGTGAGTTTCAAAGGGAAACCCACTTGAAAATCAGAGCAGCACAGAAAAGGCAAGGTATGATGACTCATAATTTGGTTTTTTTGCAAAAAGTCTCCAGCCAAGCATGGGAGAAATAAGGGGTGATATTTGGTTACTCTCAAGCATTAGAAGAAGCATCCTTATGAAAATTATGAGCCCATTTGTACTCAATAGCATTGCTAACATCATTTTTGGCCGCTCTCGTTCTTTTTCAGTTGCATTCATGCATGTGATTAGAGGGTGTTCTTCCACCATAGTTGACAAGGGTGAGATGGAAAGTGAAGATGCCCCATTGGAAAATGTTTTTTTTGGTCAATTTGCTGAGCATTTTTCAATTTTTTGCCCTTTCTTTGAGCTTGCAACTGGCTGGAAAGTGTTTTGTACAGCTGAGTGTACAAGGGAAGAAATTGCTACTGGTGATTTTGAGGACAGAATTGGGACAACTGGTTTTTTCTTCAAGGCAGCCATAAAACTTCATGTGTTGTCAAGGGACTTCAATGAAGGTAGGGGCAAACATTGCATAAGTTTGTTTTTGCAGAAGTTCTCTCACTTGACAAACACGGGAACTAGATTATGGGAGTACTACGTCATGTTCTTTCCCTTTGGCATATTGGCACTTGGGTATGAGAGCTTTCGTTTTCTTGGGGGAAAGCAAATTTGGGGAGGCAGGATTGTAATGTCGCCTTTTCTAAATTAAAAATAATTAATAATATTTTAAGTCGGGTCCGGCCAATTCTTCATTTTATGACAACTTAATAATATTAATATTAAAATAAAAGGTATTTTTAAATACTTAAGTAGAAAAAAGACCCTTAGCCTATTTTCAGTCGGCTAAAAGGGAGAGGTCGTCCCTCTTTAAGAGGGAAAAGCAAATGTTAAAAAAGAAATAAAGAGGCCCACATGGAGTGCTCCACAAAGAAAGGAAAGAAAAGGCTATAAAAACAAATATTGGGGCTCATTGCAATCATCAACTTGTGAATTGTATACTTCTCTTTTGGAAATTGGAGCATTGAGCTCTCACTTTCACCCTTTGAAGACGAAAACCCTCATTAGATCCTAATGGGAGCGAAAACCCTCAATAGTCACAACACTTGGGGATGTAAACCCTCATTTGTTGCACTGGTGACTTAATCCGAGAGTCACATTGGAGCTTCAAAATTCAGAATTTCATAACGGAAAGGGTTTCTATCAATGCTAAGGCACACATTCCAGCTAGGGCACACTTTTTTGGGGCTGCCACATTCATTTCTAGCGTGATGTACCCATTTGGAGATTTTGAGATCACTTTTCAGTGCGTTTTCGTGGTAGGAAAAATATGATTCTAATTTTATTGGATAGCGGATATTTTTGTGGTCAATTTGAGCTATCTTTTGCATTTTATCTCCAAGTATTCATGAAGACATGGAGTTTTGAAGTTTCAACTTTTTTTGAGCAATAATTAATTCCAGCAGTCTGTAATTTATTGTTGAAGCATTTATTTTGCATGAATTCATCAAGTGTTTCATGTTGTTGATGTATTTTTAAAAATTTGTGAGTGGGAAAAGCTATAATCTGAATTCTACCTAGGTTGATTAGGGTTTTGTGGACCTAAAACAGGTCGCTGCCCTAATTTTTGCATAAAATAAGTTTGTTGTCATAAAAATCAACTTTTCTACATGTGGTTGGCATCATTTTCAGCAAGGTTCCATAAGGGTTTTGGGGAAAATCCAAATTCCTCAAATTTCAGACCAAAAGGGACATTACAATATGGCATCAAGAGGGCTAGAGGATAAGGTAGAGAGAATCACTACAAATTTGGGCCCATTTCTACCAAAAGCATCAAAATGTCCCAAGACAAGGCAATTTTGCCGTAGCTTCTTCACATGCAGGATAATTAAAACAAGGCAATAATGGTTGGGGCTAGGACCAAAAACCAGAGAAAAAAGTACGCGATCTCACTTTGGGAAAAGGGTGGCTTAGATCCTTCTCTTGCGGTTCAAACACATTTTCTTGATCTTATCTTGCATTTGGTAATTCTCTAGAATAATAGGCCATTTTGTGCTTTTCAGACCTGAGTTTTGTTATGGCTTCAGCAACAATTTCATTACAATAATGTGAAAGGTCACACCAATGAACAAAGCTTTCAAACTTGTAAGTAGCTAATTTGAATTAAATGGACTATTAGATCAGCTATGAAAGCAAATTTCATTGAACATAATTAATAATTGACAACTTATTAACCTCAATCAAAGGAATTCTTTTTTAAATACATATATTTCAAGCATGTAGGAATATACTAGCTCAAACTCACGTTTTGATGCATGTAGAAGACAAAAAATTGTTTTGGAACCTTATAGGCAACATTGTAGGGAAGAATTATATGGTGCTTTATAAAAAAAGTGAAAGAAAAGAAAATAGATACTACAAGATGAAACAAGCAAATAGAATAGTAAGTGTCCACAAATTTCTAGATTCACATATAGATAAAATCTTATTCCATAATGCAATATAGGCCAACCATCACATAGATAAGCACGTCAAATGCCACTAAAAGGAAAACAATAGCTTCATAGAAATTTAAAAAGAATGAATACAAGGATCTTTGTATGCAAGCATGCCTTTTTCATTGGAGGTTTTATCCCAAAAGCTTCTCCCAATGCCAAACGCTCACTACTTTCCTGTATCAACAGAAATAGCAGCGATGCCCCACGAGCAATAGTATAATTCATAAGGAACAGACAAAATGATTAGGCAAATCAGCTAATAACAGACTTTATGAGGACAATAACATACAGGATGATACTTCAACAAATTGTTAATAATGGTTAGGCGAATTTGTTCCAGCACTTCAGGATTCTCAACTTTACGACCAGTAGGCCTGTAACATAAAAGCACAAATGATTGTAAACTAAACATTTCGATACTGGTGCACAGTTAAGAACAGAATGTTCTTTGTTGTAAAAGATACATATCATTTAGCGGCACAATTAGCTCATGACAATAAGCATAAACATTTCAATCAATCTAATTGTTTCTAGAAGAAAACAAACAAAAAAATCTCCAAGGAATAATCATTATTGATAAGGACTGTATAGCTTTATTAGCTATTACAAATAAGAATAACCGTGATTATCTAATAGCATTCAACAATTTTCACCAAATGAAATAAACTTAACCTAAGGAAAAAGTCTCGGCACCATTGTCCCCTTCCCAGACTCTTGCCCAGACTACCTCTCGACGACCTTTTCTTCCAGAGCATGAAAGTCAGGCACTGGCACTACATCAACATTCCCCGTCCACCTCCTAGTGGTCATTAGGGATGAAGACTGTCTTTAAAGTGGGGTATAGATGTAGTAGAGAAATCAGATCATTGTACTCGATTAAAAATAAAAATAAGAAAAAAGTTACGAAGTATAATAAATGAGACACGTGCTATAGGAAGACATGTGAGAATAAGTCGATTAATTATTTGTTGCGTAGGTGGTTCCAGATGCCAATGTTTGTTCCCAACTGTTGCATCCCCTCACAGAGAATGGTATATGGTGTGCTGCATTACATGGCATTGGATATGACGGCATATTATGATCAATGTAAATTGTAGACACGATTTTACATTGTACATCATGAAGTTAATGGAAAAAATTCTTATTCCTATTTAATTTGGTGTTCATTATGTGATGTGGAGTTTTCCTATACCACAAGATGTGTATGTTCATCCTGTAGGACATGATACTGTGCATGAAGTTTATCATTCAATAGTTGATAGCCTTATTTACTTGACTATTACATTTTTAATTAAAAGGTAAAATATTGAATTAAGGTGAAATATTACAAACAGACCCTCCAAGTTCAGATGAATGTTTTCGGGAAGGGGTCAGAGAGGACTCAAGACTGTTACATTGAAACAGTTTAGTCCCAAACATGAAAGATCCAATAGCAGCAGAAACTAACATACAAGATAAATGAAGGAACATTATCACTAAGCTTATAGGACGATAATCATTGCGTTTGGCTGTACAAAAAATATGTGTAAGACCCTGTTCTTAATATATAGGATAATGGATTTCAGAAGTGTCAAGCAGAAAGGGATTAGATATGCAAGGTGCTTGTTCTCATGCTTCAGATCAGCAGACATCATTAGATGGTTGGGGACACTTTCCCTTGAGCAACAGCTAAACCATCCTTGTCCCATCCGCTTGGAAAGTTGCCTGAAACTCGTTTAGGAGGAGCTTACCAAGGCTGTGGTTTGTGGACAGGTACATAACCACTTCCACTTCCTGCGACTTCCTTATGGAAGGGTTGATACTTGGTGCCAAGCTGTAAGTTGTAGTGTGCATCTACATCCATGTACAGTGTTTTCAAGCACATCAATCCTCTTGTTTTGTTGCTGAAAGATGGCACTGAGAAAAGTAATACATCGCTTCATGGAGCCAGGTGCTTTTCCCAAAACAGTGTGTTGGATACCATGCTCTCTGGTATTATCATTCAAAACTTTCAGACTGCCATTAATGGTGTGCAGTGTAGCCACGATAGCACTTGCCTTGATTTTGTTCTCATTTGATTTTTTCCATTTGAGCTAGTTTCAATGGGCAACGGGTGACTGGACTGTTGTTGGGAAGTTTGATGGGTGGGATGACCCAGAGCCCAGAAAACAGAGGGACCATCATAACCACATTGAGGCAAATCAGGGTTGAGCCCTGAAGGATTGTTCACCTTGGAAATGCAAGGCATAGTATGAAAAATTGAAGGGTTATTAACAGGTTGTTGCTGGCTCTAGGAGTGGGAGTGCCAAGGTCTTTCAAAGCACGAACTTTGATAAGTGGGTGTTCAGTATATAAAGGGGGTTTGCTACCCTGGAGAACAACAATTTGGCTGACCATGGTTTGGTTTCCAACCCTTTCCTCTTTGGCATCACTGGTAGAACTGATGTGGAATGCTTAAGAGTTGTTGCTAACAGAGCGAGTGAGGTGTGGATTTGGCTAGGCAAGGCATGAACAAAGGGCAAGCAAAAATCCATGTCAATATCCTCAATGACAATGGGTTGTTTTCCCCTGCTAGCTCAGCCAATTTTTCAGCTTGAATCATCTGATGGTCAGTAAACTTGAGCATATTTCCTTGTCATTTCCATCTTTGGACTACTTGCTTAAGTTTGGACTTTTTAACCTTATCCCCATTTCTCTCTCTTCTTATAGCTTTAGTCAGAAGTCTTTGGTTGAGTCCAGGAAAAGAGTAAAGGATAGCAGCACAAACCATCTTCTTGTACCAAAATTGATTGAATGATAATGATATACATTACCATTTACCATGCTTGGGCTTTCCTATAGGATAGCTATTGCTGAGGTGAGATAACAGGAGGTGACCTGAGAGTTGAAAAGGGCTAGTACTGTCAGCTTCAAAAAGTATTGCAGTCCACACAAAGGGGGCATTCTTGTGTAAAATCCTATCATACTGCTGGTACAGTCAGTAGCTATGAGCCAAATTTATGTAATGTCCCCAATTCCGAGCAGATAGCCTAGGAGGTTTTTCATTCGTCTTAGCCTTGGATATACCCGAGGGGCTAATGGCGTTGGAGGCTACTGGATATAGATGACTTATTAAACATTGTTTTTTTGTTATATTTTGTTGTTGACATTAAGTTGGGCAACTTGGTGGTAATAATTGTTATATTTTGTCGTTGAGGGGGGCTCATAGTACTTTATTATTCTATTTCTTCGTTGGGGTCACTTACGTCACTTTTAGTCCCACATGGAGCTCCCAACTTGGAAAAAGGTATTGAAAAGTTATAAAAGGAGGTTTGGGGGAATGATAGAGTTCATCCTTACACATACTCATATTTTATCATTGAGTAACTATTGTTTACATTCTTCTTGCTTGTGGAGTAAAATCCCACAGGAACCCTAGCTTCGGTGGTGAGAGATCCACTCCTAGCTGGTAGGGCACTCTTCAGTGGTGAAAGATCCACCCTAGTTTGACATTTTGGAGCTGATTCAGGGCAGATATTCAGACATATTTTTTAGAGATTTTAGGAGGGATTTTCATAGGGTTTCAGAGGATATTTTCCATACTAGAGAGAGGGATTCCAAAGGGTTTTAGATCAGATTAATTGCAGCATTCAGAGCAGATTTTGGCGCAGGTTTTAAAAACATTTTTATGGATTTTCAGTCTTTCCCTTAGGGTGACATCAGCCCTATGGTTTTGCAGCAGCTTTTTAGGAGGTTTCCAAGTGTTTGTTTCCAGATCTGGAGGTTGGTTTCTCTTCTATATCATTTGTAGATGTTATTTCCAGAAATTCAGATTTTTATCTATTGTATTTGCAAAGTTATGAATTTTTTAAGATTTCCAGCAGTTTAGGGCATTCTAAAAATTATTGGCATTCATATAATATTCAGAAAAATCCAAAAACATTTTCCTAGTCTTTGATATCATTGTAACAAGCTCTATATAAATTTTCATGGGATTTGGATAAGTATTTTGTGAGTTATCAATAATATTCAATTCGCAGCCCTAGTTGGCTTAATTCCAAAAAAACCAGAATTTTTATTTGCTGCAAATTTTTATATATTTTGTGGATTGTAAGTCATATCCCTCGAGGGATATTTCAATTTAACCCAAGTAGAAAAAGCTGAGTAGAATCAAATAGAGGAAAGTTCAAATTTGTAACTTGAACCATTTGGAGAGCCGTCCTACACTAGTTAGGAATACAACAATAGAGATTTGAGGGTTTGGTGACTCTTTAATGCTTGGTACCTGTTGACCAGGGAGAGACTGAATCTGTTGAAAATATTGACCACCATGAAAGGATGTTTGAGGAGCTAAAGAGAATTTGAAACCCTCATTTATTCTATTGATTTCTGTTTTGAAGAGGTTATCAAAGGGCAAGCTCGAAGGGCTAGTAATAGTGCGCCAAAGACGGATGTTAAAACCCTTCAAAGAGTGATAGAAATTTTAGAAAAGAGCCAATCAGGAGCACTGCACATAATTGTACGCACCCAAAAATTACATGGTGCAACATTAAAAAATGCGACACGTCTCTGATGATGACAAAAACCCCTTCCAAGGTAAAAATGAGATCCAGATCCTTTTCTCTCTCCTTCTCACTCCCTTTGTGGCTCAGCTCAGTGTTCTCCTTTGAGTTATTAAACTGATTTTTGGCTTTGTTTTCCTTGCAAACCAAGGACGATTGTGCAACCGCCCTGTTGCCAGAGCAGTGGTTGCGCAACCGGCCCTCTGGCAACAGGGGCAGTCCTAGTACCTTCCACCGCAATATTAAAACACGCATTTTTGAATGCGTTTCTTGATTTCAGTGTGATTTTCTCTCACGAGTCTGGGTTAAATTAACTAATTTTGGGCTTGTTGGATTGGTCATGAGTTTCTCTTCCTCATTTACTAAATATAGTATGTTGATTTGTCCTCCTCAAGCTGAGTCATTGTTTCTTGAGTGACATGTGTTCTTGACATCTTCTCCAACAACTTATAAAAATAAGACTTTCATTCATACCATGGGTTGGGCATTTGATAATTTTGTGAAGTGTTATGCTACCGGATTTTGGTGAGGGATTCCACAGATAGCTAGTTCTCTACCCTGTTCTTCCTTGCTACTCACATTCCAATCATCTTCTTTGCACAAAGTCAGCCACATTTAGTTTCTTGATTTTCTTGTTATCATTCACCATTTAGCCTTTCTAGATCAATTGGAACTCACACATTGGAAGGGGATTTGAAGCTAAGGAGACATCGAGTGCATCACATCTCTAGAAAAAGCTACCACAGCATTGTAGTAACCAGATTGGAGTTGCATTCATTTCTTTGAAGTTTTAATATAGTCAAAACTTGTTCTAAGAAGAAGAAGTTGTGTTCAAAATAATTATAAGGGGAATATCTCATCACTTCCCACGTGTTTCAGTATTCCTTTTCAAAATACTTCTTCCATTGATATCCTCTTCCCGGCTTATCCTTGTGGATCTGCACGGGAAATTGGTTACAAGAAGTAGTGATAGCCATATTTTATTTCTTCCTTATTATTTTCTTCTGTCTAATTTAAAAGTTCTGCTGGGGAAGGTTATACGGTAAAAAAGAAAATTGCTTATGAAAAGCTTTCTCTTTCTGAGGAGCCTGGGGTAGAAGCTGGTTAGAAGAAATCATGTTTTAATAGATAATATCCTCCTGGTAATCTTCCTGTCATAACAGTAATCACACAGAAGCCCAGAACAGAGGAAAAACTACACACGATTAATCCATGTTCTAGATTTATTTTAATTTTAGAAGCAATTGTAGATTTATTTTAATTTTTGGAAATAATCACAGACTCTATTTTCTTTTAATTCCCTATATCTGTAGAGGTAGTTTTGCATTTATTTTATTTATCCCTGAAAACAAAAAAAATTAGAAATTTAATTATCTTAATTTTTTTATTTATCTGAAAAGCTTCATTAAAAACATTAAAAAAAGAATTAGATTAAATAGATGTGTTTGTTTTGTTTAAACAATAGTAAATGCGATATAATTAATTAAAAGGAAAAAACAATTGTCTTTTATTTAAATTAGGCTCCTTTTACATTGTTTATCTAAAATTGGAAATTTAGAGTAGCGTAGAAAATCAAAACAAAACAACAAACTTAGTTATTAGAGGCTTAGACTACCAGTTCATAGTCCTTAGCCCCTCTTGACTAGCTTGTCGGCCTCATTTACCTTGCTCACGAGTTGGTGTTCTCACATAACCATTCCTAGTCCGGCCCAACCTCGTAGGAGGATATTTGAGCCAATCATCCATCCACCAGGCATAGACCGATATCACGGAGACATAGATTTGGGTTTACGAGCACTAGTTTTTAGATCTACTCCTTTGCCCCGTCAGATCATTAGCCAGCTAGATGCCCTCAATGAATTGACCAATTGAGTAATTTTGGGCTGATCAAGCAAACCAAGTAAGATGCTCAAACCCTTAGTTTGCCCTTCACATGCTTCGTTCTTGTTCTTGCATGACCCTCTCTGGAGAAGAGTATTTAGAGATGAACACACAGTTTCCACGAGTCCAACAACCAGGTCGAGGTATTTTCCGTCTTACAGACATAGATTGGGAATTGTGGAAAGCAATCATCCTCGACTATAGTATCATGCCCATAGAGGTTATACGAGCTTTCGACGCCCTTGACGAGCAAGTTAATTACTTGCAAGTTGATCAATTGTGTTTAGCTCAGCCTTAAAACCTCGATTCATTATCATCCCCATCTATTCCACATCTACGACCTATACCTATCCCATTCCTATCTCATTCCTATCTCATCTTCCACATTTTGATTGTCTTAGTACGACCTCGAGAAGTCAAATACACACGGAATCCAGTGTCATTTTTCCCGTGTACAATAACCTGCCAATTCTATTATGGATTCAAGCTTGTAGTGTTCTTTGCAGGAATTTTTGGTCACACGCTCCATGTAGATACCTTGACTGCTATGCAGTTTGCTTTAAGAGGATCAATCACTCATTCAAGAGTTCAATCCTCACCATCGGTATCAAAGAAATTCCACTCCGAGAGACCTCAGAGGCATGGGTACTCTCACTTTAAGAGTCGTGGTTCACTGCTCGGGTGGTCAAGCTTCGTGTTACTCCCTTGTCTACACTTTGATTCATATTTTGGTACAACTTTTCGATCTATATTGGATGTAGGTTTAGAAGAGGCTCATTCAATAATTCGATTTTGAAAGCTCCGTGGGAAAAATGTGCACCACCAATAATCAGTGACTTCGATTCAGTAAGGGTAGCCTTTTGTTTCATCAAAAAAGGGCCCTCGGGTGTAAGATATGGCCATTTGAAGTTTCTCACTACATTGCTTGAACAAGTAGGTTGCGGATCCTTGAGGTCAAATTTTGAGGATACGGTGGTTTTGGCATGATTAAGGTATTTTATAAACTTTATTTGGTTTCATAAACTTTATTGAAGTTTATAACAGCAAATTTCGAAAAAATAAATCATATAAATTTATAACTATTTTTCATAATTATAATACCAAAAAAAGTGGAAAATTAAAAAATTAAGTACAATCCTAAAAATTTCTCTGGCCGATGCCCCAAACCTTGATCCCTTGAAGAGATAAAATATGGCAACCTCCAACTAACCTACAACATAATCTCTTTCAAGTGATCCTCTTACACAATGCAACTTTTCACACTCGAGCAAATTTCTCATTTTCAGCACTAGTCCTTTTGGAAGACTTTGAGCCCTTTCCACTCCTTGCGGGCAAGAAGAAAATGAACAAGGGGAGTAATTGTTATGAATTTCAATTGTTTTTCGTGAGCATTGCATTCTTTTTTAGTGGTTTTCTATGTATAGTTAGGTTGGTTGGGAAAGATGAAAAAGCCAATTGAAAAATAGAAGGAAAAAGGAACTATTAATTCCCCCAAGGAGGTCAATCTTCTTAAGAAGACTTTAATTGGTTTTGCAACCACATCAAGCTATAAGAAGGGGTCGTTTGGCTTGGAAAGGGTTATGCATACTTTTGGAATTATTTCTCTTGGAGTTGGGAGCTTGTTTTCTCTCTCTCATCCATTGAGGACGAAAACCCTCTTGGAGAACTTATTGAGAACGAAATCTGTCAATAGTGAACTGGTTTGAGGGCGAAACCCCTCAAGCTTGCAACAAGGTGATCTCATAACAAGTTATTTTCAAATTTGAAGGTATTTCCAGCCCTCTCCCAGGGTGGCGAGTTGCCCTAAGGGGGCATTGGGGGTTTTCTAGGGCACGGTAGCATCAAATTTATCCATCATTGTGTTTCTCATATTTTTAGCAGCTAGAATCTACATTTGGATTTCATTTTTGGGCTTGGAATCCTTCATTTCCAGCCATCTTTGTAAGGGTTTATATTGTTGTTATTATATTTAATTAAATAAATTCCAGCCGGAGTTTGAAGGGTTATTTCTTGGTTTATACATGTTCTAAAATATTTCTAAGTTGCCCTGCATGTTTTGGATGGTGTGAATGATGCATTTTTGAAAAGATATTGCATTTTCCTTGCTGTAATAAAAATCAAGCTGTTGTACCTTCTTGTCATAAATTTTCAGTCAGTTGTCATAATTTTCAGTTCACTATCTATTGGGGTTTGTGCAATTTCCTTTTGTTTCAGTTAGAGCCCGGAAAGGGACATTACAGTGGTATCAGAGAAAATATCCTCTCAACCTGGAGGGTATTCATGCAAAGGAGAAGATAAAATGGTCGACAAAATTTTTGATGATGCTAGGTTTGAAAGGTTTACCCAAGGGCAAGAGAGGTTGGTTGATATAATGGCATGGCTGATCCATTACATGCATCCAAGAAGTTCTTCAAGGGCAAACAACAATCTTCAACCACCAAGATCCGTGATGGATCCTACAGCTAGGCCTTTTCAGCCTATCTTCCCCCCAAGGGAAGAAGTTATTCTTAAGGTAGAAACAAGGCATTTTGGGGGCAACAACACTATTCTCAGCTATGAGTATAGGGCTCTTCCGGATGAGATTCGTGGTGCCATATCACTTGCAAAGTCCATAAGAGTGAACAAAGGTAGAGCGAGGCATGAACCTCGGTCTCAAGCACCACAGAAGGATCTTCAACATACCTTGAGAAAGGAAGGGGAGAAGAGTTTCCAAATTGCAATGGTGGAGCAAGAAGGAAAATCAGTGTTGCAAGTAATGGAGAGAGAACCGTCCATGGAGGAATCTACCATGCCAAAGTAAAATGGAAAAGAATTCTTCCTTTGTGATGAGGAAAGAGGAAGAAATCATAAAACAAGAACAAAGGAAGCCCAATATGTAGCTTAGAGGTAAGGATTCTTTGACAATAGATAATGTTTTATTGATTTCCAATGGTTGCATGTGGCAGAAAAATGGTGAAGAAATCGTAAAAAAAAGGTCATTGCTAGTTGAAAGCGAAAATCTCAAGATAGAGGCACATCTACCATCCTTCAAACTCCCAAAGAATGAGCCGTTGACTGATTTTCATAATAGTTTTGGGAAGGGACATGTATTTGAAGAAAAACCAGATTCACAAAAGGTTTATGAGGTTGAGTTTCAGGATGACCTTGTTGAGAGGCATGCCCTTAAACAGGGGGCCTCATCGGATACTCATCTTGGTTTTCAGTCTGCAGGAATTTACATATCAGCAACAAATGGTAAGCAATTTGATTTATTGCATCACCCTCACACTATGTCCTTATAATATTTTGATCGTTATGAGAATTATTATAACAATGATGAAAAGATGAAGGGTGTCAAAGATCAAGAACACAACTTGTAGTTGCGGGCATGTAGCTTCTTCCAATCAAATCCGAGATTGTTTTGGCATGGGGATTTCGGATGATCTTTTGAGGATCAAGGTAAATGTCTCTATTAAGTTCCCCATCTCTTGCACTTCGAAGGTAAGGAAATTTAGGTGGATGCATATAAAGCTTGTTGTGCATTCTAACAACATGGTGAAGGATGCTGTCATAAATGTTTGTATCGCTCTTATCAACATTTCCCGCTTGCCAAATACCTTGCTTGCTTCTGCATGAAAGAGAAAACAATCATGAAATGGGATGATTTTCAGTCTATTGAAGCATTATCAATCATTTTTGGGTTGTTTCCAGCCCCCATATTATTGACATTGCGATATTCCACAAGGAGTTTTCAGTTTGACAGCTTTTGTACCCTTTGTTCATTTGTTGTTTTTGCAACAGTTCCAGCTCCCCATCCATTTTTTGACAGCCGAAGATGAGTATCCAACCATGAGGTTGAAAGGTTTCCAGTCTACTATAATCGTTGATGTGTTTTCAGCTGTCATAAGAAGGATCCCGACCACTATCCTTCTGATTTTGGGGGAGAAAACTCATGGTTACAGCTGTGTTTGGGACAGTATGGTTGAATTTTTGAATCCATCACTTGAGTGGAGAATATGAAATGATTGCAAGCAATGGGAGAGAGCTAGCCATCATATCCATGAGGCATGAAGAAGCAATGATGAGGGAAACTCTTGTTTTCTTTAATGAGTTTGTTCCATGTGCAGGTACAGGTATAAAAAAGAAAGAGCAGTTGAGTTTGCTTTCCCCCTGAGCAAATGATGGAGCATATGAGGTTGCAACTGAAGATGAAGATGACATAATGAAGGATAACAAGTTTGTGATTGCAAAAGATCTCCAACAAAGCATGGAGGGGATGCGGGATGATGTGTTGCTACCACCAAATGTTAGAAGAAGTGCTTCCAAGACAACCATGCATCAAATTGCCACCATTAATGTTGTTGTCATCATTTTTAGCAGCCCCCACATTATTTCAGTTGCATTCATGTGTATGGTTAGAGGATGCTCTTCCACCATAGTTGACAAGGTTGAAACGGAAAGTGAAGATGCCACATTGGAATGTGTTTTAGCTTGTCAAGATGCTGATTATTCCTCAATTTTTTGCTCTATGACTAAGATTACAGCAGATTGGAAGGCTTTTTGTACAACTGAGTATGCAAAGAGAAAAGTTGCTAATGCTATTTTTGAAGGTGAAAGTGAAGAGGGCAGAATTGAGGTAGCAGTTGATTTCTTTTTCAAGGAAGTTAAACTTCACGGGCTGCCAAAGTACATCAATAAGAAGAGGGACAACAAATATATGAGCTTGTTTTGGCAAGAGCTTTTTCATTTGACAGGCACGGGATCAAGGCTTTTGGAGCACTACAGCATGTTTCAGCTCTTGGGCATGGTACTTGGGCATGTGAGCTTGAAATTGCTTGAGGGCAAACAATTTTGGGAGGGGAGGACTGTAATGTCCCCTTCTCAGCACTAGTCCTTTTGGAAAACTTTGAGCCCACTCTACTTCCCCTAAGCAAGAAGAAAATGAACAAGGAGAGTAATTGTCATGTTTTTCAATTGTTTTCGTGAACATTGCATTTTTTTTTGTAGTTTTCTATGTATGGTCAGGTTGGATGGGAAAGATGAAAAAGCCAATGAAAAAATAGAAGGAAAAAGGAACTATTAATTCCCCCAAGTTGGTCGGTCTTCCTAAGAAGACTTTAATTGGTTTTGGCGCCACATCAACCTATAAGAAGGGGTCCCTTGGCTTGGAAAGGGTTATGCATACTTTTGGAATTATTTTTCTTAAGAGTTCGGAGCTTGTTTGCTTTCTCTCATCCATTGAGGACAAAAAACCTCTTGGAGAACTTATTGAGAATGAAACATCTCAATAGTGAGCTGATTTGAGGATGAAACCCCTCAAGTTTGCAACAGGGTGGTCTCATAACGAGTTTTTTTCAGATTTGAAGGCATTTCCAAACCTCTCCTAGGGTGGCAACTTTCCCTAAGGTGGCATTGGGGGTCTTTTAGGGCACGGCAGTATCAAACTCAGCCATCATTGTGTTTCTCATATTTTTAGCAGCTGGAATCTACATTTAGACTTCATTTTTGGGCTTGGAATCCTTCATTTCGAGCCATCTTTGTAAGGGTTTACATCGTTGTTATTATATTTAATTAAATAAATTCTAGTCGAGGTTTGAAGGCTTATTTCTTGGTTTATACTTGTTCTAAAATGTTTCTAAGTTTCCCTACATGTTTTGGATGGTGTGAATGGTGCAATTTTGAAGAGATATTGCAAATTTCCTTGTTATAAAAAAACAGACTGTTGTACCTTGCCATCATAAATTTTCAGTTGGCTATCAGAATTTTTAGTTTACTGTCTATAGGGGTTTGTGCAATTTCCCTTTGTTTCAGTTAGAGCCCGGAAAGGGACATTACACTTGTCCCATCCACATGGCCTTTTCAAGTTCTTCAATGATTTGGGGCCCAAATTAGGTTTCTTAGTTCCGATCCGCTAGTCTATGGATTTTGGCATTTCTCTATTTTCTATAGATAGGCCTTATCAAGAGATGTAGTGCTTCTCCAACATCTTTTGTTATTTTTTCAACGAGGTCAATTTTGTTTCCAACTTCATGGCCTTCTTTTGTTGGTGGATCATGCTCAAGTGCGACATTCTTGGATTGACATTAGTTTGGACTGTGCATGCTCCTTTACCAAACTGCATGCAACTTTGTTGGAAATGTGACAAAACTTCCAAGCTTTCGTACATCGTTCATCACATGCGGCATCACCTTGCAAAGATTTTCTTGTCGCACAACATTTGTGTAGACCTCTAACTAATGCCTTCTTGATTCTAACACTCTTTGGCAACAGATATTTCATTTCCTTAATTCAGTTGGTGATCGAGTTATATTCTATGGATATGTCAATGCAAAAGTGTTTCAGAGAAAGGTTTGAAGTTGTGACTAAATAAAGAAGGGAAACAAATGGCTCTCAGAGGGCAATTTGGTAAGCTCCATAACAAGATCATGTACACACTTGTTAAACACAATTTATGACCTACAAATTAACATATAACTCCATAAAGGCATGGAAATTAGACTGCAAATCAGGGATAAAACAATATAACGAGATAAAATCAGCTTAAAAACACAATATTGTTGTTAGGTTGTGGAGCATGTTTTCATGTGTGAAAGTGTTGAAGATTGTACACTAAGAGTACTGTACACTTTCCACGTTGTCTTGCCGGGGTCCGAGGCCAGGCCAGGCCCCGAGCGGGGTTTTGGGGGCGGCAACCCCCAATAGCAGGGGTTCGGGGGCGCAACCCTCGAGAAAAAAAAATTGGCCTTAAAACGTACCCGATATATCGAGAAACGTGTTTTTCTCATATGGGCGGGATTTTGACCCATAGGTTTATGGGACGGTTTTGGCCCATGGTTTTGATACCCACGGTTTTGTAAAACTGCTTAAATAGTTGTCTATTTATATGGTTTTGTGCATATGATAGGTAACATGTAAACATTGCAGATGTGTTTTGAATTCGGCTGTGAATTCTGTAGAGTTTGTTGAGCATAGCTCCAAACGGATCTAGGTATTGTATTGAGAGAGCAGTGGCTTGTAATAAAATCTGAGCAAGTGATTCTTTGTGGACGTAGCCCAAATTGGGTGAACCACGTTAAATACTGTCTCTTTGTGTTGTGTTATTTTATTCTGCACTTTTATTTGAGATCTGCAAAAAAAATTGCATATTAGTTTCTACTGTTGTGATTCTGTGAGGGATTATTCCGCATATTTTATCCCTTATTTCCTAACAATTGGTATCAGAGCCTAGTTTGGTTTGCTGAAGTGTTGAATCGCAAGGAAAGTTTTATCTTAAGTGGGAGGTATGGCAGATGATGGAAGATCTAGGGTTGATAAATTCAACGGGCAGAATTTCAATCTTTGGAAGATGCAGATGGAAGATTACCTTTATCAAAAAGATCTTTATACTCCATTGTCTAAGAAGGTGAACAATCCCTCGAGCATGACAGATGTGGAATGGGATTTGGTGGATAGGAAGGCACTTGGGACAATCCCGCTGTATCTTGCATCTTCAGTAGTATTTAATGTTTCAAAGGAAAAGACTACAAAAGAATTGATGGATGCATTAGGGAAGTTGTATGAAAAACCCTCTGCCTCTAATAAGATATTTTTAATGAAAAAGTTATTTAATATGAAGATGTATGAGAATGGTTCAGTAGCAGATCATCTAAATGATTTTAATATGGTTGTAAATATGCTAGCTTCGGTTACAATAGAATTTGATGAAGAAGTTAGGGCTTTATTAGTTCTGTGCTCTTTACATGAGAGTTGGAATAGTCTAGTAATGGCGGTAAGCAACTCGGTTCCAGCTAACTCAAAGTTGAAGTTTGAGGATGTTATAGGGGTGATTCTAAGCAAGGAAATGCGAAGAAAAAGCTTTGGTGAATCTTCTACTTCAGGGAATACTTTGACAATGGAAACTAAAGGGAGACAGAAGAATAGAAGAAGCCGTGGAAAATCAAAGCATCGGGCAAAGGTCAAAATCCAAAAGCAAAATAGTATGTTGGCACTATGGAAAGTCTAGGCATGCAAAGAAGGGTTGTTGGGAGCTTCGGGACAAAAAGAAACAACAGGAAGAAAACAAGGAGGCGAATGTGGCAACGGATAATGTATGTCAGGATGCTTTGATTCTTTCTTTGCACAATATTACTGAATCTTGGGTTTTAGATTCCGGGGCTTCTTTCCATGCTTCTCCACATAGGTATTATTTTTTTGATTATGTTCAAGGAAATTTTGGGCATGTTTTTCTTGGTGATGATGAGTCTTGCAGCATAGTTGGAAAAGGTTCTGTTCAGGTTAAGATGCAGAATGGAAATACTTGGCTATTGAATGATGTCAGACATGTGCCTACGTTAAGACGAAATTTGATATTGGCAGGGCAGTTGGGAAGTGATGGTTGCACTGTAATATTTACAGCAGATTCTTGGAAGGTTACCAAGGGTGCTCTTGTGGTGGCAAGAGGTAAGAAGGTTAGAACCTTGTATCTAGCCACTTATAACACTAATGTTTGTAATCTTGTGGCTTCAGAAGTAGATACAACAATGTGGCACTATAAGCGCGGTCATATGAGTCATAAGGGCATGGAGATCATAAAGAAGGATTTGCCTGGATATACAAAAACAGGTTTGGAGTTTTATGAGGACTGCATATATGGGAAACAAAAGCGAGTAAGGTTTCTTAAGGTTGGACCTACAAAGAAAGAGAGCAAGTTAGAGCTGGTGCATTCTGATGTATGGGGGCTGGCTCAAGTATCATCTCTTGGGGGTTCAAGTTATTATGTTACTTTTATTGATGATGCAACAAGGAAAGTTTGGGTTTATTGTATTATAAACAAATCTGATGTATTTGACACTTTTGTTAAATGGAAAGCCTTGGTAGAGAATAAAACAGGTCTTAACCTAAAATGTTTCAGGTCAGATAATAGAGGGGAGTATTGCAGCAATGAATTTGATGATTATTGTTCTAAGAATGGAATCCGCAGGCAAAAGACGGTTCCAGGAACTCCGCAATAGAATGGGGTGTTAGAAAGGATGAACAGAACAATAATGGAACGTGTTAGGAGCATGAGGTTACATGCAGGACTGTCTCTTTCTTTTTGGGCAGAAGCGGTAAGCACAGTTGTGTACTTGATAAACAGAGGACCCTCAAGTGCCTTGGATGGAGGAATACCTGAGGAGGCTTGGTATGTTAAGAAAGTTGATTATTCATTTCTTAGAGTCTTTGGATGTGAGGTGTTTGTCCATATAGACAAGGATGATAGGACCAAGCTATAGGCTAAATCAGAAAAATGTACTTTCATTGGTTATGGTTGTGATGACTTTGGATATAAATGTTGGAGTATTAAAAACAAGAAAATCATTCGATCTAGGGATGTGGTCTTTAATGAGAAAGTCATGTATAAGCAACAGTTGCAGGAAAACAGGGAAAAGAATCAAGAAAGAATATGCAGTGGTAGAGGATCTTCCGGATGGGAAAGTGACACATGAATCAGTTCAGGATCCCCCTCAACAGGAACCCCAAACTCCTATATTGAGGAGCTCTTTTAGGGTAAGAAGAGAACCTGAACGTTTTTCTCCTTTTATTATTTATTACTCACTGATAGTGGAGAGCCAGAGAGCTTTGCTGAAGCAATGCAGGTAGATGCCAGGAAGAAGTGGGAGCAAGCCATGGATGAGGAGCATCAAGCTCTCATGGAGAACCAAACATGGGATTTGGTGAAGCTCCCCGAAGGAAAAAGAGCATTACAGAATAAGTGGGTGTTCAGAGTGAAAGAGGAAGGAGGTAAGAAAAGATACAAGGCCTGGTTGGTGGTCAAGGGGTTTGCACAGAAAAAAGGTATAGATTTTGATGAGATTTTTTCTCCTATAGTAAAAATGACTTCTATTAGAACTGTTCTAGGAATAGTTGCAGCAGAAGACTTGCACTTAGAACAACTTTATGTAAAGATTGCATTTCTCCATGGTGATTTGGAGGAGGAATTATATATGCAGCAGCCAGAGGGCTATGAGATCAAAGATAAAGAGGAGATGGTGTGCAAACTGAAGAAGAGTTTGTATGGCTTGAAACAAGCTCCACGTCAATGGTATAAGAAATTTGATCTTCATGATGGAGCAAGGTTATATTAGATGTCATTCTGACCATTGTGTGTATACAAAGAAATTTGAGGATGGCAGTTATATTATCCTTTGTCTGTATGTGGATGACATGTTGGTTGCAAGTAAAAACATGCAGAAAATAAAAGTACTCAAGAAGCAGCTAAGTGAATCCTTTGCTATGAAGGATTTGGGGGCAACCAAACAAATCCTTGGTATGAGAATATCTCGGGATAGGAAGGAACGAATGCTGACTTTATCTCAGGAACAGTACATTAAGAAAGTCTTGGAGAGATTTAATATGCAGGATGCTAAACCGGTTGGGACTCCTTTGGCAGGCCATTTCAAGTTGTCAAAGGAGCAGTGTCCCAAGACAGAGCAGGAGAGAAACCAAATGTCCAAGGTACCTTACTCATCAGTGGTTGGTAGTTTGATGTATGCCATGGTGTGCACTAGGCCTGATATTGCCCATGTAGTGGGAGCGCTGAGTAGATTTATGAGTGATCCAGGTAGAGATCATTGGCAGGCAGTAAAGTGGATCCTTCGATATTTGAGAGGGACCATGAGGACAGTTTTGTGCTACAGTGGATCAGACACCACTTTGTGTGGTTATGTAGATTCAAATATAGCTGGAGATGTAGACAGCAGGAGCACGACAGGTTATGTTTACACTGTAGGTGGGGCAGCAATAAGCTGGATTTCACGACTACAAAAGTTGGTGGCTTTGTCAACTACGAAGGCTGAGTATGTTGCTGCCACAGAGGCAAGCAAAGAAATGATTTGGTTACAACAATTGCTTGAGGAGTTGGGGCATAAGCAAGAGGAAGGAAAGTTGCATAGTGATAGTCAAAGTGCCATACACCTAGCTAAGAGCTCTGCTTTCCACTCTAGGATGAAGCATATACAGTTAAGGTACCATTTCATCAGGAAAGCTTTGGAGGAAGAGAAGTTGAAGCTGGAGAAGATTCATACCAGTAAGAATCCTGCAGACATGATTACCAAGGTGGTTACAAGGGAAAAACTGAGGCTATGTTCAGCTTTGGTTGGTCTTCACGAAAACTAGTGAAGGGTTGAGAAGCTTGCTCAGAGGAAAACTAGTCTCCAAGTGGCAGATTGTTAGGTTGTGGACCCTATTTTCATGTGTGAAAGTGTTAAAGACTGTACACTAAGAGTACTGTACACTTTCCACGTTGTCTTGCAGGGGTTCGGAGCCGGGCACCGAGCGGGGGTCTGGGGGCGGTTGCCCCCGGTAATAGGGGTTCGAGGGTACAACCCCCGAGAAAAAAAATTGGCCTTAAAACGTGCCCGATATACCGGGAAACGTGCTTTTCTCATATGGGCAGGATTTTGACCCATAGGTTTATGGGATGGTTTTGGCCCATGGTTTTGATACCCATGGTTTTGTAAAATTGCTTAAGTAGTTGTCTATTTATATGGTTTTGTGCATATGGTAGGTAACATGTAAACATTGCAGATGTGTTTTGAATTCGGCTGTGAATTTTGTAGAGTTTGTTGAACATAGCTCCAAACAGATCTAGATATTGTATTGACAGAGCGGTGGCTTGTAATAAAATCTGAGCAAGTGATTCTTTGTGGACGTAGCCCAAATTGGGTGAACCGCGTTAAATACTGTCTCTTTGTGTTGTGTTATTTTATTCTGCACTTTTATTTGAGATCTGTAATATTTTCTGCATATTAGTTTCTACTGTTGCGATTCTGTGAGGGATTATTCCGCATATTTTATCCCTTATTTCCTAACAATTGCACAATAAACAAGTTGTAAGAAGGTTGAAAAAGATCTTTTATTGATCCAAGAGGTGAAACAAGTACAAAAGATCACTCATGACCCCTACTCTTCCACTCATAACGCTAAATTAGTCAGGGATAATGGACAGAAGGTGGTACAGATTGCTTTCTACAATGAATTCCATGGAGTTTTATAGAGAATTAAGGGAGAGAAGAAGAGAAAGAGGCGCAGACATGCAAGTCTGATCAATTAAAAATAGAAAAGCATAGGAATGTTGCATGTCCATTCTGCCCTTCTACTCCAGAAATGGATGATCTTTCTTGAAACCGGTGGATTTATAGGAAATTTGTGTCCAAAATAGGAAATTCCAAGCTTAGGAATGAATTTTGCATGTTCAGAATAGAGCTTAGCGTTACTTTCCATGCTCCTGATACTTTGTCTTTTGTGCATGATCAAAATAGAGTCTTGTTTGCATGATCATGCTAATCTTAGCCTCTACATGATCTAAATTTGCATTCTTGAGTGAGGAAAACAACTGAAAAATAGCGTGTTGGGAAAGTTTTTGTGTTGTCTGTGTTTTTCTCAAACCTGTCAGTGAATCAGAGAACTGGCGAAACAGTGGAATGTTTCCAAAGGGCCTTCAAAAGCTGATTTAACCTTTGCCTTTGTATTGCAAGTTGGACGGTGAATCGGGGAACAAAGGGAATAGAGGAACAATTCCCAATCCGGCCGACTTAACAAATCGGTGCACCGACGCTCCCTTCACAGTGTTTGCGAATATGCGAGGAACCGACAGAATAGTGGAGCTATTTTGTGGGTTCCTAAATTGGCCGACTTGACCGATGTAAACTGCTAGCGCTTGGAGTCAGGTTTGGCGGGCTATCAGGGTACCGATGAAACACAAGAACAATGCCCCAAGGGCCATCCAAACCCAATTTCACTGACTTCCATGCCTTTTGTGGACCTGGCGAAGATGCAGGGAGGGAACAAGAGAACAATTCCCTAAGTTCCTTGGGGAGCCGGCGTACCAAACGTAGCTTTGTCCTTCGCCTTCATCATTGTTTGCAGAGTTTCAGGGTACCGTCGAAACGGTGGAATTGTTCCCACAGTTCCACTAACTACCGACTTAACTGATTCATACCATGTCGGTCGAGTTGTGCGGAAAAACGGCTAACCAATGGAACATAAGCATTGTTCCCCGAGTTCTTGATGTGCCTGACTTATCGGATCGCTGCCTCAACACTTCCTCCATTTGCTTTGTCGGTCTTTGCAAGAAGTCGGGGTACCGATGGGATGCAAGAACATTTCCCTTTGTGCCAATATGACCCGACTTCATTGATTCCCTTTACTATGCAGCCAAAGAGGAGATGCAGGGAACAGGTGAAACAGAGAAGCAATTCCATTGTTCCTCAATAGGTCAATTTTTCCCAGATTGCCCCAAAACTTGCAAATTTTGACTAACTCTTGGACTAAAGAGACACAACAATGTGGAGGACAATACTCAATACATTGAAATTTTCCCATGACTGCAAAATTTCAAAGTTCTACTAATGAACTGGTTAAGCCAAAACTCTGTGGGAGCATTGCAAGAAAGCTCATGTGGCAGTTGCAGAAACTTGGATTGACATGAAAGATTTTCAAGTCTTGGAACAAAAGTGATGTTTCCATCATGTAGATGATTCCAATAGCTTTCCAATGACTATTTGTTTGCCTCCCAACTCCTCTCGAAACTCCCAGGATCATCCGAACAAGTCAGCTTTCATTGTTGGAGTATAACATTCCCTACACCTAAAATGACCTTGTTTTGCCTGCTTAATTCCTGACATCAATTTCTTCCATAAATTCACCCTAAACTGCCTTGGACGACTTCATTGTTCTCCTATACAACTCTCAGATGGTTTGAATCTTCCCTCTCAACTTCTGGAGGATGTTTACCAGTTGCAAAATGGCCAAAAATGGCCCTTTCTAGGTCTCCAAGGAAAGTTGTTTCTCCTTGAAACTTGGTGACTTCTTCAATCACCTTAGGCATGCACCCCTGCACATTAAACACTCGTGAAAATCTTGTTAGCACATTCCTCTAAGCCAAAATGAGCGTGAAATTGAGGACAAGTTGGCCAGAGGAAGGGTTCACAATGACTAGGAGGGGAAATTTTTAGGAGGGGGCTTAGTTGTAATGGCTAAAATTTTCAATTTTGCATGCTATACATTTAGCATGACAACACCCATGACTTGTCAAAACACCAAAATAGCCTGGGGGCTGATTTGGATAACAGTTATCTTTGCAAGGATTCTTGATCGTACATGTTGTCTAGACACTCTAACTATTATGCAGCTGGATCCTAGGTGGATCAATCACTCACTCTAAAGGTCGGCCCTCATCAAAGTATTTGTTGTTACAACTTTGAGGGAATAAGAATGAGTGATAGTAAATACAATAGAACAGCTTATGGTTGGATTCTACCTGCCAATCTTAACCATCTATTGGTTTTGTTGCCCGATTTTGTAAGCAAACTTGAAATTGTTGGTCCCCGTAAATCTTTGGAAAGGTTTCTACTTTCTAGTGTAGTAGGAAACCCAAATAGATCATCGGCAAGTTGCTTTCTTTGAATTGCAAGAGCCAGAGAATTTCAGCTCTTCTTGCTATATTTATATTTGCAAAAAGGTTTGTTACTTGTCTTGAAGCTTGTAGAAAGTAAATGAGAATTTTCTTAATTTGAGTGATTTCCCTTAAAACTAAATAAGAGAACAACAAAGTATTATCAGCGAAGTGAAAGTTAGTGTATCTGTGGCCTCTCTCAGCGGCTGGCAGTCCATACACTCTACCATTAATTTTCACAGCAACAATGTGTCTGGTTAGGAATTCTTTTAATATTATGAATAAGTAGGGACTTAATGGGTCTCCCTAATGGAGGCCCCTGGTTGGTTTGGAAGGCTTCCCAGAATCCCCTGTGATTAAGACTCAGAGCGGAAGTGGTGATACAGCCACCTACCCGATCAGTGAACTGAAGTGAAACCAAAAGCTTAGAGAACCAATGCTGAAAGAAACAAAAAACATCTATCAGAGACGTTCAACATATCTAATTGTATAATGAATCCCAGACATTGTTGGGCCCTTAGGGAGTGAATGATTTCTTGAACACCAATAATGTTATCTGTGATATGCCTTCCTGGGATTACATATTAAAAAATATCTTGACCAGTAGGGGTTTTAGCCTATTGGCTATAAGTTTGGAGAGAACTTTGTATCCCATATTGCAGAAAGAAATTGGTATACATTAACTAGCTGGCCCGATGCAATCCTTTAAAGGATGAGGACAAGCTTGGTAGCATTGAACACTTTTGACATTTTCCTGTTCTACCGTGACTCTTCAACGAGGGCTGGGAGATCCCTTTAATGAGATCACAGAACTTTCAATACAAGAGTGCTAGGAAACCATCAGGGCCAGGGGCCTTTTCTTTATTTTGGGAGAAGACAATACTCTTTAACTCCTCTCTGTAATAGAATTGGTGAAACTGATGCAGTACTCTTCCATGAACAGCTTAGGAATATTCTTTCAAAGGGTGTTTTGGGCCTTGGTATTATCCCTATTCACTTCGTATTCAGACAACAGGCTGCTGAAATAGATAGTAGTGTGGTTTAAAATATCATTTTTGTCTAAAATAATAGAAGTTTGACCTGTTTTTAGCCAGTGAATGGTGCCAATATGCTGGCTGTTGATGACAGATTTATGTAAGAAATTTGTGTTTAAGTCTCCTTGCTGAATCCAGGTTTCATTGGATCTTTTCCTCCAATAGCTTTCCTCTTTCTTTTGGATGGTGGACAGCCCATGGATAAATTTCTGCTCTTAGGTTGTTGAAGTTTTGGTCCAACCCGTGTCCCTTATACTTTTTGGACCTGATTCAAAGCAGTGTAAACTTGTTGACTCGAGTAAAAATATTCCCAAATTTGAGCCTGTTCCGGGCTTTCAATATTACTTTTGAATGGTTGAGTTTGCACATAAATTTGTACATTACATATCCTTGGATGCGGTTGACCTCCCTCCACTAATTCTCCACCAGACTATCAAATCTCAAGTTCAGAAGCCACATACCTTCAAATCTGAATTGTTTTTGGCATTTCCAGAGCTAAGGGACTTGATCTCCAAATGAATGGATTAGTGATCTGCAAAGGAAGTCGCTAACATGGGACTGTATAGTTTTTCTCCTGTCAAGGCGGTCATTAGGGATAAGGATTGTGTAAATATTTTCAGCAATGTTGTGAGTCCCTTTTCTTCTGATGCACCATGTGAACAGCGCTTGCGAAAAATCAATATCCATCATTGTGGAAGAAGACCAGATGAGATAAAGCATCAGTTATTATTTGATTGCATCTCATTACCCCTTTCTTTTCTTCTGGTATTTTGATAGAAAGTATCCCACAAAGAATGCTTTTCGTAGTTGAATATTAGAAACGCATTGCAAAATCTGGTTGATATATGTAATTCTATGGCTCCGATAATGTGGAATATAAATATTTGCTATGCAAGTATCTTCTTAGAGTTGAATGGAGAAATATATGCAGCCATAGAATTTGGTACACCTACCAAACCCAAGGGAAGAAGGTATGGATTTGATAGGCATACCTCAATTGGTCCCAATGGATTAGTTTGTTTCGTGGACTCGTAAAAACAGTCTCTTTGGAGCCACATAATCATTGCATTGTAACTTTTTGAGAGAACCGATTTGTGGGGTTTTGTGCAAGAGTATCATATCAACCCTTTCTTGTTTGGCTTTGTTCAAAGAAAATTGGTGTTTATTGGTGACACCTAGAGTATCCAGGTTTACTTGCAATCATGTATCACCTACAAACATTTAGAGTTAGTTGAATAAAGACTTGCACAATGTCGCGCCACTCTTGAGCATGCTGTGCAAACTTGGAGCCTTGTCTATTTTCCACGCATGCCACGGAATTCTTTCTAAGCACGAAGACTTTCCCTTGACGTGCAGACATATACTTAGCCGCGCAACACTACCAATGCCATGCAATACTAGCTATGTCACGCAAAACCAAAAAGTGTCATGAATGCCTATCGATGCAATACAAAATCATGAGACCTTGTCTCATGCCACAGAACACTTGTTCCATGTTGTGCAAAGCCGTGAAGTCTTGTGCATGCCGCCCAAGCCTCACTGATGGTGTAATACATTTAGGATGTTGGAGAGCACTTGCCTGCGCCATGATGCCTTGAAAATCGTAGGGGACCACTACCTCATGCCACCATGATTGGATGTATCTGACAAAATCTCTTATCAACATCAATACAGTTAAGAGGAAGCACACATGGGCCTCGATCTGTTTTTCTTGCCCCAGGATGAACCGAATGACCTGGTCAAGCTTGATCTAGCGGAGGGGAATACAAAAATCTACCTACAAACCGATTGGGAAGATCAATTGCAATATGAGGCACTCTATAATTGAGAAGATTAATCTAAAGAGAATTGCACATTTGAATCTGTATAAGGTGTCTTGGTTGTTGAAGGGGCATCAATTGCTTGTGATGAGTAGTGTAGTGTGTATCAAGATTGGCACATATGAAGATGAAAACCTGTGAAATATAATGCTCATGGACTTATGTCATGTGTTTCTTGGCCAACCTTGGCAATATGATAAGAAGGCCGTTCATAATGGCCGCACAAATAATACACATTGGTTAAGGATGAATGGAAGTACTCTAAATCATTTGAAGCATAGTAGGAAAACTCTGTGAGTACTCGTCGAGTTGGCGAGTGCTCGCCAAAACTTTGAGAAAACGAAAAATCACAAAGAAAACTCACCAACTCGGACTCGCGGAGTATTAGCGAATATTCGCCGGGAATATTCGCCAATACTCGGCGAGTCCAAGCCTTGAACTCGTTTGACGCAGAATGTGCAGAACAAACACAAAAAAAAACACAGAATACGTAGGGAAAACGCTGATAAAACACTCAAATTTGTGCTTTTTAAGGAAAATGGAATAAGAGCATCTAGATCCATTGTGGAAATATTGAGTCTGAGTGCAATAGAGAGCTTGAGCAATGTAGATACAAGTACCGTTGGATGGTTGGTATTACAAGTGCCGAGAGAATGAGGACAATAAAAAAGAGATGACACGGGACAAGAAATATATTAATACCGAATGCTTATTTACTTTGATCTGATGTACATGGTGATACCAAACTTTACGATGTAATGAAATGATATAAAACTATCGAAGTAATGAACAGATCAAATTTCAAATCACACGTGCATGAATAATCAATTGTTTGAAAAATATGTTGGCCTTTACGATTGACGTGACAAGTTAAAGTATACTTTAATGGCTCATTACAGAGGAGCGATATCTGATCCATATAATGACCAACGATACCTTAACCACAAAAATACCTTAAATCTTGCTAATACTATACTGTAGTCTATGGAAAAGTCTTTACAAAATTACAAATATATGTTAAATGATCAAAGTTTAATCTATTGGGGAAAATAAAAAACTGATTTCCCTTGTAACAATTAACAACCTACTTTTCCATTCTATATTTTTAACCTCACTCTACTATCAAATGTGAAATTCGGTCAAAGCTTTAAGAAAAAACTATGATAACAAAAAGATAAACAGCTAGCACATATCAACCAGCTATTGTATTCGCATGATGATGCGATTTTGTATTGTATTTGTATGCAAATCTAATAGAAAACACTTCTCCAACATTTTACAGACTCATTTGATACATTTTCTAGCTATATTTTGCATAAAATTTATGTTTTTAAAAGGAATTTGTCTATTTTTTAAGTTGTCGAATATTCCCGAATATTCGTTGAGTCTTGCCACGTCAATTTTTTTTCGGTTTGCCGAATACGAGTATGCAAACTATGATTTGAAGGATGCAAGTGTAGAGGTGGAGAGAAGTCCACATATATTGTTGATTTCAAGGAAGGAAATCCTTAATGAAGTGAAGGAGGATAGCGAGTGCTTCACCTTCTTCCTAATGCTCACACAGGAAACAGGGGAAGGCATACCCGTGCAAACAGAGGAGATCCCACGTGAAGTGAAGGAAATGCTAGGAGAGTGTGTGGATATCATGTCCCAAAATATTCCACATGGTTTACCACCTGTGCTTAGTATCAGTCATCAAATGGACTCGATACCAAGGTTTAGTTTACCAAACAAGGTCGCATATAGTTTGACACCTATAGAGAATGAGGAGATGAGAAAACAAGTACAAGATATGCTTGAGAAGGGTTTGATTAGAGAATCTTTGAGCCCATGCATAGTACCTGCAATATTGGCACCAATGAAAGGAAGAGAGTGGAGAAGGTGCATTGATTCCAAATCCATCAACAAGATTACCATCAAGTATAGATTCCAATTGTTGTGCTTGGATTATTTGAGTAAAGCAAGGTACTTCATGAAGATTGATCTAAAGAGTGGATACCACCAGATCAGGATAAGAGAAGGATATGAGTGGAATACTACTTTCAAAAATGTAGGATGGATTGTATGAGTGGTTAGACATGCCATTTGGGCTAAAAAATGCACCGAGCACAATTCATGCGGTTGATGAACAAAGTGTTGTAGAATTTATTAGGTATGTTTGTCATTTTTATTCTAAGATGAAATTTTGATTTTCAACAAAACGTAAGAAGAACACTTGGCCCATTTGAGAAAGTGTTAAGAGAATTTGTATGAGGAGAAGTTGTTGGTGAATTTGAATAAATGCAATTTCATGTAAAAATATTTGATGTAGTTGGGATTTGTAATATCCCAAAAAAGGTTTGAAGATGGATCCTAAGAAGGTGTGATCTATAGTTGAATGGCTGTATCACAAAAGAATATCACAGAGGCTCAAAACATCCATGGATTGGCAAGCTTCTATGGGAAGTTTATCAGAGGATTCAATGAGATTTGTTCACCGATCACAAAGGTGATGTGGGTAGACAAAGAGTTTGTGAATGGACTGCATAACATAAATATGGCTTTAAGAAGTTGAAGAAGAAGGTCATCAGACAATCCAATGTTGGCCTTGACTGATTTCAATGAGGTATTTTAGGTTGATTGTGACATTAGTGAGAGTAGCCATTGGATCTATGATGAGTCAAGAGGGAAAGACCCATTGCATATTTTAGTGAGAAATTGAATGATGCAAGGATGAGATATTTATTTTATGATCAAGAGTTTTACACCATAGTGAAAGCTTTGAAAAAGTGGAGGGACTACTTGTTGCCCAAGGAGTTTTTGTTCTATACATAGAATCACCAAACACTGCAATTCATAAATACTTAGGGGAAGCTGAATTAAATACACATGAAATGGGTTTAATTCTTGTAGAGTTACTCATTTGTCTTGAAGCAAAAAAGTGAGAAGTCAAACTAAGTTGCAAATGTGTTGAGTAGAAGATGCGTCTTAGTGAGTGAGATGCAAGTGGGAGTAGTATGGTTTGAACTCTATGCAGAAGATGAGGATTTTGGAGAAGCATGGAGCACGTGTAGAACTAACGAGTGTCAATCGCACAGCCTTGTTAGAATAATTCTTGTAGGAAGGTTGTTGTTCAAAGGAACACAATTGTGTGTGTGAGGATCAATGAGGGAGAATTTGATCCAAGAGAACATTGTCGAGGATTATCCAAGTCACTTTGGGAATAGATAAGACCTTAGACATACATAAGTGAAAGATACTTATGACTATGGAATGAGTACAGATGTGCGCAGATATGTGCAAAGATGCAAGGTATGTTAATTAGTGAAGGTAAAAGAGTAAGAACGCAAGGTTATATCAACCACTTCTTGTACTTGAGAAATCATGGGAACATTTGAGTATGGATTTTGTTTTGGGTTTTCCTAGAATGTAGAAGGGCCATGATTCTATCTTTGTTATTGTTGATAGATTCTAAAAAATGGCTCATTTTATTGCTTGTAAGAAAACCAATGATGCTACACATATAGCTAACTTGTTTTTTAGGGAAGTTATGAGACTGCATGGATTTTTGTGCAATATTGTATCTGACAAAGATACTAAGTTTGTGGTTCAGTTTTGGTAAACATTGTGGAAGAAGTTGAACACGAGGTTGCAATTTAGTTTATGTGTATCAATATAGATGGATGACGAAATTGAAGTTGTCAACAAGAGTTTTGGCAATTTGTTGCGATGTTTGGTTGGGGAAAAGATAGGAACATGGGATTGTGTTCTTATGCAGGTGGAATTTTCTTATAACAACTTTGTAAATAGGAGCACTGGGAAGTCACCTTTTCAGATCGTTTATGAGACAAGTCCCGAGAAGAGTTGTGGATTGTGAGAGTTTTCTGCGAGGAAGGAAGAAGTGCATAGAAGTTGAAGACTTTGTTTTAGTATATCAAGGAATGTGGAAGTGCACAAATAGTTAGAGTAGAGTAATGCACAATACAAGAGTGCATGCAAACTTGAGGAGAAGAGAACTTAGGAGTTTGAGGTTAAAGATATGTTCTTAGGCACCAACACAAAGAGAGGTTCTGAGAGGAACATATGATAAACTCAAGTGGAAGAAGATTGGACCTTGCATAGTCCTAAGGAAGTTTGCAAAGAATTGCATATGAGATAGAGCTTGGAAGACGGAATAGACATTTCGCCCTATCTTCAATGTAGCTGATCTATACCTATATTTGAGGGGTAGACAAGTGAAGAAGCCAAGATCACATATATACTAAATTGGAGACACCAACTACCAAAACAAAGGTGGGAAGAAATTGAATACATTTTGAATGACCACATGGTGAAGACAATGTGCAGAAAGGAGTATAAAGAAAATCTAGTGAAATGGAGAGGAAGAGAAGTCGAGGATGCATCTTGGCTTAGTGAAGAAGAGATTTCTAGACTTAGTCAATTCCATTGAAGACCTTCCAAGGGACACTTGAGCAAGGGCTCAAGTTTCTTCTTTCTTGAGGTATATGATGCAAGAGTACCTGGGTTCACTTGCAATCTTGTATCCCCAAAAACATTTAGAGTTGGTTGAATAAAGACTTGCACAGTAACGTGCAAATTTGGAGCCTTATCTATTTTCTATGCATGCCAAAAAAGCCTTTCTAAGTTGTGAAGACTTGTCCTTGCCACGCAGACTTATACTTTGCCACACAACATTGCCAATGCCATGCAATACCTATGCACACGAAAATTGAAAAGTGTAACAAATGCCTATCGACACCGTGCAAAAACCATGAGACCTTGTATCGTGCTGTGAAACACTTGTTCCATGCCATGTGAAGCCACAATGTCTTGTGCACACTACCCAAGCCTCACTATTGTTTCGATGCATTTTGGATGCCAACATGATTGGATTTGTGTCTTACAAAATATATTATCAACATCAATACAATTAAGAGGAGGCACATGTGAACCTTAATCCATTTTTCATATCCAAGGAAAAACCTAATGACCTGGTGAAGCTTGATCTAGCAAAGGAGAATCCATAGGAACCTACCTACAAACCGGTTGGGACGATCAATGGCAATCTGAAGCACTCCAAGGAATCTTTGCCAGCGATCTTTATTCTCTTTCTTGAGTCCCTACGTATTTTATAAATAGAAGGGAGTAGCGAATCTGAAAGGCATTTTATTCCGAATGGGAAATCGAACCATACATTGAGAGGGATCATCGATCTTGGAGATCACCTATCAAGAGGCATCTATTGTAAAATTACCGAATCGTACCAAGTTTGATTCAATAGAAGCTTGGTAAATTCTACAAGCTTAGGATACATCGTAGGATTGAAAATGCTTAGAGTATTCTTGCATTCTTGTCATAAGACTATCACTAGAGTGTAGTGTCATTGTACTTGAGTTTGTAATTTTTTCCTTGTGTTAATAGAAGCTTTTTTTGTTTCTTGTTAAAGTTGTGTCTAAGATCTTGCTTTGGTAGGATCTAACTCTAGATTCGTGGGTTGCATGGTCTAAGACATCCCTTCATTGGGATCCCTAGACGCGACTGCATCAATTTTACCTTTGTTTTTATTGTTTTTGATTCAACCCGAATCCTTGGATGTGTTGGGAATGGAGGTGAATTGGGTTGGCCCGAAAGGCTTTAGCTGTCTGAGATATTTGGCTGCCTTTGCCTTTTAGGTTGTCTTTGGTGGGTTGTTTTTCTACAAGTCTCTCACTGATTTCTTGGTTGTCCACGGCTTCCAACCCTGTACCCATATTTGCAAGGGTAGAAAAGGGACAGGAATCAAGGATTTGAGATTTAGACTGAGAAGTGACCTTGCTTTTTTGTCAGATTTCTCTTTTGAATTTTCCCTCATCCATCCATTATGATGCTTTTTTCTTTTCAGAAACTCAGAAGGGGTTTTAATGATCACCTAGTTGTTAAAAGGATGAGGCATCCATGTTGCCTTTAAGAGCTTGATCTCTAAAAGGATGAGGCATCCTTGTTGCCTTTATGAGCTTGATCTCTAAAAGGATGAAGAATCCAAATGTCATTCACGTTGATGGGGATGCATTCCTTGACTTCTATCTAGAGATCTCTCAGTACTCCACTATTGGTGATATCGTTTTTTGGGCTTATTTTAATGCTTGTACAAGGAACCATCAGACGCATATGCATGATCTTGCACAAAACGATTTATGTCTTTTTGAGTTGGATCTAGAGGAGTTTGGTTTACAAAGAGCATCTTCTAACAGGAATTCTATAGATATAGCTTATAGGAGACACTTTTTCCAGTTGGGTGAATCTCGAAGCCTTCACATTCTCAACAGGCTTCCTCATTTCCCTAATTTTAGTAGATTCACTAGTTTTCCCCATGGCAATGGTGCGAACGTCATGGACTATGTTATCGCCAATATATCCCTCATCCCCCACATCTGTGTCTTCATTATTTCTCCTCACCTCTCCCTTGTTCACCATGTCATTCTGACGTTCACCCTTCATATTGGTTCTCACCCCTCTCACACCCCCCACCACCTCGCCCCCACTAACATTAGACATACCACAACCCACTTTGATGATGACTACAACATTGACTATGTTGCATGTCTCTCCCTTCTTATGTCTAGGTTCTAATACCTCCCTCTTCCCACCACCGATTCCATGTATGAGTTCTCACGCCAAACCTTTTGGGATATCACTCTTAACTCTTGTCCCCACACCATACATTACTCCAAATCCCCTTCCCAGCACAGTGGTATGATGATGAGTGTATATTCCTTCATTAGAAACTTCAATTTTTCCTAGCTGATGGGCCTTCCTCCATACCCACCCTTCATAAGGAGTACCGTTGTCTTCTCTGATATAAGAAACGTGAGTTTCTTGCATCTAGACAGATTGCACTCCTTGCTGATCTCCACCACTCACCTAAGCCCTTTTGGCGTACTCTTCTCCCAAGAAAAACCATAGTTTCTGACATCACCCCCGAATCATGGGTCTCCTCTGCCAGTTCCCTCTATGATTTTCTAGACCATTCTATTGTAAGAAACGTGAGTTTCTTGGATCTAGAAAAATTGCACTCCTTGTTGATCTCCACCACTCACCTATGCCCTTTTGGCGTACTCTTCTCCCAAGAAAAACCATAGTTTCCAACATCACCCCCAATCATGGGTCTCCTATGCCAATTCCCTCTATGATTTTCTAGACCATCCTATTGTCAGTTCTCCCACTCCTCTAACAACTTCCTTTGTATTATCCACTTCTTCCGTCAATAGAGCTACCTTGAAGTTGTGCACTAGCAAAGTTGTTGATTGTGAAGGTCTTCAAACTAAATTCATCAAATATGATGTGGATTCTCTTGTCTTTCCCCTTGCCACGCTCTTTAATGGTGCGCTCGAGTTTTCCTCAATCGCGGTCCCAACACATCATTCACCCTATTCATAAGTCTAGGGGTCTCTCTATCCCTAGCAACTACAAGACCATTATGATTGAGCATATATTTGCTAAACTCTATGCAAGGGTGTTGGACATGCGGTTGTCCAAGTACTTAGAAACTATGTTGCCAGAATACGGATTCGAGTATCGATTTGGATATGGATATGATCCGTGGATAAGTCAATTTTAAAAAACCCTTGGATACGATACGTCTTGGATACGTCCGTACATATATATTAAAATATATATATATATATATATAATTTTTTATGTACATCTACTCATTTTACTCATTTTTTGGTCCATAAAAAACTGAAATAGTAATACAAAACTTGAATCAATGTTCAAAACATTCAATATACAGTTACTTAAGACTTTGCATTTTTATTGATCATGTAACTGCCATACATATGATATACAAATATCATGTCAACATGAATACAAACAAAACTTGAAATTTGAAAAATATACTAGGATCCATGTTCAAATTTTCAAAACATAATATATACTTAAGATTTTACATTTCATATTTACTGCAAGATACGTATTTACTTAAAAATGAAATAAAACTTTAAAAAGACATATTTACTGCAGGATACGTGCCTGATACGTACGGGATACGTCACGAATACGTCTGTACATATCCGTGACGTATCCTGATGTATCCGGTACGTATCAAGCACGTATCCGTATCGTATCCGTATCCGATACGTATCAAAGGGGATACGAGGGGGTCTTGGGCATATCCATGCTTCCTAGCTTAGAAAGGAATAATATCAGGGCGAGGGGGTAGGTTGGCTTCAAGAGGGATGACCATCTAATTGACCACATCTTTACACTCTTGGCTATTATTGAGGAGGTTCGTCACATCTCTTCTAAAGTCTTTTGTTGTTTTGTTGACTGACTCGGTTCTAAGACACCTGCTCTTCCTGAAGTTGAGAGATATCTACATGCATGATTTTCTAATTTCACTCGCTTGGAGGCTTTATGTGACATTTATTGGGCAGTTTCATACTTCTCACAATTTCTCTGACTTTGTGAAGAGTACCATTGAGTCAATCAAGGATGTCCTCTCTCATTTACACTATTTAGCATTTATGTTCATGAGTTAGAGTTGTTTTTTCACTAGCATACCCATTTCGATGATAGTTGTATTTTACATGAGGTGGTTATAGCTATCCTCCTTTTTGTCGATGATGTTGTCCTCTCATACTCTACAAAGGACTTACAACGACAACTTGATGCCCTTGCTCATTAAAGTGAGTTTATTCAGCTTGTGGTCAACTTTAGTAAAACTAAGGTCGTGATTCTCTCTCCAAATTTCACTTTTTCTAGAAGGGGGAACTTCTAGATATCACATCGGCCTACACATGCTTCAAGGTCCAATTTTCTAGTCCATTCCTTACTGTGCCCTTTCATCATGCCTTTGCAAGGTGTATGCCTCTCTTTCTCTCTTGGAACATCAACGATTTCATATTTAGGTTTAGGACATTCCTTCCAAGTTACGCCTTTTTGATATAATCATCAAGCCCATAGTTTTATATGGATCAAAGGTTTAGAGACCTGGCTTGAGGATCAGTGATTAGGCCCGTATTGAGAGGGTTCTAACTCTCATGCCACAGTGCATGATCACATTTGTTTCAAGCAGACAATTCCTTATTGAATCATCCAGGCTGAATTTTTCACCCAACCAATGCGCCTTAAGACTACTTTTTAGGCTTGCTTTCTACATTCACAGACTCAAATACATGTGGGCTTCAGCTTCTAGCTTTGAGAGATATCTAATCTTAGCATTTTGCTTTTCAGAGAGAATCACTTCACTTGTCCCCACTCCTCCGCTGGTCCCCAACTGACGTCGACACAATTGGTACATTGAGACTAGGTTTCTTCTTTCCATTGGCATCTCTATTGATAAGTTACACCTTTCATGTACTCCCTAGACCCCCCCCCCGATTCCTCACAAAGGACGTTGTCAATATAGCTTCCAAAGAGGACACTTACAGACAACATATCCAGGACCCCTAGAAATCCCCCTTGAACCACTTAGCTCCGAGCTTGCGGTATTATTTGTCACCCTCACTATCTCTAGCGCCACTGGTCCCATGGCTTGAGATTTCCGCTTATCTAGATGAGAGTGTGCTCTCACCAATTACAGGTTGAAACTAATCATCACATTCTCCGTCTCGACCAGATCTGCCATCTTTGCTCCCTCGAGGAGGTGGTGATCAAGGAACACTTCATTTTCAGATGCCTCGTTTACTATGAGATTCAAGCAGATATAAATGGCTCTATATGGATTGACACAACACTCTATCTACTTTCTTCGAATATCCAAACCAAAGTTTCCTAGCTCTTTATCTTCATAAGGTTGTCACCTTCTGGTGCGGATCTCTACAAGGGGATTCTAAAGCCTCTAGAACCCCCATGTTGATCACCCTTTTTTCTAGCCCACCTAAGCGATAGGAAGAACTAAACGCCCATTAGACACCAGTACTTCACGTATCGGAGATAATGGATCAGTTAGGTGGCACTAAGCGCCATTTGGACAGTGGTACTTCACATATCAAAGCTGATAGATCAATTGGACGGTACTTCACATATCAGAGCTGATAGATCGGTTATTTAAATTTTTAATATAAATATAGCCAGAGAACTCAAGTGGAGGATATTTTGGATGAACAAGAAGTAGAAGAAGAGCATGAACAAATTATTTTTAATCCTAAAACATGGTTTTAAATTTATTCTTAAACAAATGCAAGTCATCAATACATACATTATTAGAATGTATTCAAGGGTTCTCAATTCTCATGAATTCTTATCCACAAATTTCAAAGGTAAGGATAAAAGCATAACAAAATCAATTGATTTATCCTAAAAAGCATGGCTCTTATCGTGACAATCTATTTTGAGATTAGAAACCTATTTTTAGGTTAATTACTTGCACAACATTTTTTTTTCTTCTCTCTTGAATTGTAATAAATAGAGAGTCACTCTATATTCTATGATCATCACTCTTTGAATTCGCTTGGATTTCTACTTTCTTTCTACAATGTCTTAGCCTTAGATTTCAGATTTATGCGAGTGTTCAAGTGCCTTTTCAGGCAATTGTAAATGTGCATTTTTTCAGCAATGGATAAAAGGTGTGTATTCTTGTGTCTTCACCTTTTTTCTTGCTCAATAACCTCATTTCCACATTCAAATTATTTTCTTGCCACTTATACATTGTTTAACTGTGTTTCTAATTAGCTTGCATATCGAAAATGTTTTGTGCTAAAATTAGACAAAAGAGTAAATCAAATCCATTTTGGTGCATCACTACAGTTTTAGTTTCTTTTCCCTTTTCCTTCTGCAAGTTTTAGAGTAGTATTAGAATAGGCAGAACCAGCTGTCTCTGGAGACTATACTTGCTAACAGGTATTCCCACACCTAAGTACTTTCCATGTTATGCTTTAATTGTCTCATTGTTAACACAGTGTTATATAGATTGCTTGAAACCAAATGCATCATGTCAAGATCCAATAAATTAAGCTCCGTGAGCATTTTTTTCCATAGTTAATCTAGGATTGTTTTATTCGGTTGGAGTATTTTTGAACTGAGGAACATGTTGCTGACATTTTTCACCAAACCATTGAAAAAATCCAAATTCGTCGAATTTAGATTTTGTTGGGGTTTCATAAAAAAGTCATCTTTAAGGAGGAGACGGCCTCATAATACCACCACCTTTCTTTGTATCCCCGAGTCAATCTTAAGGGGCTAGATTAGTTTTTTTGGCATGAGGGCACTTTCAGTGTTTGACATGCAGTCTCAAAGGGTCCCACATATTGGTTTTTATATTTAGAAATAAACTCTAAGTAAACGTTCTTTGCTGATGAGGGCTCCTCATCATTATTGTGTATACACATAAATACATGCATGGATCTCACCCCAATTGTATCATTCACATATGGTTGTAACCATCAAGAAACTTGTTGAGTTTTTGCCATTTGGATACTTCGTACCATCCATATACGTGTGTCTAATTTTTTTACTTTTGTTGTATATACTACACAGTGAGTTAATATTGGTCTTATAATGGATGGACCCATTCCTATGCACAATAAGTTTTGTACGAGGGTCATACTATCTCAACTTCCTTGGACTGTCTCTATATTACACAAATTTTAGTTAGTTTAGAGCCAAGTTGGCTTAGGTTGATTATGATTAGTCATCCAACACTATTTATTGTGAAGGTTGACCTACTTATTTATTCTTGCACTCCAGAAAAATTAAAAACAACAGTATGCATTAGTTACACAGAAACTCCATAAACTATTGACTTCATTTAGCCATGCAAAAGTTCAAAGGAGGCAGTCAAACTTACAAACATGTTATAAAGAATTTAGTACGAATAACTGATGCCTCAGTGAGAACACTACCCTTCACCACATCCAGGCCAAGATCTCTAAGTGCTTTCATCTGCATAAGAGTTTTTATCAACCCAAAAGGCAGTAAAAATCCCAATCCAAATCTGCATTAACGTAATCAAATATTTAAATGTCAAAGATCAAATCAAGGTTCTATGATGAAAATAACACATTTCAGAAGGAACTCTAGAGTCAAACATACAGGGACACAAACATTATGGTGAAAAAGACCTTGCGTGTGCATTTGCGTGTGTGTGTGCGTGTGGCATGTTAAGCATCACAAATAGTGCAATAGCACCACTAGATAACATCTAAAGCATTATATTATATTTATAATTTACATTTTTTACTTTTAAAAAAGGTGCATAGAAACTTTCAGCCCGCAACAAACAACATAAGATTATTACCAACAGCTAACTGACATCTTGAAGTTTCAGTAAACTATTAGTCAATTAAATAACACAAAGACGCACATTCAATATGTATCATATAGGATAGCGTGCAACATTATCAACTTACTTACAGGAGAAAAAGGAATACAGTTAATTATATAATCTTTTTGCCTGTTGTTAGAAGACACTTTATTGCCAAATAGGCCACAAATCTCTGTTTAATCGTTCAAGCCTCGTATACTTGACAAGAGTTGCAGCTTTTTTTATAACCAAAAAAACTTTGTTAGAAGCTTCAAGAAATCGCATTTACTACCAAATTTACATATTGACAGTGCAACCGATCTTGTTTTGCACTTGGCTGACCTTTCATTATACTCAAAATATTGTGATGCACAGTCAAAACCTGTGACGCATGGCATCCCTATTGTTGAGTGATAGCTTCTATTTACAGGACAGTCTGTTTACTACATACCAATGCTGTGCAGTCGATCACTTGAAATGGTCAACTGTTGGAAGATTGACCTGAGCATACTTAAAGTTTAACCCACAACTATTAAGCACTCATTCTCTATATTTGCTTGGGAGGTCCATACCAGCTGTGGTGCATTGACCAAGCTTCACAGGCCCAGTGACCCAGGGACATAATCACTTTCAAAGGAGTGAATGGTAAACTTACATTAGTTCAACCATGTGTCCCATCAAGAGAGGTGAGGCATAATGTATGAGTGTCGGCTCACTGTGGTTTGGCAACGTGATAAGAAGTAGGACCCTATGCTTGTACTGAGGTCTTTACCCTGATATCACATGCTTATTGCCTTATCTTTCCTTAAGAACCAAGTTTATTTTCCTTTCCTAATGCGAAAATCTCTTCTTTATGGACAGCATTGTACAATTCTGTGAAAACTTTAGCCCAAAAAACTGACTAAAAGCTAAAATAAATAACTAAAAGCTATCCTGATACAAATAAGAATGTTGGTGATGTAATTGCAGCTTGGACCTTTACAGAACTAGCAGAGAACATCAACTTCTTTCCACCTTTAGGTCTAGTTGATGGGCCAGTTGGCAATATTTTTGAAATACATAATCCTGAAATTCAAATACTTCCCCAGATCATAATTTCAAAATATATGGTTGAACCTTTGTCTTTGTAACAGTTTTCAGCAAATGCCTATTTATAAATTCATGCCGAAGCACTCAGTTTTCATGAAAAATATCAGACTTTGCTTGTCGCTGATTTTTAGGTGAGAGGCATAAGAAAACTGTCAATTTCAGAGAATCAGAAGCACATCTCTTGCCCAGAACCCAGAAGTTCCACAATGAAACTTTACACATTTCTGTATTTGCAAATTGCTAAATCTTGAATGTCAATTTGAAAATCATACAGAAAATTCCCAGCATGTTATCCATATAAGCTAAGATTAATAGTTTAACGTGAAACGTCAAGTGGGAAGTGAATCTCAAGGAACCAGCTTCAAGTTAGTTGATTCAAGAAAAGAAATAAACCAAAGTATCTTGACTTAGACTTGATAATATCCAAGTGATCTCGTGGAATCCTGGGAGAGCGGGGGCACTATCTCACGGATCTACAAACATGTGCAACTATAGTTGCAGTGCACCAATCAAGAAATATTATGGAAAGAAAGATCTAATTAACTGAGTAAGTCTTGAGGGGCCCCTGTACGCTTGTGTTTAAAGGTAGCTTACAAAGCCAGAGGGCTAAGCATATTCAGTAATAGTAGCCAAAAATGATGTAAGGGGCATTCCCACTCCTTGCGCAGGCAATAGCATCTCCACAGAATCTCATAATAAATGGGACACTAGAAGATAAAATGCTCCAGCATTGACCTCTTGAGGAGAACATAGCCAACAAACCCTCCCCTCCAAGATGTGGTGATTAATCTTAAGGCTCTCAACTCACAATTCATGAAGCCAAACCCTCAAGTGACGAAGTAAGGTTCTAATAACATGCACCCAACGCTATCATGGATAATGTAGATGAACAAGATATCCATCCAACATCTGCAAGCAGTACTCAGCATAGAACTGTCTCATTGATGAACTGCCAATAAATGTCTTTTTTGATTGCCCTAATAATCTCCCCTTTTAAACGAAAAAGGTATTGATGGAAGTAAAAGGAATACACATACGAAGGATGTCAATAAATGGAGATACCAATGGATTGAAGAAGTGAAGAGACTCTAAATACCAACAAGGATCTCCTCCTTGAGATCCCAATGGTGGCAATCTCCTCTAACGAACGATGAGCCAAGTGTGTGTACCTCTCTCTCAACACTAAATTTGCTAAAGATCAGAACCTATGGACATAAAGAGGTAAGCCTGAGCATGCACTCAACACAGGATGTCAACATCAAACTTGGCCTTGTCAATGTTATAAGAACTCTCCATTTACAACAAATCATATAGTGGAATACTAGTTGGCCTCTCCACCCGTGCCCATGGAACAAACCTTTTCAATAAAAGGAACTCCCACTTCTTGCATTGGACAGGATGACAATAATCCCTATGAGTAACTGTTACAGGGGGCAACTCGCAAGTTATGGGTTAGGACAAACCTAAGATGTTTATGCATGAATTTAAACTGCTCATCTAAGCGGCAGTTTATAATACAAGCAGCATGAGGCAGGTAATTTGTAAACCAAAATCCACTAAGTCCAGCTCATTTAAATTTTAGACAGAATGATGTCTCCTACCTGCCTCACAGGTGCTTGTCCTATAAACTGCTGGATTCGTCTTCATGATGAATCACGGTATCTGATCCAAAACGTCGATGGTCAAATAATTCTACACAGCATTTTTCCAAAAAATCACTTTTCAGTTATGATATATTGTCGAAGCCTGAAATCTTTAATACAAGAGATAAGTCAAGATGCTCCACATTATAGAATTAAATGTCCACAAAAACTACAAGATATTTATTGAGACCTTGCTCGAACATTTAAATATTTGAAACTTTATTCATAACAATAAGGATCCAGGGTCTTTAGTGACATCAATTTGAAATTCAGAGCTTCAAAAAAAAGTTAAATAAAGATATAATAAATATGTTACTTCTTTTTACCGATCTGCTAGTTCAAGGAACCATACCGTGTCTATAAGCCCACCAAGGCGATCACCAAAACTGACCTCCACAATTGTTGCATCAGGATCTGAGTCTTGATCTATTAAAACTATTGGTGTTGGGACAGCACCTTCATCAGCATCCTGTCAATATGTGCACAAATTTGCATCAATTTCTAGGTAATAATGAAAAATTTATAATGACAGGTTGGGCACACAAATCAGCCAAAGAGAAAGGCATTCTATTAAGATAAAGGTAAAGATAATTTTTTAAGTCTCTGCCATGCAAGACACCAATTTGGCATGTGAGACCCCCTTGTAGAAGCCCACAAGGGAATTGTTTTATCCATTTACCTTATATTGCTCAAATTCATATCTCTTTAGGTTTTGATCCTTTGATCAAGCTTGTGATAAATCAAGCCTTGCGAATCCATTAATACCAGAACTAGGTCATGAAATTCTGATAATAAATTTAAGCAAATGCACCACGTTGCTGTGAATGGTATCCATTGTGGATATTAAAAAAGCTCGGAGACTGATTGTTAAGCATGGCTTTTTCAGATTATTTGAACAGCCACTTTTACCAAACCCCCTCGATTAAATAGATAGATGTTTTGTCATCAAGTCCGCCAAAAACCTTTGTGATGAAAGTGGTTAACGATATATCTTTTCCAGTTCAAGAGTAGTATGTTAAGATATTTCTTTTCAATGTCATAAAATAAGCAGCAAAGGAAATAGTACTATGAGATCCCAGGTGCCTACCACAGATGCTGGTCTAATAATGCCAGTTGAGTCACAGAAAACTCGTTTAACAGTCCTGCCATAGAAATAAAAATTTCAAAAGCCAGCATTGAGCATGAGAAGCATAAAGCTAACAAATTAGATAACCATGCTTAAATAATATGGTAACAATGGCAAACAATATTGCACCAACCAAATATAAATAATTGAAAACAAAGAATACGTGACAACCAAAATATCACTATAATAGACCAAACAAAACATAAATGATTTTCAAGTTCATCAAAAGCATATGCATATATGCATGTTTAATTTTGTATCATATTGAAAGCAGACTTTATCACATACTTTGCAGAGCCCTAAAATATAAATCTCATAAGGCCTTCCCATGCAAATCTAAACAATGATTCACTCCAAAACTCCAGACTCCTAGATATCTTTGACATAATATAGACTCTATAGAATAAGCCCAAATGCAAATTAAACTTTTTATTTTTAATGTTATTTGAAGCTGTATAAAACCCAGTTCCATGAGCCTTCTTTATCTTAATTTCACTTGATGAAAGAAATGCAGTCACATCGAAACTATTTTTGCGACTTTCCAAAAACATATAGTGCCAAAGAAGAAAAAATAACATACTAATCTTCAGCTGAATTGAAGTTCTGAATTTGAAAGAGAGTTTGCACTGCAGTAAAAAAATTGAATGTTAAGAAAGATAAAGTCCAATAGAATGCAAATAATAATGGTTTAGAAGGAAAATATTTTTAAGTTCTCAAGAGACCAACAAACAGTTAACAGGGTGTACAATCAATGTGAAGCAAGGGCATGCATAAGGCACCTCTAGCCTAGTTTTAGCCTTATGTCCCCTAAATAGCCTCATAGATTGCCCAAACTGTAGCCCAACATACTAATCTTCTGCTGAATTGAATTTCTAAATTTGAAAGAGAGTTTGCACTGCAGTAACAAAATTGCATGTTAAGAAAGATAAAGTCCAATAGAATGCAAATAATAATGGTTTAGCAAGAAAATATTTTTAAGTTCTCAAGAGACCAACAAACCATTAACAGGGCGTACAATCAATGTGAAGCAAGGGCATGCATAAGGCACCTCTAGCCGAATTTTAGCCTAATGTCCCCTAAATAGCCTCATAGATTGCCCAAACTGTGGCCCAACTTCTATAGGGCAGTTCAACATGGTAGTCCCTAATAGTGTCAATGTTAGATTCCCATGGAAGATATACATAGAGTGTCTTCTCATGCATCGTAACTACCAGGTGCAGTCACAATGGAGGGGAGAAAACCAATTTCAAGATATTTTGTCCTGGTTATTGTCGAATTTATATCATTTCTTTAGGTTTTATTCTCTCTCATTTCTAGAATGTAGCATCTCTCTACGCCGCAAATAGACAGCTATCTTGAATAGAACTTTCCAAATAAGATCCATTTTAATCCTCGCAGCTTGTTTAATCTCTTGAACATTGACAATATTTACCTAAATAATTTACTACTTCATAATGAAGAAAATTTATTATAGAAACATAACACTCCAGACAAAGGACTTAGTATTTGTGCTGCTTGGACTGACAGAGAGTTCATAATGGATTTTTACCCCAAAAAAATGACTTGGTGCTGTTCTTCCTCTACAATGAGCTTTAGTGTTTGTAATGTCCCCTTTTCCACGCTAGTCAGTAGAAGGCCTTGGGTCCATTCCACCTTCCGTGGGCTTCAAGGAAGGAAAGCAAGGGAGGTGAACATTGCCATAATTGTAAGTGATTGTATTTTCCTTATTTATTTGATTACTAGTTATGACTTGGAGTGATTCGATTAGGTGATGGTGAATGACAAAGCAAAAAGGAACTTCTATCTTCTCCTTCATTAGGGTCGGTCTTCTTGAGAGCTGCAATAGAGGTAAAGAAATAATCTTTCCCTTTGTATGAGGTCAGTCTTCTTAAATGAAGATTAAAAGTGCACTTCCCTCTTCATTAAGAGGTCAGTCATGAAGATTGATCTTCTAATTCATTCTTGGCGCCAAAGAAGAGTACTTAAGGAGGTTCGAATGGAGGAGGCGGATCATTATCATTCATCATTTGACATTTACTTGGATTTGAAGCTAGCATAGCTTCTCTTCTTGCCATTGAAGGACGAAACCCCTTCCTTGGTTACCTATTGACGACAAAAACCTTCGATAGGATCACACTTGGGGACGGAAACCCTCTTGTATGCATTGGTGGTTTCATTTGGGAGTCACAAATGGACTTCATTGGTAGATTTTTGGAACAACAAAGTGTTTATCCATGCATAGGGCACGTCTACTCCAGCTAGGGCACTTTCAAGGGTGTTGGCACCCTCCTCCACTTGATCTACCCACCTAGGAAGTTTGGGATCGCTTTTGGAGGGGTTTCCATGGTTGGAGAATTGTGATTTGACTTTTATTTGATAGCTGGTCTCTCTGAGATCATTTTGAGCATTTGTTTGTGTTGAAACTCCAAGTATTGATGGAGTTATGAATTTTCAAAGTTTCCGTTGTGTTTGCACTTGAATTAAAACTATAAATTATATATTTGCTCCAGATTTCATCTTGCTGGACTTATGAAGTGTTTGGGATTTTTCTATATTGATTTTCAGTCTATATTGCATGAGAATATTGTCTTGAAAAGCCCATACAGTTCGCTGCCCTAGGAAACAGAAAACCAAGTTCATCACTAGGGCTAAGTGGTGATATTGTTGGCTGCCATATGAATTCCTTTGCTGCCATAAATATTCAGATCGCTCTTGGTTGCTAATGGCATTTTCAGTTTGCTACTCTAGGGTTTGAAGTGATGACAGGTGGCTGTAATAAAAATCAGAAGTTGTGATTGGGGTTTGAGTCCAAACCTTTGTTTTCTATTTGATGCCCTAGAAGAGACATTACAATGTTCTGCAATCAAAATGCCATCAATACTCATACCGTGGCTGCTTGAGGGGCATACCTCTACCCACCAGCCCCTCACTCTAGAAAAATGACACTCTCCAGATCAAAGGACTAATATTTGTGTAGCTTGGACTGACGTGGAGTTCATAATGGATTTTGTTGCCTTGGCGCTGTTCTTCCTCTTCAATGGGGTTCAGTGCTTAGCAATCAAACTGACATCAGTACTAAGATGACACTTATGGAAGTAAGCATTAAGGTGAGTAAATAGTTAACACACAAAAGAAAGAAACAATGAATCGAAATAATATCCATAATGCATTACATCCTATTAGCAATACATAGATATATGATATAAGACAACACTAATATCCGGCATAACTTGATGTTAGTACATTGATATATTACTCGATGATTATTGCATTCAAGATGGCCTTATATTTACACCCTTAGCTTAGTTCAAATTGGGTAGAGTTGTCATGCCCAGTTGCTCCTTGTTCATCTAAACATTGTCATACAGTTGCTCTCAGTATTTTCAGACTTTTATACAGCAAACACTAGAGGTTTGGATAGCACTTTCGATGTGGTTTATATTCGCATTACGATACATATTTTGCATTGTTGCAGAGAGACGCGTCCCCCACCACTTGGGACGTGTGCCAGGTACGGGTACACATACCGGGTACGGGAGACATGTACCGAGACGTCTCCCATATGCAGGAACCTTTGATAACGTCTCCTCCCATCTCCCCACACACACGCACGCACACACATGTACACGCACACGCACACGCAGGGATTGTTTGCATTTTTTTGTTTCAATGTACTCTTCCCACAATATGGTTTTGAACTATGATATATTTTATCATTGTGATTAGACCATGATGACGTTTCTTAGCATAGTATTGTGTATTGCATCTATTGCATATTATGATTATGTCAGTTGATATTGGATGACTTTTCATTGCGTACTAGCCTTGTTTATGATGATGATTATCACATGTGACATAGCTTGGCATATGAAGAAAATGTGTGTGGTGGATGTAATAACGTAGATAATGATGATGTCTATTGCTTTTTGATCACATTTATTGATTGCAAAAATAAAATATATGTTTAAATTTCAACATGATTAATTTTTGATATTGTTATTTTGAGCATACATGACACTCAATTTGAGTATGCATCGAAACAAGATTTGGTATGTTTTTGGGTATTGGTTCTGGGCATCCACAATTTAAATAGGTAATGACCAATCCATCAATAAATCATTCAAGCCCCTAGGTCCTATGATGTGTTGTGTGGTTGTGCTCCTATAGTCTTTGGTGGTCTTTTCATGCTTACTTTTTATCTTGTAAAGTGGCATATTGAAAAAATTAATCTCCTTGTGAATGTGTGAGGGTCTTGGTATTAATTATTGCCTTTTGTATGTGATTGCATCGTCCACCTTTTCCAATTAAGGAAAATCCAAATTTTTTCTTAGAGGTTGATTTAGAATTATGTTTGGGGCAAGGAACGTCTATTTTTTCCCCTCAAACATGGCACTAACACTATTCATATGGTAGGATTCATTTTGGGGGCTTTTCTATGTTTTGGGCTCAGAAAATCAAGATATGGAGCTCTTGGAATTTGTACAAACTAATTATGAAATTATAGTTGCATTATGTGTATTGAAAATATAACTTTGAGATTAAACCTTCTTGGGAATGCAAATTTGGGATGCGTGAATAATGATGTATTTATTTTGACCATGAGAGTAAATTGTTTCATTATTTTGAATGGTGGATTTTTCTTTGGGGTTTTGTAATTTTGACTTGATTAGGAGTGATGTGTAAGTAGGAGAGCTGAGTAGGTTGCCATGTGGTTGTTTGGTGATTGTGTTTATGTTAGACAAAGTCTTTTTTATGCTAAGTTGTAAGAGAGGTTAATGGTTATGCAATTATGGAATTTTGAGAAGGATTGGGAAATGTTTTTGGAATGTGTTAGAGCCTTGAGAATATTTGTTTGCTAGAATATTTAGTAATTTTTTGCTTCAGTATTGGACATGCGCAACAAGAGGTAGGTTCATTTTTAAATAGTATTTTTTATTGTTTCATTGAGATTCCCTTATGCTTGATATTTTGATTATTTTAAAATCGGCATACTTTTGAGGTATGATGCAATTTTTGAAAAGAAAATGTCAATATTGTGATGTGCCATTGTGGTTATACTGCTTGTGTGTGTGGGGGGAGGGAGGTGAATATATACGGACCTAGATTATCTTTCTACAAAGAACAAGATTGTAAATTGTTGTTATACAAATCAAAATTTAGATTTAAAAATGTACCTCAATGGAGTAATCCACTACCTCATAAGAGGAATGAATGTATGGGCTCATTGAGGAAGTTATTATTTCACCTTGAGGTAGTACATAACCATAATGGCGGACGTAGGAACCCAAGGTTGTTTTTTTCCCCTGGGTATCCATCCCCTTGGTAAATATGTTAAAGGTTTGCATTGTGTGTGTTGTGTTCAAAAGAAATATGAAATTTTACTTTTGTTTGATATTGTCTAAACAACCTATTTATAGCTAACCAATACTGAAATTATGGTATTCTCTTGTTGTATAGACTTGTTGTTACCCTACTATTGATCCTGAACTATTGAGTCCTTATATTTTAGATTAAGGAATTTTTTGGATCAGTGTAGAAGAAATCATTCCTTCGTTGAGAGGTTGGGAGGTGAATGTTGTTGCTTCTTGAATTTATATGGAAATTAGAAATGTGTCATTGCAGGAAATTAAGGTTGAACATTGTTTAGAAACTATGTTGTGTTGAGATTTCTATAAAATAATGTTGTGGCTATGAGTTGTGCAAGAAATTATAATATTTAAATAATCATTCAAATTATAATGTACTTAGTGTTGTTCTTGACATTGTTGTGTATGTGTTATTTTAAAGTTGTCGCAAATATTTTTTTAGAAACTATATGTATATTTTAAAAGAAGAATTGAATTATGCTTTTGTAATTACCTTAGCAGTAGAAATTTTGCATCTTGTATACTCTAATGTTTCCATATTATAAAAAAGATTTATTTTTCCAAATGACTATGAAGAACTATTTTATTAAACTACAAACAAAATAAAACCGGGTTGATACCTCAAGGTGATGAAGATAGTTTAGTTAGCCATCCTTAAAAATAGATAAGAATCCTTGCAATATGATTGAATTGGTTATACTAAGTATGGTGTCATTCTTTATAGATTGAGGGTGTTAACTTGCAACTGTAGGCATCTTGTAGTTCATCCGTTACCTTTAAAAATCCAAGTTTAAAATTCCAGATTTCATTTATAGCTGTAATTTCATGATTAGCTTTATATTTTGAACATGTTGAATATTTACATAAGGATATATATACAAATCTTATATCAAAATGTCGAAAATAAATAATTTGATCTCTATTATCATAAAACAACACACACATGCACACACGCGTATGTAAATAGAAAATATGAGTATGCACATCATGTAATAAGATGAATTTAAAAGATGCTGAATAGTTTTTTTTATAAAATAGTTTATTTTGGGATTAGTCGGGCATGAACTGGCTGACCATTTATTACATATGGGGGAGGGGACAACATGGTTATGTTCCCCAATTGATTTAAATGGGGTTGGGGCGGCCATGTTTTCACCCACCCACTCCCATCTAGATAGAGGGGAGGGGGGCGAAAATATTCTCCCATCCCAACCTATGAAAGGGATGGGGCAACTATGTTGCCCCCTCTTTTTGCTGAAACAACATACAATGGGGTGGGGGTGGAAACCTACCCCAAACCATTCCATATCTTGTACAACATCAATTATAAACATAAAAACACAACCATATTTTGGTATAAATCACCCATATTTGTATGTGTGTGTACATACACATGCATGTATACACATACAATATACATGCATGTATATACATACATATGTACCAATTTTTTTCTAAAATGTGAATGAATCTAACTAGTAAGAAAATGAACTATAAATAAAATCCAATGGAGAAAATCATTGAAGATCATCCACCCATTTGGGTAACAAATAAATGTAAACAACCTGCAGATTTAAAGAAACAATTTAAAACAATAACTCAAATGAATTTGAAATCCTTTCAACCCATTCAAGTGAGAGATAGAAAAAACTCTTTAAAAAAATACACAAGCTAAACCTCCATGAGATCTTGGCTTTCCAAATCCTTATCCATTCTCTTTTCTCAAACCTGAAAATGGAAAAATTGAGACCGAAAAGAGCCTTAATAAATTTCTTAAAGCGAAATTAGGGCAACACTAGGGTCGTCAAATACAATGGAACATATTTGTTTGATCTAATAGATACATTTTAATCCTACATTTTACCTTTAGATGTGTAGGAAGTCGTAATGAGCCTAGTTGTTGATTTAACTTGTTTAGTGGTTTTACTGTAAGACATGGTTAGGCAATTAAATGAAAACCTAAATTTAATTAAGAAATGATGGGTATTATGTGAGATTTGGATAAAATAAAAGTGTTTGCTTATAATAGTGCATAAGTGAGTTTTATTAGTTGCATTTGGGCATTATGAATTGTAACTAATTAATTAAAAAAATGTTTGTTTTTCGCATTTTATTAAATCATAAAACTCATTTATGTTACCATATAAGGATAAAACAATTAACTGGCTTAAGTCATTAAAAGATTAAGCTTTGTCTTCAAGGAATATAGTGGCACTGCCTGCAGAAGTAAAAAGTTATAAAACCACAATCATTTTAATTTTTCATTGTTCATGAATCATTATCTAAGTGTTTGGAAAGTAAGCATGCTCCAGAACCTTGTTTTGTTAAAGAGTTTAAGCTCCTTGAGGAGCACCATGATCAATTGATAACCCGATTTGATACTAACAACGTATAATAAACAAGCTTTGGGAAAAATTGCTTGGAGAAGACAATAGAATCAGTGTTTCAAATGACACTTTCTCGTCCATCATCAAGATGAACAACAAGATTATAGATTGGAGTTCCTTGTGTAGATATTTCCAAGTACATTGGGTGGTGGGAATCCCTTACATACATCATAGGGAAAATAATTAATGTTTGTAAAAATAATTACTATTACTTATCCAAGTATTATTTATTATCCATAATACATGCATTCCTTAGTTGGTGAATGATGGCCTTCCTCAAGTCACTTAATTCCAATCCCTCAAGCATGTCTAGATTATTGGGATGCTCCACAATTGGAATTGAATGACTCGTAGAATCCTATCATTCATAAAATAAGGAAGTTTAAGTGCTAATTATTTCATCTATAGTGTTTGCAAGGGATTCCCACTTCATGATGTACATGGAGTTAGCTATATAAGGTGCTATGAATTCACCAGCAAAGAAAATGAAAAAAAATGTTTCCTAAAGTAGCGATGAAGTTGTTGAGTAATGCTGACAAATTTTCGAGTCAAATTTTGGGATGCTAAGTACAATTTTTTTTGCTACAAAGTAAACACACAGCCTACTAGCACCACCAAACTAAAACCTTATTCTAAGCCAAAAAAACACAAGCAGGTACATACTAATCCAAACTAACTCATAATTATGTGCCACATGTTGGTAACTCCCACCCGCAAATAAACATTAGCCCTCTGTAATGTCCCCAAATGGAAAATTTATGCCCCCAAACGGAATAGCCGCAAATCCAATTCATAAATAGCAACCAAAAGAAATATATTTTATGAAAAACAATGCCAATCTGAATTTCTACAAGGAAATGCGACTTGCCTTAGAGACGATTGATTCTCAAAATTGCTTGAAAATCATCCAAATCTTTACCCAAAACAATTTAGAATTTATTATAGCTGCAAGAACACTTCAAAAATATAATTTTTCATATCACGAAGAAAAGATGGAAAATTTATTAAAGTCTGTAGAAAATCAACTTACAAACAAGGCTGGAAACAATGTTTCCAAAGCCCAAATCCAGATGCATACAAGCTGGAAATGACCTCTAAAACTAAGGCAATGAAGATGGAGATGAGAGTTTGGATCAGCCGTGCCTTAGAATGTATCAATACTCCACTCTCAAGGGTGTAGATAACCCTAGATTTGGCTAGAAATGCACGCCAAAAATCAGCTATACTCTTCTTCTTCAAACACTAGCTGGAGAAAATATAAATCTGCATCTTAAGCGCCTTAAAACACTATTGGAAATTCATATTTTATCCTTAAAACTCAATAGAAACCCCTAAATAGAGCTCCCTCCCATATAGGATGAAGAGTTTTTGTTCTTCAATCCTTGGCAATAGAGAGTTTTCGTCCTCTCATGCAACACTTCAAAGCGTTTTCATCCTTTGAGGTAAAAATGGAAAGCAATCAGCTCAACCAAATTTCAAATATGAAAATATGATAAAATGTGATGCCTTCTCCCTCAATGGCGATTTGCTTTTATAACTTTTCTTGGCACATTTGCCACACAAAAGGGCCAATCCGCTGTTTTTTTTTTATTTAATATTTTCCATCACTTTATTTAATATTTTTCCTTTGCTCTCTATCCCCATATTGGTCACCTTTTTCCACTAGGGAGAAATAAAAATAAAGTAATTTTTTACTTTCTTTTCTTACTTTGTCACTAATAAATTAATTAAGTACTTATAATAAAATTTCATTATGCACTTTAAACTTAATTTATTAGGACTTAGTTTCCCTTTTTCTGATCCCTTAGCAGTCGGGAAATAATGACTGGGCTAAGGGTCTTCAACCAGTTTCTTTCGAGAAGGGGATATTACAATCCTCCCTTCCTCAAATTGCTTGCCCTCAAGCAATTGTAACTCATATGCCCAAGTGTCATGTGCAAGATATAAAACATATTGTAGTGCTCCAAGAGTCTAAATCCTGTACCTGTTAAATGAGAAAGCTCTTCCCAAAATACATAGCTCTCATGATGTTCATACACATGAATTTGGATCGAGGGTACCACATACTCTATATTGCAAACTTGATCCTCTAAATTATCATACTTCTCTTGAGGAAAATAAATCTGAATATGCATCAATAAATATTGACATACTATCATTTCTTTCATTCCTTGGGAGTGTCCTTGAGATCTTCATTTCCTTTTTTCTTCGATGACATCTTGGCATTGTTGCATCAAATTGTTAGCATCTTTGTCTAGAATGGGCTGAATATCATCATGATAAAACTGCTGCAAATAAAAAAGCTAGATGTTCCTCTTACCACATAATCCGCATCCCGTGCAATCCGCCCTTTTTTGAAAGAAGTTTCCTTTGCCCTTGGCTGCCACAAATTGAGGAGTACCATTCCTCATACCTTGCAAAACAAGTCTTCTGGATCAACACACTCTTCTTCTATCTTGAAATTACCTCAATATAATGGGCTGCCCCTTGCTGCCCAAAATTTGGTGCTTTTTGCTCATTGTTTGAAGTAGTTTTTGGCTGTCTAAAAGACCCCTTTGGCTGTCCCAAAGTTGCTGACCTTTGTTGTCCATAAGGTGCAGTCCTAATACCATCTTTGGATGCATCACATTTAACTACAAGAGGACTTGAAAAATTTGGGACAGCAAGTACTGGGCATGAACTCATTAGCTTTTTGAACTTGTCAAATGCTTGTTGTATGCCTCTTCTTGGTTGCTCCTGTTGAACTCTTTTATTCCTTCCCGTGCCTCTGCTATTCTTCAACTCGCAGAAATTTTTGAAAGACAACATCTCTCTTGCTCTGAAATTGAGGGTTTCATATTCTTCACCCCATGCCTCTCTGTCTTCAACATCACTTGGAGGATTTAACGCAATTGGTTGTTCCTCTTTTTGGAGAAACTTGGCCCTAAATAATTAAGATGGCTTGCAGGATGTCTTTGCTAGTCTTGATGAGCTCCCTTCACCATGATTACCTTGATTTCTTCGGAGATTCAGTATGGTAGTGCTTAGACCTTGTATAGATCGATTCAAATCAGCAATAGCTCCTACAAAGGAGTCTCTTGGATCCCTTTGAGCATCCAACAAACAGGTTTGCAATTCTTTGTTGCGTTTAGTGAACCCTTCATTCATCTAGTTGCAATTCTCATTGACTCCATGGAGGCCTTTCTCTATCACCCACACCTTTCTTTCTTGGAGTTCTTGAGTAGTGATGATTAAAACTTTCTTCACTTGTGTCCATGCAAACCTGATTTTTTCTTGTGCATCAAGATCTATTTTTTTTACCTTCACAGGCTAGGAGAATCACCACTCTGATACCACTGTAATGTCCCCAAATGGACAATTTATGCCCCCAAACGGAATAGCCGCAAATCCGATCTAAAATAACAACCATTAAAGAAATATATTTGATGAAAAACAATACAGATCTGAATTTCTAAAAGGAAATGTGATTTGCCTTAGATATGATTGATACTCAAAATTGTTTGAAAATCATCCAAATCTTTTACCCGAACAATTTAGAATTTATTATAGACGCAAGAACACCAAACAGCATAATTTTTTTAGATCAAGAAGAAGAGTTGGAATATTTATTCAACGTATGCAGAAAATCAACTTATAGACAAGGCTGGAAAAAATGTTTCCAAAGCCTAAATCATATGCATACAAGCTGAAAATGACCTCTAAAAATATGGCAATGAAGATGGAGTTGATAGGTCCGGGTCAGTCGTGCCCTATAATGTATCAAACTCTCACTCACAAGGGTGTAGATAACTCTAGACTTGGCTGGAAATGCATGCCAAAAATCAACTACACTCTTCGTCTTCAAACCCTAGCTGGAGAAAATATAATAAATCTGCAACTTTAAGCGCCTTAAAACACTGCTGAGAAATTCAGAATTTATCCTCAAAAATCAATGGAAACTCCTGACTAGAGCTCGCTCTCATAAAGGATGAAGAGTTTTCGTTCTTCAACCTTGACAATAAAGGGCTTTCGTCCTCTAATGCAAAACACTTCAAAGGGTTTTCGTCCTTTGAGACAAAAATGGAAAGCAAATAGCTCCACCAGTTTTCAGATTTAAAAATATGATACAAAGTGGTGCCTTCTGCCATCCATCGCGATTTGCTTTTATAGCTTTCCCTTGGCACTTTAGCCACACAAAGGACCAATCAGCTCTTTTCACTTTATTTAATATTATTCATCACTTTATTTAATATTTTCCCTTTCTTTCATCCCCATATGGGTCGCCTTTTTCCACTAGGAAGAAATAAAATAAACTTTTTATTTTTTCTTTTTTTATTTTGTCATTAATAAATTAATTTAAGTGCTTATGATAAATTTTCATTATGCACTTTAAACTTAATTTATTGGGACTTAGTTCCCTTTTTCTCATCCCTTAGCCATCGGGAAACAATGAATGGGCTAAGGGTCTTCGACCAGCTGCTTTCGAGAAGGGAATATTACACCCTCTCACCTCTTTAATGTTATTTGAGTTGATGTAGGAACAAAAACATCAATATTATGACAAGTGCATGACCGATCTTGTTGGCTAGAATTTTTGCACAGCTGAAAACCTAGGCAATCATGAGATAAATCTCCCTCATTTACCAGTGAGGCTCCCGTGTAAGATTTTGTCAGTTTATATGTCCTAATATCTATTTGTTGGTATTACTTTAACCGTGTAGCTCATGAACCATAGCTATACGGTTCTGCAGCAAGTAAGCAGCTGTAAAAGAAAGAAAAATTCTGCAGAAAAGGAAAATAATAGGAAACGGGAGAAAGTAGAGAGGATGTGCAACCCAAGCAATAGTTTACAGAGTTGATTGCATGCACATAGATTGAAACAAATAGATTATTAAACACATAATTCAGAGCAAAGGAAACTTTCAGATCTAGATCTATAATAACACAAAGTTTATGAATAGATCTAGAAAGAAATAAGAAGCAAAATGCACCGTTGACACAAAGTTCTCCGGAAATCTCTTCTTTATTCCTCTGCTTGCAGAAATCAGGGGTTTTAGCTCAAAGTCTAGAACACAAAAATGCTGATTACAAATTCCGATCCTTTAGCCCGTAGGTTCTTCCTCTATTTATAGTGTATCAAGAGCAATTACAAATAGAAAGTTTTAAATGAGTTCCAGCATGCGGAAGCTATGAAAAGGGAAACAGCTAGCAATCTTCCTCCTAGAATTCCTCTTTGCATGACATACATGATTTATAACTGAAAATAGAACCTTCTATTTTGCATGTCTGCCACCTATCTCCAAGTAATTGACTTCTTCAAGTAACGGCTTTAAAACCAATCACTTAAGTTTTATAATTTAATTGATTGCTCAATTACTTTGTCGGAGAAAATAAGAGAAAGAAGAAGAAAGAGAAAAAGAAGTTAGAAAAAAGTTGCAACACTTTCAATCTTGTTCTTTTTCCATATTCTACATGTGGTTGACCCTTTTGTCTTTGATTCTCACCAAGCTGGATCTAGAAGCAGGTGACTGTGATTTGCTTGCGAGTATTGCCTTTGACCTGTCTTCCCTTCTATCCTTGAAGCTTTTGCAATTCTTCTTCAATACATGCAAAGTAAATTCGATGAAGGCTTCAACTGGAAGATTGGGACCACATGCACAAGATTCTAGAAGGAATTTCCCATGCACTATGTAATGTCCCCTTTCCCTCGCCCACGGCCTAAGGGCTAGTGCAAGTCCTAACCCTAGTCATGCCCAAGGGGTTACTGACACTATGAGCTATTGGGTATGAATATCTAGTCTAGTTATTATTTTCCATTGACAGGGTTATAAAGTACTTTTGAAGGGACTAGATGTTATGTTTTATCGTTGGGAGGGGCCACTTAACTCATGTTCTAATTTTGCGTTGGGATCACCTTTTTGGGCCAAGGCACCTAGAAGGGGAAAAAGTAACTTTAAGTTACTTTATTAATTGGGCCCTCTCTAGGAAAGTGTGACTTGGGGGTTTTAGGGTTTCCTTGACATGGAAAAGGTTATAAAAGGAGAAGAGGGGTGAAAGGATATTCATTCATGCATACACTTATATTTCTTTCATGTGCAACTGTTGTTTGCAATTATTTAGCTTGTGGAGTAAGATCCCACGGGAACCCTACCTTCGGTGGTGAGAGATCCATCCCTAGCTAGCAGGACATTCTTCGGTAGTGACAAATCTACCCTAGCTTGTCATTTGGAGCCGATTTCAGGGCTGTTTTATAGAGATATTTTCAGGGTTTTCAGAGGTAGGGTTTTGAGGGCTTTTGTGAGTTTTGGTGGAGATTTTCAACTGGTTTTCGGATCAGACCTACGGCAGCAATAGAGGAAGGGTTTGGCATCATCTACAGAGAGTTTCACAAGGGTTTTGGCCATCTACCAAAGAGGGCAACTTGTTTGGGAGATTGCAGCCCTAATTTCTAGGGTTTCCAGTTGGTCGTTTTCAAATCTAAAGGTTGGAAAGTCATCTTCTATATTTGTATATGTTATTTCCCAAGTTTCATAATTTTTGCACTTGTATTCGGGAAGATATTAATTTTCGAAGTTTTCCAGCTGTTTTAGGCACGCTGTAATGTTCTGGCAGCGTTATATTGACTGAAAAATTCCAAAAATATTTCCCTTGTGTTCTTTATATTATTATCTAGTTCCATTTAAAATTTCAAGTGATTTGAACGGATATTTTGGGAGTTATTCATATTTTACTGTTCGCTGCCCTAGCTGTAATTTTCTGCATAAAAATCAGATTTCTGTTCGGCTGTGTTTTGTCTATCTTTTGCATATTTTACAGTGATATCCTACAAGGGTTATTACAGTGGTATCAGAGCTGTTGTTCCTCCAGCGTGTTGGGGTTGAAAGATGGGAGACAGAGACAAAGACAGTGAAGAGATGGGAGTAGATCTGATGAGACAACTGTTCACCAACATGGTGAAGCAGCAGGAGACTACCAACCTCTATTTGAGCCAGCTTACTGAGAGGTTAGCACAGGGTAGGATTGAGGCTCATGCGGAGAAAGGAGAAGCTAGCAATATGGGACAGCATGGTAATAGAGGTGAGAGTGGACATTCGGGACAAGGGTCCCCTCATGCATCTACCAAGCCCTTGGGACTCCATGAGCCTTCTTTTTTGAAGGATCCGGAAATTTCGCAGACACGACAACCCGCAGACGTTGTGGATGAGGAATCTTGCTGGGAGAAGTACCAGACATTGAGTGAGGGTTTCCGATAAAACATGCCATTTCAGGAGTATTGCAAAATGAAGATTGGTAGCAGGCCCAGAAGAGATTACCAGACACAGGTACCTGAGTTTCAGAGGAGATTGGAACAAATCTCTATTCCGCACTTTGATGGCTCTAAGAAGTGTACCGCCCAGTCTTGGATTCAGAAGTTGAAGACTTGCTTCGACTTGAATCCCATGCGCGAAGAAGATGCAATTAAGTTTACCATCCTACACCTCGAGGGAGATGCCCATGACTGGTGGCACCATTGATTGATCACATAGGGGCACATACATATCACTACGTATGCAGATTTTACACAGAGATTGATGAGCAGGTTCGACAGGAGGGACCCAAATAGGCACTTCAGAGAATTGACTTACTTGAGGCAGACAGGTTCTCTAGATCAGTACATTGCAGATTTTCAAAGGTTATCAGTGATGGTATCTGATGTTTCAGAGATGAGGTTGACTTCACTCTTCATGGTAGGATTGACTGACGCTCTAGCAGGATTTGTGAAGGCATTTGAGCCTTCCTCCCTACATGAGGCGATTAGGCGAGCACGTGATTTGGAGTTGTCCACTCCAAAATCGAGGTTTCCCCCTCGAATTCAGCCTAAGGTATTTCCTTCGAGAGCTGATGGTTCACAGCCGAAGGGGCCCCCACCCAAGCAAGATACCACAAGGAGACCATTTGTATCGAGAGAGGACAGGGAGGAGTTGAGGTGAAAGAAACTATGTTTCGATTGCCGCACACCATGGGTTCCAGGACATGATTGTAGAGGAAAAGGGAAGGCCCAATTCATAGAGGTCTTCGAGGAGAGCGAGAACGAGGAGCGGTGCACTCAGGAGTTAGAGGATGAAGATGAGGAGGCGTTGGATAGTGCAGGGGTTGAACAGGAGGAAGAGATTTTTCCCCATGAGACTATTGCTACTTTGTCAAGTACCCCGAGGTACAAGGCATTTAGAGTGAGGGGAATATTACAAGGTCAGAGAGTAGTACTCATTGATAGTGGGGCGACCCACAATTTCATTGATGCGTCTTTGGTAGAGAAGCGAGGATTACAGGCAGAAGACTTTGAGGGTTTCAATGTAGTGGTAGCCAATGGTGAGTCCATGAGATGCATGCAGCGAGTTCCGCAATTGAGTATCACTATGGGTAACCATACAGTCATCGATGACTTCTATGTGGTTGGTATTGGTGAGACCAACCTTGTGCTCGGTGTATAGTGGCTCCATTCTCTTGGAGAATTTCGGACTAACTTTCAGACGATGGAACTCAAGTTCAAGTCCGAGGGGAAGAATGTAACCTTGAGGGGTTTATCTTCAGAGGTACCCAGGGTTGTTTCAGCAAAGAGGATCGAGAGGATTCACAGACACAATGGGGTTGATTGGGCAGTACAGTGCTTGGTTTCTACCAAGAACTCAGAGGATGGACAGCCAGAGTATCATGTGGATATACAGGGACTATTGGACAAGCACAGTACAGTTTTTAGCGACATACCACCTGGTGTACCACCAGATAGGGGATTTGAGCATGTGATTGAGCTCGCGGACACGAGACCAGTAGTTACTACTCCTTACCATCACCCCAAACGGTTTAAGGATGAGATTGAGAGGACCATCTATGAGCTTATTGACATGGGACACATTAGGCCGAGTTCTAGTCCTTTTGCTTCCTCGGTGGTGTTGGTGAAAAAGAAGGATGGAAGCATGCGGATGTGCATCGACTATCGAGCATTAAACAAGAGGACAATCAAGAACAAATATCCAGTGCCGCGTATTGATGAGCTACTAGATGAGCTACAAGGGGCAATCTATTTTTCTAAAATAGATTTGCAATCTGGATATCACCAGATCAAGGTTAGAGAGCAGGATGTGCATAAGACCGCTTTCAGATGCCATTATGGACATTTTGAGTTTCTAGTGATGCCATTCAGACTGTCTAATGCACCAACTACATTCCAGTCTTGCATGAACCACGTGTTCAACCGACATTTGAGGAAGTTTGTTTTGGTCTTCTTTGATGATATATTGGTCTACAGCAGGACTTGGGAGAGCCACATCCACCACCTTGACAAGATATTGGGAATATTAGAAGCTAATTTGCTATATGCAAAAGCTTCTAAATGTGAGTTTGGCATGACAGAGTTGTTATATTTGGGATATGTGATTGGTGGAGGGGGAGTAAAGGTGGACAGAGAGAAGATACAAGCAATTTTGGATTGGCCTCCACCCAGGACATTGACACATTCGAAGGGATTCTTGGGACTATGCACCTATTACAAGAGGTTCGTGAAGAATTTCTCGCGATTGACCACCCCACTGATAGATCTGACCAAGAAGGGAGCTTTTGCTTGGTAAGAAGCGGCACAGCAGACTTTTGATCACCTCAAGGAGGTGATGAGTTCATGCCCCGTCCTTGCATTACCAGATTTTTCTCGACCATTTGTTCTAGAGTGTGATGCATCAGGTGAGGGGGTTGGAGCAGTGCTTATGCAGGATAGGCATCCCATTGCTTACGAGACTCGGAAATTGAGCCCCGTGGAGAGGGGGTACTCGATTTACAACAAGGAGATGTTGGCCATCATGCATGCTTTGGCCAAATTCAGACAGTACCTTGTGGGCAGCAGGTTCGTGGTGCGTATAGATCACAATAGTTTGAGGTTCTTTTTGGGGCAGAAGGATCTCAACGACCGCTAGCAAAGATGGGTGAACAAGGTACAAACGTATGACTTTGACATAGAATACACTAGAGGTAAGAATAATGTTGTTGATGTTTTATCTAGGACGCCTTACCTTACTACTATGTTGAGTTCTATGTCCGAAATTTCAGCATATTGGAAGGCTCACATACTTGTTGAGTACTCCAAGAATCAGTTTGCATGCGAGATCATGGATGGTATTATCAAAGATGACCGATACAGGGTGGTAGATGATCTCATTTTCTACAAGGATCGGATTTTTCTGGTACCGGGGTCTAAGATGAAGGACAAGATCCTTCGTGCAGTACATGACACACCACTAGTTGGACACCTCGGATATTTCAAAACATACAGGTACATCAGGGAGAGATTCACTTGGAAGGGGATGAAGGACGATGTCCTTAATCATGTCAGAGAGTGTATGGTTTGCCAGCAAACCAAATCGGAGCATTCTTTTCATGCAGGGTTACTTCAGCCTCTTCCCATCCCTGAGCAGAAGTGGGAGAGCATATCAATGGACTTCATCACAGGACTCCCTATGGTGCATGGGCACAATTGCATTTATGTGGTAGTTGATCGATTGACCAAGTATGCACACTTCTTTTCTCTACCTAAGAAGCATGAGGCAGCTAACGTGGCTCAGGTATTTTATACAGGGATTTTTAGGCTACATGGGTTGCCTAAGAATATTATCAGTGATAAGGATAAGATCTTCATGAGCACCTTTTGGCAGGAGATTTTCAGAATTGCCGGTACCGAGTTGACTCCTAGCACGAGCTACCACCCTCAGACTGACGAGCAAACGGAGATTGTCAACAAATGGATAGAGGGCTATTTGCGGAGTTATGTGACCGGACATCAGCAGGCATGGATCAGATGGTTGCATATGGGCGAGTATTGCTACAATACCACATATCATATGAGTATTAGCATGACTCCTTTCAGAGCTTTGTATGGATACGATGCCATGTCATTTGCTGATTTGGTATTATCAAATAGCCGAGCTCCCAAAGCTCGGGATTGGTTACAGGAGAACCAAGATATCCTACAAAGCTCTTAAGGAGAACCTCCAAAAGGCGCAGAATCAGCAGAAGGTTTATGCGGATCGGCACAGGATAGAGAGGTCCTTCGAGGTAGGAGACTTGGTGTTCTTACATCTCCAGCCGTACAGACGGTTGTCACTCAAGCAGAAGGGGGCAGAAAAAGCTGAAACCACGGTTTTATGGTCCATACAGGGTAGTCCGACGAGTGGGTGTTGTTGCATATGAGTTGGATCTTCCAGAGCACAGTAAGATACATAATGTCTTCCATGTGTCATGCCTTAAGAAGGCCCTAGGACAGCACATTGTCCCTTCTACAGAGTTACCACCATTGGATGAGGAGGGGAAGCTGGTTTTAGAACCAGACTATTATTGAGGTCAGACAGAGAAGGCTCAGAAGCAGAGATATTACAGAATATTTGGTACGATGGAAGGGGTTGCCTCTTAAGGATGCTACTTGGGAAGGAGAACAGATTCTACAGCATCCTAATTTGCATTTGCTTGGGGTCAAGCAAATTTTGGGAAGGGAGGAGTGTAATGTCCCCTTTCCCTCGCCCAAGACCTAAGGGCTAGTGCGAATCCTAACCCTAGTCATGCCCAAGGGGTTACGGACACTATGAGCTATTGGGTATGAATATCTAGTCCAGTTGTTAATATTTTCCATTGACAGGGTTATAAAGTGCTTTTGAAGGGACTAGATGTTATGTTTTATCGTTGGGAGGGGCCACTTAATTCATATTCTAATTTTGCGTTGGGGTCACCTTTTTGGGCCAAGGTGCCTAGAAGGGGAAAAAGTAACTTTAAGTTACTTTAGTAATTGGGCCCTCTCTAGGAAAGTGTGACTTGGGGGTTTTAGGGTTTCCTTGACATGGAAAAGGTTATAAAAGGAGAAGAGGGGTGAAAGGATATTCATTCATGCATACACTTATATTTTTTTCATGTGCAACTGTTGTTTGCAATTATTTAGCTTGTGGAGTAAGATCCCACGGGAACCCTACCTTCGGTGGTGAGAGATCCATCCCTAGCTAGCAGGGCATTCTTCGATAGTGAGAGATCTACCCTAGCTTGTCATTTGGAGCTGATTTCAAGGTTGTTTTACAGAGATATTTTCAGGGTTTTCAGAGATAGGGTTTTGAGGGTTTTTGTGAGTTTTGGTGGAGATTTTCAGCTGGTTTTCAGATCAGACCTACGGCAGCAATAGAGGATGGGTTTGGCATCATCTACAGAGAGTTTCACAAGGGTTTTGGCCATCTACCAAAGAGGGCGACTTATTTGGGAGATTGCAGCCCTAATTTCTAGGGTTTTCAGTTGGCCGTTTTCAGATCTGAAGGTTGTAAAGTCATTTTCTATATTTGTATATGTTATTTCCCAAGTTTCATAATTTTTGCACTTGTATTCGAGAAGATATTAATTTTCGAAGTTTTCCAGCTGTTTTAGACACGCTGTAATTTTCTGGCAGCGTTATATTGACTGAAAAATTCCAAAAATATTTCCCTTGTGTTCTTTATATTATTATCTAGTTCCATTTAAAATTTCAAGTGATTTGAACGGATATTTTGGGAGTTATTCATATTTTACTGTTCGCTGCCCTAGCTGTAATTTTCTGCAAAAATCAGATTTCTGTTCGGCTGTGTTTTGTCTATCTTTTGCATATTTTACAGTGATATCCTACAAGGGTTATTACACACTGACTTCTACGCGGGCTGTGTCAGAAACAAGAGGATGAATTTTTGTTGGAAGCCTTTGCAATTATGACATATAGATCTGTCAATTAAATTGGTGATAGGTTTAGGGCCAATGTTTGTATCATTGCCTTCAGCAAATCCGGAAGCTATGCATGATTATGCTGATCCTTTTCTTTCATCATGCTTCATCATGGCTGGAACAATCTTTGGCTGAGCTCTTTTTCTTTTAATTTTGTCGGCATCCCTTGCAATTGGATCAATTTGTGCAGATCTGGCAACTTTTTCAGATTCGGAAGATATATTTGATGTACCTGACATTGATTTGAGCACCTGTGATGGATACCTGCAATTTTATTCAAACAAAGATGGAGTCCATGGCACGAATACTTGATTTTTATCACCAAAATTTGCATAGAAAGTCTGCTGCCCTAAAATTGAGATTTTGCTTGTATGCAAAGCAAGCAAAAATATTATTTAATTCACCAGAGCACTTATACCAACATGCAGATGCTCAGAATGACCAAGATTAGGCTATTCGAACCCTAGGCACCAAAACTGGAAGCTTCCCAGCAGTGGAAAATAAACTTTAATGCAAAATCCTCCTTCCTTTGGCGCCAAAACCTATCTGAGCTGCAATCCTTTGCGAAAAGAATTAATTGCTTTTTTATTATGGCAGCCCATGCTTATATAACCCTCAGCATTCTATTTTTAATAATTGTCCCTCTTATTTATGGCAATTTAATTAATAAACAATCATGTTTATTCACCCAAATTCGGCGCCCAATTATGCATGATGTTGGTTGCTTTTAAATAAATTTAGTTTATTTATTTTTAGCATGCATCCTTGACTTTTCCTTAGCTCTTCCACTTGCATTGACTTTTTTTCTATTTATGGCGCCAAAATTGGGTGAATAAACCATTAATAAATATTATTAAATACATTGTATTCACCCAAGGTGAGTCGCACTTTTTGGCAAGAGGAATTGCTAATAATAAGAAGTCAGCTTGATGAGAATTTCTACCCTGCACTGCAGCTCCAAAAATCCCCTCTTCCACTTAAGTGATTTGACTTTCATCATGGGAATTTTTACCCTGCAAGGCAGGTAAGAAATTCCCGCCTTCCTGCCACTACCAAAATTCCCACTGGCAACTTAAAGTCTTCCTTCCAAAAAGTGCAACTTGCATGGGTGAATAAATCTCTTTGTTGGGAAAAGTTAGCCTACCAGGCAGGTAGAAATTTCCCATTGGTGCTTTAAGTGATTTTCTTTATTTTATAATGGAATTTTCACCCTACAAGGCAGGTAAGAAATTTCCGCCTGCCTACTGCCTCTAATTTTCCCATCGCAGCTTAAGTGACTTTGACTTCATGGGAAAAAGTACCCTGCAAAGCAGGTAAGAAATTCCCGTCTGCCTGCCTCTACCAAAAATCCCATTGCATCTTACAATCATTAATTCCAACAAATGCAACTTGCCTAGGAGAGGCTTTTTGTGCATGACTTCATCATTTTTGGTCAGAAGTTTGCATTTTGAGGTTGATTCCTTCTGGTGTTGTGTCGGTAGATAATCTCCAGATACTTCAAGCAATTAAACAGACTATACTACGAAGGAATTGACCTAGGGGAATTTCACAGAGAAACAAACGGAGAAAACCAGAGCAAAATGCAAAAGAAATAAATAAAAGCGAAAAACGTTGCCAGAAGTTGCAGACAATGCTCTGAATTCATTCTTGGTGAAAACCCTATTGAGATGAGTGAATAATGGCATGCAAAACTTCAACAGGATTCAATCGGAGCACAATTTACTTCAAACGGGGCATTATTTATTCAATAAATAACTAAATAAAAATTTCCCGCAGACAAAACTTGGCGGAGGGATAAAGTGAGTTTGGGTATCTGGGTATTTGTCGAAATTGGTTCATATGATTCACTGGGAATATCCTAACATAATACAGACATCTTCTGGCAATAAAACACAAAAAGACCCATTGTTTTAAAAAAGAACGAATTTTTTCCAAATGGGTAGTCCCAGATTTCAGGGTGAAATCTAGGGACACCAGATCTGATTGATCTGTCATCAAGATGAAATAGAAGATGGAAGTAAAATAGTAAATTTGGATTACTATTATGACAAGTGCATGAATGATTTGACTGATACATCATCAGGAACAAATAAAAGAATTTGTGGTGTACAGTTTGATGAAAAAGAAGGAATTGCATGTCTTTTTCATCGGGGATTTTCTGGAAGAAATCCCCATTTTTTTCTCCAATTTCTTATAATGGATATTCAGGCAATAAAAATGGAAGTTTAAGAAGGTATTTCCCCTCATCGTGTTCTTCATATGAAAATAAAGGGCCAACAAGACATCCCCTTAACTCACTCGGGAGATATATCTACCCATATAACTAGAGGGGGAGGGGGGAGGGAAGAAGAGGCAGCCACAACGCGGCTATCTCTACTTTCTTTGGGATGGGGCACTTGAAGTTTGATGGTAAATTTGGACATGAAAATTCATACCTCCCTGGAAAATTCATCAATCGAACCAATATGAAAAATTTGTCATGCATCTCTAGTCTATAGAGCATGTTGAATATCTAGAAGACTACTCTGTTGGAAATAGACACATAGGCATCATGGCCTTGGACATCAACTATATATGAAGTTAGTACATAGAAGAAAAGTGCCATTTAAATTAGAGTAATAGGATCCGCCAAATTGAAAAACTGCTCTCTTGAAGAGAGGAATCTCACGAGTCGGATCATCATGTGGTATAATACTTAATGCCGTACACTATACAAAAGGCTGTCTATTCTGTGACATGGAAGCTATTGTATGTCAATACCAACAAAAAAATGAAGTGTGACTGTCTACAACAATAACTACACGCATCTAAAAACAAACAAGTTATCCATAAGGATACAGGAAACAATGCACTCCATCAAACAACCAAGTTTCCATCAGAAACATAGAAGAATCAAAGAGCTTATCGCATAGTGAGAAAACCGCAAATATCAGGTGGCAGTTGAGCTATAGTATGGCAGTTTTGCTAGTATCAATGGAGGTTTAGTATGTGTCATGGTGGTTGCATATGTTGCATGGCCGTTTAACATGTTTAAAACTGTAACAGCAGAAAACAATTTCTCTTTAAGTTTCTTGGCATGTGGACGCCCTTTGGTGCACCAACAGACACCCCAAATCTTATTTGTAAGAGGCATGAGCCAATTTGTAACAAAGAATTTGGAAGTGAGAATTATTTCTAGTTGCTTTTCGGAGTAGAAATTATTGGTGCAGGGTAGCAGACCAACTATAGCAATGGGGAGATTGTTATAATATCTTCTATCAGAGCTTTTTGTAACTCCCTTGGCCAAAGGAAGGAGAACAAGCTGAGAAATTTCCACTTCCAACTGGTTTTCCTGACACTGTGGTTTCCAAGTTAACTTGCTTTATGCCATACTTGTTGTGGTTACTGTTTCATATTGTTTCCATAACGTTTTCATCTTTGTTTTGTGCAACAACAGTTTTGTTTCATTCTAGAAACTTGTGAACACTAAATCCAAGTCTAGATTACATTCTAGCTCTCCTAGTTTGAAGTTCAAATCAAGTAGAACTTCTAACAAGCATAATTTGAAACTTGAAAAATTACAGATCATATTGGTATTGAAGAAAGTTAATCTTTGGGTATTGTCGATAATTGTTGATATGTATGACAGTTACAAGCTCCAAGAAAGAAGAATCGCAGCTTTATGAACCAAATATTTCTACAAGGTGGAATCAAAAAGTAAGGAAGATGGCCAGAGAAAGTAAAGACAGCCTTGCAAGAAGAGTTGCCGTATTGGAATCAAGCTCTAGCTCTCCTAGTTTGAAGTTCAAATCAAGTAGAACTTCTAACAAGCATAATTTCAAACTTGAAAAATTACAGATCATATTGGTATTGAAGAAAGTTAATCTTTGGGTATTGTGGATAATTGTTGATATGTATGACAGTTACAAGCTCCAAGAAAGAAGAATCGCAACTTTATGAACCAAATATTTCTACAAGGTGGAATCAAGAAGTAAGGAAGATGGCCAGAGAAAGTAAAGACAGCCTTGCAAGAAGAGTTGCCGTATTGGAATCAAGCTTGACATACATCATGAAATCCCAAGATAACATTACCATACAACAAGTGCTCGTGGCAAAGAACCAAGCAACCATGGACATGACAGTTCGTGCTCTTGCCATATAACTGGAGTTCAAGAAGACCAACCCCATGAAGAAGGAGATGACAAAGAAAAGTTCATGGATGAAGAGGAGAAGCCCAAGCTAGACAAAGGCAAAGCTAACATAAAAGACCCAACCCTCCCCCTTTCAAATTGAAGCAAAAGTTGAAATTAAAACTTTTGAAGGGTAAACACATGCTAGAATAGTGGATAAGTGATTGAAACAAATGGAGGTTAACTTTAGTGTGCATACGAAAGTTAGGCACAAAAGATCTCTTTTGCACATCTCAAAATAGAAGGTCATACTCTAATTTGGTGGGAAAGCTATTTAAATTCAAAATTAATTGTTACTAGTTGGGATGACTGCAAAAAACTTTTAAGAAAAAATAATTTTCCTATTGGGTGAAATATTGATCAACAACATAAGTGGCAATATTATAAGCAAAGTAATGGTCAAAGTGTGCAAAAATATACTACAGAATTTTGTAGACAAGCCAAATTGATAGGCATAGACTTGGTCGATGAAGACAACTTGACCAAATACATCGAAGGTCCAAAAGACCTTGATCAAACACGTGTGCCAGCATACTACATCAAGGGAGAAAATAAGCAACGTGAAGGAGAATCCTCCAAGCAAAATCAATCATCAGCCATCCAAATCCTACACAAAAGGTAAGTGGAAAGGTCAGAAAAAAAACCATTGCTTTACATGTTTACAAAGATCCAAAGAATCATTATGGTCATAGTGTTAAGAATGGGCATACAGAGAAGAAAATGTTGGAAATTGCATCTGGAAGTGCATCCTAAAAAATGCACCAAAGAGGACTCCAAGAATTCCATGACATCCTTGAAGCATACTGACACAAAATGTTGGAAGCTGCATCTAGAATTGCATCTTGAGAATCACACCAAAGAGGATTCCAAGAATTCCATGGCATCCTTGAAGGAAGAAAAAGATGTAGAGGTAAAGGACAATTCATATATAGATTAGAATTGGGTTCTACCACTACCAATGCAACTGGCAGGGAACGAGACGGGGAAGAAATGAGCAAGCTTTTCCAAATCAAGAATAAAAAGGTAAATGCAGTTGTTAATATTGGTTCACAGTCTGATTTGATTTCAATTGAATATGTTAGGAGGCTTGGTTTGAAAACTTATGATCGTTCACATCCATACCCATTGAGTTGGGCAAGAAGGGTGTAGAAATACAAGTGACCAACAATGCAAAATCAAATTTGGCATTAATTCAAATTATGTTAACGAGACGTTTGTAGATGTGATTCCACTTAATAAATTTGATGTAGTGTTTGGAAGTCTTTACCTGTATCTCATGGATGTTATCTTCATGAGGAGGGCAAACAAATCAAGATGGGTCAAGGATGAGCCAATTTGTTATCATTCTAAAATATTTTCTAAAGCTGTCAGAAACTAACCCGTTTATGACAAAGAAATGTGCATGCTTGTACAAGCCATTAAAAAATGAAAATATAAGTTGTTGGGCAAGGACACATTTGTTCATACCAACCAAAAAGCTCTTCAATATTTGCAAGCACAAAATAAGTTGTAGCAAGCAAGATACTAAAAGTGGATGGGATTCCTTCAACAATTCTATTCGGTGTTCAAGCACGATAAGGGAAGCCCGAATGTGGTGGCGAATATGCTATCTAGGCCACTAATTGCAATACAAACTTCAACTTTGCCAAGAGTTTCACAACTTGAGACTTCAACCCAAGAGGTTTGTGAAGAAGCATATGCTCAAGATGCATATTTTGCACAGATATATCAGCAATTGAAGACAGAAAGTTGATGTTGAAGACAAAACTTATTTCTACCTCAAAGATAGCTACTCTACATGGTGGAAAAACTGTGTGTCAAAGGAGGAAATACTTCTACCAGTGAGGGAAGCACATACTTCCAAAGTTTCGGGCCACTGTAGTGTATGCAAAACCATGACTCATTTGCAAAGGTATGTGCATTGGCCCAAAATACAAGAAGAGGTCTTAAAGTTCATTAAAAAATGTAAGATACATTGTACAGGTAAGCCTAAAGTTAGGAAAAGGGTTGTACATGCCTCTACATATACCTACTAGACCATGGGAGAGCATGTCTAGATTTTGTGGAGATTTTCCTATGCTGTAGATGGATTCAACAAGATGTGTGTTTTGATTCTATGTAAGAAGAAAATAAAAGGGCATAAAGCAGCTGGGTTATTCTTTATTAATATTTGGGTGCATTTTGGTTTGCCTAAGTCTATAGTATCCAACATAGATTCAAGAAATTTTGTACCACCTTGTAGAGCAAGGTGGATTCTAATCTCAAACAAAACACCACGTTGCATCCTCAAAAAAAGTTGTAAATAGAACCTTAGTTCAGCTGATAAGGGGCTATAATAGCCAGCATCCAAAGACATGAGAGGAATCTTAGGCATAAATTCAACAATAATGACAATAGGGCAGTTGCCTTTTGAAGCATGTTTGGGGAATTTTCCAACTAACCCGCTTAATGTCGCATTGGGACAGAAAAAATAAGGGGAAGAGCTAGGCTCATAGGTGAAAATGGCACCAACATTCATTGAGAGGATTTGAAAAAATTCATCTCGAAGTGCAAGAACAATCGGAGGAGTCTCAAGACAAATATAAGGCTAGGCATGATCAACACCGTCAAGAACACACTCAAGGTGGGAGACAGGGTGTAGTTGTACTTGAGCAAGAATACTCCAAGGATAAGCTAGGAAGCTCAAACCTTTAAGATATAAGCCATTCACCATCTTGGAGCAAATTGGTAAGAATGTTTTTAGGCTTGAAATGCCTTCATTCATGAGTATGTACTCAATAGTCAATTGTGAGAATGTACACCTTGTGAGCCATCTATTGTGGATGAAGGACAATCCATCCTTCATTGAAGACTTTGTATTGGATGCAAAAGGAGAGTTGGAGGGCATAATGTTGCAAAAGAAGGTATGGGAGAAAAGAAAAGGACCACCAAAGTCTTGGTAGATTGGCATCAAGGTAAAGGCACCAAGATGAGCAATATTAGAATTTTTTGTTAATTGACAAATAGATGAGATTTCTATGCATGCTAGGAACATGTTGGCCGGCTAAGATGTGCACCCGTAAGATCATAAATTTGAAAACCTTGGTATCTCAACATCAACAATGGGAATGCCTCCAAGGTGTGGGACACTTGGCTCCTTGCGGCAAACCTCTAGAGAAAGTTGGCTCTTATCCTAACTACTCTATTCTACCATTACTCTACTCTAATCTACAGGTTGCAAGAGAAAAGGGATGAGAAAACATGAAATAAAAATATGGTGATGCACCAAGAAGTGAGGGGATCACCCTCCCGGTATGAGTTAGCAAGTGAGAGGACGAAACACAGATCCAAAGGGTAGATATGAGCTACAATCAAACCAGCATCTCAATCTAATTTTCACTCTCAACCTTTATAAACAGTGTATAAAAACCTTGCAAATGCCACACATTATAAAACATGAAGATAACAAAGAGATAAGAGACAATTAACACAAGGACAAAGGGCAGATATGAGCCACAATCATAGATGCATTAAAAGCTAGAATATACACAGTCTGTTGTTAACATAATCCAAGGTGTTTATGCATTTACAGAGCTCAAAACTAGAGTTCGGAGGCACTCAAAAAGCTCAGCACCCAAAAGAGCAGAGTAAACTTGCTTTCAAGGAAGAGAAACCTTCACACTTAGATCAAATTGCTACTTATAGCAAAAGAAGAGAGAAGAGGAGGATAAACAATATGCTGGGGTATATCTCCTTCTCTCATGTCTATCCTCTTCACAATGATCATGGAGCTCTAAAATATGCTCAACTGAAAATATCCGCCCAAAACCACCTCTAGGCATATTCTAGGGTCTTTGCAGGCACCATGATGATGCACTATCAATTAACTATAGTTGGGAATGGTTTGCAACAAACCTTATCAGAAAACTTGCATAAGTTCCAAGCAAATCCGATTCTACAATTATTTGATGCCTTCTGTTGTAAGAAACAAGCAGATATTTTGTTTGAAGATTAATATCATAGAAGGTCCAAATGCATGCCCATGAGATCACGAGGATGAGTGAAAATTAAGTTGCCACTTGCAGAGAAAATCCTAATTTCACCCTTGGGCCCACTATGAAAGCTTATCCTTTTGATCCATAACATATTTAACTCCATATGCATTTTGGTGGGGCCACAAGAGGAGTTTCAGCTTGAAAGCATCTTCTAGAAGAGGATAGAACAGTTTAGAAGCATTTGGCAGTAATTTGGGATCCATTAGATTTGAAAATGCGAGTTGAAGATACCTGAAGACTCTGCCATGCACCATTTACAGATCTTTCAACCGTATTCCTTGAAATCAGGCTCAATGTGTAGCTCTATGAATTACCTTTCCAACGGTACGAACCACTTGTCATTTGGAACTCTCAGTTGAAAGATATGAGTTAAAAACCAGACCTTTGTTGTTTGCCTTCGCCCCAACTGTGACGTCCCTGAGCTTCATTTTCTACGAGGCGAAACCGTCAAATTGAATCATGTAAATAGGCACTATAGTGAATTTCAAAGTTCATCGATTTGCGCCACGTGTAAACCATGCCACTTGTATTTAATCAATGCTTCGGCACTTAACGGGGAGAAGAAGCAGGGTGGAGAAACCTTAAGACAATGCAGAGCACCAATCTCTACCATGTGTCCAACACTGGTCACCCATCGGCATTCTACAAGGTTTGGATGCGAGGACTAAGCATTGAGACAATGCAGAGCATGGATGACTTCCATGTGTCCTTCATATGCCACGCGTCACTCATCGGTGTTCTGCAAGGTTTGGGGACCAAACAATAACTTGAGACAGTCTCATGCACCGATTGCTTCCACGCATCAAAGATGCCACTTGTCAACCATCGGCACTCTGCAGACTTTGGAAGCCAAAAACTTAAGTCTCCAGAAGTGCAGGATGTCGATGCTCGCCACTTGTCTCCCATCAATGTTCTACAGAGTTCTAAAACTTAGTTAAAACAAAATTTGCCAAATGTAGGAAAGCCAATGAATGTTGTGTGTCAACCATCCATCACTGACGTTGAAAACTATGAAAAATACTAAGTTTGAAAGCTCTTGCAGAATAAGGAGATGTCGTTGGCCGCCAAGTGTTGAAAACCCATTAGAGGAAGGGAAAAGCGAATACGTTCAAAAGCGGACAAGTGTTTAGAGCTTATTGCATAGAGATTTAGTGGGAATTTGGTGGCGCCAAGGCAATTTTAAATTCAAATAACAAAGCAAAGACAGTTTAAACCAGAGGCGCTCGAACCTAACCAAATTTTGGGCACATAACAAAGGGGAAAAGGAGAACACAGGAGGGCTCGATGAGTTTTGAAGCCATGATCATGAGAAAAACAGAGTTTGGCATAGATTTGAACAATTTGATCATCAAAATAAACAGAGTGCAAGTGGTTTTAAACTGATTTTCACTCCAGATTCTCTTGTGAAGTTGAGAAATTCACCAAGGTTGAATTTGGCAACACATGCCTAACATTTCTTACTAAGTGTTTTCTAGCATTATTCAAAACAATGTGGATACCTCTTATCCATTCTACTGAGTTTCCATCAGCTTATACAACTACATCAGAACAATTTGTATTTGCAATAAATGTTACACACCAGTCCCTGGAGTAGAGGAGTAGATGGTAGCTGCTGCAATAGAGTACAGTGAGAAAACAAATCTGTGTTCATTGAATGGAACTAGACATCTTTTGCTCTAAAACCCAAAAAAGAGAATTATGAATATTTTAAAGCTTATCAGCTAATTGCATTGTGTAATTTAGTATATAAATTTGTGAGAAAAGTCATGGTATATAGATTACAAAAGGGCTTTGGAAAAATAATTTCAGAAAAGCAAGGTGGTTTTGTTGTTGGAATATTGATTACTCATGAAACCATCCACTTCTTGCATCATAGAAAGAAAGCAGGCATGTTGGTCAAGCTAGACATGAAAAAGGCCTATGACAGTAAACTGGAGATTTTTAGAGAATGCCATTTAAGTTTGACTTCTCACAAGGTTGGAGAAAGTGGGTTTGGGGCTGCATCTCCACTCCTTCCTTCTCCATACTGAATAATGATGTGCCAAGTGGTTTTTTTTGGCTCTTACAGAGGAATGAGACAAGGGGATTGCCACTTCCAACTAGTTTTTCCCCACGTTGGGGTTTTCAAGGATAAATCTCATGTTTACATTCTTTCTTGCTTATTCTTTACTGTATATGTGTGATTGTTTTCATATTCAGTAGTGTGTGATTCCAGCAAGTAAAAATACATTGATTTCTAGTATCTCTAAGATTATAACATGTCATTTCAATCTATAAGGTTGGCTGAAGAAGAGTGTAGGAATTCAGGTAACATAGAAAATGCAAATTTAAATTTGGGATTAACCCACGATACATTGATGTGGTTTTAGTAAGTGTAGTTCCTCTTGATGCATTTGATGTGGTGTTTGGGAGTCCTCATATTTTAGAGATGCTATCTTCACAAGTAGGGATAACAAATACAAACGGGTCAAGGATGGGATTGACTACAACATGAAGGCACAACAAAGCAAGCCCAAGCTTGCCCTGGAAAGTGCCAACTAAGCAAAAAGACCCATTCGAGCTAGTAATCAGTTTTGTTTACCTCTTTTGAAGAATAAACAAGAGGATGGGTTAGAAATTTATGAGATTGATTGTGTTTACAAAGGATTGAAAGATTTGGATAGTTTGTTGCAATCTTTTCAAGAACTGCTCCAAACTCCTAAAGGGTCGCCTCCAAAAAGGGAAACAGAACATAAAATTCACTTGTTGCCCAAATTGCCTTTATATAACATTGGTTTTTACAGGTAATCACTCTTAAAGAGTAATGAAGTTACAAAACAACTTCAAGAGTTGTTGGAATAGGGAGTTATTCGCCCAAGTACTTCACCAAGGGAGTCACCCATTGTGATGGTACAAATAAAAGATGGCTCTTGGAAAATGTGCATAGACTACAAAGCCTTGAAAAAGATCACCATAAAGAACCAATATCCACTTCCACCACTTCCATGGATTGATGACTTGTTGGACCAACTTCAGCTTGCTAAGTACTTCACAAAATTGGATCTCAAATTTGGATACCATCAAGTTCCAATAAAGGAGGATGTACGGAAGACCCTTTAAGAGAAAATAGGGTTTGTAGGAATGATTAGTACTTCCTTTTGTTTTATGTAATTCACCTGCTACATTCATGAGATAGATGAATGATGTTCTAAGGCCTTCCATAGATACATGTGTCATAGTGTATCTAGATGGTATTTTGGTTTTCAGTGCTACATGGGAAGAAATCTAATTCATTTGAGTCAAGTATTGCAAATGTTAAAAGACAAACAGCTACTGTGCAATATGAAGAAATGTGAGTTTACAAAGTAATCATTAGTCTATTTGGGGCATGTGATTGCAGGAGAACAGAGTGGATACTGCAAAGGTTGAGTCTATCACCAATTGGCCCATGCCTAGGAGTGCCACTGGGACTAGAAGTTTTTTTTGGAGCAGTATAGACTATAGTACATGAGGAAGTTTATTCAAGCTTTCTATTGCAGCACCTCTACATATAGTTGCAACAAGTGGTAAGAGTTTCCATTAGGGTAAGGAACATGACAGTGAAATACAAAATCAGCTATGTTTTGGTGCTTGCTCTTCAAATCCATGCAAATTTTAAATGAATGCAGCTATGCTATGAGGGCAGTTTTGTAGCAAGGAGGTAAGCTAATTTGTTATCATTCAAAGGCCTTTACTTCAGTATTAAGGGAATATCCTATTTATGACAAATAAATGTATGCACTAGTACAAGCAATAAAGAAATGGAAACATTATTTAGCGGGTACAAAAACTATTGTGCATACTAACCACAGACCTCTTCAATATTCGCAAGCACAAAATAAATTGCAGTGGAAAGACATTGCAAATGGATGGGGTTTCTTTGGCAATTTCATTTGATTATTAGGTACAAGAAAGGAAGCACAAATGTTGTGGTGGCCATGCTATTTAGGCTACCAATAACAAAGCAAGTTTTAGCTTTGGCTACAATTTCACAATTTGAGCCCTTCACAAAGGAAGCCTGTGGAGAAGCTTATGCACAAGATGCAGACTTTGGGGAGACATTCAAGTAGTTGTAAGTCAAGAAGGCTGAAAATAAAGGCAAAGATGAGCTACTTTACAAGTGGGAAAAACTATGTGTGCCAAAGGGAGAAACATTTCTATTGATGAGGGAAATGCATACTTCCAAAGCATCGGGTCATTTTGGTGTTGGCGAAAACATGGATCACTAGTAAATGTATGTGTATTGGCCCAATTTGCAAGAAGTATATAGATTCCTAAGAGGATGTAAATTTTGTTGTACAAGCAAGCCTAAGGTTTGTTAGAATATGTGGAGAGAGAGAATGAAAAAATAATAGAATGTACAAAGAACAAATGAAGAGAAACCGGTATGCACACGTTATTCATTGCGTGTCTATCCTTTTATTATATGAGAGATGGTTACAAAATGGTTGAAGTGGTTAAAACTGTTTATTAGTTAACACTTAACTAATGTTAAAATAACGCTAATTTATAAGCCTTATATTCTAATACCCCTCTTAAGGCTTACACTATAAAACATATTGACAGAAGATTAAGGTAATAGAACTAAATAAGATCATGCATTCTTCAGAAGCTTCCTCTTTGAACACAGTGCTTTGACCAGGTAGAACTCCATCAGGCTGCCTCCCTGTCCCTTGTAAAAGTGTATTCCCGAGCTGAATTCCCAAGTTCCCGGATTCCACCTCCCCAAACTGTCGAATTACATAATCTCTCGAATTATTGGACAACCATCCATACTAAGCTACTCCCATAGTACTCCATCAAGTTGTCTCATGACCCTCGCAAGGGTGAATTCCCAAGATCCACTGACTTCCAAACTATCTGGGCAGTCGGCAGCCATCCATGCCAAGTTTTACCTACACTAGATCCCTTACTCTCTTCAAAGTGTGAGGCTTCTTTTAAAATATGTATTCTCTATCAGTGAGTTCATCACTTTCAGCATCTGGTGGGTTTTCAACAATGGTTACATTAACTTCATTTGATTTGTCTTTCACCTAGATTTTTAAATTCCAAGTATGAAAGTTGAGGCCAAAATATTTGTCCAATGGAATTTCCATTCTCAGAAAAAATACCTCAGAAAATAACCCTTTCCCAAAATATAGAATGACCCGCAAATTAATGTAGCAAGATTTTCAAACTTGATTTTTTTTAAAGCAAAGGAAACTATACCAGGCAGGTTTGTGCCCTAGATGACTGGTTGTGACTGAAAATTGACAAACTATGTGCCCTAGCAGCGAATGACCCTTGAAAAATTGCAAATCTAGAAATGCATAATTGTATTTTCTTTGTTTTGCACTAGCTACCTTCGAAAATCATGTTTTTTCTTCTTCCTTATGATTCTAGATTGTGTATTCTGCAAAAAATTGCCTAAAATCACGTTTTTCTCTGTCGCAGTTTGTCTATCATGTTTTGCCCTGAAAATGTCTTATTTTTGTGCCTTAAACGTCAGTGAAGCGAGGCTCGTACGTATGGGAATGCAGGCGTAAATCCAGCCCGAGGTTGGGCTCTACGGAAGCGTGGTAGGATGTTATGATCCTGGTGTGCGGATTCACTAACGCCTCGAAGTTTTGGTGTAATCGTTCGTTAACAAATTGTGTTTTCATGGTTTCTTTTTTTCTCGCACCTTTGCAATGATATCAACTATGTTTTGTGGTTATGTTCATTGTAAGTACCCTCAAACTGAAACTTGGTCGTTTTATACCCTTTTTTACGACATTTTTTCTACCCTACGTTATTGTTTTTGAGTCTAGCATTCAAACTGGTATTTCACTCTTTTGTGTCCTAACGGAACTAGTTTGAACTTCTTCCCTTCTCTTTCTCCTTGCTTGCCCTTCTCTGATACCAATGTTAGAATATATGGAGAGAGAGAAAATAAATAAAGAATAGAACGTACAAAGAACAATTGAAGAGTAATCGGAATGCACACATTATTCATTGTGTGTCCGTCCTTTTATTATGTGAGAGATGGTTACAAAATAGTTGAAGTGGTTACAGCCGTTTATTAGTTAACACTCAACTAATATTAACATAATGCTAATTTATAAGCCTTATATTCTAATAAGGTTAGGGAGGAAGGATTACACATGTCTCTACTAGTACCTACTAGACCATGGGAGAGCATCTCTACGGATTTCATAGGGAGATTACCTATGTGAAAAAATGGCCATAACTATCTATATGTTGTATATAGATTCAACAAAATGTGTATTTTGATTATATGTAATAAGACAATAAAATGGCATGAAGCAACGAAACTATTCTTGCACTTTGCACAAGTCTATTGTTTCATATAGAGATTCAAGAATTTTGGGGCAAATTTTGAACCACCTTGTGGTAAAAGATCGACACATAACTCCAAAGAAGCGTGGCATTCCATACTCGAACCAGTGGACAAATGAAGGTTGTAAATAGAACATTGATATAGCTAATAAGAGGATACAACAACAAGTATCCAAGGACTTGGGATGAGTCTTTGGCATATATCCAGCACTCATACACCAGAGCAATACACACATCCAACAATTAGTCACCTTTTGAAGCATGTTTGAGGTATTTACCATCCCCTTGATGTTGCAGTGGGGCAGCAAGGAGGAGAACAAGATTCAGAAGTGACTAGAGCAGAAAAATTAATTGAGAGGATTAGACAAATCCATCTCAAGGTGAAAGAACAATTAGAGAAGTCTCAAGCCAAGTACAATACTAGACATGACCAGCACCGCAAGGAGCCTACACTCAAAGTGGGAGATGAAGTATGGCTATAGTTGAGTAAGGAAAGACTCCAAGGTCAAGAAAGAAAGCTCAAATCTCTGAGGTATGGACCATTCACCATCTTGGAGCAGATTGAAGAAAATTGCTTTCAAGCTTGATCATCAACATTTTATGCAGACATACTCTCTAGAAAACTATGAAAATTGCACCTTTATAAGCCATTCATGTTAGATGAAGAAGAAGAATATCAGTTGCTGCCCTCTATTGAAGACTACATCTTGGACTCACAAGGGGAATTGGAGGACACAATGCTACAACAGAAATTCAAAGAGAATGGCTGAGGACCTTAAGAATCTTGGTAGGTCGCAGATAAAGGAAAGACAGTAGTAAACTGTGCCAAAATGATCCTACATGAGTCATCCATGCTAGATAAAGAAGAAGAATATCAGTTGCTACCCTCTATTAAAGACTACAACTTGGGCACATAGGGAATTGGAGGAGGATGGAGTGCTACATCGAAAAATCAAAAAAACTCACAGGGGACCTCAAGAATCTTGGCAGATTGCAAGAAAGGCAAAACGCCAAGACGAGCAAAGTGGTACCTCAAGGAGAAGGTGGGAGAATTGTTCCCAAATCTCCTCCCATCTAGGATTTTGTGGGGCCAAAATCCTTCAGGAAGAGAGGTATGATCCATAAGGATCGGGAAAACAATCCTCTTCATCATCCAAGTCAAAATAAAGAAAGTTTCCATATCAGCATGGAGTAAACTGATGCAGGTTGCGAAACAACAGCTTTACACAGAGCGGCGGTTAGGCTACTCCCGTGGCGGTTGGAAAACCACCGAGGCATGCAAAGCAGCAATTGTAAAACCACCAGTTTGTTGCATTTGCCCATGGTGATAGCGCAGGTCAATAACAGCCAAGAAAATGTGACTCTTCCAATTTCTCCAACTTCTAAGATTCTTTAGTGCACAAAAGGACATTCCATAAATGTTTATATGGGAGGCAAAATACAGAGGAAGGCAATGGTGGATCAGGGATCAAAGTTGACTGTAGGAGAAACTGAAAGGATTGAGTTGTAGGAACAGGGAGGAAGAGTTGAGTGGGCAAGATAACAAGAGTGTTGCACTTGTTTTAGTTCACTTTATAATATATCTTTGGCCAATAGAAGACGGAAGTTGAGCAATTACCAATTCCGATTGGTTTCTCCCCACCTTGGGGGTTTCCAAGATAAATCTCTTGTGTTTACATCCTTTCATACTTATGTTTGTTAAGATGAGCAGCCAAGAGGATCAAGCATGAAACTGCCAAGGATTTAAGCCTTCAATCTGATACATCTAGAAATCTCCCAGAGAGCAATACACAAAATAATGATATTAAATTATTCTCTGCAATCCGTTACATCATTCTACAATAGTGCCTATTAAATAGGCATTACAATGTGTTATTCACAACTCGGAATAACACGTACTAACAATTTTGTTGTAACTAAATAACAACAATTGTGAATACATAAAACAAAGCTGTTAAATATAAAACCAACTTTGTTAAATAACAGAACTCCCTATAATGAGCTTAACAAATGTGAATGCAACGAAAACTACGTAAGAAAGAAATAATTACAACCTAATGTGAACATAACTCTAACAATGCTTTACTTTATTTGTGTGTTTTCATATTCAGTACCATGTGATTCCAACAAGTAAATATACATGGAGATCTAACACCACTAGACTATAATCTATCATTTCAATCAAGTATTGAAGTAGAACAAAACTCTTGTGACTGTGAATCCAATAGTAGGCAATCTAGACAGTTTATAGATCAATTTTGTAGTAGGTGGGACATTTGAAATTAAAGCACTTCTCCATCTCCATCTCTTGCATCAAGCAAAGGTGACAAATTCCATGCCTCGGGGAATGTGGTGATCAATCTCAATCCATGACTAGTAAGATCATACCCTCTATTGTCCAAGAGGAATCCTAAACTCATGAGCCCAATGGTGCTAAGTAGTTAGAACAGATGATGATGCCTTCAACAATTTGCTAGAAACACCCAGCACAGAATGCCATCTTAGGGTTAAGATGCTACGGTGGATAGATCGAAGTGACCTTAGTATATTGTTATCATATGTCTTGGCATTTTATTAGTCGCCTTTTTTTCCAAAAGGAGACAAGACTATCACACAAATTGCATCTGCATACCTATGAAACATAAAATCAATATAAACACACATATGATCAAGGTTGAATAACTATTGTAATATTATGCTAAAATGTGAAGGATGGCCAATGCCCCCCTCCACAGAATACTACAATGAACCTCTCTTCCACAATTATACCACACACGCTCTATGCTCCTATAAAGAACAACTAAGACAGTAGGGTTAGAATTTGAGGAGTAGTTATTTGCAAAGCAAGTCTTACATAAAACTATTAATAGCAGAAGTCAATCAAGTCAGTGACTTGGTTGATACTCTTCTCTATTAATAGATGTGTTTAAGTGTGCACCAATAGGTGAATTACCCACATGTTAAACTACAAATAATATTCCAAGTGTATCTTAAGGACATACAATAGTATATGGAAATTAAATACACTAACGTCCCCCCTTTAGATGTACTATGTAAAGGAGAGGAAAAAGTTATACTAGCCTAAGCAAGTTTAAAAGAACAAAGGTGAAGTGTACACCAACACACTCCCTTAAGAGCAACTTAGGGAAAGTAAGCAAGGCAAAACCTCATATGTGGGTCCCGGCAACTACGCCATATTAGGCATTCATGTACAATAAGTACAAACAACATATTGCATGAAATAGTGACCAGAAACAATACAAAACTATACAACAACCACGCCACCAAGAAGCAATATACATGAGCATGGAAATGATGACTAGAAGTACCACATAATTGCGCAATAGCATCAAAACTCATGGGCACAAATGCATAGAAATGACCACCAGAGCACAACTCAAAGGCATAATTGCATAGAAATAATCATTGTATCAAACCTCAAAGACACAAAGGCATGGAAAAGACCATTGGATCACAACTCAAAGGCAATATAATCGTATACATATCCATATACACCCCATAATGTTGAATTGGGTGAAATAGAATAAGATGTGTTGCTCAAAGAACAACTTTGAAGCATATGTTGACCACAAAGATCATAAGAGCTCCAACAGAAAACAAGAGTGAAGACAAAATTTGAACACTACCTATGGTGATGGCACATGTACTGAAGTAGATGACCCAACCATACTACCTATTTGGAAGGTACTACAAGCATCATTTGGCACTAAGACAGCCATAAAAAGACATAACCCGTAAAGAAGGCTTCCTGGCTAAACAAACACCAAACAAGACTGCATAACAATTGAGGCCGTCGAAGAAAACAATCACACGATTAGGTCCAAGAGGAAGCACAATTCCTAATAGGAAGTTGATTGCGTTGAAGATGATGTTTAAGCTTCCTCGCAAGATGAGAAATTACTTCACAGTACTTTCTAATGTGCAAGTGTATCACAATGGGTCATAACTCAAGTCTCATTGAGTAAGTGTCAAATAATACCAAACAGTATTGAGGTCCTTATGGACTCCATCACATATTACTCGAATACATGGGTGTCGAGCCACTATAACTGCCAAGTAGAAAATGGTGTTGACTAGGATCTCTCTGAAACTGTAGGAGTCAAGCAAGAAATTGATTGTCAATGTGTTAACAATCTCCCCCATAAAAATAATTGTATGGAAAATACAAATGAGTAAAAACACTTCAGCATTGAACAGTATGTCTCACAAATCAAGGTACAAGTGGAATGAATCCACTATGCATGGTGCCTAATAAGTGCCCACCAAGTTGTTTCAAGAAGCACATAATGGCATAGCCATCATTGAATGTACTCAACAACAAACTATCCTCAATACGAGTCCTTACAAACGCCATAAAGGGTACCCATTTACAGGTGAGGTAACACAACGTGATTAACAAAGTCTCACAAAGTTTAGAAATTATATATAGTTAAAAAACTTGTATATGATGTAAAATCATAATTATAACTACACGAATGAATTCCTCTCAGAAAAATATGCAATTTCAAAAAATTCATGAAGAAATTCTTTTGTATGTGAAAGTTATCACAGGTTTAAGCATGAATTGTCCAAGTGGCATCTAAACAAACTGTGAATAACCAGAACATTATCCTAGATATGCAAAAACCAAATACACCACTGTAAATCTCTTGAAAAAATAGGCACTTCGAAAAAAAATCACTAAGAAAGACCACGTTGTAATTTTCCATGTTGAAGCGGCAGAGAATGTCTTGATCATATTTAGACAAATGGACGAAAAAACCTTTTTCATACTATGAAATTTGAAGACCTAAGAAAAATGTAGACAACCCAAATTAGTTATCTCAAAAGACTTCTTCAAACGTGTTTTCAAATTATAAATTTGTTGTGTGAAGCACCTGTAATTATTAAGTTGTTGACATAGAGGACCAAAATGAGGAGTTTTTCATCTACTTTCTTAGTGTAGATGGTAGGGTTGGAAGAGTGTCGTGTAAACCCAAAAGTGATTAGGAACATGTCAATCTTTTCATACCAAGCTCAATGAGCATGGTTCAATCAATATGGGGACTTTTTCAATCTGCACACATAATTGGAGTTCTCACTATCGACAGACCTCGAAGGTTAGGATATGTAGATTTATTCCAGCAAATCACCACGTAAGAAGGCACTCTTGGCATTCGTTAGGTGGACTTCTCATCCCTATGTCGCCGCCAAGGAGAGTACTAGCCGAAAAGAATTTATTTCGGCAACCGAAGCAACAGTCTGATGGTAATCAACGCCTTCAACCTATGAAAAGTCTTTTTCTACGAGTCGGACTTTGTACTTGTCAATGGACCCATTTGTTGCATATTTAGTTCAATACACCCACTTGCACCTCACTATTTTTCTTCCTTTTGGAAATGGAACCAAATCCCAAGTGTGGTTCTTTTTCAAAGAATGTTCTTCTACCATAGTCGCTCGCCATTCAAGATGCTTAAAAGCTTGATAATAAGTCTCGAGATCCTGTGTTACTGCCAACTATGCCACTTTTACAACACCATACTAATGTTGGAATCTCATCCTAATTGGATCTCTAAGATCTCTTACCAAGGCACCAACCTCATTGCGTACTAGGCAAACTCATTTAGGTTGAGGTTGTGCGAGTTAAGCAAGTGCATTTGGAATTTTATCTGGCACTGGAGGTAGAGGTATTGGTTGTCCCCGTATGGCTCATCATCTAAAATATAGAAACTCACTAAATTGGTGTTTCAAAATTAGTACATTCATCACAATAAGTTTCAAAAGTGGTGTCTGGCTCGACAAAAGGCAATGGAGGGGGTGTAGGTGATGGCCCATAAGCTTGTGATCATTCATCAAACACTACATCCCATCAATAAAGAATTAGTTGTTCACGGAACTAGAAGACGATATGCCTTCACATCTTCACAGTGACTAATAAAGATACAAGTGTGGACCTTCTTTCCATTGTTTTTCGCATTACATCCAAAAAACCTGAGGTTAGAAACATCAGGGTTAACACTAGACCATTTTTCTTCCAGTGTCATATCAAGCACTACTCAGTGGGGAACATGATTTTGAATATAGTTTGCACACATAATAACTTCTTCCCAAAATGGAGGCGGATTTTTGGAGTGTAGCATACAACTAGCCATTTCCTTAAGTGTGCAATTTTCACGCTTAACTACAACATTTTGTTGGAGGTGCAGGGCACAGCGTGTTGAAGTTGAAAGCGTACTTGCTTGCAAAAGGTAATAATCTGGTTATTAAAAAACTTTCCTCCATTATCAGTTCTAAGATGCTTTATTTTCCACTCAAATAGATTCTCAACAAAAGACTGAAAATGTTAAAGTGCTCGAAGACTTCACTTTTGTTTTTCAGAAAGTAGGCCCAACAAAAATCATCAATAAAGGTAGCACATATTTATGCTTCTGAAAAGAAACATGTGGCAAAGACATAAGGTCACTGTAAACCAACTTCAATTTGTCATTGGCTCTCCAAGCTTTGCCTTTCGGAAAAGGATCCTTGTGTTATTTGCCAAGTGCACAACTTGAACAAACTCCATTTGTGAAGGACACCTTCAGCAACACAAGAACCATGTTGTGCTTATTTAGAGTATGCAATGAGCGATAGTTAAGATGACCAAAGCGCTCATGCCAAAGATTACTTAAGTCAGTTAATGAGGCTTTGTCTTGCTTACTTTCTATAAATTGCTTTGAAGGGGCAATGTTGGTGCACATGTCACCTTTCTTCTTCTAAACTTACCTAGGATAGTATAACTTACTTAATCCTCTCCTTTACAAAGTAAATCGTAAGGGGGGATGTTAGTATATTTCATTTTCATATACTATTATATGGTTTTAAGATGCACTTGTAAAATTATATGTAATTTAATAATGTGAATAATTCACCCATTGATGCACACTTATCCACATCTATCAATAAAGAAGAGTCCAATAAGTTATTAACTCGATTGACTTATGTTAAAAATAGCATTTTCTAAGACATTCTTTGCAATCAACTACTCTCCAAACCCTATGAAAGATCCCCAATGGATCTCTCTTACTTTCCAATGAATGTTAAATCAAGTAAAAACACTAAATGCTGATTTATGACTGTTATGGCAATCACATAAATGCAGATCTGAATTTATTTGAGGAAATGCGACTAGGGTTTGAGATGGATCTCAAAGCAAACATTACTCAAACACTATGTTGTCAATCCCAAATGATTACAAGTATTTTAGAAATCAAATCATGCAAAAATCAGAATTTATTACAGCCAAAACAATGTAGAAATCAGATCTGAAATCTGATTATTAATCTGCCTGAAACCCTCAAAAGAACACTTCAGATAAATGTAAAATTACAGCGATTTGGTTTACAATAATATGGAGAATATTTGACAAATATTTTTGAAGGAAATACCTCTTGGAATGTTGCCAAAACCATCCACAATAAGTCGACCCAGCTGCTGTCATAAACCACTAAAAATACCTTCCCAAACACTACTGAAATTAACCTGGAAATCTGATTAAGAACACTGGAAATTTCTGAATGAAATCCCCTCTCAATCCCTTGGGGTTTTCGTCCGCAAGAGATGAAATCCACAAGGGTTTTCGTCCTTGGAATTTCTGATAAAAGCTAAGAGCTCTTAACAATGCAAAATCTGATAATAAAAATCTGGATTGATAAAATGATTATATGATGTCCCTCCTCTAAGTCAACCCTTCCTTTTAAAGGGAAAATTGGCCCAAAAGGACCTCCAACTCAACCAATCACAACAGGTGATTTCTTCTAGACATGTGCCCAAAATTCTCCTTAGACTAGGTCGCATTTTCTTGGGAGGAGTAATAATTTTTATTCTTTCTAAACTCCATTATTTTTATTTTTTCTAAGGGAGCTAATGTCACATTTCCCTATTTTCCCATTACATGGACAAGTCGTACCTCCCTATAGGTAAATACAATTTAAAATAATTGTATTTTTACATTTGACTCTTTTATTTTATTAATAAGCTTATTATTTATTATATGTGCAACTTATAATATTTTATTTTAATATTTACACAATATAATAAAATAATAAAACTTAGTCACCCTTGACACATCCTTTGGTCGTCGGGTAGACAAAAAGGACCAAAGGTCTTCAATGACATCTATTCGAAAAGAGGGACATTACACCCTAGCACTAGTCTCTTATCTTTTATTTACCAACAATCGCACGTGAGGAGTGCAATGTGAATGCCGAAAGGGAAGGGTAGGGAGAATCAAAACTGGAGTAGAGTAATAAAGAAAGGAGTGGAGTTGGCTATTGAAGGTACAAGAGTTGTTGGTAATTCGAAAGAAGCCCAAAAATGCAATAATATTGAAAACTTTGTTAGAAGGGGTATATGAAATTTGAGTGAATGTAAGTGATAAGACAATTTGGAAAATGTAGCGAGCCGATGTGGAGACCAAATAGAGGATCAATCGATTTGAAAAGTGAAGAAAACTTTTGTTTTTTGTTGCCGGCTCGTTGGAGGAAACATTGCAAGAATTTATATTTACAGAGAATTGAGAGCATATCAACCATGAGTTCTAAATGTAAGTGTTGGAGTATGTAGACAAACATATCCTGAATAAACCATAGATGAAGGTCAGGGAATCAAAAGATGTTGTTGTACAACAAGAGAAAAAAGAAAATGAAAGATTCACAGTGCAAAAAAGGCAGATTATATTTTAGAAATGAAGTCACATTGTTTATATTTGTATTCATGGTTTGAATTTGACATCGAGTTAGATGTTTTGTATGATTCTAACCATAAAATAGTTACAAATATTTGATTTGACTCTCTCATACAACTTAAATATTTAAAACATGGCCATCATTTTTTATATAGAGTTACATGTAAAATGTATTAATATACAACATGTTGAGAACTACAGAGTGTTGATTGGGGAGGGAGGAAGGGGAAGGTTTTTTTTTAATGGGGGGAACTGGTGGAGAGAACTTGGGTGTGCATCTTCATTTCTTTATACCAGAAGTAGAGGGGCATGAGCCATTATTAAGTATTGCCCAAAAGAAGAAAGAGGTTAAAGGTAAAGATTTGTAAGGGAGGGGACTCTAGAGATAAATGTAAATAGAAGACCATGTTTCTCAGTGTTTCCAATTTGAATAATGGCCTTCTACAAAGTAAGGACGTCAGACGTGTGGATAGTTAAAGTCGAAGCCAATTTAATATGCATTTTTTGCGGCCCCCTTTGAAAATTGGTGGCATTGGAGTATGCAACATTTTGTTGGGATTCCAACATGGCCAATAATGAGTACTCAATATTTGTCAAATTTGATGACAAGAAAAGTGGTAGATCAGGTTGTGCCATGGAAATGCCATAAACAATGTTGACGGTTGTGCCTATTGCACCATTTACAATGTTTGTCTCAACCCAAAAATTAGTTGCCAACATTCCGTTTTGATTTTTTTAAAGAAGAACTTTGTGTTACAATCGATCATCATCGGCTTCCATAAATTAATCCAAGTAATTTGTGCAATGGATTGGGCGGTTGGAAGGTTCAATGTTTTCAACATGTAGAGGTTGTGATGGTCGGCATGGTCATTGTTTTTGCAAACGAGTTGGGTGAATCGTTAAATATATAAATTATATGTTGAGAGAGGTGTGAATAAGTGCAAGACATAAGGAATTCCAATCCTAAAAATGAGAAACATCATGAATGTAAAGATTTAGTTGGCAAAAGGAAACATATGTGTAGGTGCAATCTTATTGTCAAAAAGCTTTTAGCAAGGAGACTGATGTATGAAATCCCCTCCAAAGGCTTGTGTCATATAAGTGGTTTGATATAATGGAATGTCCATGATAGGCGGAAATTGGCCTACGTGACCAACTCGAAGGTTGGTCCCAAACCGAGTCAAATTGTTTGAAAGGAAATCATTGGTATGAAGTCCTGAACCGTTTTGCAAAGTTCTCTGGGATACCATGCTCGATATTGTGTCATGAGTACTATATGTGTTGCGCATCTGTAAAGCGTCAAAACCGTGGATGGGAACTAAGGCATCGATGTTGGTAGCGCACCAAGTGTACTACGTATTCATACATAAACCCACCCAACTCCAACAAAGAAAGAAGCAACACCTTACCAACGCGTGTCGACAACAAATTCATCGAAAGAATGCCTAAAAACTTACATCTTTGATTAAATTTCTAAACATGTTTCTCACACATGACATGCACAACCCAAATGGATTCAAATATGATCTTTATAAAACAATTGTGGGAGATGCATAGCGTATCTGAAAGCCCCCAATAGGTAAAATTATGCTTACCCCATCTATTACAAGATAATATGGATGTTTTTATAGGGGTTGTAAGACCCCAAAACCTAATTTTTTTATTTCTCTTAGCATTTCCATTATAATTAAGGTCCATCTCATTTGACCAATCTTGACCTCTCATTAATGTTTAGATTAAAATCAATTCATATTGTTGAACATTTTTAAGGGAATTCTTTATTGGATTATCATGTTTGTGTTGTTGATGGGCCTATAAAAAAATTGTTGACAATTGACCCCTTTCAATGCAACAAAACTATTACTTACGCACGGAAAATACGACTTGCTTAATAATCTATATTATAGACTCCATATGTGTAAAATATGTTACGGAGCCTTAAGTTTATACCTTTGAGATGAATAGATAATCCAATAGTGAAATTCATGTTTATGTACTCATGTGAATTGGTGGCGATTGTTAGTGGCTCATATACAACAATTGACAAAAAAGCTCTTAACAATTCGCAGCAAGATACTAGTTTACATATAACATTCTAATGGCTTCTTACATTATAATGATTAGACAAGTCGATCATTCAAATTATGTCTCCATATTCATGATAATTACATGACATCTGAGAAAGTAACTTTGGATGACAACCCATATATTTTGCAGATAACATTTTTGTGATTTCTACCAAATGTTTTTTTTATGTCCAATGTTATCTGTATTCGTTCATTTTAAGTTCAATTTATAGAGTGGACTAATTCTAATTTAGTATAATATAACAAATGTCAAGAATATATCTTCTTATTACAAAGCCATATAAATTATCATTCCACATTAAAAACTATTGACTCGGAGTTCTTGTCAAACAAAAGAGTGTTTTGAAGAGATTGACTCAGCTAAATTAGGTCACAAGCCATGTTGGTACTAATCGCAATAGCACAAAACAAAAAATCTTTAAAAGCTAAAACTAACCTCACAAATATGTCGAAAATATGTTGAAGATGTCACGTCACAAATATGTTGAAAATGAACTTAGCACAATCTCGTGAATGGCCATTGGCGACAAAGCTACAAAACTTAAACAAACAACAAAAGCATAAAAAACGTATGTTATTTTCTGTCAATTATATTCTGACGTGAGGGCATGTTTTTTTCACCGGCGTGAGGGTTTTTTAGAGGGGGTCTTTCCTTCCATAAGATAGCTTTATCTCCCAAAAAAAAGTGATCAGAAGCATAGCCGAAACATGGTTTATATAAAGTTCGAGATATGTGATTTTTAAGGGTTAGAATTTGGCTTTGTTTTGCCCATCTGAACACCAAGGAGGAGAAAATTAGATCCGCAAATGAATGTAGTTTGTAAAAATTAGCCCTCTCTAAAACATAATATATTTAATCAACTTTTAAACTATAAATCAACAATAAATGTTTGATTTTATTATTTTGCGAGAAACTTAATGTTACCTTTTAAACCTAAAATGTGCGTTTAATCATGTGAAAGCATTGCTTCCAAAAACTATTTTGAAATCAAATTCCATTTACCATTTCCTCAAATATTAACATTATATGGGCCAAACGTATACTAAGCTTGTACATAGAAAAGATGTAAGAATGAGAATATTCACAAATGCGTCACAATGCTTGTGTTGCTCACTTCATTTTGTTTCATTAGTGCTATACTTTTCTGCTCATTCGCAAATATTTTAAATGTACAATATTAATCCAACTAATATCCCACTTTATTCCTTCTCATACATGCATCACTATATTCGCACACATAGCAACAATCAAGCATTTACTTCTAACAGGTGTCATGGTTGTTGCTTACACACTCAACGCACTTTTTGTGTCAGCTGGACAGCTAGGTGGCATCATTCACCTCACCTCGCAGTCACCGACACCACAAAGATGCTTTCCCTACCTCCAACTATGTTGAGTCATTCACTCACGAGTTTGCTGCCAGTTTTAGCGCAGAAGCACGAGTCCTTCTAACTTGAGCCGACCTTCTCAATCAATGTTGAGCTGCTCTGATAAGCTTGATTGAGCTAAACCTGCTTTCGCTAACCCCTGTGGCTCGTACGAGCCATTTCCTGCATGAGCTCACCCTGTCTCCAAACGAGCTCGATGAGCTCTCAATTGACTCGCCAACACCTACACCTCGGCCGAGTCGGCCTTATCTACAGAGCCCACACCCATCACGCCAGATCCAAAAAAAGAAGAGTAAAACAAAATTTCCACCAAATTGAGCCTGCTCCGAAGTCAAAGAAGAACTATGGCTGATATAAGCAAAAAATAAGGGAAAACCAAAACCCAAAATGAAAAATGTAAAGGCAATGGAATGTATTTTTCATGGAAAGAGATCACCAGTGATAATTTTAACTGGGGGCCAGGCGAGTGCGACAAAGCTACATTCAACAAATGACAAAACAAGTAATTTTTCAAGGCCCTCGTTTCCTGATGGAGAAAAAACCCAAAAATAGTTTCAGTACAACTATATCTAGATAAATTTAGGAACTTCAAAACAATTTCATAACCATACCGAGCTTACACAGGAAAAACCCCAATATGATTTCAAAAACAACATATGTATTTTGAATAGAGGAAACCTCCCAAAAAAATTCAAAACCATACCGAGTCGCTTACTTCCCCAGCCGTCACCTGGATTCCCTTAATGTAAGCTAGGACGAATGCAAATCCCGGTGCTTGGTGCTTTGTCGAGGCAAACTTCATTGGATCAAACCCAATTAGGGTTTCTCAAGGTCGAAGACGACTCGTTGTTGTATCACAGGCAGCGCAAGTATTGTGTTCGATTCCCCGCTCAACTACTGCTCAAAGCTCACAATATTTCCTTCGACTGATGCTACCATCCAAGCAACACAAATCATCGACGAAACCACCGCCAACGGCCGCATCATCCCGATCTTTTGTTGATTCAAACCTGATAACCAAAGCGGCAGATTCATGAAACAGAAAACCAAATGCATAGTGATTAGGGTTTGGCCGGATTTAGGGTTTGAAACGCCATCGGTATACGTGCTCAAACACATGGACGGTCTCAAAACAGTCGTGCTTCAACGTCACCTGCGCGCAATTTCGAGCCATTTGATCATCTACACCGTGTCAGAAAATGGAGGTTCATGTTCACTTAAAGACATGTCTTTCGGCGGAATAAGAGCAAAGAGCTAATGTGTGTGGAAATCATTTTGGAAGAGAAGTTCATTGTAATATTTCTATGGGAAGGGCCATTGGCCCTCTCTCTGAGATTAATACTATGATAGTTATTCTACTTTGGCATGTGTTTATATTGATTTTATGTTTCACAAGTATGCATATGCAATTGTGAGTGAGCGCTTTAAGATTATTGTAGCAATCCTTGAACCTGTCAAAAATTTATGATATGATATCAAAACTTTCCCAAGCTTCACTTCATTGCATTGATGATTTTTCATCTTTAAAAATCATCTCCTCTTCAGTTTTGTGGGTTTTTTTGGTCAAAGTTACATTAAAGGGACCTTGTTGGTTCACCATACTTTCAGTAGTTTCATAGAGACATTTCTAGCTATTCCATTGCATATGGAATGTCTGAGAAAGCCAATTTTGAATTTTGCTTCATCAAAAACAAATATAAGGTGCTCACTTTATACGAAGGTTTGAAAATATGACTAATTATAAACCTTTCTACATGTCTTTTTTGTTAAATTTAGCTTCTTTTTTACGCATGTTTTTTGCAAATTCGATTTTTTCTTCAGAATTAAAAAAATATGAAAAAAATAAAAAGCAATGCAAAAGCTTAGAAAGCTCAAAAAAGAAAAAAAACTAAAAATAGAAGCATGCAGATTCTATAGTACTTTCTTATCCTTAAAAAGTATTTTATTTTTGAAATTTGGGAAAACCATTTTTTGTTGTTTTAGAGTTGTGTGACAAAAGGTATTACAGGTTTTGGACACGTTTTTGCAGCTTTGAAAAGTTCTTTTGCAAATGACCCCTCATAATTTTGCTTTGATGTTGGCACACTTGACTTCGACAGGTCATATCTTGGTAATACAATAATCTTTTTCAATAAAATGTTTTTTCAAAGTGCTTATTTTTCCAATAGCTTTGCAAAGGTGTATCTAGTTTATATATATTTAGGTTGTTGTTTTGGTTATTTACAATTTGTTCAAATGCCACTTGGATAATTCATGCTTAAATTTGCAATAACTTTCATATGCAGAAGAATTTTCTCACGGATTTTTTTTAAAATTGTGTATTTTTCTTAGAGAAAATCATTGGTGCGGTTATAATTTTGATTTTACATCATGTGCAGCAAATTTAACTATTATATTTGATGTTTGCACTTAGTAAAGCTTTTCTGATTATTTTGTGATACCTCACCTAGAAATGGGTACCCTTTATGGTGTTTGTCAGGACTCGTATTGAAGATAGTTTGTTCTTGAGCACATTCAATGATGGTTATGTCATTATGTGCTTCTTGAAACAACTTTGTAGGCACCTACTTGACACCATGTGTAGTGGATTCAATCCAATTGTACCTTGAGTTGTGAGATAAACTGTTCAATGAGGATTGTTAACATATTGGCAATTGATTTCGTGATCGACACCTATAGTTTTAGAGAGATCCTAGTCAACACCATTTTCTACTTAATAGTTATAGCAGCTCGACACCCATGTATTCTGATAAGATGGGATGGCATCCATAAAAACCTCAATAATGTTTGGTATTCTTTGACACAAACTCAATGAGACTTGAGTTATGACCCACTGTGACACACGTGCACATCAAATTGAAGTTTTGTGAAGTAAATTCTCATTTTGTGAGGAAGCTTTAGCATCATCTTCAACACAATCAACTTCCTATTGGGAGGTGTGCTCCCTCTAGGAGCTAATCTCGTGATCAATTTTTTCGATGGCCTCAATTGTTATGTAGTCTTGTTCGGTGTTTGCTTCAGCTATGAAGTCTTTTCTATGGGATTTCTTTTCATGGCTCTTTCAACACCAAAAGATGCTTGCAATACCTTCTAAATATCTAGTATAGTTTGATCATCTACTTTAGTGCATGTGTCATCACCACAAGTAATGTTAAGATTTTGTCTTCAATCTTGTTTTCTTTTGGAGCTCTTACGGTCTACATAGTCAACAATGCTTCAAAGTTGTTCTTCGAGCGACACTCACATTTTATTATATCTGACCCAATTCAACATTACAAGAGGATGTATATAGATATGTATGTGATTATACTACCTTTGACTTATGATCAAGTGGTCATTTTTGTGCCTTTATGCCTCTAAGTTTTGATGCAGCGATCATTTCTATGCAGTTGTGTATCTAAGTTGTGATCCAATGGCCATTTTTTATGCCTTTGTGCCTCTACATTTTGATCATTTCTATGCACTTCTGCCTCTGTGTTTCAATGTTATTACGCAATTATGTGTTATTTTTGGTCATCATTTCCATGCAGAATTATATTGTTGCTTGGAGGTGAGGTTGTTGGATAGTTTTGCATAGTCTCTAATCACTATTGCATACAATATGTCGTTCGTACTTATTATACATGAGTACCTAACATGGCCTAGTTATTGGGACCCATATCTGAAGTTTTGTCTAACTTACTCTCTAAGTTACTCTTAAGGGGGTGTTGGTGCACACATTACCTTTCTTTTTCTAAGCTTACTTAGGCTAATATAGCTTAATTTATCCTCTCCTTCACAAAGTGTATTTTAAAAGGCGATATTAATATATTTAATTTTCATACACTATTGTATGATTTAACAATGTGCTTGTGATATAATTTGTAATTTAATGTGGATAATTCACCCATTAGTACACACTTATTCACATCTATTAATAGAGAAGAGTATCAATCTAGTTATTGACTTGATAGACTTTTGAAATTAATAGTTTTTTCTAAGATTTGTTTTGCAAGTAGCTACTCTCTAAACCCTAACCCTAGCCTCTTAGATTTTATTTATGAGAACATAGACATAGTGTGTGGGGAAATCATTGTTTAAGAAATGTTCATTATAATATTTCTATGAGGAGGGCCATTGGCCCTTACTCACATTTGAGATTAATTCTACAGTAGTTATTCTACCTTGACATATTTGTGTTTATATTGATTTTATTATATTTCACAAGTATGCACATGCAATTGTGGGTGAGAGTCTTAATGTTATTGCATCAATCCTGTAACCTGTCAAGAATTTCTAATAAGGCATTGAAAGAGTATTTGAAGGAAGGAGACGGACCATGGAAATGCCTATGGACTAGATAAGAAGACTAGTCTTTGAGTACCAACACCCTCATTATACAAAGAATTCTTAAGAGTGTCTCAGACTTTCTTAGTTGTACGTAAAATTTCAATCTTCTCTAATACTCCATTGGAAAATGAAAACTGATGAATAATAGAGCTCTTGTTGCCCTTATTATTGTATGTAAGCTAAGATGATCAATACAACGATCATATGTCTATAGTATAGAATATAGAAGACCATATAAAGATAATCGTGGATATAGAAGCAAGTAATCAACACTTCATATCGAAGATATGGCATTCCAAAGTCTATATTAAAGATATGGGGATGGGGTCTTACTAGGATCCTAAGGGTTGTTCTGTCATTTAAAGGTAAGCGTGTGTTATAGAGAGAGATTATGTAATAGACAAAGATATGCTAGACTATCCTAGTCTAATACATGATACATCAGAATTATGAATCAAACCAACATAAAGAAAATATTTTAGGGTTAGGGATACTTTCACATGGACACTATTGGCACATAAATCCCCCTCATTGATTTGTAGCACCTTATGAGAAATTGTCGCGTGTGAATCACAAAATGGATAGGTACAATACCTAAGTAGACCAAGGTTGGGGACTCTAAAGACTAAGGATTACCTCGTTGGCTTAGCTCTTATTATTGATGCTCCTAGACCTAATGCTCCAATGATGAACTCCAAGTATAAGCTCTACTAAACCCTAAATCCTTTTAACCTTTACTAGCAGATTTGCAAGCACGAACAAAAAATACTATTCGATGATATCTTTGAGAAATGATAATAATCATGCTTATAAATAGGGGAACATAACCTAAACTCACAACTCAACTTAGCCAACACCATCAGCCATGGTCGATGGCATCGGTTGGAATGGGATGTCTACTATGGTTGATGTCATCGACTGCAACTAGTCCAATAAAAGGTGGGGGAGAGGAGAGAGAATAAAGGGTGAAGCAAGACACTTGGAGCAGGTATGAAGGTCATCTAAAGGTGCTATAGGAAGGTAATCTAAAGGTTATATAAAGTGATGGTATTGTGGTAGCAGGAAGGCGAGGACAAGTGCCACAACGATCTCTCATAAGGTGCCAAAAATAGACCCAACTCGTTTTGGATACACCCCTTAAGGCATGCACTCAGGGGGAATTAATACGCCAATAGCCTATAAAGATAAATCGTTAGTCAGTGAAAAATAAGGCATATACATATGTCCCAACCAAAGATCAACACGTGTCACAATAGTGTAACGTGAGATGGTCTTTGGGAAAGAAACATAGTACATTGAAATCAAAGTAAATGACTATAAATGAAGTGATAAATAAAAACTCAACCAAACGAAATATATTTACCTCAACCTACATTTCCGCGAAGATGGACGCATGCTAAATTTCATGTCTCAACCATGGAGGGCACAAAGATGCTTAGGAACCCAAGTGATACAAGACTAAGAGAGACAACAATGGAAACAAGTTAGTCTAAAGTATAGGTATAAACAATATAAAGAGAGCTTAGGAGGGTGCTAGAACAGTTTCAGATACCCTATAAACAGAGGCTAAATTAAATCTGAAGGCCCGAGGAAGTGATAAATATGGGTGCCAATTCAAGTTCGGATAGCCTATAAGGAGAGACTAAATTTGGTCTATAAAACCTAGGGAATGGTCATAAAATGGGTTCTGGGTCAGGTCCGAATGCCTATAAGGAGAGACTAAATTAGGTCCGGGAAACCTAAGAAATGGAGTAAGGTGCATATATGGGACAAAACCAGTCTAATAGGCCTTTAAAAGAGAAATAAGAGTAAGAATGGTGTAAGGTGTGAACACGGGCAACTGAGTCAGTCCTGCAAGCCTGCAAAATAGACTATTTTTTAAAGTTTTAGAAAACATATCCGAAAATATCATAAAAATCCTTGGTATGCCACAATCATGACTCTTCTTCAGGTATGTCTCTAAAAGCAATGGTTGCAAAGATATGATGATTTTACGAATTCTGGTTGTAGTTTAGAGAGATTGCCATAATGTTAATGGCAGATTGTTGTAACCTGTATGTAACACATGTATATATGAGTGATGAATAAATGAGTTCATTAAGTGTATGTTAAATCTTCCATGAAAATGCATTTCTTTGCTTTATATGTGTTCATCATGCATTATTCATGGTGATGGTTTGGGTTTGACTATAGAATTCGTGTGCAATGTGTATGTTCATGTGAGTCTCTAGTAATGGAGGATTTGGTGATATCTTTGTGAAGACTTGACTTGATTGTTCAACAAATATGCTGGCACAAGAGTATTCTATTTGTTGAGCACTGTCAAATCCATGCAGGACTAGGAGTTGGATGGAAAATAAGCCCAACAATTGACACAATAATATTTTATCTGGAAGTTTTGCTTTAACACTATGGATTGTGGAAGCTTGAAGTCTCTAAGAATAATTTATATGTTCTTTGTCAAAGAAAAAGAACCCATAAATTGAATGTAGAATCTTCTAAAGACTGGTGATTTTGATGAAGCATCAAAGCTTTAGGATTTTTTCTACTTAACTCCTTCCACAAAGACAAAAATGGATGCAACCACGAAGGTAATTGGGATTAAGCATAAGGGCCACAATAATTCAGGCAAGAGGAGGCTCTGCCACAGTATGCTTTGAGAGCTCATTGTTTTAGCGAACACTATGATTCACGAACAACCATGAGCAAAAGAATAAAAACATCAGTCTAGCAGTGGGCAAAGGGGATATAGAGCTAAGATGGGATTTGCAGAAAGAAAACGGCCTCACATTAGGAGACAACCGAACATGGATTCAAACACCAGACTAAACAAAGAGAGCACGAACAGTTAAACACTCCTGCAGATACAGCCTGCAAGTGCAAACTAGAACTGCTGAAAGTCTCACAATCTTCAGATTATTGTCTGGACTGTACTGCACAGACACTACCCTTGAAAACCCTCAAACTAGATTTAGGGCACTACGGTAACATTCTGCATGCAGAACCGAATGTGGAGTGGCAGAGAAAAGGATGGAGCTGTAACAAGGCTCTGATATCAACTGATATATCCCTGCTATCCTTATTGCTGAAAACTAAAGGAGGAGAACAGAACAGCAAGGAGAACAAAGACGATATGCTGCCAAAACTGAAATAGTATGCTCTTCGTTACCATAGGTTAAATAGATTTACAAGAGCAAGCATTTGTGCCGGCTGGATATGGCCAATCATATGCAAATCGAACCACAACTGGGCATGCAAATCTACCTCCATTAGTCTAACGTACTGTAGTCATTGAGGTTTCAGTGAACAGAAATCCACCTCAACTGGTCTAAAATTCACCTCAACTGGTCCGAAATCCTATACAACTGGTCTAACTTACATTCAGTCAGCAAAGTTCCTGTGAAGTAGGCCAAGTGTACATACAGACAGTTATAATATGTGGATAATTAAAAGGGTGGTTCTTATCAATGAGGTGGCTGGGAAGTGGGTGGATTACTGGGCATCTTCATGACAACACCAATGCAATCCTACAGTGCATACATAAGAAGTTCCACCATTAGCTGGTTGTTTCTTCTGCCATAAACTCTTTGGGCTTCACCACTTCCTCTGAGCTGGTTTCAGTCGATTTCAGTTTTGCCTCTATGCATTGTCCAGATAAGTTAAATTTGTTAACTTAAACTGACTGAACACTTAAACTAAACTTTGATGGGGCTACTGAAGGCAAACAGGCATGGTGGATGGTGGTCGAATTTTTAGACTGGGAGAAGAAATCACTCCTAGCTTTCACCCTCTACATTGGAACAGACGCTAATAAAAGAGTAGAAACAGTGGCAATGCTTAGATAACAAATATCTAAGGCCTGAGAATGGAGAGATACCATATTTGAGGAGCAATCAAAGATTTTAATCAGTGCTATGAATAAGCAGAAGTGTCAGATGTGGAGACTAAATTCCATGATACAAGCAGCCTTGTGGATATCCAACAGTTTAAACAAAGTCTACTTCAAGCATGTTAAATGTAAAGGAAACAAAGTGGCAGATTTTACAGCCAATTGGGGAATAGCCCCACCTTCCATAAATCGGTGTACGGGATGATTTATATCCACCCCGGTGAGAAAGAATTACTTAATTTTACTATTGAAAATAGTCAAGAATAAGGAGTATCGGCTTCAATTATTATTGCTTGCCTCTTAGATTATCATACATCCACCTTGGCTAGGGATGCCTTTGTAAGGCCAATGAGATATCCCTTTCCCATGCAAGGGAAATGGTGATGACATAGGTACGGGAAAATGATTTGATGGTATGGGCTTTGAGCAGCCCATCCTCCCCTCATTTTTCTCATCTCTCACAATCAATCTTTTGGAGTTTCAGAAATGGAGAGTTAGGTGTGCGACCAATGGAGAGGTGGAGCCCGAATTAGACTATACTAAGTTTGAGTTGAGTTTTCAGTTGACATACAAGGGCAGAGTTATAATCAGGCTCTTTTGGACTTAATTCACGTGATCTCAATCTTTGAAGATCTTTTATTAGAAAGTCATCAAATAGATCAAAATGTGACAAAAAGATCTGGCTTGTTTATCTCTGCATGACACTCCCAAATACTTGCTTAAGGTGATTTCTTATAGCTTAGTATCAGCAATCCTTAGGTAAATGGAGATTGTATCTGGTTGGGTGAAATATTCCCATCATTTTGTTGCGATCTGAAGTCCTAAAAAATCACAACCGGGCGTACGAAGCCACACTTATATTAATTTCCACAAACATTTAATTTAATTCAATTCAGTATAATTTTCCATTTCTACTGTATCTTTATAGATCATTCTGCTAAGGTTGACCTCAACCAACAACATTGATCAAAGGTACAGAATTTGGGCATTTCCCGAAGTCGCTAAAAGTGTACATTGGAAGGAAAAAAATATCTTTGTTGTAGTCGAACCTATGCAAAAAGAAGCTTATTGCAAACTTAAATTCTCTGCCGGCAGCTAAAGATGCCTACTAATTTGTACAAAAATAGAATCAAAGCTGAAATCCTCATGCATTTATCCATTAAAATGACTAGAATAGAAAAAGAGGGAAGATATAAAATGATAAGACATCTGATCATAAGAATTGAGTACAAGTAATAATAGCGCTGAGAGAGGGGGGAGGCGGGGAGGAATACACGAAACCTGCATACCTGTGGGGGTTAAAGACATAAGAACCTCCAATTGTAGAATTTTGATAACGAAATGAGAGGTGGCGCAGGGCACATGTACCCAATTTAGGGGCATCGGCTCCCATAGCCGGCAATCCATGGCGACTGCCCCATGTACTTACATTAAATTTAGCAGCTGCCATTGGGCGTGACTAGAGAATTTGTAACAGTTCGATCATCAAACGCTCTTTTTTGTTAATCCCTGAGAAAGATGTTATCGTTTTTATTCCACAGAAAACCTGGTTTCTGACCCGGCAAGCGCAGCTGTCAATGTTTTTCAGCTATTCCTAAGATCCAACGGCGGTCGTTGTCAATTGAAGGGATTCACCGTTAGATTTGCGTCGGGTTCTGCTCACTCATCTTTAAATCGTTAATTAATATTTTCGCGACGGGATCTTTTTTTTTTTAATGCATTTATTAGCTTTGGGTAGATAGCCTATTCATTGACGTGCGGAGACTATAGCAAGTTTGCATGTTTCTTCCATAAGACAGGGCTGCGGGCTGCGGGCTGTGGGTCAGGGCTGCCGGCTAGGGCTGCCGGCTAGGAGGATAGGGCCGTGGGCCAGGGCTGCGAATATTCATGATTCAAAGACCAATCTCGGTAGAAAGTCGAATTAGATAAGTCAGTGTCTCAAGTAGACCCACCAAACCTTTTTCATTCTCTACAGTACTCTTTATTTATTTCTATCAAATCTGGTTTCAACAAGACATGCAAACCATGATTAAACATGAGCGTTTCAAAGACAATCCAAATATGGCACTACAGAGATCTATTATCCCAGAAACACATACAACAATAGAAAACAAAATTTGGGGAAAGGTAGAAGTCTTCCAAAATCATACAGTGGGTACAGCTAAAAAGTTGGTATATGTGAATGCAAAACAATACAAAGGGATTCTACGGCATAGGCAGGCAAAAAACTAAGAAGAACCCAGAGGAAAAACCTCACTCTAATTCTACCGAAGGCAACAAACAACAAAAAGAATTTTGTTTTCAAAGAAAATAAAATGGAAGAAAAACAATCAAATCAAAAGGATAATAAAAAAGAACCAAAGCTGAACAAAACTGACAGAACTGCAACATACAAGGAGGAAAGGGAAGACGCAGTCCAGGACTCTAAATACCTATACAGTCCTACTTCAACCCCTCTTTTGTGGTCTTCAGAACTATATGTGAAGGAACTCATGAACATGAAAGAAAGGCTTGGAATTTTAGAAAACCAGAAATTGCAAGAATATAGTGAGAGGAAAGAACTCATAGAAGTCAGATACAAGTTAGAAAGAGAAAATAAAATTCTCAAAGAACAGGTTGTAAATCTCCAAAACCTCATGGAAAGAGGGCAACAAGAGTTAACCATGCTAAAACAAGATCTAGGACATATGAAAACACGGGGAGAAAAAAGACCTGAAACGGTAAAAGGGAAGGAAACAATTCATATAGATGAGATCCAATCAGCAATTAAAGACATGGAAATAAAAGAAAATCAACTAAAGGATCGGATAGAAGAAGCCAAAACTTGGTCTCAATTAGTAAGTGGATCATCAAATGAACAAAGGCAAGTCATGGAGAAACACATCAAAACACAAATAAAAGAAGAGAAAGATCAACAAGACAGAGCAGTAAATTTTATTATCAAGGGTCTAAAAGATTTTGGTGAAAATGAGAGAACTGACATATTGGCAAGAGACTTTCTTAAAGACGAATTGAAGTGGATAGGTTACATACAACAAGCAAACATGATTGGAAGGAGAACAGAGGGAGGAAATGACCGACATGTGCGAGTGGTCATGAGAAAAATAGAAGACAAACATGCTATCCTAAAAAATAGGGGACTTCTTAGAGGCACACACATATATCTAGATGAGGATTTGACATTCGCTCAACAAGAAGACCGAAGGAAAGAATGGGAGAAAGTGAGAAAAGCAAGGGAAGCAGGAAAATGGGCACAGATGAGAAATGGGAAAGCCCCAAATCAGCGATCATTTATCAAACAGGAAATAGGAATTAGGGGCCCCACGAGAATTCATGCACATAGTAAGCTGGAATTGCATGAGGATATCCATGGAGAAGAGGACCGGGTTTGGGGCCCATAGCAGAAGGGAAAGATATTATTATTCTTACGGAAACACATGAGCGCGAAGGTTGCAAGGTTCCGGAATTTGAAGGCTACAAGAAAATTTCAGTTTGGAACGAAGGGAATAAAACAGGGAAAGGCCACGGCGGAATCATAGTGTTAATCAAGGAAATATGGCTCGAAAATGTCAAAGTTGAAAAAGAAGATCCAAATAAGCAATACATATGGCTGAAAATAACAGATGACAAGACAATAATCAGATTAGCTGCTTATTACTTTGCGCCAAAAGGTTCAAAGACATATAAGAGAAGAAATCTAGATAGCGAAGATCCATACGCTTCAATAAAAAAAGACATTTCTGTTTTCAGTGCATCTGGAGAAATAATTCTATTGGGTGATTTCAATGCAAGGACTACAAATAATCAATCCCTTCAGTTGACCAGCTTAGAAGGAGGTGAAGACAATCCGTTGTGGCTTAAAGAAGAAGAGAACAAGCTTTGGGAAAGATTATCTCAGGACGGTAGTGGAGGGGTGTCACATTTTGGAGTTGAGCTTCTAGGCCTATGTAGCTTATACAACATGGTCATTTGCAATGACATGAGAGCTTGGCCCAGGTCAAGCAATATCACTTGTAAAACATACAATGGGCAAAGTGTAGTAGACTATGTAATTTGTTCTCAAAGTTTTATCTCCACGCTTCTTGAGTTTGAAATTGGAGATTGTCCTATCGAATTAAAATCAGATCATAGTCCTCTCTTGGTAAAGCTTGGGACCATCTTCAATCAACAACAAAGGAATCAGGCTCATCACATGCAAAAGGCATCTCAAAAACAGGGAAAAATCATTCTCAATAAAGAAAATTAGGGAATATTTGTTGCAGCCCTTAAGCAACAATTTCAGATAATGAGGAAAGATATAGAGAACACGACGTCCAAGGAAATGAGTGGTTATATACGTAGTAATCTACTGATATCCTTAATCCAAAAGGCTCTAAGTGTTTGTGACAGATCTAAGCCTAGAAAGAGAGCGGCAAATACTTTTTCGACAAACCTGTGGTATGATGAAGAGTGTAAAGCTGCCAAGAGAGCTTTGAAAGAAAGTGGGATGAACAAAGAAAATAAAAAGACTTATGAGAGATTGGTACAACACAAAAAAGAAAGCTATGTGTGCAAGAGAAGGACAAAATTAATTTCTCTTGGAAAACACAACCCCAAAAGTTTTTGGAAGGAGCTACAACAAAAGAAAAAATACATAGAAAATAATATCATAGGTGCACATTGGTTAGAATATGCAAGGACCCTTTATGAACATCCTCAACAAAAAGATATTCCTCCCATAATCAAGACTTCGATTGATCTTTTTTCGACAAAAGACATCAGGCATCGCATAAAGAATCTAGCAAGTGGTAAAGCTCAATACATCGATGGTCTACAGAATGAATTTTTAAAATGGGGGGTTGAGGTCCTCACGCCACACATCAGAAAAATATTCAATGATGTCAACCAGAATGGTTTTCCGACAGAGTGGACGACTAGCGTTGTTATTCCTCTATTTAAAAGTGGTGACATTAATAACCTGTCCAATTATCGCACCATTATGATCAACCCTCTTCTTGGTAAACTCTTTGGAGGCATGATAGAACGGAGAATTAGCAGTTGGGCCGAAAGAGAGGGTAAAAGAGCAAAAGGGCAAGCGGGATTTCGGCCTAAACACTCAACAATTGATCATTGTATCACTCTTAGGCATTTGATTGAGAAGGTTTGGGACACCCAAGGAGAATAAGCTTTTTGTTGTTTTGTTGATTTCAGGAAGGCTTTTGACACAGTGCCCAGAAAGAAACTTTGGGACAGGATGGAGGAGCTTGGGATTCCATATGAGTTTAGAGCAGCAGTTCATAAATTGTATGAGCAGGTCAAAGCTAAAATTAGAACCAGAGAAGGTATGTCTAAATGTTTCAGCAGTGACATCGGTGTCAAGAAAGGTTGCCATCTTTCTCCCTCATTATTTGGGCTGTACATTGACAAGCTTGAAGATTGGTTAAACAAAACTGAGGGAGGAGGTATTCAGTTAGCAAGTTACGTGGTGAAGTTACTTCTATATGCTGACGACCTTATCCTAATTTCAAAAACAACCCAAGGATTGAGGGAACAGTTAAAAGCGCTAGAGCTCTTCTGCCAAGAAGTCGGGATGCAAGTGAACACTAGCAAAATAAAAATCGTGATTTTCTCCTTGAAAAGGAAAGAGAGACAAAACATCTTTATTTTTGAAGGGAGCCCTATAGAAATAGTCACTGAATACAAATATCTTGGGATTGACTTTCACCACAAACTTAGCTGGGAGACTTGTAAAGCAAAAAGGATACAGGGAGGTTGGAAAGCATCTTTCCTACTTCAAAACAGGTGTAGGAAAGCTGAACTTCAGGACTGGAAAACTAAGAAAACCCTTTTTGGATTGTTGGTCACTCCAGTGGTTCTATATGGCTGCGAAGTTTGGGGAAGTAGCATGTCAAATCATGGGTGGAGTCAGATAGAAAGAATCCAGAAACATCTAATCACAAGCACCCTTAAAGTCAAATCAACTGTTCCTTATGAGATCTTATTGGCTAAAGCAGGTACTTTCTCGTTGGAAGCTTCGGCAATATCTCGGATGATAAGCTATCTGAAAAAAGTTGAAAACATGGACAACCTTCGCTGGCCCATAGACGACACTTTGGAATGCAGAAAGAAAACCTAGATGAATCAGAATACTAAATGGATGAACAAATGGGGCATCAACATGCAAGAGTGTCCTAACAACAACAGGGAAATAAAAAAGTATGTGATAGAAAAGTTCAGGACTGCCATGTGGACGGGTCAGATTGGTCGAAAGAAAGCACATTATATCAGAGAATTCAATCCCACTAGGGATTATGATGAAAAAGCCTATCTAGGGGCAGCTATCAAGGGTAAAACAAGGATTCTAGTGGCTCAGTTAAGAACCGGATCGCATCATCTTCTATGCAAAACTGGTAGATGGACTATTCCAAAGGAAGATTGGGAAAGGAGAATTTGTCTCTTCTGCAGCAAAGGGGTCATCGAGACGGAATGGCATTTTGTCATGGAGTGTTCAGCATATGATGATATCCGTATTCAGTATGAAAACAACCTGAGGGTGGACATACTAGAGGAACTCTTCGAAGGAACAAAGCTTCAAGCGACAACAGGCTTCATCCTCAAGATTCACAGCCGAAGAGCGGATATTGAAAGGAGTCTGAAATCTGATTAAAATATCTGGTTTTTTTTTTGTGGTCCCATAGACTCTTCAATCTCGTGGACGTCAATAAAATCTTTCATTTCATTTCATTTCCAACGGTATTTTACAAGGTAATCTATTCCTTAGAAAAAATATTAATACATGAGTTTGGATAATGTATTTCAATATTTTTGTTGAAAAATTTGTGGGCTAACTAACCTCTAAATCCATGTTTAAATGTTGGCTTTAGACATTATGTTAGTCATGTGGCATTATGTTGGATGGGGTGTAAAATTTGATTTGACTAAATGTGTCGTTATCCTCAAGCATGAACTTTCGTATATTAAAAGCACTTGGGGAGTGCTTTCATCATGATCTAGAGACTTCATTGTGACTGATAAAGTGAAACTAAATGATCCTTTGTAGATATAATTCTTTAGTTTGTTAATACCTCTTTGGTCCTTATTCGAAAAAAACTTAGCAAAAACCCTGAAAAATAAGATGGAGCTTCATAATATAATATTGCACTCTATTCCATTCTGACAAAGATCACCATATAAATATATAGGTTATGGAATCTTCTTAACATAATGAGTCAAACCTAAGAAAACTTCTAACAAATACTATGCTTAGTTTGATACGTGAAACAAACTAACAAAATAGGTGAGTTGTTATTTTACAAAACAACAACCTCACTTCACAATACTAGCTTAATAGAGCACCAACATTTCTTACAATCCCCCCTTGGTGCGAACATGTAGAAAGAACACACCACAAGAACTGAAAACAAAATCGTATGCCAACGATACTATTAGATATGCATATTGTTATATGGATCTTATTGTCTAGATTTTGTTGCACATGATCACCTACATACGAGAACTTGTCTCGCTTACACTTCTAGTGAACTTATCACCGATCGATCATCTTCCAACGAAGTACGACAATCAAAGGATCTCTACAATCATAGGGTCTCTAAAGTCAGTTGCCCTCCTAAATAATTGTTTACACCATCTATGATATACACATTCTCCTCTTTTCAAACTTAGTAGGGAATGATTACAATGTTTTATTTTAGCACATACCGCACAACTAAAAAAGAGATGTCACCAAAACAGAACGCAACCTCGTCGTTAGTGGTTGACAAGAGGCGCTATTGAGCCTCCTTCCTCTGATTCCTCCAACCTCTATTAAGAGTTGTAGTTTATTTAGTAAAGAAACTCTTCATCTCTAGGACAAGAAAGATCTTCATCATTTGAGTATTCTTCCCAATTAGTTTTTTCAACCATGTAAGCCCTTTGATCCAATTTATCATCTAGGAGATCTTATACTCTCTTCTTATAGTTCAAAATTACATGTCCATGTTCTTTACGATAGTAACATTTAACTTTTCTTGTTAGAGGACTAGGTTTCAAACTGTACTTGTTTTTCGTTGATGATGTACTTGCCTTATTTTTTACATACATTACCTTTCATATTCAAATCTTTCATTTGAGTTTCCCTCTTCAAGCAGGGTGCAAATCACCCCTTCCAAATTGATTTTCACTTTGCTTAAAGTAAAAACCATATTAGAAAAACTCGTGCGCATGTTATTTAGGAGTATTGATTTAGTATTATCATCTTTTACTTTCTTGTTAATACCAACTAATTGATTTAATAGAGAATGAAACTTACTTACATGATCTGTCATTTTTGCTCCTTCTTCCATCTTCAACCCATAAAATTTCTGCTTCAGTTTTGTCTTGGCGCTTACTACTTTAGATCCAAACATTTTGTTCAAATTCTCCCCAATTTCTTTGGCGGACTTTGTGAAATACACATGATGCAGGTAGGATTTCGACAAACCGAGACCAATAGTCCCTAATGTTTTTTGATTTTTGAGGGTCAATTGGCAAGATTGGTTGCACTTGTTGGTATGACTACACTTGGTTTGACGACATCCTAGAGGCAGTTGTAGTTGCATTTGTATCTACTAGGTGTTAAAATCTCTTCCTTCAAATTTCTCAATGAGACTTAACTTCTCCATTTTATTAACAATAGACGTGTCATTTTCTACTGATAATACACCCACTAAGATATATGTGTGTGTGTGTGTGTAATGTGTGCGTGCGGATATGTGTGTGATGTGTGCGTGCGTGTGCTTGTGAGTGTATATGTAATATATGTGTGTGTGTGTATATAATAATACATTTACATGGCCATTATTTTCATAACAAAAAATTAGAACCATACAAACAATAAGATTTTGTTGTCAAAGTCTTTAGCAAGCATTGAAAAAATAATATTTAATTACTTTTTCCTACTTTGTTTCAAATATTAATACTTTGACACTATATTTCCATTGGACTCCAGTATCAATAATTTGATATGCCAATACTTGACTATACTATTTGACGCACGTACTATGAAATTGACCGAACAAAAAAACATTACCCAGATCTTAAAATCGTGATGTCCAAGCATAAGAAGATGATCGACCAATCACAGTCTTGTACAGGTTTAGCTGATGATAGCAATTTTCAGGCTTCATTATCATATCTGACAGTATACGCCTATGCGAGACCTCGATAACTATCATTCACTGTTATGTCTGTGGGCATTAGAGACAGATAAAATGTTGATGTTGAGATTAGACTTTGATGCCAATAGAAAATGAGAAAGCGAGCTTTATCTTCAGAGTAATCTACATTTAACATGGATTGAGGATGCACGCGGCTGGGCTCTTTCTCATTTGTCACCTACACGTATATCATGCTACGAAATGAGATATACAAGATGGTGGTTATACTTGATTACAAATGTATAGAATGCATTAGATTGGCATAGAAATGCACACCCTTAGAACTGTCATCTCCAGAACCAGTCAAAAGAAAATATATGAATCTTGGCAACGATTTTGCTTCATCACAACCACAAAATTAAAGATGGCTCTGATATCAAATGAAAAACAAAGATGGAGTTTCATAATATAATATACATTATATTCCTTTCCAACTAAGATCGCCATACAAATATATAGGCTATGGAATCTCCTTAACAAAGATGGAGTGTCATAATATAATAGTACACTATATTCCTTTCCAACTAAGATCACCATACAAATATATAGGCTATGGAATCTCCTTAACATAAGGAGTCAAGCCTAAACAAACTTCTAACAAAACCTATGCTTAGTTTGATATGTGAAATAAACTAACAAAATAGGTGAATTGTGATTTCACTTTAACTGTGAATAATCTTCTTTCATTCCTTTTAAGATTTATTGTGTTCCTAACATACATAGAAGGATGAAATATTGCAACAGGAGGCTATTATGATTTAATTAACTTCCAACATTAATAGTCCAAATTAGAATAACACTTTATAAAGTGACTATTGATCTAACAACTATCAAAACACAAAGAAGAAATTACACTTAGCTAATTCTATAAGGATATGAATGCAGGAACATGTTGATTTGGAACTGGAAATGCTTTGTTACTGAGACTGGCACCTGAAATTGCACTTGGTCAAAACCGTACTAGGTCAAAAATCATTTGTACGGTCTCGACCCTTCTATATGGTTTTGGACCTGCTTAAATTTGGATCCTACAACTTTATGTGTGTGTTTCCTACCTAGAAATGAGTGTCGCTCTCTATCGGCCTTCTTCACTCAACTTCATAATGACTTTGTTACTTTGATCAAACGCTCATAGTGTAAGATAGAGTTACAAAACAAAGTTAGTTGGGTTGTGTGAACCCTTGTGCACCATCGACATCGCCACTACTTTGAAGAGAGCTCAAATTGCACATCATTCTCTTAGCATGTGATATCTACCACATAGTGATCAAATTTGACAATTGTGCTTTGAGAATACTTCAACTTGAGTTTCACACTTGTTTGAATACTTGGGCAGGGTCACTTTGCATGTATGTGGAGAGAAGATGGAGACTCTTTGACATGGAAGGAAACTTTAGACCTATAGAGGGTGCTACCCTAATGGATTTGCATCAGTTACTTCATTTTTTAGGGAGCAGAGAGCATATTTTGTGTTTGCTTTAACTCGAGGAGAACATAAAGTGTTAAGACCTTATTTAATGAACTTTAAATTTATGTAAGGACATTGTTGATCAAATAAGTATAATAGTGTTCAAGAAAGATCTAGCTAAATAAGTACAAGCAAGAGTAAAAGATAGGAGATAAATACGACTCATCTTGTAACTGTAGGTCTGGAATGATGAATAAGTTGGAAAGAAAAATTATGGACTATGTAAGCTCTATTTTTTATTCTGGAATGTGAAGATCTCGAGGATAAAAGTGCCTGGAATGAGATAGAGCCACCTGGGCACTATCATCTATTTTGGGCATTGGTATCTGTAGGATAGTTGTGATCCTGGTTCTTCATGTGCCACTTATTGTTACTTTTATTTCATTGTAGATCATGTCATGTTCACTGCACTTCTACTCTGTCACACCCGTACCTGTAAAATAAACCCTAACTACTTACACTATGCTCAAGTGCACATTAGATGAATAAAAATATACACATACTTGATTCAGGCTAACCTCGACGGTCACCCCAATGTGATTGTCACTAAGTGCTGCACTACATTTCAAACTCAATGTAGTTCTAGTGTGTGTGTGTGATTGGAATAGTGTTCCTTAAGCTATGATGCCCCAATGTCAATCACACAAAGAATAACAGATTACAACTACTTTTTCCCAATGCAAAATGTGTGGTATGGAAATCAGAATAGACCCTCATGTGCAATGAACTATGTAGTCCCAAAATACAGTCCTTGGTATAGTAGATAGAAAATATTAGCTCCTTATAGATGTATATGCATCTTAAATGTTTGTCCCCAATGAGGTTAAATAAGGCATGTATATATATGATTCATTCACTTAAGTTTCATAATTAACAAGTGAAAAGGTGGCCTAGGGTAGTAAATAAAGACATGAGAGATGTAACATCTAAAAATTTAGAAAAAGGAAGGAGGACAGAAGCATATAGAGGGGATAGTAGTGCCCAAATGCTCTTGTCCCTAATGGGTGGTTCTATATAGCATTCCAGAAAGATGAGATGGTGGAATTAGAGTTGAATAGTATGCCGGTTAGTGTGCAAAATTGTAAGGTGTAAATCCATAAAATACAATTAACAAAGATAAGAAGGATAAAATCAACATCGAAGCAAAACAAGTGTTGTTAATGACTAATTCTATTACTTAGGAATAATGCATATAAATGAAATATCTAGAGGGTAGATGTACATAGTAAGTATGTGATTTAGTGACTACATTTGCCCCCACTTTATGTTAGTGAATAACGATTCAGTAGCACAAAGTAGAAAAGAAAAATGTACCTTGGGGAGTCGAAAGAAGTGTTTAAGGTAGTTTTTAGGTTAGTGTTATCAAATGTAGAAAGTACCTAAAACTCAAAATGAGCAGGGTTTACCGATACCTGCATCGACAACTGTAATGCTAGGATGATGGAATGTGGACAATGTTGTAGACACTAAATCACACACTTTGGGTATTATTTGGTCCCGGTCTCATACTACTATTCATATGGTTTTTAAGTGAGGAAAGTACTAATTAACCCGTGTCCTTTGGCCACTTTACTTTACTCATTGTCGTCACTGCCGACCTCCCGCATGTACTCGCTTAGTCACTTCTGACAGTTTACATCATCTTATCCCTGACTGGGGTGCTGCAGCTGCCCTGGTCCCATTTGGGGCGCCTTGATCCTTTTCTTACTTTACCTCCATCTTTTGGGCACTTTCTAACCATTTGAGCTTTCCATATTTTTAATGGTCGGGCTTTTCAAAGTTAATTACGAAATAAGAATAAGATAACCATATAAATATAAAGTTATGAGACCTTAATGAGGGACCAAGCACTAGGAACTACTATCACCACCTAAGGTTGCATCCATAAAAGGCTCCATTTGCATTTATCTAGTTCCATCACAAGGGACAAGACTAGTTCATCTGCATCACACTGCATAGGAGGGAAGTTTATTCTATTCCATCCACCATCTATTACATTTCTACATCTAGTTATTGCTCGCTACTTCACAAAGTGTGACTGACATAAGAGCACCTAGGGCACAATTTACACACACACATCTATAACTACATTTGGGTCTTAAATGTAGTGTAACACTTAGTTATAATACCACCATTGTGGTTGCTAAGGATAGTCTGACCCCTTCGTATGCATCTTTCTTTTTTAGGGTTTTGATGCTTGGCTTGGGGTTTTGCAAGTCTCTTCTTTATCATTGATTACCAGCGGCATCTGACATAGTTCAACGAAATACACGTGACAGGGAGCAAGGCTTCGCATCACTTAGCAACCCTGTAAATTTGGTTTTTTGGACCTCCTGGACGGACCAGTGCGCCCCAGGTGCCTTCATCCCTCTCTAGGTGCCCCAGTCTACTTAGATAGCTCAAATATGCACTTTTCGGGGCCTCGACACATTCGTTCCTACATTTTGGTCATCTAATCTTTTCTGTGACACAATCTTGAACAATCGTCGAATCAACTAAGCTCTTTTTAACCCTTCTCTGCACATTAGGGTTCATATTTTATCTACTTAGTTGCTTGGGTCACTTTCTTTATTTATTTAGCCATCATTTAGTACTTTGCATAGCATTTAGATTAAAATAAATTAGGTCCCATCATATTTCCATTTTAGTTTAATCAAATGTAAGGATGCTCCTCCTTTCACTAAGTGAGAAGATCTGCAAGTAAAGACAACTAAATGAGATACATTAGATAGATAAGATAACGATATTCTCAAAAAAGGTCGATCCCAGGAATCCAAAAGGACTTCTTTGAAGGGTGTCAACTCATTGATATAATTAAGTTGATTTGATAAAGATAATATAAATGATAAAAGACAATACAACTAGAATTCAAGATGGATAGGGAAGTCTTGTTTAGCTTTATAGGTAGCCCCGGTTAGGGATGTGGCGAGCTTGAAGTCTTCAAAGTAATTGTACCAATACTGCTCGGTTGCTTCATGTATTTCGTTAAGGATCTCAAATTATTCTTCAATATCCTTGAAGGTTGGTGTAAATGTGATGGTGCATAAGGTAAGCTCATGGAGGATGTTGAACTGCTCCCACACGAACAGTTATTAGACAATCGGAAGATTGTAAATGCTAGTAATGGGATGGGAGATACCTGGAATAGTCATCTACAACACATACATGTTTGTAAAAAAGTGCTTAAACTAAAACAGATTGACAAGAGATAGTCAAGATATAGTAACTAATAAAACTAATAACTTTGATAGGGATCGCTGACAATTCACAGGAATCGTGGGCGATTTGGCAGGATTGTCGATGATTGTTGCAAAGAGTTGATATTTTGACAAAAGAATATACTGAAAAAGAACACAGACTGAGATGAATGATTTATGATGTTTTTAGATATGAAAGAGATTTGAAATGGAAAAAATTAAGAACTGCGTACCTTTGACGAAAAAATAAGATTGATAAGGTGGCAAAGACTTTTTCAAAATCGATGTGCTTCTAGAGTGAAAACAAGGGTGATGGAGGTGCAAAGTTGTCAGTATGGATGTCATCTAGATGCTTGTAATGACAGAGCTTTGATGCAATGCTTGAAGATTTCTGAAATGACGTAGTTTTACTATCAAGTTTGAAGATCCCTGAAACAGGAGCTCTAAGTTTCTATTTATAATCGTCAATGATTCAGTTAGAGTCATTGAAGATCTGAGAAATGTGGAGAAACCCATTTGGAAATAGTTTCAACCACTTCTAAAATAGGGGTTTTGGGTATGGGGGTGAGGGGAAATGGTTAGGGAAGAGCGTAGGCGGAGTTAAAAGAGTTAGATGGCTAGGATAAAAAGGGTTAGGATAGGTTACAAGTGGTTAGGAGGTTTTAGGGAGGCTAAGGTAAGTAAGGGTAGGTAAATAAGGTTTATGAGGGGTAAAAATGTAGTTTTATGAGGGTGATGGAAGTGGTTTAAGTTATGAATAAAAAGGTATGTTTAATAATCTAATGTGTGTGGGGTGTAGGCGGGTCACGTAGGGTGACGAAAACTCAATGTCTACGTTTGCCCATTTTTGTCAAGTGGTTTGTGATGGAAAAATTGTTGGACAAAGATGAGTGAGATGGTTTGAATTGTGCTTAGATAGGTGGCCCCCCTCAAACTGGTGGTGATTGCGACAAAGTGCAGTAATCACCAATTTGAAAGAATTTTGTTAAATGAGATAAAATTATATGACGCTTGTGTTTTGCTTTGAGCTACCCCAAAACTAGGCATGAAAACAAGATTGCCTCAAAGGTGGATTTATGCTACCATAGAGTCAAATGATGGGGGAACCAAAGGGTTCGTAACCTATGGATGTATGACTCACAAGAAGTAAAGGCGAGAGACATGATCCTAACTAGGTGTGATATCCATGACAGTGTTGCCACAAAGGTGGGATTTTAAAACCAAGAAGTCAAGTGATAGGGGAACCAACATTTCATGTCCTATGGACGTATGACTTGTAGGTACTAAGGCTACAAAAATCTAAGGTGGATCTTGGTAAGGGCAGGCTTTGACTGATTGAGTTGCAAGATCGAGGTATGCTTTGATTAATTGGTTGTTGTTGGTTTTACAAGGGGCCTGGAGCCCTAAAAAGGAGGTAAGTAAAATAAAATGTATAATTTTGGCAAGGAACAATGAGAATGATGGCTTGATTAGGTCAAAGGACCAAAAAATTGATGTTGCCACAAAGGTGGTCTTACATAACCGAAAAGTCAAGTGATAGTGGAACCAATGGGTTCTTAACCTATATACATATTACTTTATAGGATGTGGTGGGAAAATGTTCCCAGGAAGCTTATAGAATCCACGATGTATCGAGAAAAACAAGATCGGTATGAAAGTTGTTGCCAAAAATGTGGGATTATGTGGCCGAGAAGTCAAGTGATAGGGAAACTAATGTGTTCGTGTCCTATAAACATATGACTTAATAGAGGCAACAAAAAAGGGTCCAAAAAGAGGACTCAATAGGGGTCTTGGTGGTGAGTTGGGGAGCAATGTGAGTGTTTATTTGATGAACATTCAATTTATAGGATAGTGATGTATAGATGAGGCTCCTTTAAAGCCCTTTTTTATGATGATGTATAGATGTATGAGGCCTTTTAGAGCTTTTGACTATGTGTGTGTGTGTGTGTGTGTGTGCGTGTGTGTGCATGCGTGCGTGATGTGATTTTGTCATTTGATTTATATGTTGATGATTTGATTTGTTGTCAATGTTACTCATGCTTTGATGTTTATGGTATGATGATGTTGATGTGAGAATATTAAAACGATGTTTTATGTATATGTTTGATGTTAATATGATAGTGATTATTTACAATGGAATTACTTTATATGTTTGTTTTCGAAATCTATTTGATGTATATTTGACACGATGGTAAAATGTAGAATAATAACAATGCACTTTGCGGCCTTGTAACAAACTTTAACACATAACTATCAATAAGTAGTCACATGTAGGATCTTGGATACAAATGGAAGTGAATTTGTATACCTTCCTAAAACATGGGAATGGTTGATATATGTAGTTTGTATGGGAGAGCAGGTTCTCCTTTTTGATGGATTTATAGGCTCATGCCCCAACTATATTTTACTAATGCAAACTGATCAATGCGGGAAGTTTTCTTTTGATGGGAACGTTGATCGATGTGGGAAGCTTTCTTATGATGCTTTTTGATAATTTGACTTTTTGAAGGTTGATCGATGTGGGAAGCCTTTTTATAATGACAAGGGTAGCCATCCTTTGAGGGAGTGGTCTATAATTTTGATTTTTAATTTTTGAATAGTTGTCCTTCAAGGGATTGGTCTATATTTTGATAGGTAGTTGTCCTTGGAGGAATTGGTCTATTTTTGGAAATATGATAAATAGCCATCCTTCGAAGGATTAGTCTATATTATGTGCATCCGTAGATATTCTTGCTTTTTATTTTTATGCCGAGGGCATGCCTAGTAGACCATTTTGATGAGGGTAAAAGATGTGTGCATAGACTACACATGTGTATCCCATTTAACATGTTTTCATTCGGTATATGAAAGGTAAATGGATGTAATGATTGTGGGGTTCCATCTGACGAGGAACTCTTCCATGTAAAATATGTGATGAACAGAGACGTGGTACTCATCTTTAAGGTTTTATTTATAAGATAGTGACGGTAGACCACATAGTTTCAAATCATTACAGTGCTAAAATGATAGGTTGGTGATGGAATGAGATCTTTGTTTTGACTAATCTCATGATGGTAGATATCTTAACAGTAGAAAGGCCACAAATGCAAGGCATTCAAAAGTTACTTTTCATGTGTACCATCAAGGGAGGCTAAGTAATAAGCTCCTGACCCATATTTGTGAGTGATGAGATATCGATCGATCGAGTTACGGGAAAAATTTCCATGTTTACGCCTTTCCAGAGTAGTGACATTATGATTTTTTTTAGGACGAGATCAAAAATATTGAAGTTACATTCTTTGAGATGTTTGTTATACATGCTCTTGATAAATATAATGATGTTCGAGAGATGATATGTGACGTTCATTTAACAATTCAAGTTGTGTTAGACATTCTTGAGGATAATCCTCATCAGAGATGAAGTCTATAAGGGATATACGTAGTGACAGGATTTGAACTTCAAGGGGTAAGACTGTCTCGGAGCCATAGACTAAGAAAATGGGGTAGCACCTGTAGGAGTATGGATGCTAGTTCGATAGGCCCAGAGGGAAAACTAGATTTGGAGATGCCAATTCTTTCCTGCTTAGTCAATGGTTTTCATGAGGATTTTGTTAAGTGTTTTGTTAGAAGCTTCAACTTGTCCATTTTCTTGTGGATAATGAGGAGATGAAAAACTTCGTTTGATGTTGAAAGTGTCACATTATTTCTTAACTTCTTTATTTTTGAAAGAATTTCCATTGTCTGTGATTATTTTGTGAGGGATACCGAAGTAACATATGATATATTGATAAATGAAGTCGACGATTTTATGTGCTTCAGTAGAGACAGGGGGGATGTAATTTACTCATTTAGTGAAATAGTCAGTAGTTGTGATGATAAAGTGGTGTCATTGTGATGAATGAGGGTTGATGAGACCAATGAAGTCGATTCCCCACTGTGAAAAAGGCCATAGATCTTGAGCGGGTTGTAGAGCCTGACTTGGAATGTGAGTGATATTGGAATGTTGTTGACATTTAATACATTTCTTAATGTATGCACAACTATCTTGGTTAAGAGTAGGTCAGTAATAGCCCATCTGCATAACGCGTTTGGTGATAGCCATACCACATATGTTGTCATGGAATTCTTGGATGGATTTAGTGGATTCATGGGATTTAAGACATCGTAACAAGAGGCCGTCAAATCTACGTTTGTATAAAAAACTACCTATGATGACATATTGGGTAGCACGTTGAAGAAAATATTGCTTAACATTCTTAGATAGGTCAGAGGGAATTTTAAATTCTGAGAGATAGTCGTAACTTTATGTGTACTAGAGGTCTATTGGATTGTGTTCAATGAGAATGATAGAAAGGAGTTCATTGTTTTGGGATGGTTAATCAAGTCTATGCACAACAACAAACAATTCGGAATCGTCGGTCGATAGCGGGATTAGTGATGCAAGGGAAGCCATGGTGTCCGTGAATTTGTTAGAAGATCATGGAACTATTTGGATGGTGTAACAGTCAAAGGATTCAAAGAGAAATTCAACAAAGCTTTTATATTTTTGTAGAATTTTGTTTTTGCATTGATAAATTCCTTTGATTTTATTGATGACGAGTTAAGAGTCTTTAAAGATGTCTAAGATTTGAACATTGAGCATAACAACATTTTGGAGACCTGTGATAAGAGCTTTGTATTCCACCATGTTGTTAGTGCATTTGAATTTTAATTTGAAGGATAAAGGGATAGGAGTCCACCGGGGAGGTATGATAATGATACCGACACCCCCTTTGTTGACACTTAGATCCATTGAAGAAAGGTTTCATTTTTATGGGAGTGTATTATTGATTGGTAGTGTTGACGGATTCATCTGGGAATTGTTCATGAGGTAATTGATTATCAGGAAGAGGGGCTTCAATGAGCTGGCCAGTGATGTATTTTCCCTTAATAGATTTTTGAGAGATGAAACTCAGTCATGAGCATGAGCCATCGTGTGATACAGTCATTGTGATATGGTTTAGAGTGCATGTCTTTAAGGGGATTAAAGATGGTGACAATGTACATTTTGTGATTAAGTAGATAATGATGAAGTTGCAAAGTTGCAAAGTAAAAGGCACAATATAACTTTTATGCTTTGATATAACAAATCTCGTAGTCATGAAGAGTGTGACTTATATAATAAATAACCTATTCATGACCTTTCTTGTCTTAGTGTGCTATCATAACACTTAAGGCATGATTAATAGAGAATATGTATAAATAGAAGGACTCCCGCTCACGTGGAGGTGTAAGGAAAAGTGGTGATAAGAGGTATTGTTTGAGGTCTTGGAAGGCCTTTTGACAATCATGATCCCATTTGAAGTGGACATCCTTTCGAAGAAGATGGTGGAATGATTGACAATGATCTGGAAGTTGTGAGATGAAACAATGGACCGATTGAAGTCTAGCTTGAAGGCTGAAAAGTTGTTTGAGGTTCGATGGAGGAGGCCCATCTCAATGATAGCTTTTATCTTGGTGGGGTCTACTTTAATACCTCTGATAGAAACAATGAAGCCTAGAAGCTTATCGGTGAGAACATTAAATAAACACTTAGTAAGGTTAAGGAAAAGGAAATATTGGATTAGTCAAGGAAAGATTATGTCAAGGAAAATGAGATGGTCCCTACGTACATGTTGATAGGAAGATACAGAGTGTCTAGGGTTTTGTGGAGAGCATTCTTGCAAGATGGGTGTATTTGAAGCAATTGAAGCACGGAGACTTGTAAGACCTTATTAGCCATGAGAGAAGAAAAATGAGGATCTAAGAGTGTTCAAAAGATGGGCTCACCAAATGATTTTAAAAATATTGGAATTTGTAAAACCCTAATTGTAGAGTCACAATGCAATGATAAACAATGAAGTATAGATCTGACCTAAGCAATAAGAAAATGGAAATTAGAACCCCAAGTGCAAGAGAAGAGAATAAAAGAACTCTGCAACATAGAGGGGGCATAGAAAAGCAAGGTGAGGAAGTTTTCAAAGCCACGGAGAAAACCGTGAAATATGCACATCCGCATGATAATGATCAAAGGCCGTGAAACACTGTAAAGCCACAAAATGAAAAAAATCTACAGGAGTCTTCAAAGTCATGCCTAATTTGAAATTCAAATGCCAACCACTCTACCAACCAGAATTAATGAAGTATGGGCATCATTCTTTGCGACTTACTATGGCATATGATATAAGCCATGTCAGGAACCTACACCTTCCTACAAGCATCAATGGTGATCAGTCCTTGGTGGTTGAATCCATCATTTTGGCACCTCTCAACACAATAAATTGGAAACCCGTGGAACACTGGTATAGTGTTTCATGGCTATCAACCTTAGTCACATTTCAATTCTATTTCCTTTTCCGCATAGTGCCTTATATCAATGCCTCTTTACAACGTGGCTTCTATTTGGCATAGTTCACCCTTGATTCCGCATAATTGACAAACTTTGTAGGATACTATGTATTATGGGTCCATGTGACATTATGTTTCTAAGCCACGAAGAAATAAGCTTCTCATTTCTTCACTATGTGGATTAGTCCTTAGCTGATTTTCCAACCTTTTGTGGGCCTAAAACCCGTAGTGCTATGACTTTCACCTGACCTGCGAAAGATTGATTGATGTCGTGAAGGTCTATCCACATATAAATTCCTCCTAATTCCCAAACTAATGATCCCTTATTTCACAGGTTAGGAGAACCCGTGGAACACTAAGTTCATATACTGTGTGGATGACTAATTTAGTCTCTCACGATTTTCTTAGAGAAAAAATGGCTAAGTTCATTTTTGACGGGTTACTCAATATTACAAGAGGGGTGATTTTGGAAAACACTAATTCTATTGGGTCTCTCCCTCTTAGGACTTCTAGATCTTCTATTACACATGTTACTTATAGTGGGTATCTCCCTCCCAAGCCTCATGTTAGGTATTTTATTACATGTTTCTTTTAGTGGATTTCTTACTCCTAGGCCTTTTGTTAGGTCTTTCATTACACATGCTACTTCTAGTGGGTCTCTCCCTCATATGCCTCTTGTTAGGTATTCTATTGCACATACCACTTCTAGTGTGTCTCACCCTTCTAGGACTCCTACTAGGTATTATATTGAACATGATACTTCTAGTGGGTCTTACCCTCATAGGCCTCCTCTTAGGTATTATATTACACATGGTACTTTTAATGGGTCTCTCCCTCTTTTCCCTTTGTCTATATATCTTATTACACATAATATGAATCCTATATAGGTTACACGACCTTAACTTTCTAGGTATTATCCATCTCTTACTACAAATGTGACACATTTGATTCCCAAGCCTAATTTATCTCATGGGTTTGCCCCATTTCCTAATGAGGCCCTCATCGAGAAGATCTTATGCTACCTTGTTTTTGTACATAGATAATTCCAAAAAATACAAAAACATTCAAATACTCATATAACATAATAACATTCAAATATTTTCAAAAACACATAAGTGGGAGCTACATGCGACTTGATTTGCTAGCTTGTTACTTTACATATGTTGTTTGTCATATTGGTTTTATGAAGATATTTTTCTATATCCACTCTTTACACACATGCATTCACAAGGTATGTTGAGCTTGATGTAGGGCATATACAAATTGATATATGTTGACAGATGTTATCGTATACCCTTTCCAGTTGACTTGAATCTTCTAGGGAAATCTCCCACACTATACATGTGCTTTTCTTTTATTATAATTACTTTCACTTCCTCATTATGCTCAATTACTTATATTTTGTATATATGTTATCTTTTAGACCAATAGGACTAACATGTGTCTTGTGTAGTGTTATCTTATCTTGCTCTATGTGCCTCATGTCTACTATTTGTTATTTACTTTCACTTGCTTGATTGTTTGCTTATATGTATGTGGCATATGACCTTTTTTATGTTTTTTAGTGACACCTTCATTGTGGCTTGTATAGCCTCTTGCTTATGATTTTTTTGTGACACCTTTATGTCCTATTTTTGTTGCCTCTTGGGTATTTTACAAGACTAACATCTATGTCATTACTCGTGTACTTGTTAGATTACTTGTATACTTTTTTAATCTACATTTTTTACTACTATACGTGATTTCTTATGTGATTATTATTTCTTGTTTTATTATTGTCTTTTGTGCACTATGGTCTCCACCATGTGCACCCCCTTGGAGGAACAAGATCCTAATCGTGGCCACCATGAAAACCTTCAAAACAAATTATCAGAATTTTTCAACATGGGTAGACATCATTTCTTTCGATTCATGTGATCTATTGGTATATATCATTTGCTTCAAAAGAGGGGCATTCATTATGGTATATTACATATTTATGGATGACACAAACAAATTACATGACTCAGATACATATTTATAAATGGTACAAATTCCTATAAAATAGGAACAAATACAAAACATGGATAAAATTCACACTAATACAAAAATTTCCACTATGGATAGGATCATGGTATGTTACGGCCCTTACCAGATGTTTCCATCTTGGGGGAAATTCATAGAAAATTTTAGCATTCTCAGATTCTTATAGGTATTTACAAACTTCTAGTACAAATTTAGATATAGATGACACACTTTAAAACAAGATATAGGGGACATGAATTCTTTATTCTTTATTCATCGTATCACTCATACACATTTGGAGATACATGGTTTGGGTTCATGGGCCTTCTTCTCCTTTACATTATTCAACATTTGAATTATCATACTCATATTATAACACTTGGTGGGGGTATGAGCCACCCATTCCATTTCAACTTTATGTTATTACAAAATTGGGTCTAGATCTATATATAGTGGCGTCGTTTATGGGGTAGGAGGATATCAAAGTGGATAGATAATGTGTATGATGTTATTCCTTACTCTCTTTCTTTGTGTGGGAAGATATTAGAGGGGCTACATACTTTTTACACCACTCTTCCATATTTGTGGGGTTCTTTCAGAAAAATGTCATATAGTACCTCTTCTTGATGTTGGGTCACACACACTCAGCTCGTATCTTACTTCAGTTTCCTTTGAAAAAATTGAGGACTGGTCATCCCTTATCCTCCAATAGCTCAACATAAGATATAAGTCAAAAGCACAACAATAATGAGATCCCCTTCCCCCACAAAGTAAACAAGTGTATTCCTTTCAAGATTTTCCTCACTTTATTTACTATGAAAATTTCATTTGTTAAAAGTTACATACATAATTTACATTTCAATTTATTTTATGGTAATTAGTGTTTTGTGAAGTCTACTACGAGTATTTAGTGTTTTTTATTTGTTATGGGTCAACTAAAGTGGTTTTAATGTGTGTGAATCCTAACAACATATAGTGAAGATGATTTATAGACCAATGATGGGAAAGTGACATTATAAGGCTCTATCATTTGGTAGGATGAAACCATACAAAGTAAGACTAACTCGTAATATGGTCTGAAAAGATCTATAGAGTTCTATACAAGATCATTTTCCAGCTATAGTATTAGGAAAATCATATTTAGGTTTAGATCATACATTGCATCTAGTTGACACACCCAAATCTATTTTGTATCTTCTCTATACAACTAGTTCTTCATACCTTGTTGTGTTTTAAATTATCATTTCATCATTATATCATCATTTACTATATTAATAACTATATTATGGATTTTATGGCTAATGTGGATGAATTTATTTAAAATATTCTACCTATAATATATTTTACATCCTCGCATGCAATATTTTTGAGGTGTAAATAAGTTATTCATCTAAAGTTGTCTTAATGACGAGATAAGGTTTGAAGTTTGGAGATAATGTTGGCATTGTTCTTCATCAAGTTCAATTATAAGATGTTGATCATAAAATTTTTACAATATGACATTGGTTAGATGATGACAAAAACTGTTAGGCATACCCATGTGATATTAGACAATGCTTTGCAATCTAGATTGAAGACTTTGTATGTATTGTAGATACAAGTAACAATCACGACTCTTTTTAGAAGATGATATTTATACAAAAATGAGAGTAAAAGAAATGTGTGTGTGATGTGTATTGAGAGTATGTGTAATATAGTATAGAGAGTGGATAATGTGAAATATGTATATGTATTTATGTATATTACAGGGTAGATATATGAGAAAACTAAAGTGTTATGGTGGATTTAGAGAGTATATGTATTCATTATGACTATCATCTAAAAAATGTATTAAATATTGATATGTATATTAATAAAGTGGAGTTTTTTAGGGAATTTTGTGTCTCTAAAGTGTCTTTCCTTAATTGATATTATATTATACATATTGAATTCATAAGCCTGTTAAAAAAATAGTTACATTTGTGTTATCTATCTATAAATATTAATCTATGTAGCATCAACTATAATCAAAATAAAATAATGTAATAAACTAGCAATAGTGCATAGTTTATGTCAATAAGATCTTACTTGTATAGGTAACATGATGTCCCCAACTAGGTTATATGTTGTTCATCAAATACTTTAACTATTTTCATCATGCCAACTAAGCGAGTAAGAAGTTTCTTAATGCATAGGTTTTGCTAAATTTGTTATAAATCAAAATACTATGTGTCTATTGTGTATTGAATTGGTCATGAATGAATAACTGCTTATCAAGAGTGTCGTTGTTGTTAGGGATATCTAAATCATCAAAGTTAAGCACCAAACTAATTAGAAGTGTATTCATAATCATGCCAAGAATATCTGTCATAGGGTGAGGTTCAACTATGCAATACCTAGGAGGAGGGGCAAAATGATATGTCATATGTAACTCGTCACTCTCTTAGTCCTCGTTGTGATTAGGAAGAGGATCGATAAATACTTTGAGAATTGAATTAGGTTAGGGAACTATTGTATTTGTAGGTTTTATAAATCTTCCACTCAAATAATATGATTATTGATAAGGCCCTGAATCTCACGTTGTAAATTCAAACACCTATCATTTGTAGGTCCAATGAAATGGTGATAATTGTAATATGTTTTGTTATAAAATTTTGGCAGTTGTGACCTGTTCTCATCAAATTTGAAAATTAGAGGTAGAGTTATAAGATTGTATTGAAGTAGTTTTTATAGCACTTTATAAGGAGGTTCTCCCAATGTCATCCACTTCCTTTATGTGGGAGATGAGAGGACAAGTGGTATAGTGGATTTTACCACATTAATAGTCTTAGTAATTTTCTTCTTAGTTTTTCTTTGAATGGTTGCTTTTTTTGAAACTTAGTCCCAAAATATGTGGGTCCATTAGTATCATATTTTAACATGTTGGTTCCAAGGAGTTTGGTATCATAATCTTTGATTGTTTATCATAAGTTTTCAAAGAGATGTGAAGTTGTAAAACATTTATTTTTGCTTAAGGTATGGTGTTAAAATAGAAATGAAAACCTCTCATAACTCAATGTCATCAATTTGTTTTGGTCTTTGAGAGAGTAACCTCTTAAAGTATAACACATAGTCTATGATATTCTCATTAGAGCCTTGTTTGACTTATGTAATTTACATAAATGAAACCCTTTGATGGATTTAGATAGGTAATCGAGCTAAAAAATTGTTAGCTAATGGTTAAAATGCATGTACAAACCCTTGTGGAAGTGTGCAAAAATAATCTACTAGATACTCCTTGTGACCTCATAGAAAGAACTTGGTTAATAATGTGTCATTAATTTTTTAGTCCATATATGATGTAATAAAGGATTGAAGATGGTGTTTGTGATATGCATTTTCATCACATGCTCTCACGACCTAGTGGATTGTTTAACAAACCAATGAAAGATGTGGTAATATGGAATTGATTAAAACCTTGTTTTAAGACATTGAACCAAATTTGTATGTATTAGAAGTGTTGATGCCACATATCCATATTAGGATTGGTAACAATAAGTAAAGAAGAATTTAAATATATGGCATCAAGAAGTAAATCAAGTTGTGAAGGGGCTATATAATTTGTAGGAATAGGAACATTGATCTTGGGAATAGCTTATGATTCCCCCATGGTAGGAACACTAGGTATAAGAAACACTTATGTGGATGCATAGGTAACAACTGGATTGAGATTTAATTCAAATGTCTTTGATGGGATTTGAGCAACACTGCTAACACTCCATCAAAAGTGTTAGGTTTTACTTAGGCACTTTAATAAATTGAGTAATGACATCTCTAGGGGTACATTGTTGGGTCACTGTTTGTTGTTCCTAATGGTATCATAATGGTCACCATGTGGATTACCCTCATAAACAGACTTGGTCTTAATAATAATAATAGTATTTTCATGTATATTTGTGGCATCACCATGAATATGACTAGTGTTTGTGACATTTATAACAATAGAAGAAGAAATGTTAACAAAAATGTATTCATCATTATTTTAGCACAATATGGGACTAAGGGTATTTAGACGTAATCAATATTAGAACCACTTAATATAAAATTTATTCTAGTTACTTTGAGTGATCTAGTTTGGTTAGGTGGCATAAAATATTTTTCATCAATGTATACACAAGTGTGGAAGGGTTTAGAAACCCTAGAATTATAAAAATTATACTTTACATCTGAAACCTTAAGGATGAAAAATAAAACCCCTGCCTACGTAATTTTGAAAGAAGGATCAAGCTCACTAAAATGTAATAGAGATATCAGGGTTTAGTATAATCTAACCTATTACTAAATATAATAATTCAAAACTAAGAAAGAGTAGTTTTAAATACTCTTAAATCATTTTGAATGTTTGGTAATTAGCTTTTAAGCTAATAGATATGCCAAAGGATAACTAGGGTTAAGAGATGAACAATGATACCATGTCCATAATGTGTGGCTAAGAGATCATAATGTACATAGAGGTGGATTATACCATCATCAAGTTGTTGAAAAAATATAGGATAATGTGTAGGAAATCTAAATGGGTTTATGGGGGTCAAATAGTACTATTGTTTATGTTATGAACCTATCGTGGGTGCCTTATCACTTGCTCACCCTGGTTTGTGTGAATTTGTCTCTATCTAACATGCCAATTTTTGTAATTGGATTTGCATAACGAATGTGTCTATATTAGATTTGGGCATAATCTCACTTGAAACCATAGTTTATTGTGTTTTGACGTAAAAAGGGCTTAGTATACATTTAGATTTGACTGCCTCGCCACACCTTTGTTGATGTTTTAATTTTTACACCACATGCCACTAATTTTAAGAGGGATCAAGCCTACATGATTCCCTTGAATTATATTATGATACATGTGTCATATAATGAACATAAATGGAGACCTTGATCCAACCCTCACACTTATTAATAAACACTTGATACTCTAGCTTTGGTTCACAGTTGATCGAGGGTAGTAATATGGATATCTTCATAAATTTAGTAGTGTGTTGTTGTGATAATGCTTTAAGGGATATAATGCTTTAATGTTCTCCTATTTTATCTACTTAGAGTGAGTGTGATAAACGATCCCTAGATTCCCCTAATAGTTTAGGGTAGATGTGTTTATATAAGTGACCTTATAAATGATCTCATGTATAATTGACCCAAAATTATTTCCTAAGCTAACCACAAAAAGTGCCCAAATGATAATATAACAATTAGGATATCAGGATAGGTTCATGGCATGTGAACAATACTAAAAATGGTATTGATTTCACTTTTTTAGGTGATTAATCTCACCCTTTTAAAGCTTTTAGAACGCTTCTTAAATAAACATGCATAAAAAGGATGAATTACAGTTACATGAGTCTATTCTTATTTAATTAACTTCCAACATTAATTTCCCAAATTAGAATAACACTTTACAAAGTGACTATTGACCTAACAACTATCAAAACACAAAGGAGAGATTGCACTTAGTTAATTATGTGGGGATTTGGAAGAGTCTGAGTGATATGAATATAGGAATAGGTTGATATGGAATTGAAAATGCTTCGTTGTAGGAACTAGCGCCTGAGATTGGATCTGGTCAAAACCATATAAATAGGTCAAGACCGCATGTACGGTTCTGAGCTTACTGTATGGTCTTGGCCCTGCTTGAATTTTAGGCCTGCAACTTCCTAATTACTTTTCCTACCTAGAAATGACTGTCATTGTACGTTGGTCTTCTTTACTCACCTTTAGAATGGCTATGTAAACTCTGATCAAACCCTCATAGTGCAAGATGGAGATCTTGTAAAACAAATCTAGGTGGGTTATGAGCACCCCTATGTACTGTTGATGTCACCACTACTCCAAAGATGGCTCAAACCACATATTATTCTCATAGCATGTGATATCTACCATAGTGCAATCAAAACTTAACAATTGTGCTTTGACAATGCCTTACTTGAGTTTCACACTTGCTCAAATACTTGGGAAGGGTCACTTTGCTTGTGGAGAGATGATGGATACTCTTGGACCCGTGAGGAGACTTCAGACCTATAGAGGGTGCTAACCTAATGGATTTATATCAATTACTTAATTTTCTAAGGAGAATTAAGTGCCTTTTGTGTTTACTTTAACATGAGGAGAACATAAAGTTCCATGACCTTAAATGAGGTATGATTGACTTGCTTATATATGCTTTTGATGGTTGTTATGTCATGAAATTACGATAAAGAAGGAATATTAGTTCATATGAAGATGATGGAATTGAAAATTTGGACCCAAAACATGTTGGTCCAAAATTGTATAATAGGGTTTGGATTGAAATATGTCAATTCTGACTGAAGTCTATAGTTTTGACCAAGAGGGGAAAATGACAATTTAGCTTTCTGGATCAAAGGATGGAAGTCTTTAGATGCATTTTATGCTATAAAACCTTAGGAATTGATGATAGGAAGGTGTGCAACGATAATAAAGTAGTCAAAGAGAAATTAAGGTGTGTTAAGAAAGAGTGAGGAGGGTGTATTTATCTATGTAAGTGTGCAATGTCAAGACTAACAATGTCAAAGGATAATTTTCCATTTTGATTGTCTACAAGTATTGTCCATACCATACAAATATGTCTTACGATGAAAAAAACTCATATGGAGATTACAAAAGGTTTGACCACTATCTAATATATATGTATTTAATTACAAACTTCTAGTGTTTATGATAGGCTGAATTAGAGAATATGATTGTCTAGTGGATGTAGGGTGTTGTAATATAATGAGAAGATGTTTTAAAGTTGTGCATGTAATGTGTAAATGGTACATATATTAGGATAAGTACAAAATATTATATTTCTTAGTGCTCATACCATATTCTAGGTACTATAGGTAAATTTTAGGAACCAACAAGGAGCCCCTCCACTAACCATTACCATAATGGCACTCTTTCCACAATGTTGTTGGAGGTGTAAATGTTAATTGACCAAAGGGAATGCATGAAAAAATAAAAATCGTCAAGATGGCTTAGTTAGATGGGTTCATCACTTCTCATCATGTTACAAACAAGGCAAAATAAGGTGTTATCAAAGTGACAACCGTACCACATCCCATTTCATGACAAGGCTTGTGACATGTAGCATCAAGAAAAATTGTTGTTGTTACCATCTCCATGGGAAATCCAAAGATCTTCACTTCTTAAAGGCATATGACATGTATATCAGAAAATTGTAGGCAACTAACCCTACATTTGTACTTTTGAGAAAGATAAATTTAACTACGAATGTTCCAAGAAAAAAATTCATGAGTAAATATTGAGGCTCATAATATTAACTTTATGGCCTATAATGTCACAAAAAAAATTCTAATTGTTTGTTATTTTTAACTTTTAGCAAGAAATTTTGCAAGTTTAATTGGTCACCGCTTATCTTGCACATAATCATCCTCTTCGTTGCCCATGGAAGGGCTTTGTGAATCTCAAATAACTTGATGATACAAGGAAAGAGGGATATATTCTGTTGTAGAAAATATTAGTCATATAATCTTGTCACTTAAAAAAAACATCTCTTGTGTAGTGCTCGATACTATTGACCTAAGGTTAACCTTAAGGTCTTGCGTTATAAGTGTTTTAGCAACATGTAGTAGCTTGGCCACTACACTAACCACAACTAGTTTAGGATTAGTTTTATTGTTGGTAATAAGAGCTCTCGTATTCTTATTGTTCTAGTTATTTCACTGAACCTTAACTTACCAACAATCATTAATCCCTTTTTCAGGGTTTTATTGCTCAACCATTAGTTTAGTTGAAGGATTGGTAATGCCCATAAAAGACACTCTTTTATCTTGTGCTCTGCCAACTAGGAATGAAAAAATTACTATAAACATTGGTTTACGACACTTTTTGAGTGAATTTTTATCCACCAATCTATATATAAATGGTTTTCTTAAGGACTTGTGTAAAGTCAACTTCAAAATGGAATCTCGTTTGAGGTCTATTAGCTCAAAATTTATCCATCTTATAACAAGTGAAATGACCCAGGGGTTTATTAGAAATGTTAGTGCTTCATTAAGTTAGTATCATGTTTAGTGAGGTTTTTATTTTATAAGATAATAACTTGTACTCACTTAAATTTTGAAATCTATCATTTGACACTATTTATCTTGACATTGCACACTTGCATGCATGAATACACTCTCCTCACCCTTATTTAGCACACCTCGATAACTCTTCAATTATGTTATTATCTCTGCACTCATCTCTTTCTCCATTTCTTTTATAACATAAAATTCATCTAAAAATAGTTATCCTCTAACTAAGAAAGACAAACTATGGTTTTTCCCTTCGGGTCAAAACCGCTACTTTGGGTCAGTTTGTGCAAATCTACAACCTGACCCTATTGTATAGTTTTGGAGTGACACATTGTGCACTCAAAATTTTAATTGCATTGTCTTTATATGGTCTAATATTCCCCCTTGGTTGGCCTTTCATGACATAACAATCATTGGAATCATGTATAATCAAGTCAATCATACCTCATTTATGGTCCTCCCTACTCCCTAAAAAGTGAAGTAACTAATGAAAATATATTAGGGACGCGCTCTATAGGGCTATTTTTTTTCTAGGTCCAGGAGTCTCCATCTTCTCTCCACATACATGCAAAGTGACCCTTCCCAGGTATTCAAGCAAGTGTGAAACTCAATTTAAAGCATTGTCAAATCATGATAGTCAAGTCTGATTGAACTATGGTAGATATTACATGTTAATAGAATGATGTGCGGTTTGATCCATCTTCAGAGTAGTGGTGACATCAATGGTGCACAAGGGTGCCCAAAACACACCTAAATTTGTTTTGCAGGAACTATATATTGCACTATGAAGGTTTGATAAGAGTTATAGAGCCATTCTAAAGCTTAGCGAAAAATATTGATAAAGAGATATACTTATTTTTAGGTAGGATAAATACACAAAAAGTTACATGAGTGAGATCTATGCAAATCCTAAACCATATAGAAGGGTCAGGATCATAAATACAATTTTGACCTAGTTGTACAATTTTGACTAGGTGTAATTTTAGTTGTCAGTCTCAATAATGAAGCATTTCCAGTTCCAAATCATCATGTTCCTACATTCAGATCACTTAGAATCTCCCAAATCCTCACAAAATCAACTAAGTTTAATTTCTTCTTTATTTTTTATAATTGTTAGATCAATAGCCACTTTTGAAAGCATTATTCTAATTTGGGAAATTCATGTTGGAAGTTAATTAAATCATATTATCGTTTTGTTTCAATATTTCATTTGTTTATGTATGTTAGGAACACAATAAATCTTAAGGGGATGAAAGAATACTTTTCATGATTAAAGTGAAATCATTTGGTGAACTTGAATTCTTAATTGAGCATCATATCCATAAACCTAACGGCCTTAGGGTTTCATTTGACATTCATCTATGATTTGTTTATAACAATTCCCTCCTCTATTGTTTCGCCTATTTCCTTATTTGAGTACCTCAAACATAACCTCATATGTAAGGATGTGTTTCATGACATATTGTGTAAGATAATGGTCCTCCCTAATGCATCTACGGAGGATGTCGATGCTCTTCTTCAAAAATATATCTCTCCCCTCCTTTAGGATTTTCCCCTGCTGCCCCTTCTTAACAATGGACTTCCCCTCTATATTCAAGTTATGGTGCATAAAATTTGGTTAAGTGTTTCTTATTGGAAAATCATCTGACCTCAATTTCTATACTATTTCATTTGTGCATGGATTAGGTATTCCTCTTAGTGCCTTTTCTCCTTCTAATATTATCATTTGTGTATCTGATAATGTCCCTCACAAGGTTTTATATTCTAGTAATATCCCCATCACTCTTGGTCACAAAACCTTTGATGCACTTTGCTATGTTGTTCCTGATCATCCCACTTATAACATTATTCTAGGACTCGCTTGGGTGCATGTCACACACGACACTTTAGAACCTACAAGATTGCAATTTTTTCATTAGGACTCCACATGCTTATACAAATGGGATCCTTTTCCTTTTAAATATCACTCTTATCAATCTCAAGTTTCTCAAAGTTTGTCTACATCTCTCTCTCATACTCTTCCCAAGCGGTAATTCACGTGTTTACCTTGTCCACCACATGTTATATTGAAACAGTTACTTGAGGGCAGTCTCATGTCACTCCCTCCATCATCTGAGGTTTCCACGAGTCGTCCTCCTAGTTAAAATTTCAATACTAATCTTTTTTATAATTTTCATCACTGCATTGAACAACATATTTATTGATGTACCTCATTACAAGATATAATTGATTCACAAGCTATTGAGTAGGACTCCTCTTCCTCACCTATTGCACCATCTACTACATTTCAATAAGATAAATTACATACTATTTCTCCTCCTCTTATTCCTAGTACTTCAGCTTTGGTTCACACTTATCCCATACCATTTCTATATATTTCACTCAATATAGATTTTAGCTCTATTATATGGCATGCCACTTGTTATATGTCTACCCGCCACGAGGCTACTCTCAATCTTAGTCCTCCAACTACTCCATATTCTTTAACTAATGACGATGATCATATGCCACAAGCAACTATTGATACATCAAAACACCATTCTATTGATCCTGCCTATGATATGGATGTACCTTTGATAGATTTTGGGCATGGTCACCCCTTCTTCATCATCAAATTATATCTAGAACTTTAATTAGAACTTGAGTTTCTTCTTCATTTTTTCATATGTTACCTCCATTACCCATTTTTCGTGATATGAATTTATATCCTAGGCCCCTAGATCTTACTGCTTCACTCTCATTTGTGCACAATTGATAATTCTCATCATATCCCCCTCACTACCCAACAACACACTTTGTTTATAGGTTAAAATTAATAGTTGAGGGAGTATTTTCCCCACCTGAACCTCACCTTACACACACATAATGTGGGGAAATATTGCTTCCCACCCTTTAGTTGTATCATTTGTATTTATTCACCTCCATGGGGGCATTATTGGATCAACATTCCTTCTCATTGGAGAATAGATTTTCATTTATGCCCTTATGGAGGTTATAAAACATAAAAACATTCAAATATTTGCAAAAATGCAAAATTGGGACATGTTTTATAGCATACATTGTTTATACTTTACATTATACATGTTATTTACTCCTTTGGTTTGATTGATAACATTACTTCTTTACACACATGCTTTCACATGGTATCTTGAGTGTGATGTAGGACATACACAAAGTGATACACAATGATAGGTATTGGTCTTCCCTTTACATAGAGTGTTAACCTTTGGGGGCATATTTATTTTGTATACTACATCTAGGTGTTATATTTCCATCATAGTTCCTTTCTTTCTTCATTATGCTTGATTACATATCTATCTCATGAATTTGATATCTTTTGGACTAACAAGTGTGTCTTGTGTAACATTTACATTCATTGTAAGAACTTTCATATATCATATATCATATTTTATGCTTGCTTTTCATACATGTTTGATGGTTATGTGTGTGTATGTTTATTCTCTACTCTACTTGTGGCCTAAAAGCCTTGAATTTCTTGTGACACCATGGGTGTCCCATGATTGCAGCGTAATGTCTTGTGTGTGGTTGTGCATCTCTTATTTTTTTATGAATATGATCTTATATTATATTAAAAAGTAAAATGATATAAGATTATTCACAAAATATATCATGTGGTATGGAAAGACATCCCAAAGTGGGCCTTAATTGTCTTGCGACACCATGGGTGTCCCATGTTTGTAGGCATTCTTGAATTTTTTGTGACATTGATTTCCATTGTATGTACTTACCTTCTAGTAACACATCATTTTCTATTGTTGTTGCTATTGTTTTATTACATTGACATTATTTTTGTTATCATTCTTCTCATTCTTGTTGTCATTGTTTTGCATCATGGTTTATATCATGTGCATCCCCTCTTACATGTGTAGTTTTTTTTGGTGGCCACCACATCAAAGCTTCAGAGGTTATCTACAGGTTATTAGTATCTCACTTATGAGAATACATATTTCCTTTTGATCCACACACTCAAATTATTCATCACATGTGTCTCAAAAGTGGGGGTATTCATCTAGAGCTTTATTCTACTTTCTGGCAGGCACAAAAATATGCAGGTGTAGGTAAAAAATGCCTCAAAATCAGGCTCAAATACAAAAAATTAGCAAAATTTACAAATGGTCAAGACTATACATATGGTTATGACCCTACCATACATTTTTACACTAGGGAAAATTCTCCAATTTTATCAGCATTTTTAGATTTTCCATCATTATTATAGCATTTTCATATGGATTCATGTTCAGATTGAATCAATTTGGCACAATTGCAAGAGACATGAAGTGTTTCATTCTCTCTTTCTTCACAGTTACAAAATTAGGCTTATATGCATCTTTAACAATATAGTCCATGGGGTTATGGAAAACAACGAAGTAGCTAAGTTCTTCATGTTTAGGCTTTTCTATCCTCTTTGTAATTTAGGATAAGATATCATGGTTGAATGGATTTGATACATGATATTCCTCTTTAGAAGGGGTTCTTCGGCTCCTCTTTTTAGTTCCACCTTCTGGAATTCGTGTTGTTGGTTAGTACACTTAACACATCGACCTATCCTTGACACAGTTGGGGAATTATCACCTTTTATCCTTCATTAGAATTTAGAATCTCCAAAGCACAAGAACAGGACCACATTCCTTTTGTAAAACAAAAATGTATATTCCTTCCTTATTTTGCATTTATTTTAACATTTCTTTTGGAAATTTTTTACAGTACTTTCATTACATTTTGATTTATAGTCCAGTTTCCTATTTTGGGCATTGAATACACCCTGTGTTACAGGTTTCATTTTGGAGTGTGCCAACACTAACACAAAAACATACTTTAAAACAAAGTTTTATTGTGAGCAAAGCCAAAGTGTGTCTACATACTTAGGTATATTTTCCTTTAAGCATGCAATTTTCGTTTCATACTGAAAGGGTGGGAAATGTAGTCACTCAGATTTGGAAATCTATCCTTTGACATTGTTGATCTTGACATTGCATGCTTATATGTATGAATACACTCTCCTCACTCTTTCTTAGCACACCCTGATATCTCTTCTAATATGTTCTTATATTTACAATCATATTTGTCATCAATTCTCGATCTTTTATAACATAAAATGCATCTAAAAATAATTATCCTCTGACCTAGAAATCCAAATTGTGGTTTTTCATACTTTGGGTCAAAACCATTAGTTTTAGTTGGTTTGTACAAATCTATAACCCGAACCTATTGTATAGTTTTGGACCGATACATTTTACACTCAAAATTTCAATTGCATCATCTTCATATGGTCTAATATCCCCCCTTCGTCGGCCTTTCAAGACATAACAATCATCAAAAGCCTATATAATCAAGTCAATCACACCTCATTTATGGTCCTATGGTCACTAAATCACACACTTACTATGTATATCCAGCCTCTAAATATTTAATTTATATGCATGATTCCTAAGCAAGAGAATTAGTCATTAACAACACTTGTTTTTCTTTGATATTGTTTTTATCCTTCTTATATTTGTTACTTGTATTTTCTAGATTTACACCTTACAATTTTACACACTAGAAGACATCTTATTCATCTCTGATTCCATTGTGGTATCTTTCTAGCACCATGTATAGAACTTCCCATTAGGGATAGGAGTGCTCGAGCATTACTGGCCCCTCTGGGCACTTCTATCCTCCTTCTCCCTTTTTCTAAATTTTTGGATGTTACATCTTTCATGTCTTTGTTTACTACCCTGGGTCATCCTTTCACTTGTTAATGATGAAACTTAAGTCAAAGGAATCATATACATGACATATCTTATTTAACCTCATTAGGGGGGCAAGATCATTTAAAAAGGCATATACATCTACAAGGAGATAATATTTTCTATCTACTACATCAAGGACTTGCCTTTTGGGACTACATACTTAACTACATATGAGGGTGTATTTTGAATTCTACATCACACATTTTACATTGAGATAAAGTATTTGTAGCCCACTATTCTTTATGTGACTAGAACTAGGGCATCCTTGCTCAAGGGGCACTATTCCAATCTCTCTCTCTCTCTCTCTCTCTCTCTCTCACACACACACACACACACACACACACACACACACACACACACACACACACACACTAGAATTACATTGAGTCTAAAATGCAGTGCAACACGTAGTGACAATCACATTGGGGTACCACCAAGGTAATTATGAATCAATCATATGCATATTTTTATTCACCTAATGTGTGCTTGAGTATTGTGCAGGTAGTTAGGGTTTCTTTTACAGGTACAAGTGTGGCAGAGTAGAAGTGAAGCGAACTTGACGTGACCTAAATTAAACTAAAAGTGAGGAGAAACGACATAGAAAGAGCCAAAATTACAACTATCATATAGACACCAACACCTAGAACAAACATTAGTGCCTAGGTGGCCCTATCCCATTCCATGTGCTTTTTTCCCTGAGATCATCACATTCCAGTTTCTAAAACAAAACTTACACAATCTAGAATCTACCTTTCCAGCTTGTTCATCAGTCCAAAATAATTCTAGACCTACAATTACAAGTTGAGTCATCTTTATCTCCTATCTTTTACTCTTGTTTGTACTTATTTAGCTAGATCTTACATATTTACCATTATATTTATTTGATCAATAATGTCCTTACATAGATTTAAATTTCATTAAATCATTTGGTGAACTTGATCCTTATATTCCCATTATCATATTTTTCATGGCTTCCCATACCTTTTATTCCAATGCTTCCCCATTCTATATCCAGGTTCAACTTCGTAATCTCCTTGTTAAGCATGTCCTAGTTGATCTTGGATCTGGTCTTAATATATGCACTATGTCCTTTCTCCATCAAATAGGAATTTCTGCTACTCATCTCAATCCATCTACTCTTTGTATCTATGGATTTGATGATACACCTAAGCAAGTATTGGGCACAATCTCTCTTCCCCTTACTATGGGATCTTACACTCTTGATGTTCTATGTCACGTTATGCCTCATGATGTTCCTTATACTATCCTTTTAGGCCATCCTTGGTTACATACTATGCATACACTTCTTTCTACCCATGCCCTTACTACACCTTCTTACATGGATACTGCTATACTAGATTACACACCTCAAGTTGCTACTCCTCGTGATATTAACCTCATACATGATGTTAATGACATTACACATCATTCTCCTCTTAGGATGCACCATTATACTACTGATTTACAAGATCAATTTTATATTGGCACCCATGATACTCCTCCCATTATGTCTCACTCTTAATGCACTTCTATTGACCATATGCTTAGTGTTTCCAATGTAACATCTTTCTTTTCACCTTCCTCATCAAAATTTAGAGCACCATATGCTATTTTGACGATGATTCCTAATGATTTTTATTTTTCTGAGATTCTATGCATGATTCATTTACCATGGCTACACCTTATCTTATTACATCTATGGTGGAAATCAATTCCCCCTCTTTCCACATTTATGTCTATGGTCATAAGGGATAATTAATACTACTTTATTGCTTCTGATTTTCCCTAATTTCACCTATTTCTTTTGATGAGTCTTATGTCTCTCCCTCCATTTCTTGACATTGATATTGATGAGCCTCCTAACATTACATATGTTACACATATTTTGACTCACATATTGATCCTTATGTTTGCACTTACTTTTTCCACTATTTCGAACATGCCCAATGTTATGCCTATCATGTATTCTCCTAATGGATACATTCTTATTGTTTATACACTTCCTACTCATACATTTAGGATCTTGAACTCTATAGGGTTTTCCCCTCATCATGTCGACATTATTCTCTAGTAGCTCTTGTGTTTAACAAATTTCCACCTATTCTAGTTTCTCCACATGCATGACACAATCCTACTCCACATACTATGTTACATGCAATATCACATGACACTAGATCCTTACCTTATGTTCACATATGTTCATATTTTTACATCAGTAGATCATGGGCCCTTGCCTTCTACTCTCATTGCATAGATCATCTTGGCATCCAAATTTGGGGGCATCCTGATTCCCCCACACTACTTGATGACGCACTCTTGTTCTTAGGTCATACTTAACTATCGAGGGCATCCTTACCTACATGAACCTCACTTTGCACACACACATAATGAGACATCCTTATTCCTCCCTTCTATTTGTTCTCTTTCACATATTTGTAATTAAAATCCAAAAAACAGGTTTTTTAGATCTTGATTCGATGTACCGTTGCTTCCTTATGCTATATATATATATACACCTTTGTTTATCATGTTACTAAGGTTCATAGTATGCTTTATCATTTTTCATATACAAATGTGCATTCACATGGTATCTTGAGGTGAATGCAAGTCACTTACAGGTTGTTACACGATGTATGATGTTTGTCCCTATCCATTACCGCCGCCCCTGAGGCTCTTAGGGGCATCTACCCTTTTCCCACTTACTATCAGGTTCTATCATTGCAATATTTGACATTTTCATTCCTATATTAAGATATTACATTTTGGTATACTATTTATCTTTCCTAACATTCTAATGGGTATTTCATGTGTAGAATTTTCCTTCCAAGTTTCCTTCCAATCACGGTTATCTTCTTTGCTTATATCTTGTTTACCATTGTTTGTAGGCTATGCCCTATTTTTTCTTATTTCCTTGTTTACATAAGTCCTAAAAACTTCGGTTATCTTTTGAGATCTTGAGTAGTGGCCCATGTATGTAACCAACTCCTCATTGTGTCCTTTTTTGTTGTTTTCCCATATGCTTTTTTTAGTTGTTATTTCCATGTGCATTTTTGTTTATCACTAATACTTGTATGCTAGCATGTTCCAATTGTTTTACTTGTGACATGGTAACTATCATGTGTAATCCATATTTCCTTTTAGGAATCCCTATGTCAGATATACATATCAATATCATCCTTCTGTGTTTGGGATTTGTTCGCTTTTGTTCATCTCATAGCCCCAAAGGAATGGGGGAAAACATTGGGTGAACCTTTTCACCTTCCCAACAGTTATAAATAGTAGTTACAAAATTATAATCGACATGATCAGAGCAGTAACTAGTCACACAATAGGGCCATAAACAAACTTGGCCACAAAACTCAGTCTGGACAGAACCACCTACTATAGATAGGAATAGTGGGTGTTAGTGTCCCACTTGGGCGCTCTTGTCCTGAGGGAAAAAATAGTTACATAGCAGTTTTTAACACCTGCACAGTTACAGTCTTCTCTAGTTTCAGCAATTACATAGTCAGTTTTAGATTGTAATCAGTTACTAACATGAACTAAATTCAGTGCCATGTCACAAAGCACTAACACAGGAACTAAAGCAAGAACAAATAAGAAAGTGACACCTAGGGCATATGCATGACAATGACATGCAAGTTATAAACTGGGTTTGTAATCATCTACAATGACACTTATCCATGAGGAAGCATTAATGGTTAGAGAGAAAATCCTATGATCTCTCCCAATACACTTTCCCTTAGCGATGAATGAATGCCTAAATCCAAAGTTTAGCACTGGGACACTCAAATCCATAGTTTTGTGATAAGACGCTCAAATCATTCGTATTATTCTAACCACTTCCTAAGCAACAAGTCTACAATAAAGAACAAATTTCTACCCCTTTCTCTTTCAATGTTTCAGGTGTACTATAACCCATTGGTTTAGCTTTTTTTTCTAATACACATTTCCAATTTTATATATTGTTCAAGTTAAAGTTCAATTATATTTACCTAGAGCATTGAATACACTTGTTTTCTTATACAAGTCCTATCCTATCCCAAAAAAGGCAAAGAACACAAGTAACCATGAAGAAAATCTCAAGAAAGATCTGGAAAATATGATACTCAAAGGAACTACACACACATCATTATCACTTCATGTATGTAAAGGTCACCCCTAAGATCCTTATCCTTCCCTTCCCTTAGAATTCCATGGTACACATTTTATACTATTCCATTTGGCACGCTACAACACTTATTCGGGACACTACTGGGCACAATACTCTTATAGACACTAGGTTTTTGTCACCCTACGTGACCCACCTAGACCCCGCACACATTAAATTATTAAACTTATAATTTTAATCATAAATTTTGCCACTTCCCTTACCCTCATAAAACCACATTTTTTACCCCCCGTAAACCTTATTTACCTACCCTTACTTACCTTAACCTCCTTAAAACCCCCTAACCACTTACAACCTATCCTAACCATCTAACTCCTTTAACCCTTCCTAACCTCTTCCCTAACCATTTTCTCTCATCCCCATACCAAAAACCCCCATTTTGGAAGTTTTTGAAACCACTTCCAAATAGGTTTCTCCACATTTCCTATATCACCAACAACTCTAACTGAAACACTGACAATTATAAATAGAAGCTTAAAGATCCTATTTCGGGGATCTTTGAACTTGGTAGTGAAACTCTATCATTTCAAGAATATTCAAGAACTACATCAAAGCTCTATCATTACAAGCATCTAGATGACATCCATTCTAGCACCTTTATATCTCTAGCACCCCCGCTTTCACTATGTAAGTTCCTTGATTTTTAAAAATCCTTTGCCACCTTGTCAATCTCATTTTGTCATCAAAAGGTACATTTTTTTTAATTTCATACATTTCAAATATCTTTTGTGTCTAAAAACATCCTTAGTCAGTCATCTCAGTCTCTATTCTCTTTCAATATAGTCTTTTGTTAGAATATCAACTCTTTGTAGTAATCATCGACGATCCTACCAAATTGCCCATGATTCCTGTGAATCGTTAGTGATCCCTATAAAAGTTATCTTTTTTATTAGTTACTCTATCTTGACTATATCTTGTCAATATGTTTTAGTTTAATCACTTATTTGTAAGCATGTATATGTTGTAGATGACTGTTCTAGGTATCTCACATCCCATTACCAACATTTACGATCTTCCAACAACTGCTCGTGTGGGAGTAGTTCAAAATCCTCCATTATCTTACCTTATGCACCATTGCATTTACACCGAACTTCAAGGACATTGAAGAAAAATTCAAAATAATTAACAAAATATGAGAAGAAACCAAGGAGTATTAGTATGATTACTTCAAATACTTCAAGCTCGCCACATCTATAGCCTGAGCTACCTATGAAGTTAAACAAGACCTCCATATCCATCTTGAATTCTAGTTGTATGTTTTTTATCATTTATATTATCTTTATCAAATCAACTTAATTGTATCGACAAGTTGACACCCTTTAAGGAATTCCCTTTGGATTCCTGAGATCGGCCTTTTCAAAGAATCTCATTCTCTTATCTATCTAATATCTTTTATTTAGTTGTCTTTGCTTGTAGATATTCTCACTTGATGAAAGGAGGATTATCCTTACATTGTCCACATTCCATCATCCTGACATTGTGATTGTTAGTGCAAGAAGTATCAGTAAACCCTGCTTGTTTTGAGTTTTAGGTACTTTTGCATTTGATAGAACTAACCCGAAAACTACCTTAAACATTTTTGGCACGCCCAATGGGACTTCCTAGTCCCTTTTTCATTTAGATTTACATTTTTTAGTTTCTATTTCTTTTATTGTCTATTTCATCTAACTTTTCAGCTTGGAGCTCGTTGCTATTGTTGTCACTTTTTCTTACAAATTTAAAAAATAAAAAAATAAAATAAAAAAGGAAAATTGATCATGGGTACATCTCTTTTATATAACCTTTATATTTTCATCATTACATTTGTTTGTTTGTCCTCATCAAATAAAAATTTATTTTGGAATTTAAAAAGAACATTTATTTTTGCTTGATCATATAGCTTAATTAGGACTTAAATAATTACATTCACATAACTCCCCTCACACCCAACCAAACCACACCGAACATACTCTACATCAAAACATTTCTTCCCATGTAGACCTACTTGAATTTCATCACTAAGAGCCTAAGCCAACTCGGTGTTCTAGTTGATTATAAATAAGTTGGTGGGCAGTATATCGGCTAAGCACCCGACACTCTTATCGATGCGGGACCATGAAGTGAGGGGATATGCCCCAATACCATGCCTCATACTGATACCAACACAGATTCGGGCCTCACGTACCTTCGAGTATATTAAGGACTCCATCCTTTAATATCACTTGAAACCAACCTTACACTTACATTTCCTAGTATCTCTTACACATTTTTCACATTTCATCTTTTCTTAATTTAATCAATATAGTCAAAAAATATCTTGTGTGATTTTTTTGTGTGATTGTAATCAACCATCTAGTTTTTTTTATTTTTTAGCGATGATTTGTTTATTTCATGGTCCAAACAAGATAATAGTCATGTCTACAAGACTCTGACAACATGAATAAATGTTTCCAACAATCCTTAGAAATTTTCCAGTCTCTCCTTGATGACATTCCACGCCTAATTAACCAGTACTGAGCATCTTCATCACCTCCAACAAATGATCAAGAACCCCTACACTCTCCTAGCAGTCATTTGGCTACATCAGAGATCCCAGATCCACCCAACCCCCATTTTTTCAATAGTGGTGATCTAGTATTCACTGAGATCCTAGATTCAAACCTCATGGCTCTCAATGACTAATTAGCTTCTCAGGCTATACTTCTTCAAAAATATACACATGAACAATAATCAACTATCACTTTCGTCACTTACGATCACTCCTGGCTTATTGACCCTAAACACGAGTCATTCATCTAGCAGCTTTATCCCTATTCCATTGCCGATAGGTCAGGAACATCAAATCCCACATCATCAACCCCAGTCATCACTTTTTATCTTAATGTTACTTTGTCACATGATACAACCAATCAATAACCATCATCCTCACTAGATATCTCATGTGGCTCCTCCTCCTCACAAAACAACATAAGCACATCTTCTTCCACCTCTCGTCTTATAATATCTAGCACTCTTCAAAGACCTCCAATAAGTTTTGTAGTCATCCCCACTTATTGTGTCTCTCACAAAATCCCATGCCATCCATTCAAAATGTGTTCATGTCCATCCCAATGTCAATAAACCTCATCAATATAAGCTCTATCTCTAGTATTAACCCTTATTCATAACATATATCAACTGCCCTTATTTCACAAATCCCCTCTTAGTGCATACCTCAACTATCCCAACCATTCATTAACACCTTTGTCTGACCTCAATATATATCATAGCAACATCAACCCCTCATCCATACTTACATCCCCTTTCAGCATATACCCCAACAACCTCAACCCTTTTTCGATACTTCCAATCCATCCCAATATATACCTTAGCAGTCACAACCCCTTATAAACACTTCAATGCCTATCTAGTATCAATATATCTAACCCTCACAACCTCTAGTCTCACAAACAACATACAAAATTCCCATGAGTTCTCCACTCTAGCATAATATCCCTCTACCATATTAGCCATATCAATAAACAAATCCACATACATATAATTAAACAAGATCATCAAAATTTAACTCCCAACAACAAACACAAAAAAATCCTTTACAAGTGCTCATGAATAGAATCTCAAGTATAGAATTTGCCTCCATGGGTCCCAAAAACATGCTATCCTATGAATGAATTTGAAATGAACCCATCCATCCCTCTATACCATAAAAAACATAGCCTCCACATTGGGAACTCATGAAGTTCATTAAATTATATAGTAAAGAGGACCCTTAACAACATATTTGAGCCTTTCATTATGCTTGTTATCTTATCACACACAACCAGAACCTCATGCTAAGAACATTCCCTATGTCCTTTGTTGGACCCACATTAGATTGGTATAACAATATCCCACAATACTCACTCTTCTCCTTTGCATAGCTTGCGAAGCTTTTAATAGAACAATTTTCAATTAACACCGCTTGTAAATTCACCATTACTGATATTTATGCCATCAAACAATTTAAAGACAAATCTATTGCAGATTGTCAGCCACTAAAGGGGTATTACTAATCAAATATCATTCTCCCTCCCATAAACAAAATTAATCGAGCTATTTTCTCGCTCCTGTGCTAAACATATATGCTCAACACTCCAAATCCAATCTTACCAAACGTTTGACAAATCCTTTACTATGGTTTGTAAACTAAAAAACCACACTCTCGGGGATGGTAGGGTCGAACTCAGATCAAAGATGCCTAAACTTGAGTCCTCATTTAAACATCCTCTAGTCATGATAAATATAAAACTTCAGCAAATGTAGTTGTCGTAAAATCCACTTCTAAGGAACGTTCGGCTCCTGAACTCATCTGTCCTCAACGTAATTATACACCCATTGGTGAATCCTACAGTTCCGTTTTCGATAAAATCTTATATGTAAGTATGATCACCCTTCATCCTATTCGCCCCATTGACACATTTGTTTCAAATCCCTCTTGGTATCGTGAGAATGATTACTATAAATACCATTTGGTTAAGGGTCATGACATCGAAAGGTGTTGTTTGTTTAGAAACATCCTTCAAGACCTTATTGACAAAGGTGAGTTGCAACTGGATAACCCAAATGCACTTGTGAATCAGAAATTAGACCTCTTAAAATAACCCTTTACAAATCATGCCCCATCCACTAGTCAACCCCAATCTAACATCGTCCAATCTCACCACACTATTAACAATATCAAAGATCAATCATTTATACCTTCAACATATAATGCTCTTATCACAGAAGCATCATGCAAACCATCCATATCATCAACACTTATTATTTCTATTATAGAAAAACAATAGGAATTATCCACATCATCAACACCTAGTGTTTTAATCCCAGAAGAACCTATTGAATCACACAGCTCCCCTAGCCTTGCCTCTAGCAATACCATGAATCTTTCCATGTCCATCACATATACTTCAAACTCACTTATGGGATCCTCAAGACCCTTAGAAAAATAACATATCATACAAATAATGAAGATCTGTTATAAAAATCATGTCACCTGACACTATGTCTGAAATCTCAAAAAATCCACTACGCGACCTCCAACCCCTCTATCCACAAAAGTAACAATCATACAACATCCTCAGTATAAGATCCAAATTCATTTCCCTCTATTCTAGGGCCTCACCCCTCGTCCAGGTTTTTAGTCACTATTATAGAATCTTAGATCGTTTTGCAATCAACACCTAAATATGTCACGTAGCAAACGATCCCTCCATAAACAACTTCCAAATCATCCAATGAAGCACTAATTCCTTCAACCTCAGCCTCAAAATGAGACTATGCAAAAGTACTCAAAAGGATTATCCAAAAATCTATCATAACTTTGCCTCTTGTCAAGCCCTCTAGCTCTCGGGGGTGGAAACCCTCCTGGTATAACATTGAAGCATTTTGTGATTATCATCGAACACTAGGACATTCCACCAAAGACTACAAAGCCCTTCACACTACCATTCAAAGCCTTGTTAATAAAGGAATTCTTCCCATAGATCTAGAAAAACCAAATCTAGTCAAAATAACCCATCAAACATTTAAAACTACCACATCTAAACCATCACTTGATATTACGTCTACATCTAACAAAGGCAAGGCCTCTTTCAAAAAATCCCCGCTACATCAAATTTACGTAGTACGTATAACTACCAAATATCTTGCACAAGACCCCAAGACTTCAGATCATAGAAAATCCAACATGAATATTATCTCATCACACGCCTTTAATAAACTTCAATTACCTAACACAATCGTCACTCAGTCTCCTACGATATTGATAGCCTTTAACAAAATTGTCACTCCCACATTGGGCATGGTTATATTACCAATCAAATTCAGATTCAAGAACCTCCATGAACTCTTCTATCTGGTATAAGGAGAGTTTCAATATAACATGTTGTTAGGATGCCTCTAGATATGCGTTATACATTGTATCCCATCCACCCTCCATTGTTGTCTCAAATACAAATATGAAGGTAAGAATTTCATTGTTCTATCCGACCCCGACCCTTTCAAGGACTACCATATGACGTATCGACCCAATGACGTATTCATCCCTAAAACAAACTCAGGATCCTCTAATGAATCCTCTACCAGTTCTTATATCTTTGCATCAAAATTACTACATGACACCTACTTTTAATCTAGGTCCTAAATACATACTAGCATTCATATGATTCCTAAGCAATAAAATTAGTACTTGACGACTGTCCTTGGCCTCTTTTATGTGTTTCTTGTTTCCTATTTGGTCTTACACACCCTACAACCAAGTCGGTATTTTACTTATTTATCTTTTATGGCTCCAGACACCAGCGCCTAGCAAGGACAGGAATGCCCAGGCGACCCTGTCCCCTCTAGGTGCCCCTGCCCCTTTTCCACCTTAGTCACTTCTTTTGGATGTATTTTATCTTTTGGGCATCTTTTCTACTTATGGTTCGTCCTTCCAATTGTTCAATTACAAAATTCAAAAAAGGGAATCATATAAATACATAGTTATGTGTTCAAAATTAAGGACCAAGCACTAAGCATATATTATCATCACCTAAGCTTGCATCCAAAGGCACCTAAAGCACTCTAAAACATCCATCTAGCATCCATTCAAGGGACTGCATTTTCTACATACACAGCATAAGAAGGGGAATTTTCTTTATTCCATCCACACATCTATCTACATTGTTACATCTAGCTATAACCCACTATCAAGTGCACTTGCACAAGGGCATCCTAGGGACAAAATTCTTACACACACTCACAAGAACTACATGGAGTCTGAGATGTAGTGCAACACTCAGTTGTAAGTTCACTCTTGGGGTGATTGTTGGGGTCAGTCTAACTCCCCATATTGCATCTTTCTTTTTTGGATTTGATGTGGTATTGTGGGTTTTATAGGTGATATCTATTTTATAGGTTACAGGTACCCTCGACGATCAAATAATGACACATAAGTGGTCAACAAGGAATATTTGTGACACTTGTGCGAGACTGTAAAAATCAGATTCTAACCATCTGCACAGTCACAGGAACTCAACAGAGGTCTCCAATGCCTAGGTGCCCCTTTCTAGCCATGGGAACTTGTGTTTAGTCATATTCTTGAAGTCTAGAATTTATTGTGAGCACTGGCAACACATTTCACCTCATGTTCAACAGTTTTCTCAGTTCAGAACACTTTATGATCAAGCGTTAATCAACTAAGTCATTCTTTCTATACCTCTTTCTTAGGGTTTTGTACTTTACTTGCTTATTGCTTGTGTCATATTGTATTTAGCAACTGTATATCATTATTTACATTAGTTACTCTGCAATTAAGGTTTAAACAAAATTATATATTTTTGTTAAATCATTTGGTGAACCCACTCATTCAAACCCTACCTTCTGAGAATGTATCAAAATATATCTCCTTTTGAATTCATGGATCATTCTTCTTATCCTTATTTTACTCCAACTAAGGTTTCTAGCATGGCTACTACTGCTTCTGATTTTATGCGAGTTCATACTCAACATCCTCCTTGCTTTGTTACTCCAATATCTGATCCAACCATCAATGTAGTCACCACTTGCCACACTCATCCTCCTATGGCTCCACCCATTTCTGTCCCACCTCCTATCACTTCTGCAGTTCCTTCCACTACCTCTAAGGGTTATGAAATCATAGAGTAGCTTAATAATACACCAACAAAAATATCTCTTTATGATTTATTGCGTAATGCACCCAATTTTCATCACACATTAGAGGCCACTCTTTGCTCCATTCACATTGAAAGCAATAATTCACCTGTTGCATTTTCTCACCTCATTCAATCTCTTAAAAATTTACCACATGTTATATCTTTTAGTGATGAGGATATCCCTCCTTCTGCTGGTGACGATCCATTTTCACCTTTTCTTATCACTGCTACTATTAGTGCCATCTGTATTAAGCATGTACTCATTGACAATGGCTCTGCTATAAACCTATGCTCTCTCTCTCTCTCTCTCCTCAGGTAAATAGGCATTCCTGACAATCTAATTAACAAATATTCTCAAGTCATTCATAGCTATGATTCCACCACTCGTACATGCATGGGCACCATCACCCTACTTTACAGGTTGGGCCTAAAATGGTTCCTATGTATGTTCTTTGTTATTAATGCCACATTTCAATAAAATTACTTACTTGACAGACCCTAGATTCATGTTATGCATGTTGTTCCAACTACAGTTCATTTGTGTGTTAGATTATTACATGATGGTTATGAACATACTATTGCTGGATCCCAAGCCATTCAAGTTTTTTCTGTATAGATCCTGTCACTGTCATGCCCATTTCTCCATCTCAACCAATTCCATATCACAAAGTTAGTACATATGATTTCAATTAATCTATCACTCCTACTTCTTCTTCTTTTGTTGATTCCTTACTCCATGCACTCCATCCATTCCTACTCGTACTACTGATATTCTATCATCCACTATGTCCACCCCCATGGTTGATACTTCTCCACCTATCATGGCTAACTCCCAATTCTACATATGACTTCCTCCTACCAATATTATTGATAATGTTATACAACAAGATAATGCTAACACTAATGATTCTGATGATGAGGCTGATGTCGTAGAGCTTAATGATGACACATTGCAAATCTTAACTTTACTCCTATTGAATTTGATGACTCCTATTTCCAAGATAATTTTGTTGCTATTGGCCTTGGTGAATATCAATTCAAAAAGCTTCCTCCATCTACTAATTCCATGATTCCTTTTCAAGGGACTGTACATACATTATATATTCTTTCACCTATTGCATCTCCAAAAGTTCATTCTACTCCATGCTTGGCTCCCTTCACATGCACTCTTTTCATTCATAATTATTATTGGCCTCATGTTCCCATTCAAACCTAATTATTCTGAGATTGTTTGCACACATGATGGCTTAGCTCTTCTAGGATTCAAGATCACTGATCTTATTCCTCCACCTCACTCTACTCACTTATATCACAGATGTGTGTTCATTACCACCACTTATGGCCTCACATGTCTTCCATTTGACAATATTCCTATTTACATGCACTCCTCGTTCTTCTCCACTCACACTTGGGAAATCTTGGCTTGATTACATTGGTGGCACACTAGATCCAAATCATACTGATATCACATTTCCTATGCCTTTTGGCCACATTTCTATTTGCAATGAATCCTTCTTGGGATATTCTCCAAATATCACTCGATGGTATGCACATGGTTATCCAAAACCACCTTTCACTTGATGAATAATATGCAGTGGGCATGTATGATTTACACCACAAGGGCTATTTATATGATCAACCTCACACTGTTGCTAACCAAGTTTCTTATCCAGCTCCAATCGGTTACGATCTTGATAATGACGATCTTTTAGATGATTTTACTTGATTCTTCTCCACAGCACACACTTGGGGGGAATCATACTTTCTTTCCCCCTTCAATCATTATAACTTCTTTCTAGTATCTACACATACACATTACACTTCGTGATTCACATCTAGTCTTTCTCATCTCTCTTATACATCATGATACACACACTTGTATCATCATTACCCTATGACACATTCTAGTTCCATGGTTCATACTTGACTGTTGAGGGTCTAAATATGAAATGAACCTCACCATCACTCACTCTTTATGCTCTATGTTTCATGTTCTATTCTATCTAGCACACATTTTCAAACCATTTCCTGATGATGCACTCTTGTTCTATGGTTCATTCTTGATTGTTGAGGGGTATTTTATAAATGAACCTCATCTCATATTCATACACATCCATTGGGGGCACCCTGCTCTTATCACATTCACCTTGCATACCATTCCATCTCACTCATAGATAACATATTATATATCTTGGTTGCACTTATTATTGCTTTCTCATACTTACATGTACACTTTGTTTCCCATGCTAGATGGATACTTATTATGTCAATATATTTTCTATATATACACATGTGCATTCACTTGGTCTTTTGGAGTGAATGTAGATATCTTATAGGTCCTTACACGCTACAATGATGCTTGGCACTATACCTCTTACCAGTCCCACCAAGGCTCCTGGGGCATCTACTTTCTCACACATTACAGGTGTTATTATTTCATTATTTACTACTTCTACTTCCTAGCACACTACTTTCTATTGGTACATACACGCTTTGACATACTTTTTATCTTTCTAACATGCTAGTAGGTGCTTCATGTGCAACATTTTCCTTATAAGATTATATGTCACTATGGTTGTCTGTTACATCTTTCTTGTCATTATTTGTTATTGTATGCTATTATTTGCAGGCTATGAACTATGTCTTATTTGATCACTGTTTGTATGAATTTGGATGCCTCAGCCCTAATTATATTCTAACATTGTGAGCAATGTCCCATGTTTGAAACCCACTTTTCACGGTCTATCTTGTATCCACATTTTCTTGTTACATTGTTTTTCTATTACATGCTTATTAATTTTTCTACTAACACATGTTCATATCCAATTTTTTTACATGTACATTGGTTTCTACCATGCACATTCCCTCCCCCTATAGGGATATGATTTAGATTCAACATGAAGTCCTCTCTTTAGGCTGCACACTCCTACGACAATGTCGCATGCACACCAAATGAGGGGGGCATACATTAGGAGAAAAATTCACCCCATACAGTATCTCAAAGCTATAGTGCTACCATTTCATTCAACAGTAAAAATCAAAACAAATAGAAAGTCATAGAATGGCCTAGGATATGACTTGGGTCCTCAACACAACATAGACATCAATGCCTAGGTTGCATTTGTCCTCCCATGGGTGAAATAATGTCCTTAGGGGACACATAATAAATTTATTATATCAACATAGTTCACATAAGTCTTACAGAGTAGTTTTCATAGTAGTACAGGTCACAATCCTCCAGCAAGCAGAATACAATTCTATCTCCATTTTCAATTCAGAACAAACAATACATTTGGAACAAATCAGGAACAATAGGAAAGAAAAGGTAGGATCACACCATCTGCAGTGGTGTATATCAGGTAGAGTCATGGAAGGAGAGTAACACTAGACCTCTCTCCCCAACACTTTCTCTTTGGCATGAGATCGCCCAAAAAAACTTGCACTTGGCATGAGATCACCCAAAAAAATCACTCTTGGCATGAGATTCAAAAAACTTGCCCAAAAAATCACTCTTCATCATTTTCAGGACTCTTTTTCTATCCTTTTACACTCTTCTACATCAAGTTCACACTTTCCTTTTTACATACTTATACAATATTTACTTATATTTTTCATATACACGACTTTGACTACATTATTGCTCTTATTTTTTCAAGTTTTTCCTTACAAGAAGTATCAATCACAAGTACAAAATAAGCACAACATGTACAACATGGTACAAATGCATACATTTCACCCCTAGGGTCACTTTCTCTTCCTAGTTTCCACGCTTCATTTGTGCACTCATTCCATGCTCCACTTGTCCACTCGACACATTACTCACCGCACACTCTACAGGAACATAAGGTATGCATATCTTATATACTATATGTTATCGAGTATTCACTCAACAACATAAAAGTGGGGGCAAATATAGACACAAAATCATGCACTTGGGTACATTTCTATGTTTTAAATACATACTAGCATTCATATGATTCCTAAGCAAGAAAAATAGTAATTGACGACTGTCCTGGGCCTCTTTTCTGCTTCCTCTTTGGTCTTACACACCATACAACTCAGTCATTATTTTACTTATTTATCTTTTATGGCTCCACACACCAACACCCAACTAGGACATGAGTTCCCAGGTACCCCTATCCACTCCTGACGCCCCTAACACTTTTCCACCTTACTCACCTCTTTTGGGACTCTTTTATCTTTTGGGCATATTTCCTACTTATGGGTTAGCCTTCCAGTTGTCAATTACAAGATTCAAACAAGGGAATCATATAAATACATAGTTATGTGTTAAAAATCAGAGACCAATCACTAAGCATCATTACCTAAGCTTGCATCCAAAGGCACCTAAAGCACTTCGAAACATCCATTTGGACATTCATTCAAGGGAAAAGGGACTACATTTTCTATATACACATCATAGGAAGGGGAAGTTTCTTTATTCCATCCACACATCTATCTACATTGTTACATATAGCTACAACCCGCTATCAAGTGTACTTGCACAAGGGAATCCTAGGGCACAATTCTTACATAAACTCACTAGAAGTACATGGAGTCTGAGATGTAGCGCAATGCTTGGTCATAAGTTCACTCTTGGGGTGACTACTCAGGTCAATCTGAATCCCCATATTACATCTTTATTTCTTGGATTTAATGTGGTATTGTGGGTTTTACAGGTGATATATACTTTTTAGGTTACATGTACCCTTGACGATTAAATAATGACAAATAAATGATCAACAGGGAATATTTACAACACTTGTGCAACACTAAAAATCAGATTCTGACCATCTACGTAGTCTTAGGAACCTAGTAGAGGTATCTAGTGTCCAGGTGCCCCTGTCCAGCCATGGACGCCTGTGTTCGACCGTATTATTGCAGTCCACAATTTATCCTAAGCATTGATGACACATTTTACCTCTTGTGCAGCAGTTTCCCCGGTTTAAAACACTTCAAGATCAAGCGTTAATCACCCGAGTCATTCTTTCTATACCTCATACTTAGGGTTTTATATTAACTTTCCTATTTGATTGCATCATTTCATACTTCGTAGTTGTATATTATTGTTTACATCAGTTACTCTGTAATTAGGGTTTAAACAAAACTATATATTTGTGTTAAATCTATTGGGGGAGTATCATCTTCTTACCCTTAATTCTCTTCCTACATCGAAGACATACAAAAGACCTAACAAACAACCGATGTACAAACCTAACACCGAAGATGTTATCTCCTTTATTCATCCACATCTTAAAACAAATCTTGTCTACAGAGGAATCGATTGTCCCTCCCCGCATCACAATAATCAACATCACGTAAAACCATTCATATCATATTTCACCTTATTATATAGCCAAGCCTTTGCATAAATGTACCTTCATCGTTGTGCTTGGAACTGATTTGGCCTAAGAAGTTATGAATAGGGCATTCATGACCTAATCCTTGATCATTCCCGTAATCTTCATGATAAATATGGGTTATGTTTTGAAAAATTGGCCTCAGAATCCTCTGCAAGCATTACACCTGGATCTTTGATAGAACTAGAACCATATTATCCACCTTCACACGATGATCCCATAGACATGAATTACACCATTTCCATCCCTCCTAACTTTTTTTAGTCAATATTATTACCTTAGGAACGCTTACTTATCATACTAACGAAAATACTAAGACCCTTCCACTCATATTACCTGTAATGATATAGGAATACTCCCCTACCATCGACATCCTTCAATGTCACAATGATCAATCTATCCTCTCATATATGGGGGCGAAGGAAAATTATAATCAAAAGACTCTAAGACCTAACACATCCACACTTCTTAATGAATCCACTATCGACATTAACATAGGGATTCCACAACATCCTCACATAGTCAAAGTTAGTCAATCCTTAGATTCAAAAGAATTGAGGGACTTCACTGCCTTCCTCTCCAAACATAGTCAAGGTTTCACATGGTCATATAGAGACATGCCGAGAATTGACCCTAACATCATCATTCACAATATCATCACCTATCCCAACACTAAGCTTGTGAAACAAAAGCTACGTAGGATGCATCCTCACATATCTCTCCTCATCAAAGAGGAGTTACAACACCTCCTCTTTACTAACTTCATCTTTCCCATTAACTATCCATAATGGTTCTCTAATATCGTAACCATAACCAAGGCCTCTCAAAATTTACACATCTACATGGATTTTCAAGACCTCAATCTCTCTTGTCCCCAAGATGAATTTGCTCTTTTGAACATCGATTATCTCGTCAATCTCATTGCTGGCCATGAAATGCTTTACCTTATGGATGGATTCTATGGCTACAATCAAATCCTCATTGCTACCGAAAATCAACATAAGACTTCCTTCATTACTCCTTGGGGGACTTTCTGCCACTGTGTCATGCCCTTCAGACTTAAAAATGTAGGGGTCACTTACCAACACGTGAAGACATATATCTTCCATGACCAACATGTTGCCTTCACAGGTAAATTCCATCTTTGATTGACATTTTGATGAATTTCTTGGTCCTAATTCCAATCAATCTATTTGTAAATCCTTTCATGCTTTACATTTTTTTATTTCAAGATAAATTTCAGGTTATGGAACCCACAATTACATCTCTTAAATATGAAATCCAACATCTTAAGGATGCTTCTCAAGTTCATGTTATTTCTTCTTCTCATCCTCATTCTATGTATTCTACATGTGCTCATATAAATGAACCTCAAGAATTACCATTATTGGCACCTCTCAAGTTTGATCTCAATACTAAGCAACAAGATATTATTATATAACTCATGACACATCAATTGATCAACTTTCCATCTACTCATTGTTATCCTCCTTATTGGCTTGTAAAATATCAAGGTCATCCATATTACAATTAACATCAAATCAATGGACATAATGACAATGATTTCTATGTTCTACACCAAAAAATTGGCCACCTTAAGTGTTATGGTCTTATCTCAATTGCTACAAAATATAATGTTGAATGTTAATCTTCAATTACTACATCTCATTGGGTTCCTAGAGCTGATTCATCTATGTCTAATGATCATCATGCTATCACTTTTAATATTACTTCTTCAGTCAGTCAAGCACCGCTTCTTCAACCCAATCCATCTAAGCAACTTCCTCTCAAAATCAATCTAACACCTCCTCCTCTCAAGTCATTTATGTCACCACCAAGTCAAATTACGCAACCACCTCCCAAAATCAGTTCACCCTCTTCTTCTACAACGTTACCCAATAATCCACCACTTCAAAAACCAATTTTTTTGTCAAAGAAACTACTCCTTATATTGATGGCCAAGACACATTTCAAACTCTGCCAATATGGCATGGTCCTACTATTTTTTTTGCCTACTGCTGGATCTCTCTCTCTTATCATGACACACATAATGATCTCCCACAATGGCATGGTACCTCTCACATCACCACATAGATCTTCATCATTGATACACTTGGGGGCATCACACTTACTTCCCCCTTATAGCATTATCACATGTCTTGCATTTTCACTCTACCACTTCGTGTTTTGCATCTAGTCTTCCTCATGCATTATACACATATTGATACACTTGTATCATCATTACTAGATGACGCACTCTTGTGTTACGGTTCACACTTGAATGTTGAGGGCATACTACATTAAAGAACATCATATCATACACATGACAAATTTCACACTCAACACATTCATGACACATATTTCTAGCATCACATTGTAACACAACACACTACTCGATAACACAATCTCGTTTTACAGTTCATTCTTGATTGGTGAGGGGGAATTTATAAATGAACCTCATCTCATGCATTCACATTCACTCGGTGGGCACACTACTCCTATCAAACTCAGTTTGCATTCCATTCCATTCACACTCACAACATGTTGCATATCTTGGTTACATTTATTCTTGTTTTCTTATACTCGCATGCTACACTTTGCTTAGTATGTCAGCCATATATCTAATATGTCATTATCTTTATCATATACACATGTGCATTCAATTTTTCTCTAGTTGTGAATGTAGACTTTCTATAGATATTTACATGCAACATGGATGCTTGGAACTATACCTCTTATTAGTCCTACAACAATTCCTGGGGGCATCTACTTTCATACACATCACAAGTGCTATTGTTTCATTGTATACTACTTCATATTCTTACTAGCACACTAATTTATCTCAGATCATATATGCCTTGACATACTTTTTATCTTTCTAACATGATAACATGTGCAACATTTTCTTTGCAGGAACTATTTTCCACCATGGTTGTCTGAAACTTTACTTGCTACTATTTGTCATTATTTTCCATTATATGCCATTGTTTGTGGGCTTTTCCATTTGTCTTGTGTGCACACTACATGCTTTTGGCCACTTCAGCCCTGATTTTCTTACGACATTATGAGCGATGTCCCATGTTTGAAACCCACTTCTCGTGGTTTACATTGTCTTCTTGCTTGCTATATTACACTTTGTCTTCTATATGCATATTTTTCTTGATTGTACTAACACATGTTTTGAGCCATTTTTTTACGTGTGCCTTGGTTTTTACCAAGCACATTCCCTCCCCCTGCAGGGTATCAGTTTCAGCACAATTTTCGGTCCTCTCCTTTGGGTCCCATCCTCCTAGTGATGCCATATGCACCCCATACGAGGGGCGCACACATTAGGTGAATCAGTCACCCCATACAACAATACATAGCTATAATTCAGACCTGCACAATATAGGAAAACTATAGTCTATAGTCATAGAAACAACCCATAATCTGACTTGGGTCCTCAAAAAAACACATAAACCAACACCTAACTCCAGACACTAGCGCCTGGGCACTCCTAACCCTTCCTAGGTGTATATGACTAGTGGGAAGTTACATATTTTTTCTCATATCAACACAATTTTCAGCAGTTTTCACAGAACATGCATAGTCCTCCAGCAATAATCATGCATACTATTTCCTTTTTTCTATTTACATTAGATCAAACTTGATCAAACTAGAATAAAGAAATATCACACCATCTACAGTGGTGTATATTTTTGGGAAACAGTCAGGGTTGGAGAATAACAATAGACCTTTCTGACCAATACTTCTTCTAATATGGCATGAGATTACCCAAGAAACTCACACTTGGCGTGAGATCACCTGAAAAACTCGTCCTTGGCTTGAGATTGCTGAAAATTCTTGTTCTACAACATATTCATGACACTTTCTATCATTTTCACTCATCACGAATCAGGTGCACATGTTCCTTTTACTACTTTTTCACATTTTTACACACATTTTACATATTTTGAACAAATTTTTCATACACACATCTTTAACTACCCTTTTTATCTTCTCTCTTGCAGGTCTATCCTTATGAGAAGTAACAATCACGTCATCAAACACATAAAGTGACAATGAAAATAGGTACAATGTGACATAACACATATGATTTCACCCCTAGGGTTGCTTGCTCTTCTTTAGCTTCCACGCTTCATCTTTTTATCACTCCACACATTTTCTTGTCTCCTCAACACTATTTTTCCATTGATCTACTTGGTTATCAGGTACACATCTCTTATCTACTTTATGTTATCATATTAACTCAACAACATAAAGTCAGGGAAAATGTAGACACTAAATCACACACTTTGGGAACTATTCATATGATTCCTAAGCAAGAAATCTAGTAATTGACATATGTCTTTGGCCTCTTTCTTTTCTTTCTTGCTTTTTGTATGGTCTTTCACATCCCACTACTCAGTCTATCTTTCACTGCTTTATCTTTCTTGGCTCTGGACACCAACGCCTAGACAAGACACTAGCACCTAGTAACCCTCGTCCCCTTTGGGCACCCTCGACCTCTTTGTATCTTGCTCGTCCCTTTTAGGCCTCTTTTATCTTTTGGACATCTTGTTTCCTTGGTGGTAAGAGTTTTTTTATGTTAATTACAAAAATAAGGGAATCATATAAATATAAATCTATGCTACCATAATAAGGGACCAAGCTTTAAGCATCTACGATCACCACCTAAGGTTACTTCCAAAGGCATTCTAAGAGCATAAAAACATCCATTTAGCTTCATTCAAGGGACAAGGGAATGCATTTTATACATACACTCATATGAGGGGAAGTTCATTTTATCATCCACACATCTACTTACATTTCTACATCTAGATATTTCTCGCTATTCAAGTGCATCTTGCACAAGAGCCACCTAGGGCACGATTCTTGCACACACACTTGAGAAATACATGAAGTATGAAATTTAGTGAAATGCTCAGTCGTAAGTTCACTCTATCAGGTGACCACCGGGGTCAGTAGGACTCCCCATTTACATCTTTTTTTTTAGGATTTGATGTGTTTTGGGGTTTTACAAGTGTTCTTTCTCTTTGCAAGTTACAGGAAAATTTTGCAGACATAGTGTGACACACAAGCGATCAACATTGAAAGTTGGCGAACATTTTGTGACACAGTGAAAATTATTTTTGAGGTTTTTCACTATCTTGGGCACTAAGAAGCAGTCTACAGTCCCCATGCGCCCTTGACCTGATCTAGGTGCCCCAGTCCAGGAAGATCCAACTATAACACAATTTTTTGGGTTCGTTTACAAAAATTTCCTGCTTTTGTTTATCGATTCTCCAGTTCGAAACATCTCATGATCAATTGTGAAATCAACTAAGCATTCTTTCCCTTTTCTTGCACTTAGGGTTGTAATTTCCATTTACTTATTGCTTAGGTCAGATTTGTACTTCATTTTTTATCATTGCGTTGTGAATTTAGAATTAGGGTGTCACACCCCTGAATAATGTGAAGGTTGTGCCCTATATTGAGCTAGTGAGTGAAGAAGAGCTCAATAGGATTTATGCACACACAATGCATGACACTAAAATCATGGAGACATCAAAGGAAGGTGTGCTTTAGTGGGAAGATGTGCAATCGTTTAGTGACATTACTAGTGTTCCTTATGAGAATTGGGACCATGACACACATAAAATGGTCAGACGTGAGTTTAAAGGAAGATTTACTCAGATGTTTAGGTCGTGCATGATTAGGTGCTTGGGAAAAAATCAGTTACCCAGGTATAGTAGAGAGGAAAAACCCGACTCTTTCTTGTGCTCCATGGAAGAACAATGGAAAAATAAGGGAGATAGACAAAATATGATGGTTTATACTTGACGTGGAATAATAATGAGGTGCCCCAGTCTAGGAAAATCCATCTATCACACAATTTTTTGGGTTCGTTTATGAAACTTTCCTCCTTTTGTTTATCAATTCTCCAGTTCGACACATCTCATGATCAATTGTGAAATCAACTAAGCATTCTTTTCATTCTCTTGCACTTAGGGTTATAATTTCCATTTACTTATTGCTTAGGTTAGATCTGTACTTCATTGCTTATCATTGTGTTGTGACTTTGGAATTAAGGTGTCATAACCCTGAATAATGTGAAGGTTGTGCCCTATATTGAGCCAGTGAGTGAAGACGAGCTCAATAGGATTTACACACGCACAATGTACAACCCTAAAACATTGAGACATCAATGGAAGGTGTGATTTAGTGGGAAAATGTGCAATCATTTAGTGAGATTACTAGTGTTCTTGATGACAATTGGGCCCATGAAATACATAAAATGGTTAGACATGATTTTATTGGAATATTTACTCAGATGCTTAGGTCGTGCATGATTAGGTGCTTGGGAAAAAATCAATTACCCATGTATACTGGAGAGGAAAAACCTGACTCTTTCTTGCGTGTCATGGAAGAAAATTGAAAAATAAGGGGGATAGACAAAATATGATGGTTTATACCTGACGTGGAATAATAATGTGCTGGTGGGAAACACACAAAGATAATCATTTGGGCTGGCGTGAGGTAAGGGTAGCCTTTTTGACAAGGTTTACTTAGAGTAATGCTCCCTCTCTTATACACAAGTATACTGGGAAGAAGAATCTAGCTTTGCTATATAGAGAGATCTGAGGGGAGTATAGTATCTATACATAGTAGGCCGTCTCACATGTCCACAACTATGAGAGACAATAGGTGTAAGGCCAAGAGGATTTACCACCATCTCTTTAGGTTGATAAGTACTACTCTACTTTGTGAGGATACACGTGGGCTTGGTATGTACATGCTGAGCTCAACCAAGAGAATGGAAGTTGGTGAGACATGACTGAAGGTATGGCTCACACTTTTGATTAATTTTCCACTAAGCCACCTATACATGAGGCCTTACAGATCATGAAGCACATCACTTTAAGTGATATCGCAAAGGAGGAGGATCTCATGGTCCAATTTTAAGGAGAACCTAGGATTGACGCATGTGAGGATGCAATAGATACAAAAGATATGCTCTTAAGTCATGCATGGAAATAAAAGGAAAAAGAGAAGATGATATACCTTATTGATGACGAAGAAGTAGAGAAATTGGATATTAGCCATACAGAAGGTGCGCGTGAGGTGATGGATTTTATAGATGAGAAAGCGTGCACATACCATGTACCTATGAAGTCTAAGAAGGTTAATATTGGTACTAAAGATTAACCTAAGGAGGATATCATTGGAGACAATTGGTCAGAACTAGAGGTTACAAAGATCATTGATTTATTGTGTGACTTGCAGGACTTATTTCCAAGATGATTTGAAAGGTGTTCGTCCCTCATTGGGAGAAATGAATATTAAGCTGAAAGAAGGTGTCCATCCCATTCGAAAGATGCATTATAGGATGAATCCAGACCTACGCATGAAGGTCAAAGAAGAGATTGATAAAATGCTTAAGTCTAGAATCATTAAACTAATTGAGGAATCTGAGTGGGTCAACCCATGGTGATCAACATCAATAAGGATGTCTGAATCAGGATTTGTGTTGACTACAGGGAATTAAATGCTTCATGTGTCATAAATCCTTCCTATAATATTCACACAGGAAATCCTTGAAAGCATTGCAGGGTGCAAGATCTATTCATTCACTGATGTATTTTTAGGGTACTACCAAGTGCACATTACATGCGAGGATTAGGAGAAGACTACCTTCGCCAATGAATGTGGAAGCTTTGCATATACTGTCATGCCTTTTGGATTGAAGAATGTACTAGCAGTGTTCTCACACATAGTTGTGTAGGAATTACATGATTTCATGCATAAGTTCTAGTAGGTCTATCTAGATGACTAGACAATTTATGGGCTTATGAAAGATCATTGTGATAATTTGATATTGATGTTTGAGAGATGTAGGAAGTTAAGGATCTCTCTCAACATTAAGAAGTGTATCTTTTCTGCCCCCTTTGGCATTCTGCTTGGGCATATAATTTGTAAGGATAGCTTGTTAGTAGATCCAACAAATATTACCATAATTTTGGGATTAGAAGAACCCACCAATTAGAGTGAAATGTGTAGTTTCTTAGGGCATATTGGCTATTACAAAAAGTTTATTAAAGGTTATGAAAATATTGTTGCACCCTTGGAAGAATTTATCAAGGAAAAAGGAAATTTCTATTGGGGTGATGCGTAACAACAAACATTTGAAACATTGAAGGAGAAGCTTACCACCACACCAATCCTGTGATTCCATTCATGGAACAAACCCTTCCATGCACATGTAGATTCCTCTAGCATGGATATTAGTATAGTCTTGGCACAACCAGGAGAGGGTAATGTGAATTATCCCATATGATTTGTAAGTAGGAAGTTAACATTAGTAGAGAAAAACTATACAACAACAAAGCATGAGGCATTATCCATGATCTACGTGCTTCATAAGTTTTGACAGTAATTATTGGCCACACCATTTATATTTTATATAGATCATATGACATTAAAGTATTTATTCAATAAACATGTTTTCTAAGGGCACATATGCCGGTGGATACTGATTTTTCAAGAATTTGATTTTACAATCATAGTCAAGCTAGGAAAAAGTAACTTGGGCCCTGATCACTTATCACGGATCCATTCTAGAGAGTATGTGCAAATCATTGAAGACACTATGCTTGATGCACAATTATTAAGGTTGAATCATGTGCTAGCAGATTTGGAGGACATGGCAATATTTTTGTGTACTGGACTCGTGCCAGAAAGACTGTAGACCTTAGAGAAGAAGCAAATTAGTATACATGTTATGCCTTATCAAATCATTGGTGGGGACCTGTATAAAATGGGTAGAGATGAGGTCTTGTGCTGATGTGTTCTGGAGCATGAGCGCAAAGCCATTATGGAAGAGACTCGTGGGGGAATAACAAGAGGCGATTATGCTAGAGATATAACTGTGTGTAAGATACTTCTAACTGGTTTATGGTGGGAGACATTGTATAAGGATGCTAAGGATTTTGTCAAAGCATGTACTCACTTCAGAGAATTGGAAATCCTAGAAATAGAGATGAAATTACCTTGAGGCCTATATCAAGTTTGAAAACTTTTGAAAAATGGGATATTGATTTTGTAGGGCCTATTACACCACCTGCACATAGGACAAGTGCAAGTTACATCATTACATGCACTTATTATTTGAAAAGGTGGGCAGAGGCTACACCTACAAAATATTACACTGCTGGGACAACAATGAGGTTCCTTTGGGAAAATATTATTAGCAGGTATGGATGCCTGTTGAGCTTGACCAGTGATAAAGGAACTCGTTTCTTGAATGAGACCATTAGAATATTATTGGTAGAGTTTATGGTGGCACACCATAATGCTGCTCCTTATCACCCTCAAGCAAATGACACTACTAAAGCTTTCAACAAGATTTTAGGACAGACACTAATGAAGATATGTGATGTTGGAAGAAAGGATTGGGATGACAAGGTATCAACTGTCCTTTGGGCATATAGAACAACCTAGAAATGGTTAAACAAGGTCATACCCTTTCAGTCAGTGTTTGGTGCAAAGGTTGTACTACCTATGGAGTTTGTGTTATCATCCCTACGTATTGCGCGCATAGGTGGTTTGGATGATGAAAAGGTTGTGGATGATCACATTGAAAAGTTGATGTAGTTAGATGAGTGGCATGCCATTACACGTTGGAGTGAGTAGATAGAAAATGCAAGACATAAGGCTTGGCATGATAAGGACATCAAGAACAAGTCTTTTATGGTTGGAAAGATGGTACTTCTCTATGATTCCAAGTTTTCACGCCACCCAGCGAAGTTGAAAGTCCATTGGTTGGGACCCCTTCTAGTGATAAAATACTAGAATCAGGTGCATGCCAATTGCAAATGTTGGATGGCACTATGTTTCCCAGTTACTTAAATGGGAGTAGGTTGAAACCCTACTATAAATAAGCTTCTTTTATGTTAATAATAAGACAATATTGCCACTTAGTTTATATTTCTCTTTCATGTTTTTTTGCTTTGCTTACTTTTTTGTAATAAGCACGTTCACACATAGAAGATGATTACTACTTATTAATTGTTACATAGAGGACTGCACATACTTTTAGTGTTTGGTGGAAGAAGGTTTTAGTGTGCGAGTACGAAATTTTTGGATGATGGTACTTGCCTCAGAGTTGGTTCGAAGGTACATGCATTTTTTTTGAAATAAGGGTGCTTGATGGATAAGAATGAGGAATGCACATCAGAAAAAGGAAGATGTTAAAGGTGTTGTAGGTGCTTAGGAATGATGGTGCTTGCAAGGAATTACTAATATTGAGAAACCAAAAAAGAAAGAGGCTGTAAAAAGTAATGCGAGGGAGGTAACAACACGATAGACTACTTGGTCTATGACGTAGAGGAAGATGGGTTACGGTGCAGAAAAGTGCACATAAGGATGACTGCAGCTTGGGACGTAGTGGCGTGCTAGAAGGTTATGATTTCCCTATACAAGATAAAGTAGGGAAAAGAGTGAAAGAAATAAAAAAGTGTTTTTAAAGCTACATTATGATGGTAGGTGAGGAATAATAAATGTGATTAAAATTTAAAAATTTATAAAAGGGGCACGAGCGAGTTCTTTCTTACCTACCCTTGTGAAGATTTCAAACATTTGAAGAGCAATGAAGTGCAAATTTGTGTGAAATTGCGAAGAGCTAAGGAGATTTAGAGTAAACTAGAGCAAGATAACACACGACCCAATTTAAGAGCTCCTTCAGTGGAAGTCAGAGCGTGGGGAAGACGTGGAGGTTGAAAATATACCAAGGCTAAGATTCAAGGGTTTACATTCAGAGATCCAGGGTTTGCAGAAGCACAAGTACACAAAGTTGGAACTAGGGCACACGGTCACAAAAAACTAAGCTAGGGTACAAAATTGTTTGGAAAAGATAGGTTTGAAGCAAGGAGGGTGGATGGAGTGAATTCTTGGTGTAGATGTTTGAGGAATATCATCCAAGACCTATGATATAGAATCATTGCAAGCCTAAAAGTGTGAAGTTGCGTAGTTAAACAATGGAACAAAAGAAAACACCTACTACTACTCAATCCCTTAAGCGAAAAGGAAAGGAAAGAGGAAAGAAGACCATGACTAAAGATGTAGTATCATAGTGAGGTGATAGTAGCACAACCATGTGTCTCCTAGCTCACAAAGTGTAAGATAAGCGATTATAACCATCACTTAGAGGCACATGAGGGAGAAATAACCAAGGATGTATTGACAAAACTAGACCAAATGACAGAAGTATGCTAACTTGTGTATGATGAAACAAATAAGGACTTGGAAAGTGTGGACGTACTCCAGATGTATGCATTTCCTTTATTCATCAAGCATGAGAGACTGTATCAATGAATGATATTGCGCGTCCACGAGGATTTCTTTTACTTTACAGGGAGAGGGATGCACATCACCACACAATTGATTAGGTGAGTAACAAGTTTGTGCAGCTTAGGTTTAGAGATCGAGCAGAACATAAAGGACGATGAGGTAGTAGAGGCCATTGCCACTTTGCTCAATTATCAAAAAGGAACTCAAGCCATGAATGTTATAGGCATCAATGATCTGGGCATAAGAGTCATGACATGCCTTGTTAGATGCAAACTTGGCGCATCTGAAAGGTGGTCACAAGTCAAAAATAAGTAGATACATGTAGTGCAAAAGATGGTGTAAAATACTATGCACAAAATTGCATTATACATCACTAAAGGGATTATAGATGAAGCTAAGATCCAGGTGGAGAAGGGTGAGAAGATAACCTAGGGCACAATCTTGCTGCTTCTAGTAATTTGTGATATTGGGGTGCCAGATGGACCCAAGGATAAAATATTGGTTTACCCTCCCGAATACAAGTTGCCTGCACAGAGGTTCACAACATTTACATGTGAAGGTGAAATCACTAGCCATTACAAGTTGTGCTTGGGCAAGAGGTACAAGTCAATGCATGAAGAATTCAAGAATGAATGTCACATACTGAGGGAATCAACCTCATTAATTGAAGGAAAGGAAAATTTCATGGTGCACCAACACTTCATCCTAGGAAGATTTGAGTTGACTAATAGAGATTATAGCCCATGGTGCAAATTACCATTTGCCTTCATGGAGAAGTATTTTCAAAGCACAATCAACATGATAAAGGAGACACAAAAATTAGAATTTGATGTAGACAATGTGGACTCCAATTACCACACCTTGTGCAAGACCTTTGTCTTTGATGCAGGAGCATCGTGTACATAGCCCAATTTTGGCTTGATTAGTATTTGTAGGGTGTCTTAGGTGGTTTTGTAAGTGTCTTGGTCCATATGGACTCTTCATGATGTATTAAGTGGCATTTTGGAGGTTTCCCTCTAAAATCCACATTTGAATATTCAAATTAGTCTTGTATGTACTCTAGGTCTAATTTAGTAGGTTATATGCTAATATGGGTTTTACATTGATGTTATAGGAGGATCAGGTCATAAAATTTACTACCTGACCCTACCCATATGTAAATCACTATGGTAATTTTGTATTAGTGTGAGTTAAGTGGATGTAAACCTAACTACCTAAAAAATCCATAAAAAACACGTGTATTCGGATGGATGAGGGGTTAGTATGAGGATGGGTAGAGGTTAGAGAGGGTGAGGATCTCTGAAAAAGAGCCTTAGAGCTCTTGAAGATGGTATAACTCATGACACATCTAATGAAAGACTTCTTAGTTTAAGAATTGTGATGAATTCCATGAACATGAATGAATGAATTTGATGTATTTTGAATGTTTTTCATAATACATATAGGTTGATACAAATATTGAGTGAATTGTGTAATCTTAGGGAGTCATGGAGAGTCTATAGGAGAGGTCATGGAGTTAGGAAACTCAAAGGAAAGAGAAAACTGTGAATCAAGGTAAGAAGACTGTGTGTGCACAGTCAAGATTAAATTTTGAGGATTTTAATATAAATTTACAAATTTATACATGGTCAAAGAGGTATTGTGAAGGTTTCAAGAAAGCCTTAGGTTTTGGAAGAAATTTGTTTGCTATGGAAGTGTGAAGTGGAAATCTAACATGTAATGGGCATATGTGGTGCCCCTATTTGACTACATAACTTTGCAAGGTATCTTCTCCTCTACCCACATAATTTTAACTTGTCTTGAAATATGCACTTGATTGGTGGGCATCCCAATGAAGCACTACAAACATGCCACCAAGTGAAATGAACATGTGTCCAATATGATTAGTTCACCTTTTTGAAAATGTCCTCTCCACCTATGCTAAAATAGGAGCTTTGAAAAGGGAATTCTAGAGTAGCGTTTGGTCATCCATCAAAACATAAAGGAGACAAATTTTTTGTCTGAAATTATGGTGCTAACATCAAAGAAATATAACAAAAATAGCTCAACCTACATCTACTATTCATGTACCAAAGTGGGGGGGGGGGGCTTTGGAACATGATATAGACATTTGTTAAAGACATTAGATGGGGTTGTGGACAACAGGTTGTAGTTGGTAGGTGTTGTGGAAGGTGTATGAGAAAAAGAAGATTAGATGTAGTAGTTGTAGCTACAAATGCTTTGAAGAATGCATGCTACGATGATGTGGAACTGATCTAGATGGATCTCTCACTAATATCCGTCAAAAAATCAGTACTGGTATGGGTCAAAATCAGTCCTACATGCGAAGAGAAATATTTAACAGTTATATTTCCTCATTTTACTATATGCAAATTGATTGATCTAGATGTGTACCTATATCTGAAGTGAGTTGTTTTGTCTCTAAGAGGAAAGGGACGTAATTCCTATCGTAGTTTTTTTTGTATGCAAAAGAAGAAGATGTAGGATTAGGAGGCATTTCATTCAAGTGAAATGTATAACTTTATTGATTTTTCTTCTTCTAATTTTGAGCACATGTGTTACCTGCACTGTGACCTTTGCAACACCATTCTTAGGATAGATGATGGATACCAGTTCATTTTCCCTTCTCTTTATCTTTATTTCGAGTAGTTGTTATTTTGATTAAGACATTGAAAGTGAACTTTCCTACTATACCACTTATGTCTCTACAAAATTTATCTCTGTCACTCTTCCTCTTTGTGAAACCCTCTATTTTTCCATTATCTACTAAAGAAAATGATAAGAGATTCGAATAGAGTATAAGCATCATCAATGGAATAGCTAGTAAGTCATGAGAGCCAAAGATATTTTGTCTCTTAGAGTGTATTAAGTTCTGCTGAAGGATTTACACAAATGGTTTTGTTGAAGCATCTATTGGGGCTTTGAAATGGGTTTGCATCCATCAACACATGAAGGAAAAAAATAAATGTGATCTCTGGCCCATTTTAGCAAGGAGTGACTATTTACGACTACTCGTGGCCTCCATATCTTGCCCCAAATGACCGCTTCATCTAAATTGTGTTGGATTATTTTGTAACGGTATGCCTTGTGGGATTTTGTGGTAGGGATGTTGAGCTTTGGATATGATGTGATTAATTTGGTTTCTCTTAGGAGTGTGGAGTGGTTGGTCCTTGATCTCTGGTTATTGGTGAGCTATCTAGATTGGGAATGGTAGTTTATGTGGCAAGATCACACATGTATAATTTAACTCACTTGTTAGTGAATGGTTTCATGGTGATGGACGTGTAGCTTGCATGCGATCAAACTAGATCAAAGTACCTCCCTTGTCACCTCACTATGAACATGCATGGTTTTTTCCCTATTTCCAACATGCTTACATATTTATGGTTTTCCCTTCATAATGTTAGTGAAAATTCTTAATTAAATGAAGAGTATGGTTATGTTTATTAAAATGACTTGTTACACATAATGGATATATATATATATATATATATTTGCCTTACATCATGTATAAATAATATGACCTTTTTAGTGTAAGCTACACTCTACAACCATCTCATGTGACAACTATAAATTTTGGATGATAGATCTGGATAATTGTATCCACTCGATTAGAGAATTAAACTTGAATTCCATGTAATCATGTCATTTGTTTACCTTGATAAAAGTTAATAAAACATGAATTTTCAATGATGCGCAAACCACCACTCCAACCCCGTAGTGAGTAAGTCATGAAATGATCATGTTCACTGGTGATGTGAGATGTCATGTCAATCTCTATAACGACCTTATATGATCATTTGACCTTTTTTCATTGCACGTCTGAGGGCCAATCAAATATTTTATTGCTCTGGTCAATTGCTAAAAAATGAAAAGTAGTTTTTTGGCCCGTGAATTAGACCCCCATACCAAGAAAATAAATTTGGTGACTGCGTACCTCTAGCATCTCTATAGAACTATCATAATCAATCAATAAATTTGAGAAATTCACCTCAGAATATTGTTTTGTAATGGGGTTTTGTAGGCATCGGGACGTTCAAAGACAATGTCCAACCAACATAATTATGACAAGTAGCTTCGGACATGTAGTGACCATTTGAATCCTGGTCACAAGATTTGTGTTCTGTAAAATCCAAGGGGTTCCATATAGATAGGGGAATCGAAATTTTTTTACATGTGCTGTGTTTGAGCTTCGGAAAATGGATTTCAACCTCAGTTTCTGGGACACTTTTGTTGGGGTGATAATATCAAGTGGGATCAACCATTGCAGTATACCCTAACATTAAATTTAAAGTTTGTCTAATCAAACTGTATTTTGAAGGTCTTTCACATTTAAGAGTGAAGTATCCTAACCAATTCAACCACCCACATTGATTTGGGTGATCCCTCTCGGGATTGATTACTTGACTGTCTACAATGGATATGAAATATTGTATTAAAGGTTGTAAGTTATCTTTAGGAAGGGCTTGATAAATGGTTATTTATTTGACTATTTTAGTTAGTCTGAATGATCAAGAGATATAGCTATGTAGATGTTTTAAAATAATGTGAACTGGATGTGGAAGTGTTGGGTTAAACTTGTGTAAATTCTTAATATAGACAATGCTTTACCAATGGCATTTTTTCCTTTGGATATCTATACTTAAATTTAGTGTAATCTATCTCTTTTTCTCATTCTTTATTTGCTTTCATCTCTAGCTCGTTAAGCTCTGTTATTTACTATCCATTTCAAGTTATTTCTTTTTCTAAATCTATTGCATACCATAACTTATGATCTTCGGCATTAATGGTGGATTTATGATCAATGGATTACATTTCCCCTATTGAATCCAACATGGTATCAAAGCTTGGTGATTGTGCGTGTGCAGGATTGATCTAGAAGTGTTTAACTTGAAGAGGTGAAGAAGATTGAAGTGTTTTTATGGATTTACGAGACCCTTAAAAGTTCCGTAGTTGTCTTCAAGAAAACCATGTTTAAAATTCCAATTCCCGCCCAAATACTATTTGAAATATTGGTGAAATATGGGCTAAATTGATGTTTAGATCATGTTTGAAGCTTTTTGTATTCTTGGATCTTTGCTTTTGTATTTAGTTTCAGTCATTTACGGTTTAAATCCATCTTCTGCAAGCTTATTTTAAGTTCCTGCGTCATATATAGTTGTTAGAGTCATTTTTTGACTTTGGATCTGAAAGATTTATTTAGATCCAATTTTTTTGAGGCTTTTAAGTCCATTATAATGGTAAATATCTTTCTTTTTCACTAGATCTACTCTTACAAATACCGATCCAATCATTTTACACCACCTAGCTTCACATTTTCAGTATTTCTATTGTTCTTTTCGGTTTTGTAAAGTTTGGACCAATAATATTGCTCCATATAGCTTCGATGTTGTTATTTTTGTGTTTGCGAAGTTGTACCCACTCTTAAAGTGCCAAGTGGATTCAATATGACATCCTTCTATCTTTGCAAATCTTGGGACAATCATCTTGTGCCATCTAGCTTCACTTTTCCAATGTTATTTAGTTTTTTTGTTTCTACGAAGTTCTTTTTATTGCGAATCTTAAGCCAATTATTTTTCTCCAGATAGCTTCGCATTGTCAGTTTTTATGAAGCTTCAGCTAATCATTAAGCTCCATCTTGCTTTGTTTTGTCAGTAATATTATTTATCTAATTCTTAATCATGGAACGTGAGCCAATAAGGGATTTACGCGTGTCTTTGTGTTGTTAGACTTGGATTAGCTATCCTCTATCATTTGTGAAATATGGACCAATAAAGTTGTTCCATATTTCGCATTATCTGTCCCTTGTTATCTTTTTATGACATTTTTGAAATTTGAGCCAATAGGATTGCTCCATATTTTACCTTGTTTCTTTGGTTGTTTATCCTTCGCAAAATTAGAGCCAATAATATTGCTCCAAGTGGCTCCATATTCCGCTTTGTTATTCTTCTTTTAAGTTGCCTCTGACATATACAAAGGGTAAACCAATAAAATTTCTCCACGTATCTTTTATTTCACACTTGTCAAATTTGTGAAATCTAACCCAATATAATTACTCTACATTTCACATTTGTAATTCTTTCATTTGTGGAAGTTGTTATCCAATTAAAATTTTCCACCTTTTTGCATTTGTTAGTGTGTGTTAGACTTACAAACATCAAGTCATTTAAAAGGCTCCATGTGTCCTCAATTTTCTTTAGCCATTTTGGTTGCACTACGAAGTGTGAACCAATAGTATCTAGACACATACATATCTTTTTCACACTTGTCAATCCTTGTCATTTTTGAAGTGTGAGCCATTTAAAAGGCTCCATGTATCTTCTTTTTTGACTTATCTGTGTCAGATTTATGAAGTGTGAACCAATTGCTTTTTGACATGTATTTTAATTGTGCCAGCCTTTTCAAGTTTTAGGCTGTCAGTCTTAGCGTTGGCTTAGCCACTTAGACCGTGAAATTTGTCTTCTATTCGGACCCAAACTTTATTTTAAGTTTTGTTTATTTCAGGGAATTTAAGTCTGCCTAAGGAATTTAAAAAAAAAAAATCAGCATAAAGCCACCAAGTGTCTTTTCTTTAAGCCATTAATTTTTCGACAAGTGACTTGTTTGACTAGGACTTTTCTTTTGCATTGTGTCATAGTGCAAAAGTGCGATCTAATTAATTTAAGACACATGTATTTGAATAAGTTTTCCTCTTCCTTATTAACAACACTACAAAATGTGAGCTGATTAAAAGGTGACACGTGTATTTGCTTTACTTTAAATCTTCGCGTATTGACACATTTTTGTTTGTCTATTGTCATAGTTTTTTGAATATATTTTAGACCCAAAAATGAATTTAATTTAATTTTTAAAGTTTCATGTTTGTCCAAGGATATTTTTTAAAGTTGACACATGCCTTTCTTAGCATTGTTGATATGTGCCAAGTGTTGCCCCCCACCTTGGTTGTTTTAAACTTGTTTTTTATTTGTTAAGTAGCTCATTTCAAGCTCTTATAGCTTGCTTTTGAGATCGCCTAGTCCAGTTGCTAAATAAATCATTGAGCTAATGTAGCCCGAATCAGTCCAAGCTCAATTAGCTCACCTGTAAACTCGATCCCGACCATGTCTGTCAATTTGATATTAAATCGACCAATTTAAGTTTTTTTTAGACCAAATATATTTAATTTCGAATATCTGATGAACTATGATATGTTCTTAAGCTCAAAATTAATTAATTAGCTAATTTGAATGTTAAAATAATCTGTAACTAGAACATGACCTAGCCGTGTTAAATTGATCTAGAATTCGACCAATTCAAGCTAATTGTTTTTATCAAATTTGGGTTGGTTATAGTTGTATAACAAATTGAAATATTTATAGCTATTTTTTTTTGTCTTTGTTTGGCTTCTTTGATTGTGTTTTTAACTGAATTTTTCTCCATTTTTGTCTGAGCATTAAAAATGACTAATTCTACTAGTTTTTCGATGGAAAAGTCTCATCTTCTAAATGGAACAAATTATAGCATTTGGAAAGTGCATTTAAAAATCTATTTTATGGCTAGAAAGCTTTGGGATGTGGTGACTAGTATAGAAAAATGTCCCACATGGAGACAAGCTACCCCTGAAAACCAAAAGCCTCTATCTCAATACATGTAAGCTATGTTGATTCATGATGAATTTTGATAGTTGCGTGATAATAATCAAACATCATGAACCCCTATAAAGAGTAATTAAGAAATCATGAACCATGTCTAACCATGAATTAGTTTACTATCACAAAGAAAGAAAGGATTATCACAGAGGCAAAATAGAGGTTGATATTATATTTTGTAATGCATCAACTGCATTTATACATCATGAAAGTTGTACTTAGAGGCTACAAAGAATATGTGCATGCTCTTGAGAAACATTTTTGTAAATCTACCTCTCTACCCTCTTCTGAGTATCCTAAAACTGAAACTATTCTACAAGTTTGTTTTTCAGTTTCTTTTTTATATAATGGATGTAGACATTGAGGATATATTTCAATCCTTGACTCTAACTAAAATTCTCGTGTCAGGTGTTTTCACGAGCATGGTTTCTCTAACTATTTTTTTTGCTGATAATGTTTCTTTTGTCAAAATAGTCATGATCTCTTAGTAGTAACAAGAATATAATTATTAGAATCAAGAGAAGTAAGACAATTTTTTTACTATTAAATCCTATTTTTTGGCATAAAAACATGATCATATATGACATGTCTAAGCTTAAATTTTTCTTACATGGTCATTTTCTTCTATGAATGTTTGATTATTCTTGAATGATTTGATTATCTGATCATCTTAGTTAAGTCTTATCTTTTTATGAAAGGCTCCGAATAATACATATATGTTTGTTGATAAAACATTTTATTTGATTACTAAAATATAATTATATGCACATCAAGTGACACTTGGGGGATGCCTTTATGTTTGTATTGGAGATGTCCAATACTGATTGCATCTAATAAATATTTTTAGTAGTATAATATGTTGAAATTTTTTCAACATATTTGTAATGTAACATGGTTAGCTATTATGCCTATTATGTTATCTATCACGAATCTAACCATGTTGATGTTGTGTTGGATATACTAGATGGATTTGTGTTCAAGTTTTTAGACACAAGCACCATTACTTGAAGCAGAAAAAGATCCATGTGGATAAAGAGGCTACTAGTAGTGATACACATAGGATCTAAAGGAAGTATTCCTCCTCTATGTGAAGGCCATATTTCTCTTGATAAAGAATCGAGTTCAACATCATAAATCAAGTTACAAATATCTTCACTAAGACATTGCATGATGTGAATTTTTGCAAGCTTTGTGCCTTGTTGAGCCTATTATAGTTTCCCTTGATGGGAAGTTTGTATGACAATACCACCTCTTGATAAATCATTATAAAAGAGTGGATCATGAATCATGACTACCCGCTTTACATGTAACAAAGTGATCTTTTATGGATTGATTACACATGATTGTAACAATGTATGTGAACTGTAAGTCTCATGAGAAAATGCATAAGGCAGTTCGTTGTAAACTTCTAATACTTTCTGCATTTTGTAATAAGTAAATGTGTCACTCTACGTGAAGTTACTTGTAAATCCCAGCAAAGCTTTAGTTATGAGAATGCCTTATTTTATAAAAGGATCTATAGTATAATGTAAGTCTTCATATGTAAAGCACTAGTCTTAGGAATTTCTATATGGGAAGATATGTGGATTTCCCTTGTTTGCATGCTAGCTTGAATCACTATTGTTGATTCAAGGATCTATAAATCCTTTTGTAGAAAAGGATAAATTTGGCATGTATGATTTTTCTTCCCACTTAACATTAAGGGGGAGTGTTGGGGTGCTAAAGTTAAGTGGGATCGGCCACTTGGGCATGCCCCAAAATTATTATAATTTATCTAATCAAACTATATTATGAAGTTCTTTCACATTTAAGAGTGAAGCGTCCTGACTGATTCAACCACCCACATTGATTTGGGTGATCCCTCTCGAGATTGACTACTTGATTGTCTACAACAGTTATGAAAACTTTTATTAAAGGATACAAGTTGTTTGTAGGAAAGGCTAGATAAATGGTTGTTTAGCTGACTATTTTAGTTAGTTTGAATGATCAAGAGATATAGCTCTGTAGACACTGTAAAAGACCAAGGAGTGAAGTGGAAGTGCTAGATTAAACTCATGTAAATTCTTAATAAAGACACTGCTTTTCTAGTGGAGTTTTTTCCTTTGGGTTTCTCCACTTAAATATTTTTTTATCTATCTCTTTTTCTTCCTTTTATTTGCTTTCAACTCTTGCTCATTAAGCTTTGTTATTCGCTATCTATTTTAAGATATTTATGTGTCTAATTGAATGCATACCATAGTCTATAGTCTTTGGTGTTAATGATGGATATATGATCTATGGATTCCATTTCCCCTGCTAAATATAACACCTTTTTCCAAATTGGTCATCTTTACAATCATGCAGCACTAGCGAGAAAATTTCCATGGAGGTTTCTCTTAGCAAAAAAACTAATACAAAACCTTTAACTCTATTTTACGACTCCATAGATCTCCTTGATGACACTTGTTTGTATTTTATTACCTATGGGAAATTTGGTGTGCTTTTCTCTCTCTCCTCTCCATATCTTACTCTGTCTTGAAAGTGAAATGAAACTCCATTTTTGTTCTTACCTCTATTGTGTCGTAATTTTTTTAATTTATTGTAATTAGAAAACAATATATATGTGAAAGTGTTAGTCATAGGGGGAATGTCATGCCAATGTTTATTTTTCTCTAACCATGTTTATACTAACTTTTTAGGTTACAGATAGTAGAAATAAGTGTAAAATGGATGTTGGAAATCTAAATTTAATTTTTATTACTGAAAATGTGTAATCAAGATGGAATTAGAATAGTCATGTATTTTAGTAATAGTACTACTTGTATTATTAAAGCAGAATATCTTCTCTCATTGCATACATGTGTTAAATAAAGTGATAGTGTAATGTTATTCGTAACTTTACAATTCAACTTTATTGTAGAATAGCATATTTAGTTACCTGGGGTGAATCTTCATGTTTTTGTATAATGGTATGATAGTGATATAAAACTTGAAAAGTGATTCTATCATAAGCATGTAAAGAAAAAGGTTGGTAATTGATAGTATGACTTGTGACTGTTCTGTGAAACCTTTTTACACCCTTTTCCACCTTGAATAAGTAATCATGTGATTTCAACATAACGTAGTTAGTGCACTTATCATCTCACATATTGTTTTATAATAGTAATTAGTGCATAATAAGGTTAATATTTAACTGATATATGTTGCAATGAAATTTGATATATAGTTGGTCATGGTTGTCTTATAATACACTAAAATCTTGTTTCCTTGATAAAATAGCTATGGTCAACCCTTCCTCTTCCCAAGGTAAAATATGTTGCCTCTAGATTACTTGGACATCTTAGTTGTACATGAGCTGGTATAATTCGTAAGAGGGAAAGTGGTTACTCCATTGGAGAGTGCTATAAGTCCATTTGAATTGTAAGTGTGCTTAGTTATCTTATTTTTCCACTTAAAAAAACATTCCTTACCGACCATTGTTGTGAACAAATCCCAACCTTTCTAAAATGAACCACTTTCAACTCTAGAGAAGGATAGTGATGGGTTATAGGTGTTGTGAGCAAAAAGTGAATATTCGTATAAATTTGACCACAATAAATATTGGGTGAAGAGTTAAATTCTATGGGACTTTTGTCTCTTCAAATACTTAATAAAGGACAACCATTAGGTGTGAATTTTTCATGAGGTTATAATACCATTTATGCCTTATTGCTTACCCATGAAGTGTCACGTTCCTTTTGGAGCAAGAAGAATTAGTCCCAAGACCTCTTAATAGGATTTCAGTGGATAAAAACTCGATGTATATTTCCTACCACTTGAAATGGATCCCTAGAGAAACCTTAGATTGTTGTATGTGGATTTTTTTCTCTATTATATTATGGCTTCTAATAATTGGGTGGTCAAATATTATTGAAAATTCTTTCTTATGTGGGAATTTTCCCTTTAGTTCTCCTAAATCTCTAAACGAGAAACTAAAGATTCATCACTTTGTACTCTGATTTTAAGCAATGTTAGTGGGAGACTTAACTACTCAATGTAAATGTAGAAAGAATACAAGTTAAAGAGAAGAACCTTAGAAACACATGGTCTCCTCGAACATAAGCACCCCGATTTCTATCAAGTTAATAAAATGTAAACATGATTGTAATACAAATAAAATTAAAGGAAATTACTCTTGGTGCGCTAACACAAAGATGAGGAAACTTGTAACTTGTAAATGATGGTGGATGGTTTGATGATCGTTATAATTGGAACAACACGGTGTATTAGCACAAGGAAATCTAAGGAAAAATATAAATCTTGAGACCTATGTGAATGATTATTAAGAATCTCAATCTTTCCTTCTTGTAGTCATCTTTACTTGTGTTAGACTATGCTTGTATGAGTGATTGTGGTTGTCAAGGTTGTCTCATTCATGGAATGAATGTGCTCATGAGGCTTGGTTAACATTAACCCTTGCTATTTACCAATGGTTTAGAAGAATAAAATGTTACTCATGTTATAGCTGCATAGTTATAGTTGGGATACCTCTTCTTTCTTCTTTGAGGTTACGCATATAGCCTTCACTTTAGTTCACTGAATGTATGAAATGTGTAGGTGCTAGTAGAACCTGATCAATTGAGGAATAAAAATAATGGGACTATTTGTGACCATAGTGGAAAATGGTGGTGGATACTTGATATGTGTACCATCCTAAGGGAATTGTTATGCCAAAATTTGAGAGGGATAAAACAAGGTTAAGTTTGTAATGTTGCAAAGAATATTGGGTGACGATGACACCTCAAGGATTAAGGGATAGAATTTTCATACTCGTAAGTAGGAATTCAAGCCTCCTTATCAATAGTTTGTGTAATAGATCTCCTTTAAAATTTATGTGAACCATGGTGTCGCACACCTCAAAAAATGGTGATACGCGCATATGTTATTGGATGACTTTTTATTTGTTAACTATTGTTGTGGAATGACGTAAAATATTATGTGAGAAGGTTAACGTAAACCATGTTTTGTCTTACCCTGAGAGGAAATCTTATATAAATCCTTGTGGTAGGTAAGAGATCCTCTCTTCAACCTTTGCACATGTATTAGAATTGTGTGAATGATCTCTTACGAAGGATATTTTTTGTTTCTTCATGGCATTGGGGGACTATTGCCTACTTAGTGTAGATATAATGTGCATTCTGGGCCACACCAGATTGGCTTACAGAATTGTACCCAACCTTTGTGTTGTGAATCTAATTAAAAAGAGGTAACACAAAAATATTATGGAATGTAATGCATGGTCAAACTAGCGCATAATAAACCTCATTTCTTGTGAGGTATTGACAACCATGACAGTTACAACCGTGTTTTACTGGGATATTACTCCTGCACTGATAACATATGATGCATACAAAAGTATCATGGTAAACCTTGGGTACATTGATTTGTTGCAAAGGAAAGTGTTATTGTTATTTGTATCTGGTGAGTTGGGCTAGTGTCTTTAGTGTTTCATTTATTAATTAAAAAATTGCTAGTTTTTAAGTGACATTTTTAGTGGTAAAATAGTGGGCATTACAACATACTTGGGTTGTGTCTCAGACCCCAAACTTACGTTGAGTCAAAAATAGCATATCAGTGCCATGTAATTAGTCTAAGTTTCTAGAGAAGGATTTGAAAGCATTGATAAGGTGCATGCATAATTTTAAAGGCAAGGAATAGGTTTGGTCAGAGAATAGATCCAATATATGGTGAGTAACAAACAAGAAACTTGACATAACCAAAATTATCTCTGTTCTAAGAGGTTTTGTGAAGAGACTCTTTCTTGATAATCCTAAATAACTCTTAAAATTAGTCATAGGAAGAGTAATATGATGATAAATTGGGGTACTCAGAGTAAATGTTAGGTTTTAATACTTTTTGAAAGGCGTCGTTCCATGCAAATATGAGGAATTGTGCATGTTTATTTTGAAACCCCATAAGGATAATATGACCACATTGTCATTATATTGGAAAATATTTTAGGGTATTTGATCATTTTTTCAAGAGGAAGGTGAACTTGAAGATATAAGGAGTAATGAAAAAGATATTCAATGTTGAGCAAAAGGAATCTACGAGAGACAATCTCTACAAATGGACACAGTCAGGATTTAGAGCAAATTGAGGCAAGATACAAGACTCATGGAGTTTTAGTGAATAATAAATAACTCTATATAAGTTTGGAAAGGGGGATACTAGGTGAGGGAGATCCATATAGGCCCTAATCAGAAAAGGAACAAAGTATTAGAGGTTCAAGGAAGCAATATATAGTCTGAGATAAAACTGTGACAATTATGAGGATGAAAACAATAATTTTCCTAAGAAATCTATAGATAAGATAATCAATAAGGATGAATATAACTAGGTAAAAGTGGCACAAGGTGTGGAGGAGGTGTCTAACAATGAATGAGAGGAGTGCTAAGACCAAAATTTGAAGAAAACTCATAGGAGATAGTGATATACCCCAAGTTGAGGGTTGAAAGGAAGGAATTGGGTTAAAGAAGTTCCATTATAGTCTTTATAAGATCTGTGAAAGCACAACTAAGTTGAAAATGTTGTAATAAGAGTGAGGAGTCAATATAAACAATAGATAAGCTTTGTTTTTATGGTTTTGAGAGAAATGTGCATATACAGTCTCATTAAGAACTTTGTGGAGCCTAGATAGCCAAATAGGTTGTTGTTTGAAAATCTTGAAGAGGTAAGCTAGAGGAGGTTGAGATAAGTAAGATGATGAATAATAATTCAGAATGTTTTTCATGAGAATTGAGAGTAAAAAGTTGATCAAGGTTAAGAGAAAACAGAGTATAGAGGACTATTATAGCCTAAGATCAAGCTAAGAAGACATAAGACTAACACTTACAAATTAGAACACTTAAAGCTATAGGAGTATAAAGACATTGGGAAAAACATGAATAGGGTTTTTTGAGATGGTTCAAAGTGGAAAGAATGTGGAAACCAGTGAAGAAGTAATAAACCCTAGTATTTGAGACTAAACCCTAGCTAGGTCTAGAAAACAAGTAAAAAGGAGGGTTTTAGTGTTGGGAATGCTAGAGAGGGGGTCAAGTGAAGAAAATTGGTAAAAATCAAGATAAAAATAAAGGGTATCCAAAAAGATAACCCTCATTGATTGAAAGTTTGTGGGTTGTTCCCAGTTTGGAGGTTTGCATGATATGAGGGCTAATTGGAGGATTAGTGCAAAATTTCAAAAAGAAGCATAAATTTTTACTGGAGATGAATTAAGCCTTGAAATTTGGTAGGCATATAGAGGAGCTAAAAGGGTATCCTAAAATTTTACCACTCACGTATGGAAGTGGAAATTGAGTGAGTTTTGTCAGCAGTTGCCTATTTGTAGGGCTATAAAGGCATTTGGAGGTCAAAAAGGAGAAATGTGAAAGATGAAATGTTGAAACTAGTTTGGTGATTGGAGAAATTTTATTTGGTGTTATTAAAAATATTTGAAGTGATTTTGAGTCTTAATATAGTGGTTTAATGCATTTTGGCATATTGAGCAAGTTTAAGTTACTTTAGCAAGGTGTTGGCTCTTTATGAAAAGTGCATGTTCAAGTTGATTTTGTGGCTTATAAGAATTTTTTTTGGGATGATTTGAAGGTGTTTATGTAGGGCTTTGCATCAGTCTACCTTGCCAAATATGCATATATAGAAACCATGGAGTCTGATAATACAGATATAACTCCTACAACCATGGTGATTGGGAAACATGTTGTTAAAGTATTCATCTACCTCAGGATACAATTAAAGGATGGGAAGTATGTGAATGAGTGTGAACTCCATCTCCTAGAGCCACCAAGGAAGAAACAAACTATTAGAAAAAAGAGAGCACACGAGGAGACTCCCCCTATAGGAACATATGAGGAAGAAAAAGGGGATGATGAGGAGGATCCTACCTTAGATCAGAGCATAAGGAGAAGAAAAAACAAGAGCACATGGAGATAGAACGAGGTGCAAGAACCTTTGGGCTGACCAAGAAATTTCCCAAGAAACCAAGTCCAAAAAAGAAGAGCTCGGTAAATAAGAAGCCAAGGGTGGTTTCGAGTGATGAAACAAAGGACTTGGAGAAGTCATAAAAAGAGGAGGTGCCGTAGAACTCTTTGATCATCCATAACTTGGATGATGATGATGATGAGAAAGAGGAGGAACCTGATGCACGTGAGGAGATCCCCAGAAGGGAGGAAGAAGAGGAAGGCATTGGTGGACCAATTGATGTAGGTGCTAGAGGAGACAAAGAGCATAGAGAAGAACATGAAGCAGAGTGCGAGGAGAAGGAAGAGAAATACAAGGAAACCATTTATAGGGAAGATGCAGTCATAAGAGAGGCCAGTGGCATGGTTCACTCTATTACATAGGAGATGCCAAAGGTGCATAAAGGAAAGGGAAGAGGAAAACAAAGGTAGATTCCCCAGGGCCCTCTATTGTAATATGTTGATGATCCTGCGAAGGTCCTTTGGGAAAGGTATTAAAGCTTGGTGGCCACAAAAGACCTATTTTGTTGGTCATTATTTGATAATAATGAAGCCCTCCTATGAACTAGGAAAATGCTCTCTTGGGCCTATCAATCACACATGGAAGATCTGGAGTTTGGGATAAACACATAGTCATTGTCTAATACTTGACTTAAATATGTTCCAGGAGAAGCCTTTCTAGTAGTCGACATCCAGATGTTCATTGATGAACAAGTGTGTAGTGCACTAAATAAGATAACATCAGAAGTTGGGGTGAGAATTTTTCATATGGATTATGTGATCAAGAGGATGCATGAGGAAGCTTTGGAAAAATACTAGAAGATTGAGGAGCTTAAGTAGGATTTGAGGGAATAAAAAGGCCGAATGCGTGCGACATACAAGAAGGCATAATGTATTGTGAATGCTTTTACCACCGCGCACCCAGAACTAGTTGACCACACCAAGGATGAATACTCCTTAGTGCTACACTATTTGGAGGACTTGGCGTGGATGACCACACACGAGAAGAGGATGAGAATAATGCTGCCAAATGAAGAGATAGAATTGCAGAAGAAGAATGATAGGGAATAGGTAGAGATACATCTTGTGTAATATGATGCACTAGTTATAGAGGATAAGGAGGTTGTGCAAAGGGTAGAGTTTGTTTTCGACAACTGCCAATATTTTGATAAGTTTGTGAGCGCAATTTCCGCAAATGAAGAGGTAGAGTTAAGGAAAATTTAGGCCAAAATAAAAAACAACAGGGCCAAGCGGGCTAAGGTGTTGGTCGAAGTAGACAAGAAGAGGGACTTGATTATAACTTTTAAAGCCACACTTAGGGATAAACTTAAGGAGCTCTTTCTTTTGGAAACACATAAGATGGATGTGTTACACAATGTGGCCTTGCAGCTTGATAAAATAGTCACGGAGCTCAAGGGAAAAATTGATGAGTTTACCCCCATGAAAGTACCTACCATTGTTGACACCGCGCTAATCAAAGCCGCAAAAGAGTTAGAGGGCTAGAAGGAATTATAAAATATTTTGGATAAGGAAATTTTGGGGCTCCTTCCACCTAAAAGAGCATGAGTAATTGATGGACGCATATCCTTATTCTTTTTATTCTTGGGCGTAAGCCCATATTCTTATTCTTTATTTATTCATTCAATGATGGAATTCTTTTTTGACATATTACTGAGGGTGGAAAATATACCTAGTGTGGGGTAATGTTGGTCATGAGAATCAACTACGTATCAGACATGTTATACATTGAAGGATGTGCAAAGAGGACAACAAAATTTAGACAGGTATGGAAGGTTGTGTAAGGGAATGCACGTAGGGAGAAACATGAAGAACAATGTAGTGTGCAAGGATGCACGAACCAGGGGAGGATAGGTCAATGCACAAGGCTGTGTTTATATAAGTAGTAGATTGGGGCTTAACCTCTTTGGAGCCTTGAATAATAATAAATGAAAATGGAATGACTTGAGGTACATGTAAATTATATAATTGGGAAAATCACATGCAGAGTAAGAATAGAAGCGACACATACAAGGAGACTAAAAACAGGAGTTAAAGCATGAGTAAAGAAAACTATTTATATCTTGATCTATTATTAGGAAAGCATGTAGACTGTTAATAGAACATGGCTATTTTTAGGAAAGTTCATAAAGGCAGTGAAGGGAAAGTCCCCACTAATTATAAATATGGGTAATGCATTTTTATTTTGACTAGTGTGAATAGGAAGTTATAGTATGTGATTTGTAGTTCTTGTTGCAAGTATGTTCTGAGTTTATAAGAGCATGCATGGTCCAACACATGGATGTACTAAGTGTTTTATAATCATCTTCTCTATTATGCATTTGATTATGGTTTACATTGGATAATTGTATTTGGGTTTCTTAATTGACTATGTCTGAGTATGGAGTTATGGGAATTCATATAGTGTTAGTTATTCCCTATGTTGAATGGTTTCCTTATTATATGTGTTTCAGGCTTGTCATGATTATGAAGCTTCTATATGCATGTATAATTGTTATTAGTGATTATGAATAAGGTAAACATACATGATAACACTCTGATAGGAATAACAAAGGATGGACATGGAAGCTGCGTGCTCTTCCGAAGAGCCTCCAAATTGGATGAAGCTGTGGGTGGGTAAAACAAGACTAAAGTAACTGTGTGGGAAGGGTGAATCTATACGAGTTCAACATGTGGCATGTTTTTCTGCAATATCCTCCCATGCTTTCTCCCTTTCCTTCCCCTTATGGATTATGAACAACTCCTTCATTCTGGTGCTATCACCATCCCTTAGCTTAGGATTTCCTTTTCTTGCATCTTTATCTCCCTGGTCCCTTAGATTTTTTTAGTATAGAATTAGTTGTAGGAGTAGTTTTAGCATTAGAAGTAGGTTGTGTTATAAAAGTTTTCCCAAGCCCGAGTAACGAGGAAGTCGACCTTCTCTGGAGGTTGATCTCACTTTTATAAGACCCACATTGTAGAGATCATCCCATGTTTCCTCAAAATATTGATCCTTTTTTATTCGTGGTAGGGTCCAATTTTGAGCTCTAATAGTTTTGGTGTGCCTAGTGAGACCAGTCTGAATCACTTTACATCTTCATTAAACCAAGTTTGATGTGTTCTTGGTGAGATTCAATATTTGAAGGTAGTTTTCAACACATATGGTGTCTCCACTGATCCAGTAAACCCATTATCTGATTTGTATACCCTTCCTTTCTTCCTTCCCCTTCACATTTTCATTCATTTTCATGTTTCCATTTCTCTCAGGGATCTCTAGAGAGATCTTCCATTTTCCCATTTTAGTTCTTCCACTTCATTTGCAGCAGCGAGATGATATCCCCAAAATAACATTGATAAACTTGCCCCTTTTCCATGGAAGTGGAGATCAATCTCCTATTGATCACATTCAAGACACATAAAACCATTGTGTTATTCATAATATTGGAGAAGAAAACATTTTCCTCAAACTTCTTGTTTCATTCTTTAGAGGCAAAGAAAAATATTGGTATATTGGTTTGGCTCCTCAATCCATTTCCACATGGGATCAGCTAGGATAACAACTACAACACTAGTTCAAGGATGATGCAAATGTCATTTCCCTCATGGAACACCTTAATAAAATACAATAGGATTCCATGTAGTTCATCTATGATTTTCAACATTAGATTCAAAAGGACATGGCTCAGAATCCTTCAAGAATTCAGACCCTCACAAGGTATGTCATTCTTATATTATTTAAGGGCCTTTGATTCTGATTTAGCTGTATTAATCCAAGCTCTAGGAGGCAACACTCTTCCCCAGGATTTTGAAATTTCCATAAAAGATGAAAAGGTGATCATTTAGGTTGGCCGAAGGAAACCCATTCCAATTGCTCCCATTCGTTTCTCTTCCAAATCATCTTTGTCTAACAATGCAATTAATCAACAACACCTTGTTGATGTCTCATCTCTAGCCATTTTCACCATGTATGACGATTGCAGAACCATTGAATAATGGTATGATTCTGACTGAGAATGAAATTGTGAAAAATGTACAAAAGAGGGTGTCTACTTTAAAAAGAGATCAGTTAGACTTAGAGGATGCTAACCTGTAGGAGGATTTTTTTTTTGTAAAATGAGTAGAGTACATTCCAGATCATCTTGCAAAGAGTCTCCATCAAGAGTAAAGTCTACATGATGACCCCATTATTGTGGATGAGATTAAAATAAATGAGAAAATCATAAGGAATAGTCCATTGGTTCCAAAGCTCACATGCCCAATCAAATATTGTCATGTTCACTTCATAACATGAGGAAGATCATCAAAGTATCAAAGGTCAGCCATCACATCTCCAACCAAATGAAGAACAAATTAAGGAGGTATGCATATTGTTTCCAGCTAATACTTTGAGCAATGGGGTGGGAAACTAACTTTGGGACAAATTTCCACTCTCATTAGAGGCCATGATTATTGTCAAATTATTTTCATGGCCACATTTTATAAAGAAAGGAAGCTACTTCTCCTAGTTTGTAGTAGGTTTTGTTTAGCTCATTTGACTTTGGTTAGAGTTGGGTAGGTAGGTTTTCTTATTTAAAAATAAGGTCTTGTGCACACTCTGCATGTTCCACTCAGATCATGTATGATTTTCATGTTTATACCTAGTTTAAGTGGCCCTTTTTGTTGTTATTGCATAGTTCATATTTTAGAGTAGGTTTTATAGCAAAAATCAGATAGATGTAGTTAATTTTTAGTGTACATTCTTGCATGAATCTATAGATCAACTTCAGGAAGTTCCACTTTAGTGTTAAGTTCATGAAAATTTAGGAGACAAATTTTAAGGTTGAGACCAATTTCTTCAAGGTTAGGCTTGACTCCATGCCCAATGAATGCTTCAAGGTAGCTAGTTTTCATCATCTAGCAGGGAGATTTCCCCTAAAGGTCACCAAACTGTTGTATAAAATTAACCCCCTTGTAATTTAAAAAAACTAATAAAAAATGAACTTAGCCATTTTTTCTCTAATAAATTTGTGGAGACCAAGTTAGTTATCTAAAGAGTGCAGGAAAGTAGTGTTCCGTGAGTTCTCCTAACCTGCAAAACAAAGGAACATTAGTTCGGGACCTAGGAAATTTTTTGATCTAGATAGACCTTTACAACATTGATCAATCTTTCATGGGTTAGGGGTAAGTCAGAGCACCCTGGGTTTCAAGCCCACAAAAGGTTGGAAAATCAACTAACGAAGAATCCATGGAGTGAAAAAATGAGAAGCTTAGTGCTTCGTGGCTTGGAAGCACAATGTCATGTGAACCTGTAATATATAATATCCCATAGATTTTTTCAATTTTATAGAATCAAGGGTAAAATCCGCAAAATAGAAGTCACATTATGAAGATTAATGCTTCAAGGCACTATGTGGTAAAGTAAATAATTGAAATGTGACTAAGGTTGATAGTCATGAAACACTATCCCAATGTTCTGTGGGTTTCCCAATTATTGTGTTGCACAATTTATCTAGAAGCCATAAAATTATGGAACATTTCCGCACACATAATTTTGTGTAAGAAGAATAAAATAAATCTATGGTATAGCGGGAGCATGGAAAAATAAGGTGCATAAGTTTTCATAGCCACAGTGAAAGACACAAAACATGCAAAGTTGCACGAGAAGGACCGAAGGCCGTAGAACACTGTAAAGCCATAAAATAAATTAAACATGTGGGAGTCTTTAAAGCCACGCCTAATTTTAAATTTAAATTCCAACCACTCTACCGACCAAAAGTAATGAAGTATCGAAAACGTTCTATGTGACTTGCTAATATGATGGCATGTGATATAATCCATGTCAGGTGCCCACGCCTTCCTGCAAGCATAAAAGGCGATCAGATCTTGGTGGTTGAATCCATCATTTTGGTGCCTCTCTTTCCTTCTCTTCTCCTTCTGATTTCTCTATAAATATGGAACTCACACATTATAAAAGAGATCTCTCTTTGTTGTAACGAATCCATACCAAATGGTGTTCAACTTCACACAAGTTTTAGACCTCCAACGTGGTCCATGCAATGTATTTTTACCTTATGTCATTAATGCAACCAATTGTGCATTATCTCAGTAATAAAATTGAGTTTTGTGGCTTTTCTCTACCCTATTCTCATGTTTTTTGTGTTCTTGCCATTTTATTCCTTCTAGTCACATCCTGAATTTTCATTTCATGATTGTCACAAAATAGGGTTATTAGCGTAAAGTTAATCATGAAGGTTTGGGGTGAGAAGCGTTATCTGGTTAAGTATCGCAACTAGGCATTCACACGTTTACCTTGAAAAGGATAAACATGATTACGCATGGTTGATAAGCTAACCGCGTAACGATGCTTGTCACCAAGCACTCCCGAGATACCTTACATTAATGCCATATTTTGTTGCTTGGCTACTAAGTTTTTTACTCTCTTGAGTTTGACGATTTCCGAATTTGGATACTTTATTGTTGTTGTACCTGCTATTGATATAGTTAGTTTACTTTTCTTGCTAGAAGTAATAAATTGCAAAGGATGGTTGAATTTATTCATGGTTATTATATATCATTATGTTATGTGAAAATAATGTAAATGTTGAAAGGAATAACTCTTTTGATACTAAAATTCATTGATCATACAAAAAAGAAGAGGATCTTTAATCGGGATAGGTATAAATATTGGTTTAGATAAGGTACATATTTAAGTATCGTACTTACAATTGAATGTTGTTACAATTTATTGATTTAGATTACAAATTAATATGTTTTATATCATAATTGTAAAGTATTTATCATGATTTTCTTTCCTATAGATTTAACTGGTTGGGTCAGTTAATTATCTTAGACTGATCGATACTCCCTTCTAGATGAATAAGTGATTATATCGACCACTCCACGTAATGACATAATTCGTTTAAATGACATGGTAAAATACCCTTGGCTGGGCAGGTAAAATTGTTTAAAGGTAATTGAGCATGGTTCATTTAAAAGGTAAAAAGAATTATGGTCTTACACCATATTCATATGCATGGATTTTAAGTTAAATATGTATGATCATATGTAAATTATTTTGATTAGATAAGATCATTTACCTTATATTATGGCTTTTATTTGTTGGAAGATAATGCCAATTCAACTATGGTCGAATGCTATTTGGTTGGAATGTTCAATATATAATAGGGTGGTTGAATCTTGACCCATGCAAAGTTGTTTTATTGAATTATTATAACTCTTCTACACACCAAGTTGGCATTAGAGGGAAACTGAAAGTTGGAAGAGGGAGGTAAATAGGAAAGACCATTACGTGGCTCATGCAAATAATAAATGCATTAAATATATTCCCATGGATCATGAGGAATGGGAGAAGCTTCCTCCATAATCTACTATGAAAACTTAGTTTTCTATTTTTATTCTTTTGCATGCAATGGAGAGCTCTTCCCTCTCCCTCTTGAACTGCTGCATGCATTTTCATTCTGCCAGTTTGTTGAGCTATTTCTAGAAGAAAGTAATGGTGGGTTTAACAGTTTATAGCCGTAGTTTGGCTTGGAATTTTTGGATACTTTTACATGCATGTGTTGTTCTTTTGGATTTTTCGTAAGGAATATTTGGAGGACTCTTGCATGGAGTTTGAAGGATTATCACATAAGCATCATAGGCATGGAAATATCTCACCATGTCTGGTTATTTCATAGGAAATACTATTTGGAGTATGGATGATGTATTCATTAAGTTGTATATGTTGACTTGACTTTTATATTATCCTTTGCATATTTAGTGAGCTCGTGTTGTGATTTTATGTATGAAAAATGACTCTACACTAAATGGAACTCTGTCAAAAAAATGTATTGAATATTTATGATTGAATTGGGTTGGCATAAATCTGGTTGAAGTTAACTCTTCGCAGATATTAGTAGATAGTGATAATATTGTTAAAGCCTTATCTATGTATCCTAATCTGTCACTCTTATATATCAATTTTAGTAGAAAAGAAAGGTTTCGGTCATTAAAATCAATGTTATGGAATTTTTATCTCAATGACTGAGTTATAAATACTATATCATAGTTTTAACTTTGATGGTTTATTCACAACACACTTTGATTTGAAACATTGTTAGATTGAACTTGGTTGGTAGGAGTAACCTTAACACGTTATTTTTAATGGTATTAGTATTTAAGTATGTTTAAGGATCATCCTGATAGATGGTATTAACATTGTCTTGTTGTGAAAGAGAATGGTTTGAGGGGTGAAATTATGCACTTAGATTTTAGTACTATTTTGAGTTTATTTAAACAGTTATCATGCATAGGTGTTATGGTAAAAAGGAAATTTTTAGTGTCTTAGAATTTTGTGGTTGAGACTTTATGACTTATATAATTTGATACTAGTTTAATAACATTAAATCGATACGTATAAATTCAATTATTTCGTAATTAAACATCTAGGTAGAGAGATGTATATCCATGCTAGTTCTTAGAGCTGACCATGTACATTATCATTTTTATCTTTCATATTTCAAGATGGACTAAGTATTACAAGGAGATATTTATATTATTATAGGCATGCTCGTCATGCGATATTTTGATTATCTGATTTGTAAATATTGATTTAATGTATACTTTAAACTTGGATCATGTAATCCTTATTGAGAAAAAAGTTATTTCACAATGTTGTAAATGATCGTTGGCCAATTATATTAATCTGAAATAAATTTTGTACTCTCTAAATAAGAAATTATTCTAAATGAGTCCATGACATGTTTTATTATCCTTGTGTAATGTAATATTGATGTATGCTGATTTGTCAACGATTGTACTTGAAAATGATTAGGAAACTGATTAGAATTGATTACTTATTGTAATTTATGATATCATTTAATCTTATTTATTAAATGATAATCATAACAATCTTAATCATGCCATCATTAACCAATGATGATCAATAATGAAGTAAGTAATAACACTATTTTGGCAACAGTACTAGAGATGTAAAATAAAGCATATCCTAAGACTTGATAGTATGAGGAAAAAATTAATAATCACTTCATAATATAGTACAACCATTGCAAATTAGTTAATATTTATTAAGTAAAAATGAATCATTTGGATTAATTCTGAAATAGAACATACTCAAATAATTAAAGGAGTTATATCTCTTTTAATATATTTCTAATTTAAATAATGATAGGGTGTAAACATGAAATTATCTAATCAACGTTAGGACAATCACCCAATCCTAATATGATGATTATTTGAAAATAGTCCTAACGACAGAAGTCGTAAAGTGATACATGAGTTGGAAACCTAGAAAGACAATATTAAATATGTTATTAATAACTTATCATTAATATTATAATTGTCTTATGTGTTAAGTCAACATGGACTTTAAGTCCTATTGAGTTGAGTTTACTCAGACCGTACCTTAGGACGACTATGGGAAGGGTAGTGATTACTTTGATGAGATTGATAAGTAATCATTATCTTATCCATAGGGGTCCTAAGTTGGGGTTGTTTGTGTACACTCAGGTCGAGAGGTGAGATATAAATTTTAGACCTTCCTAATACATTAGATTAAAACATTAAGATTAATTAAGATGTGATCTAGATAACTGTGTGTAATGACAATATGGTGATGGGACAAGTTTTGAGTGACTTATCTGCAGTAACGAAACTAAGCATGCAAAGCATAGCTTGAAAAATTTGGCCTAAGTACTGTACTATATAGTTTCACTATGAGTTCACCAAGTTCCAATAATATGGTTTGAGATACCAGATGAAACTCAGTAAACTGATTTTCAGGTGGACACTTAGAACTGTATTAGTTCACAAACCTAAATAAAAGGTTAACCAATTACATACAAGTTATGTACACTTGGATAAAGTGATGATTAAGGAGATAAGGTAGATCTCACAACTATGCACACTCAAAAGAGTGATAAAGGGGACCGAGTAGATCTAATCGACCTTTACAGCTACACATAATTATGATGTTATCAGATAAATTATAAAACTAAATTACTTGTTGGATTATTGTTTTTGAATTATAAAATAATTGAAGGCATTAATTGGGGATTAAGGGGTTTGTATTTAAATTTTTTCCCCTTAATTTGAAGTTATAACATTGGGTGTTATATTTTGGTATCAAAGCTAAAGGTTAAAACAAATCTTGGACATAATGGGTCCTTACACTAACATTGAAATTATTTCTTGTCTAATAGAACAAAATGGTTAGGAAAAGGGGAAATGTTGCTAATAATCAACCAAACAGGACTAAGGTTGCCACTATTCAAAAAATGGATGAGATACTTACTATTATGTAATAAACTTGCAATCATATTGTTGTTTTGGAACAAATTATTTTGGTTAAGGATGAAGATATTAATAATGAAGAAATTGAGTAGCCTAAGGGACCAATGAATGTAGCAAATTATAAAATTACATAAATAATGAAAATGTAGTGGATCCCAATGCTTTAAATAGCCACGTGAATTCTTGTAATAACAATACACATACTGCAAATAATAATGCAAATGTTGGAATTAACAATGTTAATGCTACAGACCTTAACACTACAGATTAGAACCAACCTGAAAATAAGAGGGCACATTTGGCAACATAATTTTCAAACTAAATCAAGAGAATAAGTCCCCAACAACAGTAGGAGATGGGGCTGAGAATTGGCTCAGCGAGATGGAGAAGTATTTCTCCATCATGAACTTCTCTAAAGAAACTAATGTAATCTGGGGTGTGTATCAACTCACAAAAGAGGATTCCTCTTGGTGGAACAACCAGAAGGTAGAATTGGGGGTAGATGTGGTCAACATCACATGGGATCAGTTCAAGTTCTATTTTAGGTAGTGTTTATTACCACAATTGTACTATGACCAAAACATGTTAGAATTTCAAACTTTAGTTCAGGGAAAGTTAAGTGTAACAGAGTAATAGGAACATTTCACTAAATTATTAAAATACATTCCTCAGTACCAAATTGATGAAAATTTTAGAATAAGAAAGTTTATCATGGGCCTAAACACTGTTATAGGTGGGGAAGTGGATGTGCACGTGACTTCAACCATGGAGGCAGTTTTCAAAAAATCCATCCCCCAAGAGATGAATCTGCAATCTATATTTTCTCACCATGCTAAAATAAAGAAAAATAATTTCAGTTCACCATCCTTACTATCACCAAAGAAGACTTGGTGGAAGAAAGTGGGCAATAAAGCCAAAAATGGAAAGAAATTTGCAGCAATAAAGTCTACTGTAAACCATAAGAAAAATGGTCAAAATAACACAATCGTGAATGAAAATAAAATTGAAAGGAAAGGTACTATAGGAGGATGCTTTAAGTGTGGTGGTGATCACTATGTAAACAATTGTCATTAGTGAAACAAGAATAAAAACCAACAACATAAGATTCATGTTGTAGTGGCAAATAAGCACGTTGAAAAGCAAGACACCCATGTTGAAATATTAGGTAATTTGTAAAGATTACTTGCAACTATTATTATTGATATTGGTACTAATAAAGGTTGTATTTATAATAAGTTAGCTGAAAAACTAAAAATAAAAGCTGGTTATATGAAGAAATCATGGACTGTGCAATACAAGAATAATGTTTTTTATTAATGGTAAATGATTTTTTGGGAGGGACCATACCTTGAGAATTATTTTGAAGGGGACATACCCCATAAAAAAGAGAGTCTCAAAAGCTAGATACGATGTGAACAATACACACAGAAAAAGGCCTAGAAGATAGGAAGGACATTAAAGCATAAAGGTAGTGGACAAAATGCCACAAGAATCCCAAAACAACCAGAATGCATCATCGCAATGACTACCTAACCCAAAACATAACAAACAACCACAAAATGATTGCAGAACAAAGACTAAAATGGGAATGGCCTAAAACCAACAAAAACCATTAGGAACCTGAGTTAGCCAAGATAATGAATCACGACTAAATTCTTCTACCTAGAATTCAGGTCATGGCAGGATGAGTCGAATGCGGAGCTTTCTTCTTTACACTTTTCCATCCATCATCACCTTATTTTGGGACAAATATGTCCACCTTCCCCAGATTCTCAGTGTGAATAGTGAGTACTTTGTCATCAACAATCTTAGGAAGGGGACTTGCCACCTCGGCATCAACAGAATTAAAGGTGGTGCTAGCTTGTATTTCTAATTTTTCTAACTCCTCATATTTCCTCTCCAAGTCATAAATCAACGAATCAACCATAAATTCTTCATAATTAGTAACTTCCCCCAAAATCTACTTTTTCTCAATGGTTGATTTATCACTATAGCCATTAGTGATTTGTCTCCCACTGACTTCGTCATTGGGATTTGGCAAGCCTTTCTTTAGAGGATTTGAAGTGGGTTTGGGTAGGATTTTCTCCTTTAAATTTGAAATGAGCGGTATAGCTGTCTCTCCCAAACTGCCATCAATCAATACCATGTTCTTTATACCGTTGTTCCCTAGCTAAAGCTTATCGTGGGTATGGTTTTCCAATTTCAGAGTATTATCTCCCTCCGTCCTTGGTTCTACATTGTTTTTATGTCCTTGTGAGTTATCAGATCCAACTGCTATATGTTCATTACCAAAAGGGGTTGGAAGTACATCTTTTGATGAATCTTTATGTGACCCCTCATGCTCCACCAAATCTACTTTCAAGCCATTTTGCACTCAACTATTTTTCTCATTATGCTGCATTTGATTTTTCTTCCTCAATTTGTTGGGTTGTGTCTTTTTGTAGCCATAGCTTCCATGGCACACACACCTAAAATTACTGCAATACACATGCGTATCTTCATAAATCATTTTTTTCCATATACCATCCCTGGTTAGTAGGTTAATGACATCCGGAGGGGTTGAGCCAACTGGGACGTTAACACACAGTTTGGCTGCAATGAATCTTGACCTGGAAATTGTAGTTAGGTCTAGTACTATCAATTCACCAATTGTTTTTTCTATACCCATCAAAACATCCATTTCCCAGAACTCAAGTGGCAGTCCAAGAAGCCTCACCCAAACTAGGCATGTTATTGGTGTGTTTGTTTTATCTCCAGACTTCCATCTTACAATGGAGAGTGTAGTTCTACCATAGAACCATGGATCACCCTGCATAACATTTTCTAAATATTCTTCAAGAGAAAAAACAAACAAGAAGCTTTTTTCAGAGAGGGCAAGGGTATTGACTTGCCCCCGAGTCATCCATTTCTTCTTAACCTAGCTTCTTACCTAATCGATATTTGCTTGAATTCTAACAAAAAATCCAATAAAAGCAAAGTTGTATATTTTGCATGCTCTTTCTACAAATGTGTCTGGGATATTTAGCCATGGAGTCCTATCTCCATTCCGGATCCAGCTATTACACTGGTTCATGTGGTTATGGCTATTTTTTGAACAATTTTGAAAATGAACCATGCTTCCATGCTGAGCTCTCCCCTGCTTCCATGCTGAGCTAATTAAAAGTACTCATTATAGTTAAGTTTTAATGAAATGAGAAAAAATTTATATTTATATTTATATTTTGAGAAGTTAGGTAGTTCTTGAAATCTTGGAGATATTTCCTTTACTTCTCTAATCACTTCATAATTTTTTTTTTCATAATACCTTTTATTTCTATAGTCACTTCCCAAAGAAACATTTTTCAACATACAAGAACAATGTTGTTCACACTGAATAAATGCATTTTTGGCACAACATTAGAGCTACCCAAATTTACAATTAAAGTATACCTATACGTAGCTCCTTTAGGTTCATATGATGTCATCACTAGTGTAAACTGGTTATCATAACACAAAGCAATGTTTGACTGCTATGCAAAAAATTAAGTCCTTGGATGACTTACAGAAAATAACAGTCATTTAGAGCATTAAAAGAGACAGTAGTGAGGAAAAATCTACTATACAACTTAAAAAGGATAAAAAAGGTTACATGCTTTATATAGTTAAAATTTCTGATTTCCACAAAGAAGGTAACACTTCTTTAACTGATTACCCACAGTTAAAAGAGTAAAATGATGTCTTTCCAGAGGAGTTACCTTGAATCCCTCCAAGACGTGAATTTGACTTCATAATATACATCAAACATGGAACAAAACCTATTTCAAAAGATCCTTACCACATGACTACAATGAAAGTTGTAGAATTCAAGGCACAATTGAATGAGTTGTTGTCCAAAGGACTAATCAGACTGAGTGTGTCTCCTTGGGGAGCCCTGATCATTTTTATCAAAAATAAATATGACACACTAAGGTTATGCATTGACTACCACATGCTAAACAAAGCCACAATAAAGAATAGGTACCCTCTACCAAGGATAGACAATATTTTTGATCAAATGCGTGATGCATCAGTTTATTATAAGATTGATTTGAGATCAAGATACCATCAGCTATGAATCAAAGATGAAGACATGCATAAAAAAACCTTTAGGACAAGGTATGACCATTATGAGTTCACGATTTTGCCATTTGGACTCACGAATGCACCTATTGCATTCATGAATTTAATGAACAATATATTACAAGAATACTTAGAAAATTTTGTGCTGGTTTTCTTGGACGAAATTCTGATCTACTCCAAAAACATTGATGAGCATAATGAGCACTTAAGAATAGTGCTGGACATACTTGGAAAAAGGAAACTATATGGAAAAATTTCTAAGTGTTACTTTTATCAAAATGAGGTACAATACCTCAAACACATAATAAACAAGGAAGGGATATCTATGGATCCTCGAAAAATAAAGGTGACTATAGAATGACCAACACCAAAGAATGTTCATGAAGTTAGAAGCTTCACGGGGCTAGATGGTTACTACCGAAAATTCGTAAAAGACTTTTTCAGAGTTGCTGCTCCAATCACATCACTTCAAAAAAAGGATAAGAAATTTTTATGGTTTGAAAAATGCAAGAATGCATTTAATTAGCTAAAAGAGAAATTAACTACAACACCAATTTTGAAGGTTCCAAACCCCAACAGAAGTTTCACTGTGGTAACAGATGCCTCAAGTGAAGGTTTGGGTGGAATTATTCTCCAAAATGACCATGTGATACCATATAAGAGCAAAAAATTAAAGGTACATGATATTAAACTTCCCAATAATCTAGAGCTTGTTGTCATAGTGCACACACTCCAAATTTGGAGACATTACTTTTTGGGAAAGCCTTTGGAATTAAAAAACATACCACTTGTGGCTGAAGTATATCTTCACGCAGCCCAACTTAATTGCAAGATAAAGAAGATGGATTGAATTCTTATCACAGTATGATTTTGATATAATCTACATAAAAGGTAAGGAAAATAGAGTGGTAGATACATTAAGTCATCAGAAACATGTTTCTGCGATTGTTACTCTTATAACCCAATTCAAGGATGAAGTAAAGAAACAAATGATATCTAATTCTTATTATCAACATGTTAAGGCTACTTTGACAAAATATCCTAACGATAAAAGGTATGAAAGATTTAAATTTGACAATGATGGAATATTAAAATACGAAGGTAGAGTTTATGTACCTTCAGAAAATGACTTAAAATTTAAGATTATGAAAGAATTTCATGATTCACCGTACTCTGGGCATCTTGGAGTAACTAAAATGTTTTCTAATATAAAACAACAATATTTTTGGAAAGGAATGAAAAAGGACGTGATAAACTATGTTTCTCACTATTTGGAATGTCAACGTGTAAAAGATGAGCACATACATCTTGCTAGTCTGTTATATCCACACAAAATTCCACATTATAAATGGAAAGTTATTAGCATGGAATTCATACAGGGGTTGCCTATTTCAAAAAATAAATATGACATGATACTTGTAGTTTTTGATAAGTTAACAAAAGTAGCTCATTTTATACTAGGAAATCTGAAAGACAATTCTCTCGTACTTACAAGAAGATTCATGCATGATATTTTCATATTACACGGAGTTACATAATTAATAATTTCAGATAGTGATCCATAGATGAAATTTAGATTCTGGAAAATTTTGAATTTAGCCTTGGGGACGAAGGTGAATTTTAGTTTAGCGTACCATTCGAAAATATATGTTCAAAATGAATGGGTCACCTAAGTTATGGAGGATATGCTCAGGATTTACTGCATGGATCATCAAAACAAGTGGGAAACATACCTTCCATTGGTTAAGTTTTCATATAATAACACCTATCATGGATAATTAAAAATGGATCCTTTTGAAGCACTATACTGAAAAAGGTGTAGAACACCCATCAATTGGGATAATACTGAATATAGAGTGTTAGTGGGCCCTTAAATGTTAATAGAAATAGAACACCAAGAGAAGCTCATCTATGAGAGATTGATAGAATTTGTTGATAGGAAGAAGAGATACACAAATCTGAAATGAATAAACAAGAAATTTGAAATAGGAGACAATATTTTTGAGGATTAAGCCCAAAAAGAGTTCAATAACATTTGGTAAGGCTGCCACATTATCACCACAATATGTTGGACCTTTTGAAGTGCTGGAAATCATAAGTATGGGAACATATCATTTGGAATTGCCTCCCGCATTGTCTAAGATGCATGATGTTTTTCATATTTCCTTGCTTAATAAGTATGTTTCAGATGTTTCACATGTACTTAATTGTAATGCTTTGTAGGTGCAAGATCTAGGAATTGTAATAGTTGAACCAATCAGAATTCTAGAAACTTGCACATTACACTTGAGAAATAGAGAAATTGTGCAATGCAAGGTTCAATGGGACCAATATTCAAAATAAAGTGTAACCTAGGAGGATCTAGAAGAGATGAAGACATCATTTCCTTATCTTTTTCAATCATAAAAACTGATCTTTTTCAATTTATTAAGTTAAAATTGATACTATTTTATAAGTTCTAAGTGCTGAAATGATGAAGTTCTGTCTTGTTTCAGAAAATATGACAAAAATGGATGTTTTATAAGGCTTTTACAACCAATAAATTGATGGCAGATAAACTACAAATCTGGAAAAACTTCAAATTTGGGTGAAAATGCATGACTGTTTCCCTTTGTTGTATGATATAAATATGTTTGTAGTTTATTCTGGTGTTGTTAGTGAGCAAAAATCATCAGGAGGATGATTCATTAAGGGGTAATTATGTCACATCCCACATTTTCATTTCATTATTGTCATAAAATAAGGTTATTAACATAAAGTGAATCACAAAGGTTTGCAGGTGAGAAGCATTACCCGATTAAGTATCACAACTAGGAGTACGCATGTTTACCTTGAAAAGGATAACCATGTTTATGCGTAGTTGAGAATATAATCACATAACGATGCTTTTCACTAAGCACTTATGACATACCTTATGTTAGTGCCATATTTTTTTGTTTGGATGTTGAGTTGTTTACCTTGCTGAGTTTAATTATTTTTGTATTTAGATACTTTGTTGTTGTTGTACCTACTATTGATATAGTTAGTTTACTTTTCTTGTTAGAAGTAATAACTTTAAAACTATGGTTGAATTTATTCATGGTTATTATATATCATTATGTTATGTGAACATAATTTAAATGTTGAAAGGAATAACTCTTTTGATACTAACTATCATTTATCATATGATAAAGAAGAGGATCTTCAATTGGAACAGGTAAAAATATTGGTTTTGATAAGGTACAGGTGTAAGTATCATAATTACAAGTAAATGTTGATATAGTTTATTGATTTATATTACAGATTAATCTTTTTTATATCATAATCATAAAGTATTTATCATGATTGTCTTTCCTATGGATTTAATTGGTTGGGTCAGTTAATTATCTTAGACCGATCGTTACTCCCTTCTCGATGAATAAGTGATTATATCGACTGCTCTACATAATGGCATGATTGGTTTAAATGACATGGTAAAATACCCTTAGATGGGTAGTCATAAGTAAAATTGTTTAAAGGTAATTGAGAATGGTTTATTTAAAAGGTAAAAGAATTGTGGTCTTAGACCATATTCATATGCATGGATTTTAAGTTAAATATGTATGATCATATGAAAATTATTTTGATTAAATAAGATCATTTACCTTGTATTAAGGATTTTATTTGTTGGAAGGTAATTCCAATTCGACTATTGTCGAATGGTCTTTGGTTGGATTGTTTATTATATAATAGGGTGGTTAAATCTCGACCCATGAAAAGTAATTTTTATATTTAATTCTTCGACCACTCGTATACAACGAGTTGGCATTGGAGGGAAATTGGAAGTTGGCATAGGGAGGTAGATAGGAAAGGTCACCACTTGGTACTTGCAAATAATAAATGCATTAAATACATTCCCATGGATCTCGGGGAATAGGAGAAGATTCCTTTAGAAGCTACTATGCAAACTTAGTTTTCTATTTTTATTCTTTTTCATGCTATGGCGAGCTCTTCCCTCTCCCTCTCATACTGCTGCATGAATTTTCATTTTGATAATTTTTTGAGCTATTTATGGAAGATAATAATGGTGGGTTTAACAATTTATAGCTATGGTTTGGCTTGGAAATTTTGGATACTTTTGCATGCATCTTTGTTGTTCTTTTGGGTTTTTTGGAAGTGTAGTCACTTTTACCTACTCCTTTTAAACCCCAAGTGCACCGGCACATCACTCAGCCTTAGCTGGGAACTCACCCAAGGTATGCAAAGGAACCAAGCCCCTCCTTTATGTGATCCTTGTAAGAAATTTTTTCCATTAATGGAGGCATATTTAAAGAAACAAAAATACATGTATTCATTCTAGCACAAAATTAAAGAAACTAGATCTAAGTTCAGATGCACCATAGTGTAAAACTAAACATTACAACATCACAAGGGAATCAGATCCAAACCATGAGCAATATGAAGATCATTAGGGTTTGGACCCATAAACAAAGATATTCAGAATGATCCATCACATTCATTGATTCACATTGTTTATAGTAGTCAAATTACATCAAAAGGGTCATAGCAAACCGAATACATCATGAAGTAACATCCTAGCTCTACAAAATGACTCTACTCAAAGGGTTCTAACCATGTTCTCCCCTACACACCCATAATATTCCTTGCCTTGCATCACACATCTTCTTCCTCTTGCATCATCTCTCATTTCCTTACATCCCTTCATAGCCTCTGTTTTAGACCCAAAACACATTCTTAAATAGAGTGGGATCTCTCCTTTACTACCTCAACATTACTCAAGAGAAAACTACATGCAAAATGTCATCAAACCCTACCATAATCAAGTATTCTAGACATGCACGTGCTAGATAACCCGCAACTAACTCTACTTTACAACTCTTAAACACAATGATTATATCTTGGAATATTCCTTCTTGGGATGTAAGTCTCCATGTTCTAACCTTATCCACTATCACACCTAACCGTATCCTTATGGGTTTTCCATGCAACATCATAACCACGAAATCTGGCTAAGTCTCAAAACCCTTTTCTTCTCCCACACATGACTTAGCTATTCCTACGCACTCTTCCTCATGTGCCTTCTTCCTTCTCCCTCTTCCGTGCACGTCAATCCTCTACTCCGGGACTTATTCATTTTTCTGGGCTCAATAGGAAGGAAGATTTGGAGGAATCTTGTATGGAGTTTGAAGGATTATCACATAAGCATCCCAAAAATGGAAATACCACACCCTATCTAGTTATTTCTTTATGAAATGTTGGAATAAATTCTGGTTTATAATTATTTTTTGTTGAATATTATGAGCCGAGTATCTTGATAAATCTGGTTATTTTATTGAGCTGGGTTTATTTTATCATGTGGGTACCCGGATTTACTTTTGGGAAATGATTATTTTCCAAGTCTTTAACCCTTATTTCTTTAAGCCTTAGGTTTATGTACACCCTTATTTTTAGTGTGCATGCAAGTGGTAATGTTACAAGCCTTAGCATATGTATGTCATGAGAGACATACTTCTCCACATATGCTCTCTTCTGAGGATATACAAGTGTCATGCGCAACACACGGTGTTCCTGATCTACTTCACTTAGATAAAACCTCAGTTTCTTAGCATCCTTAAACCTATTAACTATGTTATGAAAATATTGTGATGTGAAGGAAAAAGGTAACCTACACCACGGGCTCTTAGTGCCATTAATCAATGTGAACCTGCCAATGTAGAACTGCTGGTATACTACAAATTCAGCCTCATCCTTCACTGAGGTTGTAAATTTCTCAGGAATCCTCCACTTTGCTCCAAATGCATCATGCATCTGCTTGTACCACTTATCCAAGCATGCCTTGTATGCAGGTGTCATAATTTCATAAGTATATTCTTGAAACCTCTTAGTTGGGGAGGGGTTCTCATCAGGGTACTCCCAAATGTTGTTATTCGGCCCATCGAGCACTCCAATCATTGAAAAAACAATGGTAAGAATAATATTACCATACGAGACTCTCCATCTTGCATGGCATAAATCATATCCTTTGCAATGAATGTCTTGATTTTATAGATGGTCCCCTCTGAAACTTTCCTACAAACATTCAACCATCTCATGTTCTTCCATGTCCATCGTTCTTGTTCATTCAACTTAGTGAACATGCATGTGACCATCTTCATGACTAGGTACTTGATCTTGGTAATGTTGAAGGCTCACCTACCCTTCTTGTACTCAAATTCCTTAGATGTTTCCTTGACAACCTCATTATCACCCAAGTCATCATCTAAGGACTCTCCTATGTAGATAAGTCCAGTGTACTTGGAGATCAACTGTAGAGTTATGCCCATCCTCCTTCCTGCGAAGTAAAAGTAATCTTCATGCATGCATGACATAAGCCACTGGTATAATCTCTCAGGCTTTCCGAAAAATGGCAACTCATAGAGTTACAAAAGCCCAACCTTCTCCAATGTCTTCTTCATGGAGTCATCATACACTAGTTTGTCATATTTTGTTCTTTCTCCTATAGGTCGAACAAGCTCCAATGCCATATCTTTCTTGTTTGTATCTTTCCTATGGTTATAATCACTTATAACCATTTTGCACACGTGAGATACCCAATCCATCCCCACTAATACCCCATCTAGGTATTTCATCTCCGCATACCATTCTTCATTGAAGCATGTTGTCGCGGCTAGTTTTCCCTATCCTTTGCCCTTCCTCTTGGAAAAGTTTGATCCTTTCCTTGGTACCATTCTCCTTATCGGGTCTTTGTTAATCCTTCCTTGTATCTTGTTTTCTTACTACTCAATCCCTTGGTTTTAATCATCCTAAGAAAATTATTCAAACATGTTCCCTAGTTTCTCAAACCATAACCTGGAAACCCCTTCTTCCACAAGAAAATGTTAAAACTTGTAGAAATCCTTCCAAAAAACCACTTCTGCACATGGATGTGTACTCCATTCCAATCTGGTCCTCAAATATTTGACTTCGCATGTGATTTTCATAAATTTCACATGAGGATGCCGTAATTCGCAAGAGCTCTTCCAGAAGTAAATGCAAGGTGAAAATAACTTACCTCAACTCCCTATTTATAGCTTTCCACTTTTTACCACATTTATTTCCATGCCACCTACCACTATACTATCACATTAATTTTAGATTTTTCCAGCATATTCCTCCTGTACATTTTGTCTTGTGTGTTTCATTCACATGCTCATTTACACGTAACCTCCTCAACTTTCTATCTCAAAAAACTATGTTGATCACAGACTCCCTTACATGTGCTCCAAGCTCTAAAGTACATCGACCTCTGTGTCTTACACCAAGTAGTTCTTCCTGCCACTACCTACCTCATGTTTCTATATGCATTCATCACTGAACATGGATTTCATAAAACTATTTCTTGACACAATTTCATCTCCGACCATTATCACCTCTTCTACACACGTTCCTCTAATATCACACGCTTTTGTTTTTCTTTCCCGGGCCACCAATCAACATTTCTCCAACCACATACCTCTTACTTGTTCTCTCCACCCCACACTAAAACTATGTGTGGTCCTCTGCACATGAAACCTTTTAGAAAATAATTGGCTACTGGTGCGTAAACATGCAACACAACACATGACAAAAGACAAAGCATAACAACGATGAAAGGAAACACATATAAATGAAATTGCGTTAAAGGGAAACCTAAGTTAAATGACAACACTGCCTTATTTACAAACACCAAGAAGACTTATTTATAGTAGGGCTTCAACATACTCTAGTTAAAGAAACTAGGAAATTGTGTGCCATCCAAAGCTTCTAACTGGAAAATGCCTGAGTCAAGTATATAGGTCACAATATATGGTCCCAACCAATGCACTTGGAACTTCCTAGGGTGGTGCAAAAACTTGGAGTCATACAGAAGAACCATTTTCCAACCTCCAGCTTCTTATTTTTAATTTTCTGATCATGTCAGGCCTTTTGTCTTACTTTCTCTATCTTCTGGCTCCATCGGGCTATGACATGCCTCTCATCCAACTACATCAGTTTATCTATGCACTCTTCAAGTGCTTGCTCATCATTAGCTAATCCTCCTGTGCGTGTAATACATAGGGATAGTAACATGAATTCAACTGGTAAAATAGCCTTGGTGCCAAACACCAACTGAAAGGGTGTGGCTTTGCTAAACCTTTTATCTAGGTTTTTCTATAAGACCAAAGAACATTAGATACTTTATCATCCCAATCCTTCCTTCCAACATCATAGATATTTTTCAATGTGTGGCTCAAAATCTTGTTGAAAGCTTTAACAGTTCCATTAGCTTGTGGGTGATAGGGTGTAGTCTTATGATGGGCTACCATAAATTCTACCAATAATATCCTAACAACCTCATTCAAGAAATGAGTACCCCTATCACTTGTTAAACTCAATGGACATCCATACTTGCTTATGATATTCTCCCAAAGGAACCTTGCTGCAGTAACTACAGTGTAATCCTTCATAGGTGTTGCTTCCTCCCACCGTGTAAGATAGTCTATACAAGTAATGATGTAGTGTGACCCTTTCCTACGTGTCAAGGTGGAAATAAGGCCCACGAAATCAATTGCCCATTTTTCAAAAGGTTTCGCACTTGTTATAGGCCTAAAAAAATTTCATCTCTATGCCTAGGTTTCCCAAGGCGCTGACAATGATCACAACTCCTGACATATTCTTGAAAATCCTTATATAATGTATCCCACCACAAACCAGCCATCAAAATCTTGCACATGGTGGCTTGACCTATAGTGTCCACCAATAATCCCTCTATGAACTTCCTCCATGATACCCATGTGCTCATGCTCTAGTACACACTGGCATAAAATATCATCCCAACCATGTTTGTATAGATATCCACCAATCAACATATAAGGCGCGACGCGAATGACAAGTTGTTTCCTTTCTATAATTCTCATTCCGTCAGGCACCACACCTGTTCATAAAAAAGAAAACAATATCCTCTAGATCAGTGGGTGCACATTGTAATCTAAATAGCTGTGCATCTAACATTGTGTCTTCAATGCTCTATGCATCCTCACCTGAATTAATTCTAGAAAGATGGTCAGGTCCTGAATTGCACTTTCCTGGTTTGACTACCACTGAAAACTTGAATTCCTGAAATAACAAGATCTATTAGCATATGTGCCCTTGTAAAACAATATTGTTTACTAAATACTTAAGTTCCATGTGATCTGTGTAAAAGATAAATGGAGTAGCCAACAAGTACTACCTAAACTTATGCAGCACATAAATCATAGACAATGCTTTGCGCTCCATTGTTGTGTAATTCTGCTCAGCTGGAGTTAACTTTATGCTTGCAAAACATAAAGGGTGATCAACAATCCCTTCTCCAATATGTGATAACACTACTCCAATTTCCATACCTGATGCATCCACATGCACACGAAAGGGCTTGTCCAAAGAGGGAAATCTCAAAATGGGCATAGTAGTAAGCTTCTCCTTCAACGTATCAAAAGCCACTTATTGCACCTCATCCCAGTGAAATCTTCCTTTGTGCCTCAATAGTTCTTCCAAGGGCATGGAAATCCTGGCATAACCTTTGATGAATTTTTTGTAGTAACCCGTATGCCCAAGAAATTTGTGCACTACACTTTGATTGGTTGGCTCCTCCAAACCCAAAATAACAGCAACTTTGGCAGGGTCTACCAATAAGCCTTCCTTGCAAATAATATGACCTAGCAATGTGCCAAAAGGAGTAACAAAGACACATTTCTTAATGTTTAGAGAGATACTTAACTACCTGCATCTTTCAAACATCAATCTCAAGTTATCACAATGATCTTTTACTAATCCATACATTGTCCAATCATCCAGGTAGAATTGTAGAAACTTATGAATCCTCTTGGAATGCTTGTACCACACTGCACAAAAATACAATAGGTGCATTCTTAAGCCCAAATGGCATAACCGTATAAGTAAAAAATTCCCCATTCAGTGGTGAAAGTATTCTTCTCCTGGTCTTCTTTTACAATCCTTACCTAGTGATACCCTGAGAATCCATCTGTAAAAGAGTAGATCTCATGCCCTGCTACACCTTCCAAGATTTCTTCAGTAAAAGGCATTAGAAAAGGATCTATAACACATGCAGTATTCAAGTCTCTATAGTCTACATAAATTCATATCCTTCCATATTTCTTGATACTAATCACCATTGGACTAACCCATTCAGATTCTTCAATAGCTTCAATGATCCCAGATTCCAACATCTTGTCAATTTCTTCTTTCACCTTTATGTGTAGATTAGGATTCATCCTATAAGGCCTCTTCCTAATTGGGTGCACACCCTCCTTTAACTTAATCCACATCTCTCCCAATGAGTGATGAACTCCTTTTAACTCATGATACCCACACGAGAACAAATCCTGGAAGTCATGCAGTAGTTCAATTATCTTTAAAACCTTTTGTTCTATGCAGTAATCACCAATAATTACTTCTTTCAGTTTTGATTTTGTGCCAATATTGATCTTCTTTGTCTTCAATGGCTCATGGTAGGCGTGCAACTTATAATGTACACTATCCAAGATGTCATGCATACCCTCTGTATGATCAACATCTAAGTTCTCTATCTCTTCATCCTCTATCAGGTACACCCATTTTCCTTTCTCCTTTTCTAGGTAGGTGCACTCAAACTATACTTCATCTGTTTCTTCTTCCTCATCAAAGTGTGCCTCCAAATCAAGATCCTCTAGAAAATCTAGGATGAGGCCCTCAGCTCTAGCACTATTTCCCAGAGTAAGGCAGTTAGCTAACTGCAACGCCTCATTCACTAATGTTTTAGAAGATAGATACTCAAAAGTGTTAATAATACATGTTGTCAACTCTTGCCAATTTCCCATCTAATGACATAACTCCAAATGGATATACCAAGCATGTGCACAACCCTACAAAGTGGAATAGAACTTATGCACCTAGAGTGAAGGGGGTAAAGATTTTGGGCCTTCCATCCAAGATTTCTCACATTCCTAAACATGGTACAAGGTTGATTCCTTCCCATGATAGTCACATATCTTTGAAGGTGCATTGGTCCATAGAAATCTAACAGAGAACATGATTCTTACCTCATGCCACTCTATAAGATTATCCCAATGATTCATCCACCAATGCGTTGTTGTCCCGTGTAAGGTATAAACAAGCATATTCCTTCGTTCTACTTCACAGGTCCACTGGACTTCCATAGCGTGCAAGAAGACATCAGGGTTACCTTCTCCCATGTAATGTGGTAATTGTCTTCCTCCTAGATGCCTAACTAAATGTACCTTGACAACATGAGTCATAGTGCCCTTCAATTCTCTCCCAACCAACTCATAAGTTCCATGTTCCCAATTATCACATGCAATGCTAGTCGTATCACTTAAGGACTGAGCATCATCCCACTGAATGACTCCTTCTCTTGATGGCTTGATAACCTCTGGGTCTCTGATAGTGCATACATAAATTCTATTGATGTCTTCTTCCCCCAAAGGTTTGACATAAGGAACAAATCTACCATATGTTAGTGGAATAATAATGTGCTCCTTCTTATTCTCAAAGCTAATGTATCCCTTGTTAAAGTGCAAATCAACATTATTTTCATAACACCAAGGGCGTCCAAGTAATGTTGGAAAATTTTCTGCCTCAAAAGTGCTAAGACTTCAAAGTCCCCAGTGAACTTGGCCCCTTGAATGGTTATGGAAGCATCCTTCAAGACTCCAATGGGTGTAGCTTTAGTCCTATTTTCCATGTACAACACATTTGAAGATGGCTGCAATGGTGGTCTCCCCATTTGATTCCACACATCCAGAGTAAGAACATTTACCTCTACACCTATGTCAATTAGTATGTTACTTAAAATCCATCCATCAACTACTACATTCAATGTGATCTCCTTGTCATAATCAAGACTATGAGGGGGAAAATTAACATGCAAGATCTACCTCTCATTCTCGCATCTAGCATGCAGTACCTTTCCTCTCAACCATTCTCCTAGTAGAGGAATTATATTTTCCTAGCGCAACATCTTACATACCTCTTTGACATCATCCACATCATTATGAGGGATCTCAGCATTCTTCATCTGTTCCAACTTCTGTGACTTCTCTTTCAAGCATTGGATCTCCCCTTGCAAGATTCTAATCACCTCCATAGTCTCCTAGTAAACCTCCTTCTGATAAGTTAGATTAGGGTACTTCCCATGTAATACCTCTTCTCTTGTAATGAGAGGCCTCTTCTTTGGTATTTCTTTGGCGCGTGTAGTTTCAACATGTGTAGTTACTAATATATGATCCAAATAAGGATTAGACGTTACCTTAGGCATGAAAAAAGGTTAATCACACTTTACACTAACCATTCCTATGCCCTTGTCCTTCTAGTTCTGGCTCATGTGATTATACAAGTCAGGGAACTCCTCATACTTATGTTTCTTTCCACACCATGAGAATTGTAGTAAATCTAGGTACTTGTGCTTGTAGTGATCTGTAGATCCACAATTGAAACAAGTTCCATGGGGGAATTCACTCCCTCCATCGCAACCACCATGACCTCTAAATCCTTCGTAAAATAATTCTTCCTCTTCCTCCACCATCTTCATGCCCTTCATGTTGATGCCCCTCATTCTTAGAATTATTCGCAACATTGGCCTGACACACACCAGTATCAATTGCATCATGAATCTGGTCTATCAATTGGTATTCCTTAGTATCATGAGTGGTAGATGTATAAATCTTACAATAGTAGGACACATTCTTACGGAGTGCGCATTGTAACAAAGGGCATATAATTGGATCATGATCCCCGTGACAGATTTCACAGTCTACTGACATGGCGCACACTGAATATTGAGGGAAACTATCCTTGGTGTGTCCCTCTACTTCACAATCCATACACGAAAGTCCATTGTGAGTCTCATGTGCTGAATTCACAGATAATTTCTCAAATTTCTTCACCATGGAAGCAATTTATGCCTCCAAAAAGGGACTTACCCTAGTATCAATGCTCCTAATGGCCTTAGCATGTAAAACATCCTCCAAGGCCTCGCGTGGATCCATGATAGTCTTATATAAAATCACTCATCTGAAAGGTGTTATCAGGCCTCCAATGAACCACTGAGCATGTTAAGAGGGATGGATATCATAAGATAACTTTGAAAAAAGAATCTTAAAACATACATCATAATCGTGCACACTCTCTGCTATACCCTATTGAAACTCCTTGAGTGTGTTGATACTCTTCTGCTCAAATTCAGGAATATAAAACTCTGCCAAGAAAGCATCACATAGTGCAACATAATCCACTGTCGTCTGATGTGGCTCATATTTTTGATACCAGCTATGCGTGTGCCCCTACAACATATTTGTAAATTGGCTTGCCTTCCACTCTGGGGTAGTGATCCCCTTAGCACGCCATAGCAATTCACACTTGTGTACATGCTCTGCAACATCCTCAACACCTTTATAATCAAGAAAATGAAGAGACATCTCATAAAATACTTGCTGATGGGGTTGTGGTCCTTGTCCACCAGATCCAGAACCCTGATTTCCTCTTGTGTTACCTCCACCACCAGATCCACTAGTTCCACTAACCCTTAACCCTCTAGATCTACTAGATCCTCATCCTGTAGCAGGTATAGGGCCTGAATTAGTGCTAATATGTGTTCCCACCATTGTACTAAACTAAGATCCAATAGTTTGCAAAGTTGAACTACTTCCACACGTGATACCCACATTCTGTGAGACCACACATTTTCCAAATGATGCACCATACAAGATACCACCAAACACAGGAAATGTCTACGCGGCCATAGATGGATGTAATGTAAAATTGTATCTTCGTGATGCTGCTTACTTAGCAATGCCAATCATACTAACAATACTTGTCTCAGAAACTAGAAAACTAAGCGCTAGGGCTTGGTTACCAGGTGGGTTCAAATGTGCACCTACGTTCCATCTCCTTTCTCCATCTAAAGAGATCTCATCAAAATATGAGGGGGTTCTCCTTCCACATTTTCCAAGATGGGGTAGCATAGACTGCTTAGGATCCACGTCCTCCACGTGAACCTTAAATCCTTCCTGCAATGTCTACCTCCAAACATTCATCATTCCTGAAATTTCACTGTCTTTCCAATTTCCTATCTCGAGATTTAGTATACTTGAGCCACCTCTATTTTCTCTCCATTTCTAACGTAAGATCCACCATTTCTTGCTACACCCGCTTACACGCCCTACACATAGTGGGAGTTTAGCTAGCCATAGGAAACGATTCTAAAGTTAGAGTGATGATCAATGTCTTAATAGCTAACGATATAACACATAGGAAAGATCCTCTTGGTTCTCGCAAGAGCTCAAACTCAACAACATCTAGGTAATAATACATAGAAACCATGTACTCCAACATGTATCTAGTCAACACACCACTCCACTAAAGATCAACAACATGAGTCTAAATTAGATCAGCATCATGAATTCACTAATAATATTCTTAGGTCCACACATGAGGTTGATAGTACCAACTCCTCCTTGATGCATACTCTAACAACCATTCATATAGTTCTATTGGAAAAAAACAAAAGAATGTTTCATAGAGCTCATGATATAGATGCTCCTCTACCCATGTACATGCATCAAAATCAGGTCCAGTGTTGAATTTTTGTGCAAACTCATCCTTCGTGTTCTAAAGTAAAGTCTCCACACTGGCCAAAGTCAAGTGCTTTGGCATCACACATCCTTCTTATAACAGCTTCAAAAGAGGTCTTGGCAATGGAACCAAAATGTAGTCACTTTTACCTACTCCTTTTAAACACCAAACGTAGGCACATCACCCCAACCTTGGTTGGGTGCTCACCCAAGGCATGTGAAGGCACCAAGTCCCTCCTTTATGTGAGCCTTGTAAGATGTTTTCACCATTAATGGAGGGATATTTGCAGAAACAGAAATACATGCATTCATTCTAACATAGAAGTAAACAAACTAGATCTAAGCACAAAAACACCATAGTGTAAAAGTAAACATTACAACATCACAAGGGAGTAGGATCTGAACCATGAGCAATATGAAGATTACTAGGGTTTGGACCCATAAACAAAGATATTCAAAATGATCCATCACATTCATTGATTCACGCTGTTTACAATAGCCTGATTACATCAAAAGGGTCATAGCAGATCAAATACATCATGAAGTAACATCTTATATCTACAAAATGACTCTACTCAAAGGGTTCTAACCATGTTATCCCTTATGTACCCAAATTATCCCTTTCCTTGCATCACACATCTTATTCCTCTTACATCACTTCTCATTTCCTCGCATCCCTTCGTAACCTCTCTTTTAGACCCAAAACACATTCTTAAATAGAGTGAAATGTCTCCTTTACCGCCTCAACATTACTCAAGAGAAAACGGCATGCCAAATGTCATCATACCCTACCATACTCTAGTATTCTAGACATGTAAGTGTCAGCTAACCCAGAACTAACTCTACTTTACAGCTCTTAGACATAATGCTTATATCCTGGAATATTCCTTCCTTGGGTTGCAAGTCTCCATGTTTTAACCTTATCCACTATCACGCCTACCCATATCCTCACATGTTTTCCATGCAACATCATAACCCCAAAATGTGGCTAAGTCTCAAAACCCTTTTCTACTCTGGCGCACGACTTAGCTATTCCCACACGCTCTTCCTCATGCACCTTCTTCCTTCTCCCTCTTCAGTGCGCATTGATCCTCTGCTTTGGGACTTATTCATTTTTTTGGTTCAACATGAAGGAATATTTGGAGGACTCTTGTGTGGAGTTTAAAGGATTACTACATAAGCATCACATGCATGGAAATACCTCACCCTATCTGGTTATTTTGTTATGAAATGTTGGAACAAATTTTGGTTGTATAATTATTTCTTGTTGAATATTGTGAGCCAAGTCTCTTGATAAATCTGGTTATTTTATTGAGATGGGTTTATTTTATCATGTGGGCACACAGATTTAATTTTGGGAAGTGATTATTTTCCATGTCTTTAACCCTTATTTCTTGACTATGAATCATGATTGTTTTCGTATAGCTCATGCAAATATTTTTTAGGTAGTAGATACCTATTTACTTGTTTCATAAAGTTGTTAAAGTCTAGCTTAAATCTTGTATTTGCATAGGTATTATTTGAACATGTAGGTTTCTTGAAGTTTCTTTATGGAGAGCTTATTAAGCTTGATCCACCATAATAATGGCATAAAAATATCTTTCTCTGTGAAAAACGTGATGTTAAGTCATCAAGATTGGATGATAAGGGTCGATTGAATCCTAAGATATATTTTCCTTGGGCTCTTATAAAACAATCAAGCCATGGATTGGTGGTTGCAAACTGTTGAATTTTTTATGGTACCATAGGTCAAACCCATAAGGGTCTATCATACACCCATTATTAATGTTCTAGGCATGCATGTCTTAATGGTGGGATTTTGGGATTTATAGCCATGACTTGGGAGTCACCGTGCTTGAAAAACCAACTGGGTTTGATATGAACCTAACCACCTATGTATAAGTCGTGGTGTAAACACGCTCGGGAGGAGGAGTTGGGTCGACTATTTGATATTTTACTCTGGCTTGAATGATTGGAGTAATACTATTTGGAGTATGGATGATGTATTCATTAAGTTGTGTATGTCTACTTGAGTTTAATCACATCATTTGCATCTTTAGTGAGATCGTGGTGTGATTTTATTATGTATGAAACATGAATCTACAATAAATGGAACTCTATGAAAAATTGTATTAAAGATTTATGATTGATTTGGGTCGACATAATATGGTTAAAGTTAACTATTCGTAGATATTAGTAGATAATAATAGTATTGCTAAATCCTACACAATGTAACCTGATCTCCCACTCTTGTACATCGATTTCAGTATAAAATAAAGGTAGTCATTAGAAGAAGTGTTATGGATTGTTTATCTCAATGATTGAGTTACAATTACTATATCATAGTTTCAACTTTGATGGTTTGTTGATGGTTTATTCACAATGTAATTTTATTTGAAATATTGTTAGATAATAATTAAAGGATTATTTAAAAGTTGTGAATAAAGAATACTTGACTGTTGACATTTAACGATGGCTTGTTGATTGAACTTGGTTGGTAAGAGTGATCTTAGCATTTTATTTTTAATAGTTTTATTATTTAAGTATGTTGAAGGATCATCTTGATAGATAGTATTAGCATTATATTGTTGTGAAAGAGAATGGTTTGAGGGATACAATTATGTACTTAGATTTTAGTACTATTTTGAGTTTATTTAAGCAATTATCATGCATAGGTGTTATGGTAAAAAGGAACTTGTTAATTCCTTAGACTTTTGTGTTTGAAATTTTATGACTTGTATAATTTGATACTAGTTTAATAGCATTAAATCAATCAGTATAAGTTCATTTATTTTTAATTAAAAATCTAGGTAGAGAGATGTATATCCATGCCAGTTCTTAGAACTGACCATGTACATTATCATTTTTATCTTTCATATTTTAGGATGGACTAAGTCTTACGAGGAGATATTAAGATTTATACATGCATGATCTTCATGCGATATTTTGATTATTTGATTTGTAAATATTGATTTTTAAACTTGGATCATGTAATCCTTATTGAGCAAAAAGTTATTTCATGATGTTGTAAATAATTGTTGACCAATTATATTACTCTGAAATAAATGTTGTACTCAGTAAATAAGAAATTATTCTAAACGATTCCATGACATGTTTTATTATCTTTTTGTAATTTAATATTGATGTACACCAATTTATCAATGGGTGTACACTAAAATGATTGGGAAACCAATTGGAATTGATTACTTATTATACTTTATGATATCATTTAATCTAATTTATTAAATGATAATCATAACAATGTTAATCATGGCATCATTAAACAATGAGTATAAAAATGAAGTAATAACTCTATTTTGACAATGATACTTGAGCTGTTAAATAAAACATATTCTAAGACTCGATAGTATGAGGAAAAAATGAATGATTGCTTCATGATATAGTAAAACCATTGTAAATTAGTTAATAGTGATTAAGTAAGAATGAATGATTTGGATTAATGCGGATATAGAAATTACTCAAATAATTAAAGGAGTTATATCTCTTTTAAGAGATTCCTAATTTAGATAATGATAGGGTCTAAACACGACACTATCTAGTCAGGTTTAGGACAATAACCCAATCCTAATATGATGATTATTTGAAAATATTACTATCGATGGAAGTCATAATGTGATACTTAAGTTGGAAATGTAAAATGAAAATATTAAATATATTACTAATAACTTGTCGTTAATATTATAATTATCTTATGTGTTAAGTCGACATGAACTCTTAGTCCACCTATTGAGTTGAAAGTACTAAGAATGTTCCATCTTAAGATGTCTATGATAAGGGTAGTGATTACTTTGATGGGAGTAATAAGTAATCATTATATTTCCCATATGGGTCATAATCTGAGACTATTTACGTACACTTAGGTCGAGAGATGAGATCTCAATTTCAGACCTTCCTAATACATTTGATTAAAACATTAAGATTGATTAATATGTGATCCAAATAACTATGTCCAATGACGATGAGGTGACAGGACAAGTTTCGAGGGACTTATGTGTGGTCACGAAACTAAGCATGTAAAACATAACTTGAAAACTTTGGCCTTTAAGTAGTGTACTAGTTTGTTACAGTGTCAGTTCACCGAGTTCCAATAATATGGTGTGAGATACTAGATGAAACTCAGTAAACTTATTTTCAGGTGGACACTTTGAATTGTAGTAGTTCACATACCTAAATAAAAGGTTAACCAATTAAATACAAGTTATGTACACTTGGATAAAGTGGTGATTAAGGAGATCAAGTAGATCTCATAATTATGAAAGTTCAAAAGAGTGATAAAGGGGATCAGGTAGATCTATTGGAAATTTATAGCTGCACATGGTTATGATGTTATCAGATGGATTGTAAAACTATATTACTTGTTGGATTATTATTTATGAATTATAAAATCATCGAAGGAATGTATTAGGGATTAAAGTATTTGTATTTATTGTTTCCCCTTAATCTGGAGTTGTTATAACATTGGGTGTTACACTTCTTTGGCATGTTGTGTGCGTTTCCTACATGTAATTTTTCCATTTTCATGCATTGTAAATGTGTGGGAAGGGCGAGTCCATACATGTTTGGCATGTGGAACATTTTTTTGCACTCTCCTCCCACATTTTCTCCATTTTATTGCCATTTTGGAGAGTGATTGATTCCTTCTTTATGGTGCTATCACCACCCCTTAGCTTAGGATTTACTTTTCTTGCATCTTTCTCTCCCTGGTCCCTTGGATTTGTTAGTGCAGGATTAGATGTAGGAGTAGTTTTAGAGTTAGAAGTAGGTTGTGTTATACAAGTTTTCCCAAACTCACGTAATGAGGAAGTTGCATCTCTTGAGGTTGATCTCACTTTTGTAAGATCCACATTGCAGATATAATCCCATGTTGCCTAAAAATCCCAAATCTCCTTGATTCGGGGAAAGGTGTAATTTTTAGCTCCAAAAAATAGTATGTGCAATAGAAAAAATATAAGAAGGAAATGAACAGAGAGATCGAATAGAAGTAGTATGTGTAATAGAAAACCTAGTAGGAGGCCTAAGAGGGAGAGACCCACTAGAAGTAATATGTGTATATATATTAGGCATATGAGTAAAAACTATAATTGCCAAACTAAGTAACTTAGATATGGATGCTTCATATGGGACACCATTAATCATAATGACTTGTTGACTATGAATGGACTCAACACATTAATGTAAGAGAGATGATATAACCTTAAAAGTGCACAACCAAGGGAAAGCTAGATGTATATCACACGAGATAAGAGAAGTGGTAACTGAAAATGGAATAACCATAGAGGTATAATGAAATGTAATAGGTATAACAACATGCCAACATTTGGAATTTATATCAAAGGTCACTTTTTGTTTAGTATATCCAAGAGAAGCAAGTAATTTTAAAGTACACATATTATGTCTAGCATTACAATCAATAAAAACACTATGTATAAGGTTTTGGCCAACACAATAATGAATGTATATTTTATTCATAACAAGATCAAGATTTATATTAATGTTATGAAATGTGATAATAAGATTAGAAGGTGGCATATTAATAATAGTACTGATCACAATACTTAATATATGATTATAAGGAAGAGGAGGAATAACATGATAAATATGATGCACTTCCAAATTAGATTTCGTAGTGTTTTGATCAGGAATGGGGTCATACAAGATTTATAGTTTCACATTATCATTTATAGGATTGGTTGATTACCCGAGAATGTCCCATTTAATAAAATTAGCATCAACAAGATCTTGTATGACATAATGAATCTTAACACACCAATTAGTATAATGGTCAACACATATATGATAGTAACAAAAGGAATTAACATCATTTTTTTAATGTGAGGCTTGCTTATATCAACCTTGAGAGGTAGAGGGAGAGATATAAGGTTACACTCCAGTAATTGTTTAAGCATTGTGTGAGGTGTGTAAGGAAATCATGTAAATTTTGATTAAGAAGCTTATAACTGAAGCTTTATAGGTTGAGATACAACATTGAAAGTAACTTTATCATTAGTTTTTTATCATTAGATTTACCTTTAAAAGTAGGTTTTACCTAAAATTTAGGATTATAAATGTAAGGAGAATTAGAAATATATTTGAGATTGTTCATAATAAAGAGATTATATTCACAACCTTTTAATGCATGACATAAATGATAAAATGAGTGAAACTTTCCATAGATAAATAATTATTGCAAAGGGGTAAGAAGCATTTATGTACAGAGATCTTGGAACTCACTATTAGCTAAGATATTATTTATCTTTATAAGTGTGGTCTTATGCCATAGACCATAATCAATGATGTGTTTATTAAAACCTTAGCACATTTCAGACATTTGAGCATAAAAAACCTTATCCCTAATATTGATAGAGAATTATACAAGAAATTGATTATATAAGCTGTAAAGACATGAAATGAATGATTGGGAAGATAAAAAACCATTGTAATAAAAAATAATTGAGGCTTATAGGAAAGAGCTTGGTAAATAATGTGTCATTGTAAGCATAATATAATAAAATGAGATATAAATAATGAAGATGTTCTTTAGGATCACCTTTGTCATCATAAATAGGAAGTTGTAGAGAAAAAAAACCCATAGGAAAGGGATATGATTTTTCTTCAAGTGCAAGTAGTATGTGAAGTAGTTGAATATATTCTATGATATGAGATTAAGTAGATGTACCTTGTTGTATTTGTTATATTTGAGCTTGCAAACTATAAACAAGGCTTTCAATAGATTGTGTGCTAGCAGAAGAATAATACAAACCACTATGAGTGTATATAGGAGATGTAGGAATAGTCATAATAACACTGTGAGGTGGGGTATTAGTTTTCCCCAAATATATAGGCAACATAGATGTAGGACTAGTATAATATGTGGGATGAGGCATCCCAAAAAGGGTATTCTCATTAAAAGGTTGATCACGAGATAACTCAGAAGTGAGAAGAATATTGACAATAATATCAATATGGTGATGGTTATCACAAATTTGTGAGTGAAAATTAGATAAAATATCAACTTGATCAGGGTCCACACAATCATCCCATCATTAATGAAATCAGAATGGTTATCACTATGTGTTGCAATGGTGTCCAAAGGCACCTCATGGGCATCGTGATCCAACATAGAAGGCACACCTTGTACATGAAGTGGGGATGAAGCCATGGAGACTCAAAGCTTATGAGTAGGAAATGTAAGCTTAGTATTATTAATGGGTTGATGATTGAGTTGATTGTTATGCCTAAATGGAATTGATGAAAATTATCTGAAAAATTAAAATGAAACCCTAGGGAAACTAGGTTTTGAAATAAATTGAGATATTTGATCAAGGGTTGGGTTCACTAAATGTTTACACCCTAAAAATATTCTATGTAAGGATGTAAAGTATGTTACAATTATAATATTTTGAATAATTAATCCACATTAATAATACAATCGTAGAATATATATATATATATATATAGTAAATGATGATATAATGATAAAATGATAGTGTTATAAAACACAAGAAAGGATGAATACTTAGCTATATAAATAGATACATAAGTGATCTACGTGTGAAGAATGGTTGGAATAGATGATCTAAATGTGAAGATGCTTCATTATTGAGATCATAATAAGAAATTTATCATGTACAAAATTGTACAGATCTAGCTAAGCTGTAGTACAATATGATCATGCTTCATACAATTTCATCATGTTGAATGATGGAGTTGTATAACTTTAATTCCCCGTTTCTAGTCTAGAAATGGACTTCATTATATTTTTCTAAGGTTTGCATAACTTCGGCACCACCTGAATTAACTTGTAAAAATTAGAAAACCTTAGATACCTACAAAAAATTTCATGAAACTATTAGATAATATAAGTAGAAATTTGTGTGTGATTGAGATTGATTTGACCCTGGCAGTCAAGCCTTACTGAACCAATCCAAGTGTTACACTACATCCCCTCGAGTGGGAGTAAGCCTCATGTAGTTATGATAGTTTTCATGAAAGTAGTGTATATAATCTAAGCCAACACCCTATGTTGTCATTATGTCTCTTGACACAAAGAATAACAGGTGCAACTATTTATAATAGAAATGTACCCAACGTGGTAGTAGTTTGGTATGAAGTGCCTTAGATTCTAAAAATTATCACCTAAGGTAATGCTTAGAGTGACTTGTTATTGATAAAACATGGCTATATGACCTTTGAATGCTTAGAAATAGAGGAAATTATACTCTTGAACTTGATTTGAGTTCTTTAGACCTATGTGGTTGCTGCTCTAAAGGATGTACAATTGCTTTATGAATATTTAGGAGAGCCTTGAGTGATTTAATGTTCATTTTTTACAATAGGAGTGATTGATAATGCCAAGTGAGTTCTTAAGTGAATTTTAATTTCTTATATAATCTTACATAGGTGAAATGTTGTACTAAGGCCAACATAGGGAAGATGAAACCATACTTATAAATTATTCAAATTAAAATAAGAGTCATTAAAGGAGAGGGGATGAGACCATACAAGTTAGCTTAGACTATGCTATGGTTTGGACCTGTTTTGTATGGTCCTATAAAATGATTTAGTGACAATGAAGTTAGATTAATATTGGATGAATTAACAACAGAATAATGTGTAAATATTAGCAAGTCATGTAGGAGAGATAAGGATATGTCCATTAAGATCAGAGCGTGAGCATAAGTATTAGTATAGGAACAAATCCAAACCTCTTATTTCCAAAGGATAAGTTACCAAACTTGAGTTTTTACATAACCCACCCAATTCATGAAAAAAAATCTTCACTTGGTCACTTCTTAACTTTATAGAACCACTATAGGGGACCGATAGATATAAGGAAGTAGATTTCTTCCTTCATGTAACTTATTTGAATGGGTATGTGGGATGATAATGCTACTCTAAAAACATATAACTTATGCTCCATAATTTTTTTTTTCTAACTCACTAATTTTGATCAATGTTTGGAAAATTGAGTGGTTAACATTTGTTCAAAATATTTCCATTCCATCAAAATATTTAGACGACGAGTGTTGGTATCTATTAAGGTGTCAGGATATTTCAAATGTTGGTAAGACCCTTTTTTAGATTCATAATAGACTTCTATAATTTCTCCATATACTCATTAAGAATAATCCTATACTCTTCCCTATCATTGATAGTTTTATCTAGAGAAACATGCTTATATCTATAATTTTTTCTTAACTCTAATAACCTCTTCTATTCTACCCTGATAGCATCTAATTTAATGTGATAAGAAGTAGATTTTTTGGTTAGGTCGATTTCAATGAAATATATTCCTTTTTTTAGTTTGAGTGGTGGTTGTATATCCCATAGAGTATGAGAAATAAAGCATTATGTCGGCTAAAGCTTCATTGAATTTTTTCACCTATGAAATTACCTTATTTCTATGATCGATAGTCTCCATTATGAGAATTATCATTTTTGATGCTTTGTAATTTTAAACCACCTAATTATAACTATGTTGATTTTGGATTGTGCTGGATATTATATGATGTAATAAGTTTGTAATAGTTTCCACAAACCACTTCTTAATAAGGAAATTGAGATCTACTTCATATTGTAACCTTACCTTAGGGATATTTATAATTACCTTCTCCATTGTCTCATTTAGGACCACACATATTTTCATCTAGCCTTTTTCTGTATTGTCATGTAATACATTTCCTAGTTGTGTTTTCTAGATAGGTGACATCTTGCCTTAGTGTATTATTGACCCTTTCTCTATTTTTTCTGCCACAACTTTAACAAGGAGGAATGAGGCAATTTGTTTCCATTTGGAGTAGATGTTTTTGATGGTATTGAGGAGGTCCCTATATGCACCTAAAATATACATGGTACAACACATAAAATGTGACACGTCTCCAATGATGACAAAATCCTATTATAAGGAAAAAGTGATACCCAGACCCCCTTTTCTCTCCTTCCACTCCCTTTTTGGCTCAACTCAATCCTCTCTTTCAAACCACAAGCTTAATTTGGAACTTAGAGTATATATGGCCTTTTTTTCTTTGCATAACCAGCAGTGTTCGTGTAACCGCCCCTATGACAACAAGGGTAGTCCTGTAACCTTTCAACATAAAATTTAAACACACATTTTTGAACGGGTGTTTTGATTATGACATGATTTTCTCTCCGGTTTGTAGGTAAAATTAGATAATTTTGGGCTTGTTGGATTGGTCTTGAGTTCCTCTTCCTCATTTACTAAAAATAGCATATTGATATGCCCTTCCTAGGCTGAGTCATTTCTTCTATATAGACATGTATTCTTGAAATATTCTCCTCCAACAACTTATAAAAATAATATTTTCATTTGTATCATGGGTTGGGAATTTGATAATTTTTGTGAAAGTTTTATGCTACCAGATTTTGGAGAGGGATTACACAGATATGAAGTTCACTAATCTGTTCTTCCTTATTACTTACATTCCAGTCATCCTCTTTGCACAAAACTAGCCACATTTAGTTTTCTTGATTTTCTTGTTGTCATTCACCATTCTTTCTTCCCTGGATCAATTGGAACTCACACATTGGAAGAGGATTTGAAGCTAAGGATACATTGGATGCACTACAACTCTATAAATGGCTATCATATCACAATAATACCCAGGTTGGAGATGCATTCATTTCATTGAAGTTTTAATGTAGTTATTACTTGTTATAAATAGAATAAGTTGTATGTTCAAAGTAATTAGAAGGAGAATATATTGTCACTTCTCATAGGTTTCAGTATTTTTTTTCAAAATAATTCATCCATTGATATCCTCTTCCCTACTTATCCCCGTGGATCTATACAGGAAATAGGTTGGAGGAAGAAGTAGTGGTAGAAATACTTTTATTTCTTCATTATTATTTTCTTCCATTTGATTTAAAAGAAGTTCTTTCGAGGAAGGTTATAAGGTAAAAAAGAAAATTGCTTCTGAGAATATTTCTCTTTCCCAGGAGCATGAGGTATAAACTAGTTAGAAGAAAATATGTTTTACTAGATAATATCTTCCTATTAATTTTCTTGTCATTATAATAATCACACAGAAGATGCAACAAAGGAAAATCTACACCTGGTTAATCCTTGTTTAGATTTATTTTAATAATTATAGATTTTATTTATTTTAATTTCATGTGTCTATAGAGATAGTCATTTATTTCATTTAATTAATCCTGAAAACATAAAATATTAGAATTTTAAATTTTTTTAGTTGTTTTATTTTATTACAAAAGCTTCATAAAAAATATTAAAAAAAAAGAATTAGAATAGTTGACGTGTTTATTTTATCTAAACAATAGTGAATGTGGTTTAGTTAATTAAAAGGGAATTTTATTTTAATTAGGATCCTTTTTCATTGTTTATTTAAAGTTCGAAATTTAAGAATAGTGTAGAGGATTAAAACAAAATTACAAACTTAGTTATTAGCAGCTTAGACTACCAGTTCATAGTCCTTGGCCCCTTTCGACTAGTTTTCCAGTGATATTTTACTTACTTCCTCCTGGACTGAATTGTGCACTGTTGTCAAGCCCATATTTTAAACAAACATTTATATCTTCTTATCTATTTGCATCCAAAACTTCAAAATTTTCCTTGATGAATGTAAGAACATGCCTCACAAGTTTTGGTTGATAGTGGGGGTTAATAAGTTATTCACCATCATTTTCAACTCTTGATGAGACTTTCACAGGTTCAAAGGACAATGTTTTCGAACCCTCAACTCCAACTAAGTCCCCTCAGTCTTCTTTTACAGGATTAACATACTTAAATATTGTAATATGCTTCAAAAAATATCTTAAATACTCTATAGTATTTTTAATCCAAGAATTAATACAATGGATTTAATTGTACTCAAATCACACCTATAATCACAGTCCTCTATTTTACAATGCACTCCCACATGCAACAAGAAATATCACCAAAGGGCTTACTACTAAACCTTACAAACACTTTAAACTAAGAAAGGAGAAATTTTCACCCTTCTTTATTTGTGAATAACCTTAATTTATCTTTGTATTCCTTTAAGTCAGTCACCTTGAAGAAGACATTAAGAGAAAATATAGTTTTGAACAAAACCACAAAATTTATTTACCAATAAGAACAAGTTTCAATCCTCATAATCACTTTTCTTCCAGTCTTTTTAGTCATGGCCACTATAAAATTACAGAATATAAGACCCAAAGATACAATTCTTTCAATAATGTAAACATAGTTCCAAAATTACAAGGAAAACATCCAAAAACTCATTTTTTCCTTTAATTATCCTCTTGAAACCTTACAACTTGATTCTCATCTAGATGGAATGAGAAAGATACAGTTAAAAAAGGATTTTAATACCTTTTCTTTTCATTTACCACTAAATGGAGGTCTTTTACCACCTTCATTACATGATTTAATCCTAATAGAGGGGGATTTTTTTGATTAGATACCTCATGACATAAATTCCTATCATTGAGTTAAGAGTTATAATACTTGAAAGGACATGATACAACTCATTAATATCCCATTTCATCCTTTTACAAATTTTATAAGCTAGAAGAGTCATTTACAACACCTATCTCAAGGCAAAAATGGCCTTCATGTCTCAAATCACACTTTTGGAGGGAAAGTGAGTAGTTTTAAATTTTAAAGGCCTAAAACAAAACTAGTAACATTTTTAGACTCCCATTAACCTATAGGACTCATGACTATACCTAAAAAACTAAAATTTGATGCTTCCTTGGCTTATTCATGTACATGGAGTGATGCTCTTGCATCAGTCTAATAAGGAGTGAAAATTATGACATATGCAAGTACAATGATATGTATTAAACATAGTTTCATTAGTGGCCAGTTGCTATTGGGTTGGTTCCCATATACTGTGAAAATTATCCATAGGAAAGCATCATGGATAGAGGGTAAAGATAACCTCTCTCTCAAAACTCTTCCTCTCGCAACATAACAACTAAATCCTATGAGTATTCACATCAGTCTAGGGATTGATCACCCCTGAACTCTCCAATCATCTCCAAGTAAAAGTTCTCCAAGACAGTAATACACATGAACATTCCATCATTTATCTTTTAGTATTAAAGTGTAATCTATTCTTGATTCACTTGTTTATCTTACACTTTACTATTCTGATTTCTGTAAGTCAAAGCTCAATTTCATATACTATGAGAATTGACTACACTTCTCTTCTTTTACAGGCATGTCCTTATCTTGAAAAAGGAAACATAAATGGAACAAAGAGAAATATCAAGCATGAAACACTCAAGAAAAGGAAATATTCAGTTACAAATGTAGGTATCCTTTTCACTACATGCACAAGTCACCCCTAGGGTTCTTATCCCCTCTTAGACTCCATGACACACATCCTATAATTTCAATTCAGCACATTATAGGTTACAATCACCTTCGACTCTCTATAAGGTACGCTCTTCCTATCTACTTTGTGCTACCAAATATTCATTCGCTAGCATAAAATGTAATAAAATGTAGAAACAAAATTATGCACTTATTAATATTACATTATACCTCTTGTATGTCATTATATATATGATTCATAAGCAATAAAACTAGACATTGATAACACTTGTTTTGCTTTACATTGAAATTGTTTTTATCTTTACATGCCTTCATCATCTACTTTTCAAGAATAATCCCTTTAATTTTAGACATCACACATTATTTTATTTAGATGAGAATTTAATGATTTATCTTTGTAACTTTCTAGACATAAGCACCCAATATACGAAAATAGAGGCTGAAACTAGTTTCTACCTGTGGGTGCTCTTTTCCCTTTGCTTGTGTTCTTATATTTTAAAATGAACCATCACTTGTTTATATTTAAAAAAAAATTATTGACCACTTTAGGTCATATTATAGTATTGTTAATGTTGAAATTTAAGAAAAGGAATAAAATATATACATAACCTACTAACTATTCTAAGAGGAAACTAGGATATTATTATCTATCCACTACTTGGGAAAAAAGAGTAACTTAAGAACTAAATTTAGGATGCATCATTCATTGCATAGGAAGGGAAATTTTTTAATTCCATAGCACACATCATGTTGGGGGAAAAGTAGTTATATCTCGTAAACTTGGTGCAACTTGCAATAAGGGAAACCTAGCTTTAAGGGACACAATTTATATCACACACACAAGAACTACATTGAGTCTTAAATTTAGTGTATTTCTTGGTGAAAATAACATTGGGGTGACCATCAAGGTTATTATGACTCAAACATATGCATTTTTATTCCATCTAATGTGCACTTGAATTTTATGCAATTAGCTAGGGTTTATTTTACAAGTATAGGTGTAATAGGAGAAACCTACAATGAAGTAGGTGTGACATAGAGAAAAGTGAAGGAAAATTTATCAGACACTGAAAGAACAACATCTTCACCCATTACTAAGAAACTAACACTAAATTTCAAACAATAATGCCTAGGTGATATTTTCACCTTCCAAGAGATGTTATCTAGAATAAACTTCATATCACCATTTTCCAAATGAATCATATACAATCTAGAATGAGTGTCTTCCACTATCATTCCAACCTAGATCTATTCTAGGTAGTCATATATCAACTAAGTCACTCTTATCCTCTTTTTGGTTGCACTTTCTTATCATTGTATGTGTGATATAATGCATGTTTATGATATTTATGATTTATTCCAGTCCTTTGAGTAAGATTTAATTTTTGTTAAATAACATTTGTATTCAAATTAGGAGTAGATTCGAAAAGAAAAAATTGAGAAATTTTAAAATTATTCATATTGTTTTTGGTTCTACTTATCATGTTGATATCTCCTAGCTCGTTGAATTGATTTACGAATTATGGGACCTTTTAGAAAGATGATAGAGTGAACTCAAAAAAACCCTTTAGGATGTATGTGTTCTTCTTTTGTATTACACTTTGAATCCTATGAATTATCCAAAGAGCATAACATTTTAAAATACCAAACAATGTCAAAAATTCTAAAAGATATATTTTCATGAATTTCTAAAAATAGATTTGTCTAAATCCTATTCACAATCATTCATTAATTTTTGAGAAGAAATGGGTTCCATTTCTCCTCAATTTTGGATCAAGTGTGTTGATTCTTTCTCAACCTATTTCTTGGTGAACCACTTACCTTAATGTGCATTTTTCCTAGATTTTACCACTTAGTAAAGAGTGATTTATTGATACTTCATGTCCTTAACCACCATGTCAATTATTTGACTATAGTTCACTCTTATTGTATAGTCTAGGTTTATATTTTTACTCTAAGAATTCTCACTAATGTTTGATGTATGTAAGAGTGTTGGAAAGTATGGGTCAAACAACTCAACATTAAAATATGGATACAACCTAAGGTATGGTGGAAGATTAAGATCAAATACATTTTCATGAACATTTTTTGTGATGGTGTATTTCCCATCACAAAGGTGTGAGTTTTCTAATTGGAACCTTGCACCTATATTTCTTCATATGTAGCCAATTTTTTTCCTAAAAATAAAAATTAATGAGGAAACCAATGGACATCATGATGTCGTTTATACTTCTAACTGGTATTTTCAAGAATCTCATAAGCATGATGTTGGATGTTTCAAATTCATTCCAAAAAATTGGCTCCCATGTCCACTTATTTCTACATAAGGATATATTCTTCTTCTAACACAATGGGTTATGCTACACATCAATGTGAGCTAAAGGATGGAATATGAGACATATATGAAATAGGCCATGTACCATAAATCTATGAATAATTTGATTGTAACTATGTTGGACACATGTAAGAATATCATCACATGTTTGTGGATGTTTTGATCAATACATCTAAAGGAGATGAAAAATAATTTTGTTGACTACCTATGTCTTCCCATTTTTCTAAGGGTAGAATATTGTTGATTTGTTCAATTTTGTGTCCATCATGGACCATACTGCATACATAAACTATCCCCACAAATATGGAATTCTTGTTTTATGTGATGCTTTTGGTTAGATGAAATGAACCCATTCATGCTCAAATAAGAGTTTTATAGTCTCCTCTACTAAGATCCCATTTTTACAAGGTGCCAAGATTTCCATTTTTGAGAACCCATCTATCAATCTAAAAATACAATCATGGACATGCATAGTGGAATGAATAACTAAGATTAAATCCATTAAGAAATATTCACACAGTGTTCTTACAATTGGTATAAGAGTGTAAAGGTACTATTTCTATTTGGTTTTCTTCATAATTTCATAAGCTATAAAAGAAGTTATGTTTGGGTGACATCATGATGAAGCTTTGGACAATATAAATAATTCGAAAAGACTTCCACTATTTTATCTACTCGAAAGTGACATGTAACCCAACCATAGTGAACTTCCCAAATTATTTTTTAATGCTCTCTTCTAGGAACACAACAGTGTCCCATTTAGAATAGAACCCTTTCAGATAGATGATAGTATGGAAATAATTTTCTAGAACTCATTTTATGATATATGTTAGAAAATTGAGGTTCATGTTTAGACATTTAAGGTCATTCTAATGTATCATGTCCACATGAATCAAGAATAATTGGAAGTGAGGTAATCAGGGTCTAACTCAAAGAGTTAACAACTTAGTTCGAACTCTCTTTCTTGTGTAGGATGTTGAGATGGAATTGCTAAAGGTAGGTGGAATATTTTTGGTGATGATCATTATATTATATTATTTTGGTCTACATGAATTTAGGGTCTTAAAATTTGTGTATGATAGTCTCTTTTGATAGAATATAGTGTTTCCATAGTTTGCATGCTTACATAATGGCATAAAACTCCTCGACATATTTTGGATCACTATGCACAATGTTAAAGAATGTATTACTATGGTGTGGCACTAGATACCCTTTTTGGGTGAGTAATTCTTCAAGTGAACACTTTGAGGCATCTATTTCTATCTCTAATTACCGTTGTAGATATCAACATACTAGAACTAGTTCTTAATAGAATATACTATGCATATGAGAAATCCCTTATATTATGCCTCTATTTATACAAAATTTTCTTTAACTCCTCCATGTGCTACTTAGTTAAGAAGACACAAAATGTGAGAAAAACCAAGTACAAAACTATGATAGATGATGTCTAGTCCTAAGAAAATTTGAATTTGTGTGAGAATATTTAGTGATGGACAATATTAGATGACCTAGATCTTTTCTAGGTTCACATGTGCACCATCCCTATTGATGATGTAACCTAATTATTTGAAACATTTCATGTTAAATGGATCCTTTCCTATATTGGAATAAATAATATGTTGACATAAGGTATGAAGGACCTATTTGAAATGTCAAACATGCTTCTCCATGCCTTAATAAAGAAAATAATGTCACAAAGTAAAAGACCAAAAATGAATTGATGAATATTTTTAAGATATCATTCATAATTGTCATAAATGTTATTTATGGATTTGTAAACCCAAATTCCATGAACAACCGTATGAACAAGCCCTCGATAAATTTGAAGGTATTTTTCCAAAAAAAATCTAGATCGATGGGAATTTGGTGGTACCCTTACTTCATATCAACCTTTGTTAAAAAATTAGCTCCTATGAGCTGGTTTGGAATGTCATCAATATGTGGAAGTGGGTATATATTGTTAAATGTGATTTTTTTCAAGGATTGGTAGTTGATGAATATTTTCCATGTCCCATATTTCTTTTAGATAAGAACAATTAGGCTCCTGTAAGATGTTGCAATTGGTTGGATATACTCCATTTGAATTAGATCGCAAATCGGATGTTTTATATCTTTATTCTAAAGTACTTCATATATGTACAAATTTCCATTTTCTAGTGGGGTTCTAAGGACAATTCCAATTGGATGTTTCACCCAAAAATGTAAAACTACACTTGTTGATGGTATGAGTACATATCTGTATTCAAATATCATATGATCTATCTATTTATATTAAACTATTTGTATTTGTGTGACACCTCTTATCATCACTGTAACTTTTTATTTATCCTTAGGCCTGATCATGGGTTGGAAAAAGGTCCTGGCTTGATATTTTGCATTGGTTAGGGATAATAAATTATTATTGACTACATTTGGCATGTGGTAACACTTATGACCTAGAGTGATGATGTTACTCCTAAGTGTGGTTTCATAAATACCATTGTGAATCTATATATAAGGTTTTCAAAGAAACACATCATAAACATACAAGGGTAAAACATCACAACCCAACCCATCTTTAAATGGATTGATTAAATAGGGAAGACTAAATTGTCAACTTACATGGATTTTTCTTCCTTGACTTACCTAATAAATAAAGTATGGTTGCAGGCAAATATTTGTCACCAAATTTATCCTATTAAGTGTTTGTGTATAAATTATTTAATTTTGACTCCCAATATCTAGGATAAGCTATAAAGTTGTTCTATTTAACCACATTTGTGAGTGAAAAAGGATTTTTGCATCCTCTTTTAGAGGAGGATTTTTTTTTACAATGGAATTAATAGTGTATGGATCCACATCTACAATCATCTCTAATTATTCATGTAAACATGGGGTTTATTTGGAGGATTATCCTACATCTAGCTCTAATGACTCTACTAATAAATTTTTATTACTGGCATTATAGTCCTTTATGTTATGATATATGCTCTTATGCTTTTCACATCATATTCACGACCTTTCTTTCCATATTTGATTTTTATCTCATATTTTTAATGGTGCATATTTTCCTTGCTATTTTGTTTTGGCCACCGTTTTCTTTGGAGACAAAAAATATATTCTTCCTCTATATCTAGAATTCTCTTCAAATTTGACTACACATATGTATGATTCCCATAATTTCCCAATGTCTTCAACTCCATATATTCTAGTATTTAACATAAAAACTACTATAATAATTTATTTTGTTCCTATAATTGTATCATTGTCAAATATTTGCAATAGGGCATGAGACTCATTGGTGCAGTCTTGTAATGTGATATCTCGACCCTTGTGTAATTTATTGAACCAATCCTCATAATTCTTCACTGATTAGTATTCTTCTCTAATAGCCTCCAAAAAATCATCTAACATATTTGTGGGTTCCACATTGATAGTTATAAATTCATTATCGTTATTTGGAAGGCCATACAAATCCCATTATTTTTTAATATGCATAGAAACATTTAGGAGTGTAAATGTTAATTTTTCATTATCGTAGAAATTTTTGACAGAGAAATATGAATCTAGTTTTTTAATCAAATTATCTAACTCATCAGTGTCATTTTCTTCTTTAAAATAAGGAATGTTAAAATTTTATCGTACCATGGAGAGTTTTGGACCCCTAAAGGTTTTAATTAAAATGGGTGAAATTAAATAGGTGGGTGTAGCTATATATATGACCCATGAGAGAACATCATTTTTTCCATCTTCTCCTTCCTCTATTTCCTATAGGAGTATCAAGTAATTATTTGAATGGATTTCTCATTTCCTCTTGCATTTATTAAGGCCATTTGAAACAACAAGGTAATATGAAAAATATTGAGTCTCAAAACCATACTTTTTGGTATTATAACCTTGTGTGGCGTGACATGTAAGAGTGAAATGAAATTACTTTGATAATAATTTTAGACACATAATTTGTCTCTTTATAGACTGTATCTTCATGTAAATCACTAGTGTATTATATTATCTAAAGTGGTTTCCTTAGGGATATTATTAGGAGATAAGACTAATTACAAATGGTTATATACATCCTTCAGGTTGCATTAGGATGGGAAGGAGTGATAATTATGAGATATTTTCATGTGTAGTCTGATTATATAATATATGTCACATGTTGTCACATCTTTACAATCATTATTTTCACCCCTTTCAGTCATGTTTTATAGTCTCCTTGTGATATAACATTTTCATTCTCTTATGATCAATCTCACATTTACACTCAACACACTCACACCTTTTTCATTTTATCCCTTGGCACCTTATAATTCCGTCCATACCTCTTGTCCCACTTTTTTGATCTTCCCATTCCATCATTTCCCTCTCCTACAAAATCAAACATGGGATATTCCCATCTTTGAGAGTATTTCCCTAGCCAGTGGAATATACCATGGTTGATGCCATTAGATTAGTAGTGTTTTAATAGCCTATAGAATCAACCACAATTGATGCCATTAGCTAGCATAAATTGTTATTGCTATCACTATGAAATTTATAATTGGTATTTGGACACTCATTCGACATCTCATCCATCACTTATTAAATCTCCTATCACTCGGAAATATACTGTAAAAGCTTATAAGTTCATTAAATTTGATCATTTTTTTTCTTTTTTAGAGTCCACACTTAGAGATTTGGGTAGTTAGGATCTAAAAACATAGGAGTTGCACTTTCTATGATCTTCCAAGCTTTTGGATTCATTAGAGTATTCAATTAAGGGTATTCCTAGGTATTTTTCATATTCATTTGTGGTACCCCACATCAATTGTCTCTCATAAGTTTCTTCCAAACTTGGGGGAAGCTAATGTGTCAATGGGGCCTTCATGCTAGTAATTATCTCTAACCTCTCTTATCTTTTACTTTATTTCAGATTTGTATGTTGTGGATGTTGTCATATGTAGATTAGGATAGGGTAGAATATTCATTTATCTATCATCCCTTACCTTTACAAGCTTACAAAACCCTTGGTATTTCTTTGCAATCTCTTGGACCTAACTTGTAATATGTGCATATTGGTATTTCATCTTGTTACTACCTTGATTATAATATTAATTACAACCTTATCATCATCACATTACAATCAAGATATAGCTAGATTCTTATGATAGGAAAATATAGGTTTCCAAAGTTAGGTTCTCAAATATAGGGATTGAATATAAGTTTGGAAACATTATGTAGATACAAAGGTTCTCAAAGAGTTTCAGAGTCATAATTATAGAGGATAATGTCCCTAACGCTTAAATAGTTATAGATCTCCGAAGCCTATACCTAAGATAAATATAGATATTGTATTATGATTCAAAATAAATATAGATCAAGAAATGGATAAAGCCAAAAGGAATAATATAATAATAAAATGAAATAGATTAAATCATGTACTTACTACTAATATTATACCACTACGTATGTTGTTTTATATATGGATCTCACGTAATAAAAGTATTCATTGATGACCCATTCCATAGTCTACATGTCTATCTTGTTAGTCTTTACCACTGATGGTATTGTACATTTGTCACTCACTTGCACAGTTCCAGTCAAGCCTTAGGGATTCCTATTTGTCAGTACCCACTCAATTGTCATCACTAGTCTCTTATTAGGGTGCCTAAAGAGGGATTAGGGAGCCTGTGGTGCCATGGTATTTATTTTAGGTGCTCTAGTCCCTGTCACACTTGGTTTTATTTTTGACATTAGAGATCAGTATATTCATTTTTACCTCTCATCTCCCGAGCTACTAGTCGGCATTTTGGGTCATTAGTGTCGAAATTTGAGTAAGAGATTCCTATATAAACACAACATGCATACTTCCTTATTGTTAGACTATTTCTATCAAGGGATAACTATCTAAATAAAGAAAGAGACTATATTTTGGCATTATTATGCATCACACACTACATAAGAAGGAGATTTCATTCTATTACATGCACCATTTTGCATTTTATCTAGATATTTCTCATTATCTTTGCATCATTGGCACTAGGGGAACCTAGGCACATTATTGCACACACAAGAAAAAATAACTACATTGGGTTTGAGATGTAGTACAACACTCAGTTGTAAGTCCACCATTGTGGTGGATGAGGACAGTCCGACCCCTCATTCTACATCTATATTTTTTAGGGTTTGATGCTTTGTGTGGAGTTTTATAGGTGATTCTTCATTGTAGGTTGAAGGCGACATCAGTAAACTAAGTGTGACATTCACATGACTAAAAGAGAATTGCAGTGAAGACCTAACGAGCATATCATAATCAAATTATGAGTTGTTCCATAGAACATGGTGCCCATATTTCAAACCAAGGTGCCCCAGGCACCCCAGTCTAGCAAGATCTGCCTCTGTTACAAATTTGTGAGGTATATTATGACGCTTTGTTCCGCCATTCTGATGAAAAACCACATTAATGACAAATTGAATGTTGTATAATGATTGTCATTATTTTTAATATGATGCTAACATACTGTTTCATATGTATATCAGTTGTTATAGTGGGATTCATTGAGATGTGTTTGCTCTTGCAAGCCTATACAAGTGCCTAGGAGATGTAGCTTGACAATGTGAGATCTTCTTGGATGCTTGCGAAGCATGTTGACATAATGTCTAGAATTTTTTGAGGGTGCTTGAGCACTCATAGCAATTTTATGGTGCAGGTACAGGTGGTTCACTTGGTTACAGGTGCTCATTGGGAGCAGGTATGTTTTCTTGAAGGTGTTGTAGTTTGGATTGGAGTTATTTGATCTCATGTAAGAATGCATTCAAGTTTATAATGTAATATGAGGTATTTTTGGGTCATTTTTATAGGTTCCTTGTTTATTTATTGTAATATTTTTGTTGACCCTAGCCTCTACTGTGAGGATCTAACATTCAAGCATATGTAAGTCCTAGTGACTAGAGAGATTGAGCTATGGCATTAAAATTATGATGATTAGATATGTTATATGGATGATTCATAGTTATTTAAAAAAATTTAAGGTTCCCATATTGAGTATTTTTCTAGATACGATTGATTTGTGAGGCAGGGTAAAAAACCAAGGCAAATTCTAGCTCGAAGTGCAACTTCAAATGCTTGTTGTGAAAAGTGTGCTTTGTATGGGACCTTGTGGATTTTAGGGAAGATTATATGGTGAGTTTATAATATTTCAAAAATAATGAGGTCATTTGATCGTCAGGTTTTTATGAACGACTGTTAAGAAGGTAAAGTGGTCTAAAACCCTAGTTAAACCCTAGCTAGGAGCAGTTGGCAGAAAGTGAAGTATACTGACCCAGTTTTGATTGCTTCATAAAAATTAATTATTTGATGATGTATATGAATCCTCAATATTTCCATAAATGTATGGTTTAGGTCATGGTGATGAGTGGGCCCCACCTAAAAATAACAATTTTTGAAGAAGAAGGTTTTAGGACAAGATGGTCCAAAGGAGTAGCATGCAAAATTGATGGTGATTATTTTTGGGAGATATTATTGATTTCCATAAAGGTTTCAAGACATATTCATGCAGGTTCATGGTGTTTTCAAGTCCAAATAGGTTGACTGGTCAAAGGGCAGTTTTGGGATCTCAAATAGCAGGGCTCAGTAAAATAAGCATAACTTGAGCTAGAGGTGGATTTTTTAAGTGATTCAAGTTCTGTTGGAAATATGGTTCAGATATATATAAATTGATATATTTTTTTCCTCATGATTATGTCATTTGATATGGTTTCTAGGGCATTATTTGGACAGAAATATTTTTGGCAGTTCAAGACAGGAGGGGTTTTGATGGAAGTTTGATGTTATTTTAAGAATAATATGGATTTGGTGATATTTCCTATCACCTGTAATGTGAAGAGGGATGAATTGGGGATCCAGTTAATCTATATTTAAGTCTTTCTTGTATTTAGAAATTATTTTATGAGCTAACCTTTGGAAATATATGTTTTGGCACGTTGATCTAGTGAAGGAAAATATTATTGTGGTTTGAAGTGAATTATTGTCTCACGAAGTATAACTTCCTTGTAAGTGTTCTACAAGTTCTTACATTTCCATTTCATGGTCACATGGCATGGTTTGGTTAAGTAGAAGTTATTTGGTGGCATTATGAAGTTTCTAGGGTGCTGAAGGGTGTAGGAAACAACAATTTTGAGAAATACAAAGAGCACTGGGCCCATTAAACAAAATAATTTGATTCTTTGATATTAATTGCGACCATTTATGATGTTTAAATGTTAACTTAAACATTTTTGGTGATTTATGGGTCATGAATAAGGATTTTTTTGAAGTAAGGGCATTTTTATCTTTGTGCCCATGGGGTTTTAAGCCATGTTTTTACACATGAAATGATGGTTTAGGCTAGGACGACCTACTTGGGTCACTTGTGGATGTTATTATTTGAATTTAGAATGTTTCTATGATGCATGGGTCGAGCCAAAGGATGGAAAATGTTTGAGTTTGAATTTGAGCCTTGGAGAGGCTATAAAAGTGAAGTTATGAGCATTTTGTTTCTAGCTCTTTGAGACCCCTTTAATATTATTTTGAAGAACAATTTTTATGAAATAAAAACTATTTGGGCCTAGCCTATAACACCTAGAATCTCATTCTAGGATAGCAGCTGGTTGAGTTTTCATGAGGAGAATTTGAGCAAGTGCAAAGTTGGTGTTGTTTCTTTGAGAGCGAGTTGGAGAAGGAGGGTAGATTTGGATGCTTGTATTTGGATGCTTTCTCCATAGCATGTTGATGTAATTTTATGTTTCTAAGGTGTTTTTAGATATGATATTGAAGTTCTACACCTTATCATAGTTGTGCTTTTTCATATGTTGTCTTGAGATATTGTTGACTGTATTGAGAGCACTTCGTTGTATCTTGTGATTCATTGTTGAAGAAGCTAATATTGTGATCTGATTTGAGCATAAATATAAGTGTGTGGATATAATTTGATTAATTAATATATGTGTCTTTGAGATCATATTATGTTATTTACATTGATTTTACATCATTGAAAAGGTTGTATGCTTTGATGTGTTGTATATGAGCATGTGTGATTAGGGTTTGAAGCACAAGTGTGAAAATGTTTTATTGGGTATTGATTCACCCCCCTCTCAGTCCTTGTCACCTTCAACAATTGGTATCAGATCAGGCCCTTGGAAGTAGCCTAAAAATATAGAGGGATATCTTTGGTGACAAGATGACACCTGCAGATTTGGAGACAATTAAGAGTAATACCTACTTGATAAGGAAATGGGTAGGTGAGCATGGTGACAATATTTACAAGATGTATAGTTATCATGATGAAATATTCAAAGTCTTAAATACTCAACTTGAGGAGGCCCAAGTTGAGTTGAAGATAAAGAGATAATAGTGTCTTAAACATGAGATTGAAAAAGAGTAATTGAATAAAGAGCTATTCACCATGACAAACAAGGTATTATCCTTTCATGAGAGCTCATAAAATATGAATAGGATGTTGGAAAAAAAAGGCATATGGTGATAGGACAGGCCTAGGATTCAATGAGGATTCATCCAAGAAGAATGAAGAAGAATCAAGTCAAGGATCAAGTGAAAGTAAACAACCAAGCAAGGGAGAGAGTTCAAGGCTTTCACCTCCTAGAAGATCACCTGTCAGATAACCAAATGCATATAGGTATGGTGTTTTTCATGGAAATTGTTACAAATGTGGTGCTTATGGACATAGGGCTATTTTTTATAGTCCTAAGGATGAAAAGAAGGATGATTGTAAAGGAAAGGAAAATTGTGAAGGAAAGAAGGAAGAGGAATATCAAGACAAGAGGGAGAAAAAGATAGGTAAAAATTATGGGGCTAAATGCTATCATTGTCATGAAAATGGATATCTTGAAAAATATTGCAAAAATGGGCCATCAAACACAAGAAGGTATGTTATAAAATTCAATGGTTGTTGTTATGTTTGTAATGGATATGGACATAGAGCTTATGAGTGCAAAGGAGACAAGTGGAATGCTTTAGGTGCCACAAGATAGGTCACATTGCAAATTTTTGTAATGCAAGTCAGTTGAAGAAGGAGACTCAAATACCTAAGCCACAAGCTCAAGCATACAAAAATAAGGAAGAATCTAGTCAAAGTGGTCAAATAAGTTTCCAAGGATGTGACTAAGCTAAAGGAGGGATCTACTGCAGATAAATGTAGAATCAGATAAAGAGGAAACACTCAAGGTCCAAGAAGAGGGCTTTAAGACCTACTTAGGTCTCTCATCAAGCTCCTCCATGGTGACATATTCCTCTATTAGGATTCATAGAGGTGTATAGGTGAAAATGAAGATTTGGAGTGAGGGGGAGCTGTGTTTTTTCAGTATGAGTCTCTTCCATGTGTAAAAGGTATGTCATTTCAAGTCTCTAAGTGTGTTGTCAAGGTTCAAGTATTTGGGTATCATGTGTGAAAGTTTCTTGTTTGTAGTTCTTGAAGACAAATTTTAAGTCTTGATGGTAATTCATTAAGATTGAGTTCATAGGTCTTGATTATGTTATTATTGAGCTTGTCTGAATGAGTCCTTAGCAAACATAAAGCTATGATGAATAAAGTTGTTAGAGGTCATCGTCAGTCTATGTTAATCTAAGGTCAAATATTAGTAATACATGGTAGTCATGAATAATTGAAGGTTCTATATAAATGTCTAATATCAGTCATCTAAGTTGCATAATCTTGTGTGTCTATTCAAGTGTCAAGAACTTATGCTTAAGAAACAATATCACTTGAGTGTTTCTAAGTTGCTTGATGTTGTCAATTCTATAAAGAGGTCTCTTAATGTGCTAATGTCAAGTCATAAGGTGCAAAGAATTTTTGTTAGAAGTGTTTCCAATAGTATAGTACATTCATACTGCATGGAATCACTATGTAATTCAAATGTGTTTCTCAGACCTTGGTCAATTTATGTTTTATCATGATATGTCTTGAGATTGTGTCTAATGATGTCTTGTCTTCTTTATGATGTCATGAATGGTCTGAGTATACTTGTCTCAAGTTGTCAAAAATACCTAATGCTAAGATTTTTTGTCACAATCATGTGAGTGGGTTTCTTGTATGTCATAAGGTTATGTGAAATATTTCTAAACCCTCAAATCAAGGTTTATAAAGAGTGAATGGATAATCTACTCCATCAAGGAATCATGATAAACATCAAATCTAGAAAATGTGTTTCTTACTCTTAAATTGAAGTTGTAACTAGGGTTTTGTTTTAGAAAAAAGATTGTGAATTCTATGTACAGTGAAAAATGGGTCTCTAAGGTTTTGTAAGATGGTCTATAATGGTTATGGCCTATATGTTCAAGGTGTGTACACTATGATAAGCTAAAAAAATTGTCAATTAATGGAAAGGAATCAGTATGGTGAGGGTTTGTTCCTTAAAACCCTGATCTTTGAGTTTTGTGCTCCTTGATGATCTACAATTCTTACAAAAAAAAATTTAGAGACTAAAAAGGGACTGAGTTGACTTTGAAGGTTCAAATAGAGCTAAAATTTCTTGCTCTTGAAGATCTAGACATGTTGGAGTCTAAAGTATGAGTTTCTTGTTACAGAGAAGAAGGTGAGTATTGAGTGAGAAGGATAGTCTCTATGTGTGAATGAAGACTGATGTAAAATGCTAAGTTACAGGTATGATTTTGGATGGTTATGCTTCTTGAACATTCATTAAGGTTCTCAGAAGTTTAAGAAGATCTCTCTCACATATATGAGATGCTATCTCTTGAGGTCATGAATGAAAATTAGGTATGTTATAAAGTATTCACTGGGTAAGAAACCTATGACTTGGACTAATCTTGATGGAAACTTTTCTTTGATGGGCCTAACAGTGAAAATTGAAGGATCAAAATTTGTACTTTACATTAGGTACATACATGAGATCTAAAGGATCATGTTTGTTTTAAGTCTTGTGGATGCATAGTTTTTCATGAGGATGTTACTAACAGTATGAGTTGACTAAGATTGATGTAATTTTGAGTATATGCATACTACAATATAAGTTCTCAGCTCAAGACCTTATAGTAAAATCCTATGGAGGATGGATCATTCACTGAGAGGGGCATGTCTTTGAAAATGTTAAGTTGGTTCATCTTAGTACAAGGGTGTTTTACATATCTCTCATCTAGGAGACCAAAACATGAGTTAAAATGAAGATGTCTACAAGTATGTGAAATGGTTTTTTATGATAGGTACTAATTGAAGAGGTGTTCATAATGTTTGAGTATGCCATTGCAAGGTGTTAAATTTAAACTTGAGTGACATTGATCAAAATTCCAAGAAATATTGGAACTTCACTGCCCCTAAAGACTGGGTTTTACACAGTCATTCACAGTAAAGAGGGAAACTTTTTTGAAGGTCAAAATGGAAGAGTTAGAAGCTAAAATTTCAAGAAAATATACTAGTCTCATAGGGCTAGAGGATGTAAAAGTTTGTATCTCCAGGTATGTACAATTCTTCAGTTATGCATGACAGTGTTGAAAAGTTGCTCTTAGGGCCTATGAAGGGACTAATTGGGAAGTTAATAGTGTTCTTGAAGTTTACAAAGTATGTCTTCAAGATTTGAAAAGGTGATTGACATCAGTATGAACTTCATGAATTTTCTCAATGCATATATAATGTGATCATATGGTATACATCAGTTGCTTGGTACAAGTTTGGTTGTTTGGTTACTCTGTAATCAATGATTTATAGCTAAAAAGTGCATTTGATGAAATTCTACAGTATAGTGATGGTGTCTCAGGTAAATGGAAGATGGTATTCCCTTATCATCTTGATATGATGTCTTGGGGTAATTGCACTGATTTAAGTATTTCAAGATGCTAGTGAAGTTAGAAATTTGGTGATGTCATTAGTTGATAGCCTGTGCTATGGTCTTTTGGTGATCCATGAAGAAACTGACTTGCCTACAAGGTTTAGAAGAGGTAGCATGTTTTTCTCAATGGTATGACACATATTTCAAATTCCAATTCTCATTAGAAATAGGTGTATTCTTTCATCTATCTATGGCTTGCATGTAGTGGTAATAGATCAAAAGGTCTTTGTGCTTGTCAAGACCTTGAAAACTTGTAAAAAGCTCCAAAATAGCATCCTGACAGGCCTAAATAGGAGCACAGGTACTAGCATGGTGATAGTGATATTGAGGATCTACTTAATGATATTTTCCAATCCTTTGTATGAGTCATCTTCATGGTGCATATATAGATAAGTATATTTGTGTGATGAAATGATCTTGTTTTGGGTTAAAATGTTGCTCTTTCCCTCCAAATGAAGGTTGGAATAGTCCTACAGTGCCTTGAGTCATGGGTATAACTTGTAAGAGATTGTAATTTTGCTTCTAATAACAGGGTGAGATTGGTGTAAGTATTTAAGAGCCATAGAGACATTTTATTTCCTTCTAAATGGAGATTTATATATTGACATGTTATTGTCAGTCCTCTAACAGTGTTAGAATGTTGTTATTGCAAGAAAAAAACTTTCTCAAGGTATGTGTGAGCTCTCTAAGACAGGGGGAGTGCTTAGTTGATCCTTCATGAGATTGAAATGGTGTTCTCTAGGCCATCCAATGTAAGAAAATGTTTCTTTCTTCTTTTTTCATGCTTATGATGGTAGGTATTGGCTTATATCAGTCAAATATGATTGTAGAAGACTAAAAAAGTTTCCTTGGGACTGTTAAAAGTTGTAAATATGATTTCAAGGTATGATATCAATACTAGTAGCTCAAAGTTGTACTCTTAAGCTAGTTTTGGAGGTATTGTGTCCAAGGGGAGTGATAGTTGCTTGATTCAAATCTTGGTTGACCTATGAGTGCATGCTTGAAATTTGTTTTAAATGCTCTACAGAAATATGTTTTGGGTCCATGGTGTTGCCTTTGGTATGAAGTATGCAAGTATATGTCTAGTTTTGCATGGTTTTTTGCCTAGATAAGGTTGTGTTTTGGTCAAGAAATTGTGGATTAATGATGTGACATGATGTCATTCATGTCATTGTTGGCATGCTAAAGGTGCATGTTTCCCATGTTCCAAGACTGCTACAGTGACCTCAAGAAGCTCAAAACATGGGGTTGAGGAGAAACATTACTTGTTTTACATGCCTAAGAGGTGAAATAAGGTGTTGTAGCTCTAAAAAAGGTATGATACTGCTTCTTTCATGATTTTTGATGATGTTCAAATGTTGGATGTGCTTATCCCAGGGGGAGCATGTTGTTTGCATGCTTGAAATGAGGCTTAGAATTAGTTTTTGTGCAAAAATAAAGAATTTGAGCTTGTTTAAGACCTTTGGTTGATGTTTCTAAACAAAGAATGATGGTATGAAGATGAGGTAGGTGAAGAAAGTAAGCTACATGTATGCCTTTTTCATTAATGTAAAAAGGGGGAGAAGTTCAAGGTGTTTTCCATTAATGACAAAGGGGGAGATTGTTGGCATGGTGTCCTAATAGGTGTTTTAATTGATGAAAAACCACATTAATGAAAAAGTGAATGTTGTATGATGATTTCATGATGTTTTATATGATGTTAACATATTGGTTCATATGTATATCAGCTGTTACAGTGGGATTCAGTGAGATGTGCTTGCTCTTGCAAGCCTATACAGGTGCCTAGGAGGTGTAGCTTGGTAGTGTGAGCTTCTTGGATGCTTTAGAAATCATGTTGACATAATTTATAGCATGTTTTCAGGGTGCTTGAGCACTCATAGCAGTGCCATGGTGCAGGTACAGGTGGTTCACTTGGTTACAGGTGCTCATTGGGAGCATGTATGCTTGCTTGAAGGTGTGATAGTGTGGATTGGAGTCATTTAAGCTCTTGGAAGCACATATTTAGGTGTATCATGGCATATGAGGTATGTTTGGGTCATTTTAAGAGGTTTTTTTTTCAGTTATTTCAATATTTTTGTTGACCCTAGCCTCTACATTGAGGATCTAACATGCAAGTATATGTAAGTCCTAGTGACTAGAGATATTGAGCTATGACATTGGAATTTTTATGATTTTAGATTTTAGAGGGATGGTTCATAGTGCTCTTATAAAAAATTTACGTTCCTGTATTGAGTATTTTTCCAGATATGACTAATTTTGTGAGACATGGTGAAAAACAAGTCAAATTCCAGCTCGAAGTGCAACTTCAGATGCTCATTGTGAATAGTGTAATTTTTCATGGGAACTTTTCACTTTCAAGGAATATTATATGGTGATTTTATAAGGTTTTAAAAAATAATTAGGTCAGTTGATTGTCAGGTTTTTATGAATGAATGTTAAGAAGGATAAAGTGGTCTAAAACCCTAGTTAAACCCTAGCTAGGAGTAGTTGGCAGAAAGTGAAGTATTGTGACCCAATTTTGATTGGTTCATAAAAATTCATGATTGGATGATGTAGTGGACTCCTAATTTCCATAAATGTATGGTTGAGGTCATGGTGATGAGTGGGCCCCACCTAAAAATAGCATTTTCTGAAAGATGGTCCAAAGGAGTAGCATGAAAAATTGATGGTACATGATTTTTGGGAGATTTTATTGATGTCCATGGAGGTTTTAAGAGAATGTTAATGCAGGTTCATAGTGTTTTGAGGTCCAAACAAATTGACTGGTCAAAGGGCAGTTTTGGGATCTCAAATAGCAGGCTCCAGTAAAATAAGCATAACTTGAGCTAAAGGTGGATTATTGAAGTGATTAAAGTTGTGTTGAAAATATTTTTCAGATATATTTCCATTCATATGTGTTTAGCCTCATGATGAGTTCATTTTTCATTGTTTCTAGGTCATTCTTTGAGCATGAATATTTTTGGCAGTTCAAGACATGATGCGTTCTAGTGAAAGTTTTGTGTTATTTGAAGAATTATATGGATTGAGTGATGCTTACTATCATATGTAATGTGAATAGGGATTAAATTTTCATCCAATTAATCTAATTTTATATATTTATTATATGAATAAATGATTTTATGAGCTAACCTTTGGAAATAGATGTTTTGGCAGGTTGATCTGGTGAAGGAAAATGTTTCTTTGGTTTTAAGTGAAGGATGTTTCATAACTTCTATCTTGCTTATAAGTGTTATAAAGGTTCTTCCATTTACTTTAAGTTGTCACATGGTATGTTTTTGGTTAATAAAATTGATTTAGTGGCATTATGAAGTTTTGAGGATGCTGAAGGGTGTAGGAAACAACAATTTTGAGAAATACAAAGAGCACTGGGCCCATTAAAAGAAATAATTTGATTGGTTGATATTAATTGTGACCATTTATGATGTTTAAATGTTAATTTAAATTTTTTTGGTTATTTATGGTTTATGAATAAGAATGGTTTTGAAGTAAGGGAATTTTTATCTTTGTGCCCATGGGGTTTTGAGCCATTTTTGGCACATGAAATGATGGTTTAGGGTAGGCTGACCTACTTGGGTCACTTGTGACTGTTATGATTTGAATTTAGAATTTTTATATGATGCATGGGTCGATACAAATGAGGGAAATTTTTTGAGTTTTAATTTGAGCCTTCGAGAGGCTATAAAAGTGAAGTTATGGGCATATTGTTTCTAGATTTTTGAAACCCATTTTATCTTATTTTGAAGAACCATTTTTCTGAAAATAAAAACCATTTAGGCCTAGCCCAAAAAACCTAGAATCTCATTCTAGGAGAGAATTTGGTTGATTTTTCATGAGGATGGTTTGAGTAAGTGCAAAGTTGGTGTTGTTTCTTTGAGAGTGAGTTGGAGAAGGAGGGAAAATTTGGACTTTTATATTTGGATGCTATCTCCATAGCATGTTGATGTAATTTTTAGTTTTTTGAGGTTTTTTCAGATCTGATATTTAATTTTAAGACCTTCTCATATTTTTACTTCTTCATATGTGGTTTTGAGACATTGTTGATTGTATTGAGAGCACTTCATTCTATCTTGTGATTCATTGTTGAAGACACTAATCTTGTGATCTGTATTGTACATCAATATAAGTGTGTGGATCTGATTTGATTAATTAATATATGTGTCTTTGACATCATAGTATGTTCTTTTCATTGAGTTTACTTCATTGAAAAAGTTGTATGTTTTGATGTGTTTTATATGAGCATGTGTAATTAGTGTTTGAAGCACTAGTGTGAAAAAGGTTTTATTGGGGAATGATTCATCCCCCCCTCTATCCTTTTCATAACCAAAATGTTTTTTAGCATATGAATTTAGAGAATCAATTTATTTTCTTTCATGGTTTTATTCTAACATTAAAACAAATATTACAATATGAAACACGTGAATCATTCACACTTCTATGCTATAGAGTCATTGATCTAGAACAAGACCTCATTGCTACACATGTTATAGATCTTCCAACTATTGTTATTACTACTACATCATCTATTTATTCTCCATTTCTATCTGTTGAGCATCCTACACAATCTCCATCTCCTCCTCATAAGCAAGTACAACCTACTACATCACATAAACATCCTTCTTCTCCTACTCTGTGACATGCTATAACTCAATCTTCTACACCTGTTTCGTGTGATCAATTATATTTCTCTCATCACACTCAACCACATGATGTGTTGCATGATTTACTTGAAAATATTTTAATTCTCTTACCTTCTAACCAACATTGTCCACAAAATGGTTTATAACACCAACTTGATCAACCATACTGTAATTATCACTATATCAAGGGCCATAGGGACAATGATTACTTTTCCCTTCATGATTGATTGCAATAGTTAAAGGATAAGGGTATCATTTCCTTTGAATCTCTCTCACATGAGTGGTCCATATCTCCTCTCCCTCATCAGAAAGATACTACTCTGGTTCATTTATCTCCTTCATCTAGTGCTAAGGTCATTATTCATCCATCGCCACAGGTTATCACTCATGCGCGCTCTCGATCATGTCCATCCATTGCTGTACCATCTCATCCACCTCATCCACCACATCATGCTAATGATTCAAATTTTATTCAACAACCCTTTGCATTCTCACCTCTCACCACCAATCTACATGAAATTCATTATGGTTCATATGCTCACACTACTTTCATTCCACATGCTTCCACCGCTTCGCACCACCTCGTTGTTTAATAGGTGATTGCAATCACCTTACCCCTTGACAATGCACTCTTTTTGTTATAGTTATTACATGATTATTAAGGTATCTATTACCTTATGAACATCTCTTCATATCCTTCATCAATTCATCTAGCGAACTCTACTGAATCATTTCTCGATGACGCACTCTTAATTTACGGTTCATTCTTCACCACTGAGGGGTTTTATCTAAATGAACCTCATCATATATACATTGGGGGCATCACTAATCTTCTCCCCATATTCATCCTACTAACATGCAACCACATCATACTTTTACACATCATCTATCATTCATCACAGTTTTGTTTTTGTAATCATATCACATACATAGTCTATTATCATATATACTATATCATCTTCACATTACTCATTACTCGACAACTATGCATTACAAATAAATTCAAAAAATATGAAAAAAACTCAAATATATCATTCAAAATCACATACATCATCACAACAACACATCAATAAACACCAAATGAAATCATTGTATACTGATAAATCAATCCATATATATATATATATCAGTTACAATCATCATTGAAAACCATTTCTTCATTGGGGGGAAACTCACCTACATTGAATACATCATTACAAGTCATATCTCATCATCACTATCATTATCTAGTACTAAAAGATCTCTAGAAATCAACACCTCTCTACTAACTCTACTCCACTGATCATGACCTCGATATCTCTCCACCAACCTCTGTAGTAGTGTAACCTCTGTAGAGTGCTACACAAAACAAATTTGTAAATTGATAAAATGGGAAAACACATCCTGCACTAAAGGACTACCACATGTTTCCTCTCTATCTCTTCATCTCTCCTCGTATTCCTTGTCCCTCTCACTCTGCAGCATGGTAGATGTCATTTTTGCTATCACCATGGGCTCAAATAAATGGGCATGCTCACCCTTAATGTTGTCATCACACTCTAACATCCCTCCATCTACAAGTATGTTAGCTGGAACATTCTATGTTAGTGTGTAGATAGATTTGTCCACAATTAAGGACCAATACGCGTTACCTATAACCAATAACAAAAGACATTGGATAACCATAACAATCATTTAAGAAAGTACCAAATCACACAACATAACCATGTAGATAATCACGCTTGGCTATCACCGCCATTATGCTATCGGGGGCATGTTATATCCCCTCCACTCATCCTCCATGTGGTAATCTCATTACCTCTAAGAAAATTGAAAAAAAAAACACCCATCAATGCACCATCTACCATGCATGATATACCTTCGTACACCCTATTTCATTGTGTCTATCGTCTCTATCACCACATCGGCTTGGTCTAGACCGAGAGATACTAGGCACTATCTGATGGGCCTTGGTCTAGCTCTGGCCCTCCTTTTTTATCTAACAGCTCTAACCCACATATATGGCTCTGGGGGCACATCCTAGGATTTACCAAATTTTTGAGATACCCACTCCACCTAGAATAACTTGGTCACCCCTCAAAAGCAATCATCCAACCAGATAGTCCTATGTATGCATCGTAACTCTACCACATCCTCTGGCCATCCTCCATATTCTTGATATGGCCTCCATATCACTGTTACTGGCTACATCTGATCTATCAGTGCTTTATAGGTATCAATATCCATCTTCCTCCCATGCACTCCAATCCATCTCCTAACAAATATGTTTGACCTAGCCCAATCTACTCATGGACCACCAAATGGCCTCAATAGTGATATATTCTCATAGGCCCATACATGCCATAATGTAGTAGCTCCAATCCTACCTCCATGCTCCTCCTATGTAAATATGTAGAGATCTCTATACGAGTGGGCCAAAAAACATCATGATCACACAAATATGGTACTTTCCTCCTCTATCTAACAGTAAATATCATGCATCTTATATGAGATTTCTACACCACCACCCTCTACTACAATCGATGATGTAATAACCACGGCTATAAAATTCCATAAGCGTGGAACCCCTAATCTCAAAATCACATCAAAACTAATATGGGCCTTGTTAGGTACTCAAGTCCCTACAAAATACCACATAGCAAACTTCATCGGTATTTCCATATTCTCCATAGTCATGACATGTACCCTCTCACCAACAATTGGTATACGCAATATGTGATATACATCCTCTAACATGACTATCATCTCACCTCTAGGTATCCAAAATGTACAAGTCTGTACACACCATCTCTCATACAAGGCTATTAACATAGGAATATTATGGGGCACATCCCCCATCCTTGCTATATGTCATAGGTCGGCACGGTCCATAACCTCCCAATCATTATCTGATGAACCCAACTCGAGAAATGTACTCAAATGACGACTACCATGAAACTCCCTCGAATGCATATCCCTCTCCATGATAAAAAACAACACCAAAAACAATGTTAGAACACCATAGAAATGTACACATGATTACTTATGACATCACTACACATCAAATTTCACGTTTGCATCACACTAGATAAAAATCATACTTTCTAGACATGGGTGCCTAGAAGCAGGATTGGGAAACTCAAGAACAAGACACTAGCACCCATGTTTGGGTGCTCATGTCTCGAAGGCCACTAGTTCCTTCACCACTCTTGTCCAGGTCCAAAAAACATAAAATAACAATTTTTAAAAAAATCACCCAAAACGACTACTACACACGTATTTTCTGATAAAAATCACACTTGCCAACTCCGCCATCATATGTGATAGTAGGGTAGTCACTATCATCTTGAAACAGATAGGTCGTGGTGCTCTAACTTACAAAATCCTTACACAAAAAAAAATACAAATTATTTGATTTATCACCTTTTCACTCTACTATTTATAGTCACTTTTCATTATTTCCTCTACTATTGTCATACTTCACATTCACTACTCAACTAATACACGTTGCACGATTTTGCTAATATCTTGAGATTTTTTACTTTGATTTCTATCATGTTTACAGAATTCTCTTCAGAATTCCACTTACCATTATATCACACACACACACATAATTTATCATTGACATTTTCTTTCACTCAATCTACACCTATTTTTGCGATATCCATCATATTTTATGTACTTACTTTCAGCTTAGCATTTTTTCTTATCATCACCTACCATTTCACCAAAAGGGGGGCATATAATTAGGGTGATCCTATAATTCCTCTTACACCACTATGTGATATTTCTACACTTATAATTCATCATTTTTTAAAATTTACTAATACACCATGCAATATTTCATCATTTTTTATCGATTTCCCCTCATGACGCAACATGGGGGAAACAAGCATAAAATATCTCTATGAGTAAAACAATAAAAAAAAATCAATTGATCGTATAACACTTAAAATTATACAACAATCCAAATCATACCATTCAATTGACACAATATAACACATTCGTCCTCCCAAATGACCTAACTTGGGAGTTACATCACTATTTTCCCAGATGACCTAACATGGGAAGTTATTCTACATTTCGCGTTTGCTTCCAGATGATTTAACTTGGAAGACATCATACACATTGCAAAAAAACCCTTGGAGTGGGGGAAATGATACATAAATTACCTTTCCTATACCGCTCCTATATGGGTCAACACGTTTGATTATTTGGATCCAAAGTCACTGAAAATTTGATCTATGTCCATCTACAACAACTAGATATTTTGAGGATGTAGCTAAAGGTTGGATAATAACACACCTTTCTCTCTACACTCTTCCTCTAGTGGCAAGAAACCCATATACCCCAATTTTTCATACACACGTAATTAGGTTGGGAACTTATCACTCCCTACCCCATCACATCTTCATCATATAAAATTTGAAACTGTCAATCATTCAACATTACAATCATCAGTCATGTTTAGTACACTTCATCATGGTATTATATCTCTCATTACACCACATTGATCAACATGATGATCCATGGTTCGTCATGATGTATGTTTTCATTTGGCACACTCTTCTACCACATCTACACATTTTAATACAATACAGGTTTCTCCAGACTTCTCTTAGGTACACATCTCTAACTAATTTATGCTACTAATTTTTTCACTCACCAACATAAAGTGGGGGAAAATGTAGTCACAAAATCACACACTTACTAATATTAGGATACCACCAAGTATGTTGTTTTATATATGGTTCTTGCATAAGAAAAGTATTCATTGATGACCCATTCCATAGTCTAGTTGTCTTTCTTGTTGGTATTTTACATTTTTCACTCACTCGTACAATTATGGTAAGGTCTTACAGATTCCTATCTGTCAGTACTCACTCAGTTTTTGTCACTAGTCTCTGAATAGGGCACCTAAAGAGGGATTAGGGTGCTTGGGGTGCCTTATTCCCGATTTTAGGTTCCTTGGTCCCTGTGACACTTGGTTTTATTTTTGACATTCGAGGTTAGTATTTTTAATTTTCCCTCTCATCTCCTGAGGTACTAGTTGGCATGTCAGGTCATTAGTGTCAAAATTTGAGCAAGATATCCCTATATAAACAAAACATGCATACTACCTTATGGGCAGACTATTTCTATCGAGGGATAAATATCTATATAGAGAAAGGGACTGCATTTGGGAATTATTCTGCATCACACACTGCATAGGAAAAGTAGTTCATTCTATCCCATCTACCATTTTGCATTTTATCTAGATATTATCCACTATCTCTACGTCATTGGCGTAAGGGAAACCTAGGAAAATTATTACACACAGAACTACATTGGGTATGAGATGTAGTGTAGCACTTAGCTATAAGTCCACCATTCTGGTGGTTGAGAACAGTCTGACCCATCATTCTCCATATTTATTTTTTAGGGTTTGATGGTTTGTGTGGGGTTTTGCAAGTGATTCTTCATTATAAATTTACGGTGACATCAGCAAAGCAAGTGTGACATTCATGTAACCAAAGGTGAAATACTGTAAAGACCTAACAACCATATTAGAATTATATTTTGAGTTGTTCCATAGACCACGATTCCTGTATTTCAGACCAAGGTGCCCCAGGAAACCTCATCCTTCCTTAGGCACCCTAGTTTGGCTTATTTTCCTCCACTACAATTTTATGAGGTTCATTGTGATGCTACCATTCCATCACTCTATTTAGTCCCAGATCACTTTGAGGTAATTCAAATGCAAGTAAGTCCCTATCCCCTTTCATTTCATTTCATTTATAATATCAAATAAATTATTTAGCATTTATATTTCATTGTATGTAATTTATAAGAGTTGTACATTTTTGATCTTAATAAAATAATTAAGATTTTATTAAATCAAACCAATAAAAAACATACATGTACATGATAAAATACTAAGAAGGGTTAGATATACTTACCTATTGCAGGTGAGTGACTGCTGATGAAAAATCCTCCCCAAAGTCAATAGTACCAAGATATAACCATTGTGGATGGAGAAGGGGAAATATAAACAAGAATATCTCTAGTTCTAAGTCACTATGGTGAACCAAATGCAAAAAGGTAATCTCTAAGTCTTAAAATCCAATAAGTAGGTGCAAGATAATGTAAAAATATGTCATTTATAATTTCCTTTATGTATTCTCAATTGGTGATTGATTGTTTTTATTAGATAAAAAGGTGGCGGTGTATTTATACTTAATTCCATTGACCATGAGTAATGGTATTGGATATGGAAAAACCAAACATGACACCATCACCCATAAGTGATGGCATTGGCTATTGAAAAACCAAACTTGAAATCATTGCCTATAGGTGATGGTGTTAGGCCTTGAGTAATTATAAGGACAAAGGAGTGAAAAACATGTGAGGTGAAATCCAAAAAGTAAATTAGAGGTAAATGATGAAGTTCTAGGGTACTTGAAAGTAGGGATAATAACATGTAATAATAATAAACAAGTGGAAATAATGGGGCAAGTTGAAATGATGGATTAAATGTGTGAACAAAGGGAATAAATGAGAAAAAGGTAGGGTAAAAACGACATAATAGTGACATCTCTCAAATTCCATTATCTAGCTCACGTGACCAAGTCTGATTACACCCTAATCTTGATAGGTTCCTTGAGGCACCCACTTAGGGGAATATGCATCACCAACCCCTACAAAAAATAATTGGTTAGAAAAAAATAAAAAATGAGGTATAATTAGATAGACATGTATGTGATGGTAGGTCCAGTCTTAGTGATGGTTGGAGAGTCAATGAATGCCTCTAGGCTTTTGGGAGAGACAACTCATGAGATCTAAAGGAATAAAAATGCTTAAGAGGTGGTAAGTTTGGGAGATATGAAGTACTTTGTATATGTCCTTTACCAAGAACAAGAGGTGTTGGAACAAGACTCAGAAGAAATACTTTCAGATGCCCAAGTGATGACTACATGTTAGGTGATTTATACAACCCAAATTTCATAGTTAGAGATTCACATAACTAGAATAGAGGAAGAGGTAGTAAGGGTTTAGTATCAAACCACATCATTAACAAAATCCATATATACTACAATTTAGGAACCATTATCTCAAGGAATAATAAAACCATTGTATGAGGGAGGGGTACTTGAATGATGGGTGTTGTATTTATGAGATAGATTGGATATGGTGTATAAAACTATATATATATATATAGTTTTATACACCATATCCAGTTTATATATATATAGGATTATTCTAGTGATATCATATGTATTAGATGTTTATGTTTAGTGTATGTTTAATTTTATGATTACATCTTCTTATATGTGCACAAATGAAGGAACATTCATGACAAAGAGAAATGAAATGATAAAAGGTTGAAAATGATAGAGTAGGTAAAGCGTGTAAATTGGAATTGGATCAAATTCAATTGGAGAGCCATCCCAGGTAATATGAGGTGAACCAAAGGGGAGATGAGATGAGATTTATTACCAAAGTATTGAAGGTTGGAAGTAATGGATGTAGGAACCAAAGAAGGAGAGATAAACCGAAGAGGGATTTAAAACTACCAAAGTATCCAAGATATGAAGTAATGTCCATATAAAATCAAGTGAGATATAAACCAAAGAGGTAGAAAAATACCAAAGTATCATGGAATTATTAGGGAAACTAATATGAATCATGGATGATATTTTAAATATTGCTACACATAATTGATTATGTAAATTACATTGTGTAGGATCTGAAACTAAGTATGAATAATTAGGTCCTTGAGGTTGTTTTGAATGATTTTGATATCCTGATGGAATTCCGATCACATGGAAAAGAAATATCATCAATTTTATTAGAGATCCATGTGAGAAAATCATGATGGATATCATCAAGGGAGGGATGGTGGTAAAATAACGAGTTTGGAAAGAACTAGATGATGACATAGAAGGATGCAATGGAGGGTATTAGGTTTAATTTTTAGGTGGATGAGGAGATTATTATAAAACTTTATGCTTATAGGAGATAACATGAAAAGTATTATATATATGAGAAAAATATCATGTTGAATATAAAAGAGTGGTACAACATAAGAGGGTTGCATGGATTTCTTTTTTCTCTCTCTAATAACTTCCACTTAAAGTTTCTTCATATTTCATCAATATGATCTTAAATCTGAAATATCATGCCCAAAAGCCCCAAGCCATGTGCAGTATTTTTCATCCATAAGTGGGATAGGATCCCTAATGGAAATAATCATTTGTGATGATGCCATAGAGGTTAATTTCATTATGAAATATTGAGAAGTAGAAGGGTAAGGAGTGGGAGATGTCATACCATGTGTTTTACATAGGCTATATGAGGGAATATTATATGATTCAAACATCATATTTATTATTAGGTAAGTGCCATCCATAAAATCATCCTTAGATTCAAATTTATAGTAGAAATTTTCACCATCCATGAGGTCAATGGCCTTAGGATTATAGGAAATATGTATGTCTTATGGGGAGACAATGATAGTGTCATTAATATGAAAAAAGGTAGAATATAGTGATTACTGATAGAAATGTTTTTCTACATTCTTATCTTGAAGATATCATGTTAATAATGGATAATTTGGTGAATAACCATCATCATAATTAGGTATAGTGACATTGATAACACATGAATTGATAATAGTATATAGTTGAATGATATGCTCTATAAGATGATTTTTATCACAAATAATGGGGATAGATATGTGTTTGATATCCTTCTTATGCAAGAAATGTCATAGAGTGGGTGGTAATTTTGATATAATTTCATTGGTGAGATAAAGAGGGTCAATCCTAAGGTTTATATCATTAGAATCATCATCATTTGAATTGAGAAGGTTGGGTGGAGTATAACCCAAAACCTTAGGATGAACATTATTTCCATGATGGGAATCCATAATATATTTGAAGCAATAGTATTCTCAAAATGGATGGTAGGGGGTTATTCAAGGGTGGGAATTTTGAATTTCCCATGTTGTTGGAAAAGGTAAAATTTTCAAGGAATAGTTTTAACTTGTAATTTATAGATAGCCCCTAGGTGTGAAAACTTAACACATTAAAAGGTGGATGATGTGAATTCACACATGCGATGAGTCCATGGACTACCTAAGAGGATATTATAAGAAAATGCGAATTTGAAGATCTTGAATTTTATGTAAATAGTGTGATGAGGAACAATGATATGGAGTCAAATGAAACCCATAGGATCCATTAATTGTGATAATAACCTTGACAGGTGCTCATAGTGGATTTTATGTTATCAATAGAGTAACCAAGTGTCTTAATGAAGTCAAGGGAAGTGGAACATGTACCATAACCTTTGTCTATAAGGTATTTCTTGACTATTATATGAGCAATATGGACTAATATAGAGAGGAGAGGGTCATTTGTGTGAAAGTGAAGCTCATTAGAAATCATGGAATTAAGAGGAAAATGAGTGTATGAGGAATTATAATTAGAAAGATCAGTAGAAACAGATCACACTTCACATTAATACATGATTATATCTTCTCAGCCATATAAATAAGGTTTTCCCCTAGAGTGGGTGGAGAAGGGATGTTCACAGTGGAGAGTGCTGACATGATATGATTGTAATGTTTGGGTGAGGTATGAATGAGTTCAGAGAATGAGATATGACTGGGAAACTGAGAGAGTTATATAAAAATGTCCCAATATTAAATTATAGACTATGCAATAGTACGAGCCTTGGAAGGGTAAGTTTGAATAGGTTTTAAAGAAGTAGAATTTGAATAAATCTATAGATTTTGATTTTTTCCATTTTTATGTAATGAGTCATGGTAAAAACATCCTCATAGGGGCTAATGACATAGGAGATACAAAAAAAATGGAAACAAATGGGATTTGCAATGATTAATTATAGGAGCTAATGAAATATATGATAGGTGATGGTGCCATATATAGGATTGGTCATGTAAGAATGTCTACACAAGGGATGATGGTGTTAACTTGAACTATGGGATCAAGATAAAAATCTGTTAATGAGGTGTTTTTCTTGGAGAAAATAGATAGATGACTTCATAAGATTTAGTCTAAATAGAGGAAAGATGGGAAGGTTCAATACAAGTGATAATACATTTGGTGCCATCCATATAAAGGGTTGTCTCTATAGATGCATTAGTAGAGGGATATGAGGTGTCAACAACATTAGTAGACTATTTTTGGTTAGAAAAGGACTAGGATTAGTTTGTTAAAACTTGGAGTGACTCGGAAGTGGATCCTTATAAATTTTAAGAAGTTCAATGGCTTTATGAACTAATTCATTTTGATCACACTGTCAATATTTTTCACATGCATTAATGGCCTCATCTATCCTTTCTTGAGTGATAGCCTCATGGTCAAAGTTATTTCCAAAGAGGAAGGTATAGAAAAAATATTTAAGGGCATAATTTTTATCATAAGAATGGCCCCAATCATCATACTTATAAAAAATTTTACTTTCATTGTGCCTTTAAAGAAGAGGTTAAGAAGGGTCTCCATCAACGGTGAATGGTTGGGGTATGTATCATCTCAAATATTCCTTAGAAAAAGGTTGGTGATATTCAAAAAAAGAAAAAGAAGGAGAAATACCTAGTGATTTAGAGGTAAATTGATCGATGTTATGGATAGTCTTATTGGAAGAAATGCATGAGGAAGAGTGGATGTGATTCTTTTGTTAGTGGAATTATTGTTTCTAGGATGCATAAGGACTTAAATGTTCTTGTGTGGTTTTTTATTTGGAGTTGGATTTTTGAATTCCTTCATGAGGTAATCTTGGTGTTTGGATAATTGGAATGCTTCTTCTAAATAATGTCAAGTGGGATATCTACCACTATTGTACGCCCCACATTATCTTAAAGTTTATGTATTAAACTTTATTATGATGGTATTCCACATTTAAGAGTGGAACAAAGGGACTGACTAATAGAGCTACTGACTCACGACAACCTCTCTTGGGATTGCTAATAAACCAACAAATACATTGGCATTGAAGAGAGATAAGTTGGTTGTTAACAAGGATCAAAACTGCTTTACATAGAAATAAATCACTCTATAATTTTGAGTGATAAGAAAGACAAGGAGTGAAGTGGAAGTGTTGGGTAAAATTTGTATTCAAGATTCTTAATACAGACAATGCTTTATTACAGTGGGGTTTTTTCCTTTGGGTTTCCCCACTTAAATTTGGTGTCTTCTATCTCTTTTATTTCATGTTATTTTCTTTTAGCTAATGTTATTACATTATGTAATCTGCATACTATAATCTATAATCGACAACTTATATTATGGATTTATAATCAGTCTATTACTTTTACCTTATAAATCCTGACATGGTATTAAAGCAGGTGGTAATGCGTGTGTAGGATCGATCTGGAAGATTTTAATTAGCTAGAGCATAGAATCTTGAAGTTTGTTTATAGATATGTGAAGCCCTAGTTTCTCCACAGTCATCTTCAAGCTAACCAGGTTTAAAATTCTAATTCCTGCCTAAATATTTTGTGAAAATATTGGCTAAATGGTTGTTTAGATCATGTTTGAGCTATTGTATGCTTAGATATTTGTTTCTGCATCTAGTTACTATCGTTTCCAGATTAATTTTGTCATCTGTGAGCTTGTTTTAAGTTTTTTGCGCCGTTTATAGCCATATAGCTATTTTTAATTATGGATCTGAAAGGATTTCCTTTAGATTCTAGTTAGTTCATGTGCATTTAAATCCACCCCAATTTATAAATCTAACATTTTTGCTATATTTGTTTTTGCAAAGCCTGGTCCCATTCGTTTTACGTCATCTAGCTTTGCTTTGTCATTTTTTATTTAGATCCTATCGGTTTTGCGAAGCTTGGACCAATAAAATTCTCAAAATAGCTTCGCTATCCTTTTTTCATGTTTTTGGAGCAAAATCCTATCATTGATTTCCAAGTGGCTTCACTGTGTTAGTTTTATTAGTTTTTTCATTTTCTATGAAGTTATTTTCTTTGTAAAGCTAGGACCAATCATTTTGTGCCATCTAGCTTTAAATTTTTCAGTCTTTTGATCTTTCCATCATTTGTGAAGTATGAACCAATAAGGTTGTTCCACGCACTTCACAAATTCAGTTTTATTGTTTATCTGGTTGTTAGTTGTGAAACAATAAGCTTTTCATAAGTTGTCAGCTTGGTTTTCTTTCCTCTGTCATTTTTGAAATTGTCAGGAACTTGGTTTAGCATTTCCTTGTTATCATTTGACATTTCCGAAATTTGAGCCAATAAGATTTCTCCATATTTTTCTTTGTCATTCGTATGGTAGCTTTTTCAGTTCTTGCAAAATACAAACCAATATATTTGCTCTAAGTATTTCGCATTGTCAGACCTTTGTTTTCTTGTTTCTGACATATGCGAAGGTTGTTCTAATATAATTTCTCCATGTGTCTTCGCAGTTCACATTTTTCAATCATTTTTAATTGTGTCAGTGGGTATCCAATAGAAATTCACCACCTTTTTACATTTTTCAGACTTGCGAAGAGCAATCCAGTTAAAAGACTCCACGTATCTTTAGCTTTATCTTAGTCATTTTGGTTGCACTCTGAAGTGCAAACCAATTAATTTTTGACATGTATTGTTAATCTTTTGTTCTCTATGTCATTCTTTGCAAGTGTCAGGGTGTCAGTATTTGTTTTTTTCTTATCCATTAAGGTTGTGACACACATCTTCTGTCCTTCGTACCCAAACTTTATTTTAAAGTTTGGCTTATTAGTTAACTAAGAATTTGTGGTTACATTGTGTCAGAGTGTGAAGAAGAGATCTAATTAATTAACAACACGTGTATATGGTTCTTTATCTTTTTTCTATTAATTAGTCTTCTGACTTATTTGATTGTGAAAGTGCGAGCTAATTAAAAAGATACATGTGTATTTACCTCTTCGTGGTGTTAGATTTTATTTCCTTAGGACCGTAACTTTTAACTTTCCTTTGTTCTATGGATATGAATTTTTATTTATTTGGTGGGTTTCAAATTTCCTTTGTTTCATGGATTTTTAAATTTTCTTCAGTCCGCAGATTTTCAAGTTTATGTTCTACTGCGGGATCTCTAAGTGTCTTTGTCTCACAGATTCCAAAATTTGGAAAGCTTAGAGCTTAGCTTTGCGGTCTTCCGTGGATTGTCTATTTGCATTCGTTTAGCTATTAAAAATATCTATAGCTTTTTTTTCCTCTATTTGGCTTCCTTGATTCATTTTTTAGCATTAAAATGGCTAGTTCTGTCAGTTTTTTGATGGATAAGTCTCATATTTTGAATGGAACTAATTATAATATTTAGAGAGTTTGTTTAAAATCTTGTTTTATGGCTAGGAAGCTATGGGATCTTGTGACTGGTGTGGAGACACGACCCACTGGTAGACAAGAAACCCCTGAAAACCTTAGCTCCTATCAAAGATCTCAAGAGGCTCTGTTCATCCTTTTGAAAAGCATAAAAGATGAATTTCTAATGCATATAGGTCATATGGACTCACCTATAGATGCATGGAAACAATTAGAGACAATGCATGAAGGAAGTCATTTGTCCAAGATAATTAAGCTAATTATGGAATTATTCACAACTCCCATGAAGGGGGATGAGAAAATTGTGAACTATTTAGCTAAAATTAAGAACATTAAAGCTCAATTAGATGGTTGCAAATGTGAATTATTTCAAGATAAGATTATGTACTTTATAATTCAGATTAACATTCATGAAAAGTTCAAAAACTACATCTCAATTCTGAATTCTAAGTATCAAGAATGAGATAGATTTTCCTAATTTGGACACTCTATCTTCTCTGTTAATTCAAGAAGAAAAGGTAATGGAAAAATTTGATTCAAAGAGATACTTCTCAAGATCTATTCTCTCAGAACCATAAGATTATAAAAATAAGTTAGGAATAACAATCCTAATCATAAACCTAATATTAGACCCAAATTCAAATCCAATCATAAAGCCTAATTCTGCTAAGAAAATAGTCAGAATTTCAAATTCAAATTCAATGGCACATGTAAAAAATGTGGAAAATTTGGGCATAAAGAGTATGATTGTAGAGTAAAAACCTAACAATTTTGTTAATAATACTAAAACTAGTAAATTTTAACAATAAGAAGAAAGATCAAAATCAAAAGAAAAATAAAAACCATGTAAATGTTGTTGAGCATTCTATTCCCCTGTACACTTCTCTTTCAACTTCAAATGATAATGAATGGATTCTTGACAGTGGTGTATCTAGGCACATGACTTGTACTCATGGTATCCTCTTAGATGTTGTCAATTGTGAGGAAAATATCTATCTAGGAGATAATTCCATTATTAGATCTGAAGCTTGTGGGAATGTTAAATTCCTAAATAGGGTAATTAAGAATGTTTTATATGTTCATCAGTTGAAAAAGAATATTTTGTCTTGCTCTCAGCTATCTAAATAAAATTTTAAAGTTGTTTTTTTGCAAGATAAGTGGTATGTAAAAGATAATTTCTTTTATATTATTGCTTCTGGTATTAGAAAAATGGCTTGTATATCTTTGATGGTTTTGTGTTTGAATCTTTTTTTCTTCCTTTTCTAAGAATGATATTCAGCTTTGGCATGAAATATTTGGTCATGTAAATTTCAAAACCCTATATGAAATGTATAGAATTAATCTTGTTATTGGTCTCCCTAAATTAAAATATGATCATGAGACATGTGAAAGTTGCTTGCGTGGTAAGAAACACATTGAACCATTTCACAAACATCATGATCCCAATTCCTCTCAGTTATTAGAACTAATTCATAGTGATTTAAGAGGACCACTTGAGGTTCCTTCACTCAGTGGTGCTTTTGTATATTTTTTACTTTATTGATGACTTTTCTAGAATGACTCGGTCTTATTTTATTGAAGAAGTCTGATGTCTTATCTAAGTTTCAAAAATTTAAAGAGTTAGTTAAAAATGTTTCTAATCTGAAAATTAAAATAAATAGAAATGATAATGGAGATGAATATGTCAGCAATTTTTTTTATGAGTTCTGTGTGTCATATGGGATTCAAAGAGAGTTTCCTACTCCCTATTTCCCTTTGCAAAATGGAATTATAGAAAGGAAAAATAGGAGTGTCTTAGAAATGGATAGGACTATGATCCATGCTTCCAATGTTCCTAAGTTTCTTATGGGAAGAATCCATGAATACTGCAGTCTATATCCTTAATAAGGTTCTTACAAAATCCCTTCATTAGAATACTCCTAATGAAGTATGGACAAAACAAAAACCAGATATTTCCCACCTAAGAGATATTTAGTAGTCCTGCCTTCTATCTTTATTCCTAAAGTTAAAAGAAAGAATCTTGATCCAACCTCTTATTCATGTATTTTTGTTGGCTATGGTTACAAAACTAAAGGATTAAGAGTTTATGATCCTTTCAAGCATGACATTGTTGAAAACAGAAATGTTCAAGTCTTGGAAAAGACATTATGTGATGCTTCTCATGAACCCACCTCTGCTACTCCTGAGATAGAGCCTGATAATATTTCTCCTAAAATTATGGAAACAAAAGTTCAAGAGGCTGATTATCCTAATCTAGATATGATGGAGATTGAGGGGGAGTGATCTCAAAGTTTCTTGCATCACAAGGTTCCTAAATGCGCTCAAACTATTAGTCAAGACTCTTAGCCTGCTAATATTAGAAAAGTGACTAGTAATGAGTATAATTATCATGCCTTGATGACCCTCTATGAAATTGAACCACAATCTTTTGAATAATCCCGTCAAGATGATAGATGGATTCAGGCTATGAAAGATGAATACAATGCTTTAGTTAAAAACAATACTTGGGAACTTTTCCCTCCTCCTTCTAAGAGAAGCATTGTAGGATCTAGGTGGTTGTACAAGATCAAGTATAACTTTGTTGGAGAAATTGAAAAATTCAAGGAAATGATGGTAGCTTGTGGTTTCACTCAAAAATGTGGTCTTGACTATGATGAGACTTTTTCTCCTTGTAGCAAAAATGAGCTGTTAGAGTTCTTCTTGCTCTGGGTACCCAATATGGCTGGGAGATTCACCAAATGGATGTTAAAAATATTTTTTAAATGGTGACTTAAAAAAAGAAATCTACATGCACCAACTTAAAGGTTTTGAAGAACCTAGTAAATAAATTTATATTTGTAATCTCAAAAAGTCTTTGTATGGTTTTAAACAAGCTCCTAGAGCTTGGTATGCTAAAATTAACAATTTCGTTTAGGATCTTAGTTTTTTTAACTGATGTTCTGACAATGACTTGTTTTTTTAGTTTGAAAACAATCATATGATCATTATTTTTCTTCATGTTGATGATCTTTTGATTACTAGCATTGATAAAAACTTACTTGTTAAGATAAAAAAAAATTAAAGCAATTTTTTGAAATGATTGATTTAGGTTTATTAAATCACTTTCTTGGCATGGTTATATTTAAAGATCACAAGTATATTGTTTCATCTCAATCTCAATATGCTGTGAATTTTATTAGAAGATTTAACATGATTGACTGTAAGCCTATTTCCATTCCTATTGAAGTTGGTGTCAAGTTAGATCCTAAACAAACTTGTGCTAAAGTTGATCCTACTCTATATAGACAACTAGTTGGTAGTCTAATCTATTTGACTATTACTAGATTTGATATTTCTTATGCAGTAAGAGTAGTTTCAATATTTATGCAAGAACCTTATGAGGATCATTAGAAAATAGCTAAAATAATTTTGAAATATATTAAAGGAACAATCAATTATGGTCTATTTTATTCTTCTTGTAATGATGCATAATTATTTGGATATTGTGACTCTGATCATGCTAGTGATGTTGCAGATAAAAATTATACTCTTGGATATGTTTTCAAATTTGGGTGTAGGTGCCATCACTTGGTGTAACAATAAGAAACCAATAGTTTCTATCTCTTCTACTAAAGCAGTGTATAGAAGTGTTATGGAAGTTGTAAAGGAATATATGTGCCTAAAAAGACTATTGGATGAGCTGCATATGGGTTTCAAAGGGATAACTACTCTTCTATGTGACATTCATAGATTTGCATTTCTCTTACTAAGAATCTAATTCAACATCAAAGGAACAAGCATATTGAAGTGCATATGTAATTTATTAGATAGAAAGTCTTGAATTGTGATATTGATCTCAAGTTATATTTGATTAAAGATCAAGTTGTAGATATCTTCACAAATCCATTGTCTTCGGTCAAGTTTTGTAAATTATGTGCCTTATTAGGCCTTTTAGAGTTTACCATTGTGGGGGAGTGTGCATGAAAATTCCACATCTTAACGGTTGTTGTAAAATTCCAATACTACCTCCATTTGTGTAATAAGTAAATGTGTCACACTATGTATGTGAAGTTACTTGTAAATACCAATGAAGCTTTAGTTATGGGTATGCCTTAGTTTATAAAAGGCTCCATAATTTTATATAATTCTTCATATATGAATAACTAGTCTTAATAATTGATATAAGAGAAGATCTATATGATTTCCGTTGTTCATATGTTCTTTTGTATTGCAAATTTTATGGGATCCTTAGACCACTATTTTGAACCGCAGAAAAATAGTGTCTCATGGTCTTGCTAAAATTCATAATGCATTGTTCATGGGTTGTATAAATCTGTGACATACTGTGATACTTGACTGCAGAGTTGAAAAACCCTCAGAATTTTGCTAGATGACACCGCAAAATAGAAAACCCATAGAATAATTGTTCATGGCTTGTATAAGTTCTCGAGACATTGCGGTAGTGTACTGCAGAATTGAAAAAATTGAAGAACTCTACTTTAGTGCACTGTAAAAATATAAACCTGTAGAACAAGATTTTTGATTGTCAACCTAAATCATGAAGCTGATTTATAAAAATGTAATTGGAATATGGAACTATTATTAACATGTTTTTTTTGCATGTTCTTCCCCACTTAACATTAAGGGGGAGTGTTGGGGTATTACTGTCAAGTGGGATATAGACCACTGTTGTACGTCCCACATTATCTTAAAATTTATGTATTAAAATTTATTATGATGGTCTTACACATTTAATATTAGAATAGAGTGAATGACTAATAGAGATAATGACTCATGGTAACCTCTCTCAGGATGTCTAATAAACCAAAAAATATATTTACATTGAATAGAGATCAATCGGTTGGTAACAAGGATCAGAACTGCTTTACATAGAAAGATATCACTCTGTAATTTCAAGGGCTAAGAAGTACCAAGGAGTGAAGTGGAAGTGCTAGATAAAATGTGTATTCAAGATTCTTCATACAGATAGTGCTTTATTAAAGTGGGGTTATTTCCTTCGGGTTTCCCCACTTAAAATGGCTTGAAGGAACTTGTTATAGATATGATGTTGCAAAATGTGTGCTCCATTGATGCCAAGTAGGAGAGGAGGGGGATGAAATTGGTTTGTCATGTGCCAAGAGACCTTTTTTGGTTGAATAGAAAAATGAGATAGATTGTATTGCATTTACAAGAACTGTTTTGTAGTTATAGTCTGTTTTTGAATTAGGTGATCAATGAGCTACATGATGAGTTGAGTAGGATTAGAATTTTAAGGGAGATGTGTGTTATTTGATAGATTAAATCTCAATCAATTCATAGGAGGCTTCATATGATTAATATCTGAATCCAAATTATGAGAAAGATAATCTTAAATGTGCTTGTGTAACATTTTTGGTGACTATCCTACATATTCAAGTAAATTTTAAATATTTCTCACAGTGTAGGAGTATAATAAAACTCAATAAATTCTTCATGTTCTCCTTCTTCGTCAATTTCAAAGATAGGGTATTGAATGTTGGATATGGTGTATATATTTGGGATGGAGGTTTTGGGTTCATAACATTAACAACTTGTATGAAAAAATAGTTAGTGTAATGAGGAACTAACTTAGGAAAACCATCAACCTCATGATTATTTTGGGCACATAGAGATGACTTAATTTAGGATTTAGTAGAATCACCAATAGAATATTCCATCATGAAGTAGGAATGTATAAAGGTAGTTTTCTATGATTAGTTTTCTGACGTGATCAATCGTGCAACAAGTATGTTTAGAATTTGATGACATAAAATATGATTAATGAGAAATTAAATAGGTTTATACTAGGATTAGACATGCAAGGAATTCACATGGGGGCCAGTGTTTTCTGAATAGGATGATCAAGGCATAGACATGATCGTTTGTGTAATAGCATTTTGCATAGGGGATGATGACATAGGAAAAGTAGGAATAATTAAATAGTAGAGTGAATCCGACCTAATTTAGGGTAGAGTAAGATTTACATTGGGTTCACCATAGTGTATGATAGTAAAATATAGGTTCTTAGTCAGGTTATCAAATATATGGATCAAATGTAAGTATGGACACATGATGTAGATACAAAGGTACTCAAGGAGTATTCATGTTCTAATTATAAAGATAATGATCCTAACCCTATGATAGCTATAGGTTTCCAAGGCCTATAATAAATATAAATACAGGTATCCTAATAGGATTCATAATAGATATATATCAAGAGATGCATAAAGCCAAGGTTCATGATATAATAAGACAATACACTATATCACCTAGAAAATATACATCTACTTTAGTCTATATAAATGAATGACCAATCAAAAACATAAATTTTCAAGATAAAAGAATAAGAAAGGTTATAAATAATTACCTATAATGTTTGTGCAATCAATGATGCATAATTCTCCCTAAAAGAAACAACATTAAGAGATAATTGTTATGGGTGAATGGAGAAAGATGAATTTATGAAACTATTTTTGGGTGGAATGATCATTGATTTCATATGCTAGATAAATAAAATAGAGGTGGGGTTGAAACTACTAATTATAGACACTATAAGGATACAAATGAATAACCAAGCATGAATTCAATCTCAGAACAAGGGACAAAAATCACTTCCATAATTATCTTGTCAACTTGATCTATTTTTGGATTTATAGAAACTTGGATCGAATAAATAGATAATGGAACTCCATGTTCTTTGTGACTTTTATGGATATATATATATATATATATATATATATATATATATATATATATATATATATATGTCATATAATATAATATATTTGGCTCATTGTAGCAGTTTAGCTTAGGTTTATATTTATATTTAGGTTTTGATTTCATATAATATCTTTATTTTAGGCATATGTGACCCATATAAATATTTGTAAGTTTTATTGTTAATAATCGAGTAAGGATAAAATGTAAAAAATAGAGTAATTATAATATTTAATGGATGTTTATTAAGTTGCATTGTGTTTTATATTATAATTATCTTTCAAATATTATGTTTATACATGATATATGAATGAAATATTTCAAATAGGCATTAATGTCTTGTGGAATTTTAATTGTGCTAAAATAAAATTTAGATTAGTTAAATTATTGTTAGGTCCTTAATATCTTGAATATTGATTTTGGATGTGCTTTGTCAATTCAAAGTTACGAATTATTTTGATGCACCTTTCAATAAAATTAACCTCCACACTTTAATACTTTGGTGATTTCCCTAAATCTATTACAATTTGAGTTCATACTAAACCTTACATGTTCTAATCAAAATAAACTCATACCAATTTTGATTTCTTCAAAAAATTTGTAAACTCATAAACAACCTTTCTTCTTTACCCTTCCCTTTTTATTTTTTTAATAAAAATATTATATAATAGATTTTGTTAAAATTAGTTGTAGGAATGTTTATTAGATTGAAAACAAAAATGAGCCTACAAAGTAGACATAAACAACACATATATTAATAAATCTACCACCTGGTTATTATAAAATTGCATACCTAACAAATCATGTATTGAATTAGTCATTTCCAATTTTAAAATGAGTAAGAATAATCCTATATTTTTTTGATTAAAAAGCATAACCATATATTAATAATGAAGTACAATGCTAATCATACAAAAATGGGTGGAAAAGATCACACCCCATAAGCAAGATCACAGTAGTCATAAAGGCTACGAGTAGCAAAGTGTCATGTCAACAGACGCATTTTCAATTAAAAAAGCTTAAAACAGAAAAGTTGAGAACTAGAGAAACTCCAAACATGGAGCTAGGCAGCAACAACAAACATGGAGGAAGGTGGCGGCAGTGGTGGGCTCTTTGGATGGTCACCCCAACCACCAAGAGTAGTATTGGGGGCGCCATTAGGATTTTCCCAGCCATCAGTTTGCTATTGTTCCTCCTCGTTTCCCCACTGGGAGGGTGAGATAAAAAGAGAAAGCTGAGGAAACCTTGACTGGTCAGGTGCCTACCTCCTAGAGCCACCACTTCCAGAGCCCAGCCGACCAAAAACCCTGGAAGTAGGTAGAGTCCAAGATGGAGGTGGAGATACCCACCTGTGAGGAGAGGTGCTATGCCGCCCATGGGACAAGTGGCAACCTTGCGAGCGGGAGTGGCGGAAAGGGGAATCATGCGGGACACAACTAACAACACAAGGGGCACTCCCCCAATGGTCTAGTAGATTTTTCAAGTGTTCAACTTCTATGTGGAATTTCTCTGCCTGCACCTGGATCTGAAGTGAAACATTGGAGATGACAACAAGCTTGTTAGAAATAGAAAAAATTCTATCCACTGTCTCTTTATTGAAAATAGCAGTATTTCTAGATTTCCAGATGTGATATAAAATAGCCACTCTGAAAGAATGCCAAATGTTGTAAAATTTTGCAGGAATAAAGGCCGGATCCCCCATAAGAACCATTTTCCATGTGAAGAAGGTGGGAAAAAAGGGTTGGAAAAGGGTATGAATCCAGCGCTAGGTAGACTGAGCATGAGGACAGAACCAAAAGAGATGAAGAAGAGTCTCAATGTGGTTGCAGAACGGGCAACGTGGTGGGGGAGCTCTCAGAAGAACAAGGTGCTTACCCATAGGAAGCCCTTGATGAAGAATGCTCCAAAGAAAGTGTGCAACTTTGGGCTCTATAGGAATGGCCCAAACAAAATTGAAGCACTGCTTCCACCCAAAACGAGTGGAATGTAGGCTCCATTGAGCATTTAAATTTTTAAGAGGAAGCTGCTTCTAGGTGAGAAGCTTGTAGCCCAACCAAGGTGTATAGTTTTTGAAGGGGGTGGCAGAGGGCCAATGCCAATAAAACCACCATGGGCATTGTGTAGTAAAACAAATTTTATGCATGTAATCGCCATGTATGAGATATTAAATGATAGAGATGGCTTGTTTATCATTATCATTTAGAGAAAAATTAGCTTTTAGGCTATCGCATGGAAGCCAATCACTGGAGATGGGACAGAAAAGGTCCTGAATATACTGAATCCCTTTTTTGAAAAGACGCAAACCCTTGAGCTGTAAGGAAAGAGCAAGGGGTTTGTCATGAAATTGAAGCACCGGATTCCACAAAAAACTAAGAGAGTTAAGAGAGAGGCCATTCTGGAAATCATCACCCTGCCAGAGCAGATGGGGTTTGAGAAATTCCCAAGCTTTCCATATGCTTTTTGCCACAAAAGAGCCACCTATTTTAACAGTAGCAGGGCATAGAAGTAAGGAGTAGTAGTTCAAACCCTGCCATGCCTTTCGATTAAGTGGAGACCCTTGAGATATACAATTTATGAGAAGAATTTTCCAAGATTCCTCACCTTCAAGTCTGTGAATAATCCATTTGGTAGTGAGAGAAAACCCATGCATATGAATGTTGATTAGGCCAAGACCACCAATGTCCTTGAGCGTACAACATATGTCCCAAGCAACTCTGTGAAAATCATGGTTCCCTTCAGAGTTGGCCCACAGGAAATCATGCAAAATTTTCTCCAGCTAGTGGTAAGCAACTTTAGAGGGTGCCCAACATGACGAGTAATAGACATGAGTGGTGGCCAGAATCTTAGAGTAGACTTGGAATTTTCGAGTAAGAGACAAATGCTTGGTAACCCAAAAAGAGATTTTTTGCTCAACTCGCTGAATCACATAGTTCCAAAGGTTAGCAGGGGATGCCATAAAGGCAAAGGGAATGCCTAAAAATTTGAATTGAACACCATGTTCAATCCAAAGCCATAAAAAAAAAGACAAAAATATTTTGAATTCCTGTTGATGAGGGTGTTAGAAAATCACCTCAACACTTTTTTAAATAATAGTTACATATAAAAAACAAGACAAAAATATTTTCCAAGAGAAAAGACTGCAAAATTCGTAATGTATTCAAACATTCTCTAGTTAAGAAAAAACAATGCCATAAATCTAGAGATGAAGGATTTATTCTTATCTCAATGAAATTCAATCATAATAGTTTTTACATTTTATACATATTTAAGATGCAATAATTTTTGGCAAAAAATAATCCAATAAATAATTGACATCATTTTAACTATACTTATTAAAATAATTTGCTCTGTTATAATTTCCTTTATTATTTAAATCTTTTTATTTTCAGATTCATCAACAAGTAATGTGTTTAGATGATTTTAGGCACCCATATTATGATCCAAAAATAATTACAACACTTTATAATATATAATTATATTTTTTAAAAAATTGTAATTATTATGTAGATAGACTTGTAGCCTTGTTAGGTGTATATAAACACAAAACTATAATTATTCAATTCTATTTTTTGAAAAAATGAAAAAATAATGTTGTCTACATTTATTTGGTTGTTGAAGTCCATATTTCAATTTTAAACAATGAAAAACACTTCTCCAAGAAATGCTTCACCTAGGTCGTAGAAAATAATTATTTTGTATAATTTCTACACCATCTGTCACATTTAATATTTTATGAGAACTTATATTTTATATATTGAATGTATGAGAAAACCATTCACGTTGAATATATATTTTTTTAATTATTGACAAATAGTTTTTTTGAAAGGGACTATACCCTTGAGTACAAAAGATGGCCTAGGAGCCAGAATATGAATGAGAACTAGAGAGAAAAGGATCAGAATCCAAATGTGACAATGAAGCTCGAAGTAGCCCAAAAACCGCTACCCAAACGAGACAAAACAACAAAAATACTACAAAAAAGTAGTAGAGAGACCACAAAAAAACAACATAAAAACATACAAGAACAGCTAAAGCACCTACAACTACTTTTTGGCAGCTTTGTCAATGCTGGTCTTGATATTCTTCTAGGAGTGGAACATACCCAAAGTTGTCATGTGGGCAGTGTCAGTATTATCTAGCTGCTCAATGGTCCTTTTGCTTTCCTTTTCATTACCCCAAAGTGTTGCCGGAACACCGCTGAGGTTAGAGACACTTTTGACATGTTGCTCAATGAACTCCTCAATCACCCTAAAGATGTCCATGTTGTAATCATGTCGATTTTTGGCCTTCCCTAAACGAGGGTCTAAGGAGTTCAGCGTTTTGTAGATATCATCAATCTAGCTGCTATCAATATCTCCCTCCTCCTCCTTTTTCCTCTTGCCTTTCTGTTTAGCCAAGTTCTTAACCTGATCCTTCAGCAGTTTCATATCAGCCTCTAAGGCATCCAACCTTTTTGAAGAGCTTTCCATATGCACATTCCGGGGACTGGTACTGCTAATATTCAGAAGGTCATGTGTAATTTCAATTTCATGAGGCCCCTTCTCCACAGCAAGAGTCTCAAGGTTGAGCTTTCTAGAAGCCTTGGTAACCGGTCTGTTTGAGGTGGAGGCGAAGTGGGGGGCAAGAGCAACAGTAGGGGGAATGGAAGAAGAAGCTTAGACGGCCGGCAGGGGGGTGACAGCAGTGGCGGCGGGGGTAGATGGAGAAATAGGGTTGGCAGCAGCAAAACCCGGCAGAGGGGGAACTGAGCTAGGAGAGGATGGGAGACCAGGATACTTAAGAAGACAACATTTATGAAGCAGAAAAATAAGCCCTTGGTGTAAAGGAACCGCTCGGGTATGCTTCTGAAACTCCAAAATGGAGTGCTCAAGAGAGTTCAGCAAGTAATGGGGAAAACAAACCAAGCGATTCCTATGGAAGTGGTTATTATCAATGATGATATTTTCCACTTTCTATCTGTAACCAATAAATAATCAATCAATATTTTCTATCTAAAATTCCTAAATTTCAAATTAATTACCAACCGTAAGAAATAATTAGTGGCCACACTTTCAAAAGTTTCATAAAAAAACACATTGAAAATATGGATGAGTTAAATAACAAATATAATAAAAATTCAGAAGTGTTGATTCTAAATAGAAGTAGAGAAAGGAAAGATTACATAAGAAGTGGTTTTAAATCTAACATGAAATATATTTATTTGATTAAATTTATGAAATATCATATTCCATTTCTTACAATATAAGGAAATAGAAATAATTGATCCCAAAGAAACCCCATGTAGGCTTTAGAAGAAAAATAAAATAAAATTCTATTAATCCTTTCTATATACTTCCAAATTATAAATGATATTATACAAAAAGTGAATATTTCCTTTAAAATATATATTACAATTAGTGACTATTAAATGTTTTTAGTGAGTGACACATATGTATATGTGGCCGCACATGATCTAAACATGTACATAAGTGGGAATACATTTTTTAATTAGAACTTAAGCTCCCATATAATGTCACACTAGAATTGACTTCAAATAAAATTGTTGTGTCAACATATGAAGAAAAATATTTCTTATAAACTATGAAAAATATGTTATCCTTCCCATTCACTCCCGTATATTTTTCTATAATTATTTTCTTGTTTTTTGATGTGCATTGGTAAAATATTTCTACTCTTTAATTGTAAAAATCTATCACATATTTTTACATTCTGATTTTCCTAAGGTAATAATAAATATAGTATTTTTCATCCACTCAAATTGTTTAATGAAGGAATATAGGACATTCAAATTTAGATTTGTAAGTTGAAACCCAATATCAAAATATTTCTTAAAACCTTCAACAAGTTAGGGATAAATGTGTGATGAAATATTTATAACATGGAAAGAAAAAAATCTAGCTTTACTTTTGTTAATTTAAATCCAAAATTCTTGAAAATTCCAAATAACAAACATTATACTCTCGATATCAATAACTTCTTTACAAAAGGAACATGATCTAAAGCATATTTCATAATAATTTTTTCTCAATGTTTCCTCTAAAAAATAAATATTCAATTAAAATATGCATCATATATTCTTTCAAATAACACTGAAATATAAATTTTCCAAAACATTTGACAAATAAATACTTAATATTTATATTGACATGTTAAAAACATCTATGGAAACTAAATTATTATTTGAAGAAATTCTAATAACTAAGAGTTAAGAGAACTTTAAATAGATTTTAAGAGTTACTTTATAATATCTATCATATTTTTGTCATCATTAATCATGCCTAGATGAGTAAATAATGTTGAAATTAGCTAATCATTTTTATAAAATTCTTGAGATAATTTCTATGATATAAAAAAAATTCTTTTAGTGTCCCTTTTTGTTCATGATCCATGATAATAATAATTGTTGTAAAATACTAAAAAATAATATCATTATAAAATTTTCCCAAGTATTTTATATAATTTCCATATCTTAATATGCATTCCTTGACACTCTATAGAATAAATGAATCTTGTCAACTTTTTCTTTGTGTATAAAATTTTTAAGCATTTTTTTCACATTCACACTTGTATTGGAAGAACACCAAAAAAATGATCTATTTTTTTGTATAAACTTTATAAAAAATTGAGTGAGTGCCCCTCATAACTATGTTCTTTTTTATTACTTGAAATATGTGCTTATCAATTTTGTTGGGGACCTTCATTTTAGTAAACCTTCCAAACCTATAATAATCAAGTATTATTTATAGGTGTTATACAAGTAACATATACATCATTCATGAAACAATATCAATTATTTATAAAATTCAAAATAAATGTATAAAAAATCACATACATACAATCTCTATATTTTGATTTTTTATCCATCTCCAATCAAAGAGTGAATTACGTTGCATTCCTTTTTTGTTTCAATTACATGAACTATACCACAAAACATGAATAAAATGAAAATCAAATAAATAGAAAAATAGAAAAATAGAAAAATCAATGAAATAATCGAAATAGTAGTTTCCAATGTAAAAAATGTTATATAGTGTAAAAAAGTGTAATGCAATAGTAATTACATTTTATTGTGAATACCTATATGTGATTCTATGTGGTGATAGATGATGGTACATATACATGAGATGTTTCACGAAACTCACAAGTTACATGCATTATATTCATGATTAGTTCATCTCTTTTCATTTCATTCCCTTTAAGTGCATACAATAACAATATTCGTACAAAATCGAAAAATATAGAATAAATATATTGAAATATGCATCAATGAACTTTAAGAAAACTAGCAATTGCTAGCTAAGTAAATGGGACAAAGTTTTACAAAAATTAGTAATATCACTCATTACATATTTGTGGAAACATATCAATAATACCTCTTTTTCACTATTTTATATTATTAATGTATGATATTATTTATCTCCTTCTATTTACCTAGAGTATTTACCTACATACGGATTATTGCTACACTTGTGAAGTTATCTAGTTTGGTGTCATAGTCAAATGAGAGTACATTTGACCATTTGGCTGTCATAAATAGACCAGGGTCAATTACTTATTTGACCTATTACTCCCAATATGGGAGTTAAATTTCTATTCTAGGAACCTTTACCACTATTATGGTATGAGAGTTAGATTTATATTCTAAGAACCATAATATTCTATTCCTAGTAAAAGACTCTCATTTCTATTCTAGGAACCTTGACTTGTTATTACCAATTTGAGTTGACAATAGAAACCACGTGAATGAAGCTACATGAGAAAGATAAACACACCTCCAAGAGGTTAATCATGCATGCACCTATCCGAGTGGAGAGCTTACACTAGAATAAAATGAAGATAAGTAGTCCACTATGTCAAACTACTGCAAAACCGTGTTGGAGGAAAAAATAAATGCAAGACAACCTTTTTAATATAGATGGGAAGCTCCTAGATATGAAATATGAAGAAAGTGGTGAAAGATTGAGATTTTTACAAATAAAACATCAATATTTTACAATATTAACATAACACATGACATTCTCATTACTAGATTGTTACTTTGTGTGGTGCCCACTTCCCTAGGACACTATTTAGATATAGATATTTCCTTCCATATTATAGTTTTCATCATGTGACTCATTGTATATGTTGTATTGGAATGGGGTGGCTGGAATTATAGTTTACTTGGACTGTGTTTCTTTGGTGACATTGAATTAGCATGAGGTGGTAACCTTATATCCCGACTGACATGAATATGGAATTGACACGTTGATATATTGTTGTTTTGATAGATGTATATGGTTGATGCTTTAGGATTGTGTATTGATTATATTTTACTATGATGATGATGACGGTTATAATTGAGTATGGTTTAAATTATAATGAGATTATGAAATGTATGTGTGATTGGTGCATTTTATATTGAATTAAATAGTTTTTATTTGGTTAATCTATTTGGGTAGATATGATGCATTCCTTGAGTGTGTAGATGGTGAACATGTACTAAAGGCTCCATGCAAAGAACCAAATGTGTGTGTGTGTGTGTGTGTGTGTGTGTGTGTGTGTGTGTGTGTGTGTGTGTGTGTGTGTGTGTGTGTGTGTGTGTGTGTGTGTGTGTGTAACTCTTACAAGGCTCCCTAACCAACATGAGTCAACTGGGTTTTGGATATTTGTGGGATGAGATCGTGTGTAAGGTGACAAGTGCTTGTTTTATTATTTTTGTTATATTGGCTTGTTGCTAACCTTTTTCATGACCTTAACAAATTTTAAGTTGTTTAATTAATCTCTTTTTTTATTTAATTTTAGTACGGTTCATGGGGGGTGAATGTTTTCTATTTTTGGTTGATTTTTCCTTCTAGATGGGGTGGGTTTAGTATGTGTGTGTGTACACAAACACACACACACACACACACACACACACACACACACACACACACACACACACACATGTATATATAGTAAAAACATACATATATATGTATATATACTAAAAACACCTCTTTGGTGTTTTTAGTAGACATATGTGTGTTTGTGTGTGTTTTTAGTGTGTGTGTGTGTGTGTGTGTGTGTGTGTGTGTGTGTGTGTGTGTGTGTGTGTGTGTGTGTGTGTGTGTGTGTGTGTGTACACACAAACAAATTAAAAAAACCAAAGAGGATGGAGGGGGATTAAATCCCACAAATAACCCTAGCTAACCTGAGTCACTCGGGACTTGGATATTTGTGGGATGAGAACATGTGTAAGCTGACAAGTTATTGTTTTCTTATTATTTTTTATCTTTGCTTGTTTTTAACCCTTTTCATGACCTTAACCAATTTTAAGTTATGTAATCAATCTCTTTTGTTATTTAATTTTAGTATGGTTCATGGGGGTGAATTTTTTCTATTTTGGGTTTATTGTTCCTTGGATAAGGTGGTTGAAATCTTTCCTTTTTTGGTATATTCGAATTTTCCCTTTGGTTCCATTTTGAGTGAAGTATGGGACAAGTAAACCTTGTCCCACACTCACAAAACCCATCCTTACACCTAACCATGGGATAGGTGTACTTGTTTTGAAGATTTTTGCCTTTTTTGAATCATTATGATCCCTTAAAGGTTCCTCGAAGGAATATTTACCTAGCCTTATTTAATTTTGATGTGAGTTGATTTTTTAATGATTTGTGGATTAAAAAATATTTATTTTAAGTGGTTGAATTTTTGTCCGTTTTTACTCTCCTTGTATTTTCCTTATAAGAGCATTTAAGTTTTCCATCTGAAATTAGATTTTGAGTTGATTTGGCCCATGTGGGCATGAATTTTAATTTAATGTGTTTTTTGGGGATTTTATCTACCTTGGAAAATTAGGATATTGCCACTTGGCATAATCCTAAGGGGGCGATATTTGAATTTTTTTCTATTTAAGTGGGCTTATTTTTCCATTTTGGGAGGAAACCTTTGTCTTGGGTTGATGCTTTTGGATTGCTTTTGGAGTGCTTTTGGATTTCTTGAAGCTTTCTTTGGAAAGAAGACAAGATGAGTAAAGGTGGGTACCTTCCACGTTATTCTTCTTTTTTATTGATTTATTTTTCCATCTTTCGATGGAATTTTGTGTTTTCTATTCTCTTTTGAGTAGTATGTGGTTTTACCATGTGTGACTTACTTGATTTCACCCCTTTTGGGGGATATCAAACATGATGTGTGCATGGGGGAAGGTAGGGGTACTGGGAGGCATAAGTAGATGTTAAACCAAAGAAAATGTTTTTTTTTTTTTTGGAGGAACTAAGGGGGTTTGGGACTTGTCTTTGTGGAGAGATAAGTGTTTTTTTAAGAAAAAATAGGTGGAGGGATAAGTGGAATGCACATTACTTCTTTGGCAGAATGAAATACTTATACCTAACCCCTTATTAGAGTGATACATGGTATGGGAGTTCCAATAATTCCCCTTGTAATATATTAAATCTTGGTAGTGTGTAATTGATTTGAATGTATCCATTTTCCCTCATAAGTCCTCTTGTGTTTGAATTTGTTTGTTGTGGCATAATATTATTGCATTTTGGTATTATTGAGAAAAGCTTGTTATCCTTGTCCCGGTGTTGGCTACAAACTTATTTTTGGGAGTTAGGGGTTTTGTGGGGCAATGAGACGTAATTTTCCCCATTGTATGGTTGGAAGATAAACGTAGCCTCCACGTTCATTTTGTTATTTGAGACACATTGTTTTTGGTGATTGAAGCATTGAAGAAGGGGAGAAGTTGTTAATTATGTCATTTGATATTTGAAATCAAGTGGCTTTTGAAATAGATTGTATTCTAAATGTGAATTTGTATTCAAGTATAGTTGATATTTTAAATTTACTCCAAATGCAAACAAAAGTTGAAATGTATGATCTTGGGAATGGAAAAATTATTGTGTTGTGTAAAAGAGTACTTGGTTTCAATGAATGAACGGTTTATTTATGAAAACTTGTGTGATTAACTAAGTATATTAAGAACCTTGGGCTATGTTTCTCCTTAATGGTTGCATTATGAGTGGTTTTTTGGAAATTTTTGGAACAATATTGTGTTTGTGTTATTGAGCATTCTAAATTCTTTAGTGTAAGAGAATGACTTGTTGAGTGAAAGCCTACTCGTTTAACCTTCTTTTTTTTGCAATCAAAATGAATATAGGGGATTTTCCTTTTTATGTGATATAATTCAAGTTTGGAAATTCTTTCAAACGTTGTAGATCTTATCATTTCGTTAAATGGGTAATGAGATGATTATTTCAAAGGAAAATAAAATGAATAGTTTCTTCACACTTAGTGCTAAGTTTAAATAACTTGGAAAGTAAAGTTCCTTTGTGTTTATTGAAGTTGGAATTCAAACTATATTTGTAAAATATAGTGTTATAAGGTTGTAGGGTTGAGTATTAATTTAGTTCCTCTTGAAGAGAAGTTGTGGTTATATTGTTTATTCGAAGTCAATTGGAATCACCATACACCGTGTTGTACATTATTGTAATGAATTTTGAGAACCAAAGTCTTAACAACCTATGTTAAAAGAGTATTTTTGGGTTAAGAATTTGATTCTATAACTATACAATTATATACGGTATTAATTTAGGTCATACAAAATTAGAAACCAAACTTTGTATTTCTACGCCAATTATTGTGCCTATATTAATTAGATATATATAAATATATATATAGTCACATATATTTATACATAAGAAAGTTAGAAAATTTAATTCTTATAAAAGAATCAAAATTAAAATTTATTATATAAAGGAAAAATAAAATAATTATACTATAACATGAAATATAAAACAATATACACACACACATATATATATATATACACACACAAAAAATACATATAAAATAAAGTTATAATAAAACAAAATAAGTAAAAAAACAAAAAAAATTCTACGTAGCTTTTATAAAAAGCTAAATCATGATATAAAGTGAAACATATATTTAAAAAAATATATATTAAAAGGGGACCACGGCCTGCACAGAAGTGACCCCATATTTTTCTTTCGTTAAGGTAGGTGGTGGGCGGCCATCACCAATCCACCATATATATACACACACACACACACCCTATAATTAAATAAAAATTGTAATAAGGAATATGTACACCACAAAAAATGTATATAAACCTATAATATAGAATATGTAACATACAAAAAAATGTATATATAAACGTGTGTGTCTATACATACACACGTACACACACATACATACATATACGTGTGTGTGTGTGTGTGTGTGTGTGTGTGCACGCGAGTGTGCATATATATCCTTTTGAATGTAGATATTGTTTGAGTCTTCTTCCTCGATGCTTGAAGCTTTATAGATGTGTACATGAAAATAAGAGAAAACAAGAAACAATGAGAAATAAAATGAGAATAAACGAGATAAAGTAAAGTTTTGTTCATTGGGTTAGGGTTTATAGGTGCTCTATATCTAAGGGAGGGGAAAGATATAATCCAAGGGCTTCCATTCACTCTCCCACCTACCCTTTTGACTAGTTGACCAAGTGTTACAATTAGCAATTTCATTTAGAAATAAAATCATCTATGTATTTAATAGCTAAGTTTAAATTGTGAATTAATACATATCCCATGACTTATAATGTAATGTTTTCATTGATATTAGAGTGCTTAATGTAAAATGACTTCTACACCATATAAGTGTTATCCTTCCAATAATGAGATTTTAGTTAGTTCTTATAACCTCGAGTGCTGGAATAAAATAAATGATTATAATATAATGCTAGATAAGACTTAAGGTTTACCTCTTCTGCAAGTGAAAATATGGGTGTGCCTTTCTAGCTAGGCTAAGTCATCTCCCACGATGACATCAAAACTCTTTGAAAACATAAACTCATGTTTTACCTCCGTAACACACTCTAGCGTAAACAAAAGAAATTCATAATTTTTCTACTTAGTTTTAAAAAAAATTGCGTACAAAATTTTGGGTGTCACATTTTGGTATTAGAGTGTGTGCTTTGAAACACTAGGAATCTAGGTAGTAAAAAATTAATTTTTTAAACTACTTTATTATTGTTCTAAAATTTGTCATGGGCCTATATAGGATCACGTGTGCACGGGCCTAGGAAAAGCCAACATATAGTGGACCATCCACACCACTCAAGTAGAGTCAAACGGTGTTAGGGGCTTAGATCCTACAAGATTTGCAGGGAGTTGTGAAGGCCCTCTATGAGAAGGTTTTAGTGAGATTGGAGGAGCATAGGGCACATTCACCACCCCCATTAGAGGAGGGACATGGGTATCTACCTCCTAATACAGACAAAGAGGCTTCATTAGAGTTTAGAGAGAGGTTTAGGAGTCCTCGACCTTAGCGATGGGCTGAGAGATAACCATCAGAGGAGAGACCTAGGTCGAAGCCATTGGATGAAGCTTAAAATATTAGGGACATTTTGAGACTCCATCCACCTACTTAATCTAGAGACACTACTAGATTCTAAGTCAAGGCATGGCTAGTGATCTTGACTAGTTATTTCAAGCTTTGCCCCTACGTGAATAACACCAAAGCTTGTGTAAATATATATTTATCGAGAGATGGTGCCAAATTTTTGTAGAGGACATAGGAGCAACCCAATAGATTTAAACAAAACGACCTAGGAGCTGTTTGAGAGAGGTTTAGGTTGAGATATATATTGAGGCACTTTGTGAAGTAGTGGATTGATGATTTTCATGATTTGAGGCAGGGAAATAGTATAATGAAAAAGTATGAGGGGATGTTCCTTGATCTCTTACAATATGTAGACTATATGCATGATGTGTAGATATGGATTCATTGATTTATTTGGGCTCTATACCTAGATATTGGAAAAGAAGTACACATGCATTTCCTGTAGAGGTTCAGGTTGGGATATATATTGAGACACTTTGTGAAGTAACAGATTGATGAATTTCATGATTTGAGGTAGGGGACTAGTACAATGAAAAAGTATGAGGGTAATTTCCTTGATATCCTACAATATGTAGACTATATGCATGATGAATAGATATGGATTCATTGATTTATTCAGGGTTTGTACCTAGATATTGGCAGATATGTACACATACATTACTTGTAGACCCTCTCTAAGGCAGTGGAGAAGGAATATATAACTGAGGAGAATAGAGGAAAGGTCTAAGCTAGGGAAAATACTAGAGAAAAAATTTAGGATATGCAAAATATGTTAGGAAATAAGAGATAAAATATGCGGAATAATCCCTTACAGAATTGCAACAATAGAAACTAATATGCATAAAATATTACAGATCTCAAATAAAAGTGTAGAATAAATAACACAACATAGAGAGACAAGATTTAACATGGTTCACCCAATTTGGGCTACGTCCACCAAGAATCACTTGCTCAGATTTTATTACAAGCCTCCACTCTCTCAATACAATACCTAGATCCATTTGGAGCTATGCTCAACAAACTCTATAGAATTCACACCCGAATTCAAAACACATCTACAATACATTTTCTTGTCTATGTATCATATGCATAAGACCATATAAATAGACAATTGCTTAAGAATTTTGATACAAAACCGTGGGTATCAAAAAAATGGGCAAAAACCAGAACTGTCCCATAAACCTATGGGTAGCCGAACAGGTAGTTTTACAAAACAATGGGTACCAAAAAACCATGGGCCCAAAACCAGCCCATAACGGTTACCCATTACCCATGGGTTAATAAACCACCCATGAAAATTTGCTTCGGGGGCTTTTCCCCTGAACCCCCCTGACCCGCTCACCAGTGAGTGGGACCGCCATAAAATTACTCAAGTTTAACACATAGAAGGTGTACCAAACTCCAACATGAAAATAGGCTCCAAAAACATAACAATATCCCACTTGGAGACTGATTTTCACTGAGAAAGCTTATCAACCCTTAACTATCATCCGCAAAGGCCAACCAAAGTTGAACATAGCTTTAGTTTATCCCTTGTGACCACCTTGGTCATCATGTCTGCAAGATTCTGACTGGTATGAATATTCTCCAACTTCAACTTATCTTCCTCCAAAGCTGTCTTGATGAAGTGATATCTCAACTGTATATGCTTCATCCTGGAGTGGAAAGTAGAGTTCTTAGCTAGGTGTATAGCACTCTAACTATCACTAAGTAGCTTACATTCCTCCTGCTTATGCCCCAACTCCTCAAGAAAGTTTTGTAACCAAATCATCTCTTTGCTTGCCTCTATGGCAGCAACATACTCAGCCTCCATGGTTGACAAAGCCACCAGCTTCTGTAGTCATGAAATCTAGCTCACTGTTGTCCCACCTATAGTGTAAATATAACCTGTCGTGCTCCTCCTACTATCTACATCTCCAAGCCATGTCTGAATCTACATAACCATGTAAAGTGGTGTCTGATCCACTGTAGCACAAAACTGTCCCAATGGTCCCTCTCAAATACCAGAAGGATCCACTTTACTACTTGCCAATGCTCTCTACCTAGATCACTCATAAATCTACTCACATCTCCCACTGCATGGGCAATATCAAGCCTAGTGCACACCATATCATACATCAAACTACCAACTGCTGATGAGTAAGGTACCTTAGACATCTAGTTTCTTTCCTGCTCTGTCTTGGGACACTGCTCCTTTGATAACTTAAAATGGCCTGCCAAAGGAGTCCCAACTGGTTTAGCATCCTGCATGTTAGACCTATCCAACACCTTCTTAATGTAATCTTCCTGAGATAAAGTTAGCTTCCGTTCCTTCCTATCCCAAGTTATCCTCATACCAAGGATTTGTCCTGGCTGCCCCCAAATCCTTCATATCAAAGGATTCACGTAGCTGTTTCTTAAGTACTTTTATTTCCTTCATGTTTTTACCTACAACCAACATGTCATCAACATACAAAAACATAGGATAATATAACTTCCATCCCCAAATTTCTTCGTATACACGTAATGGTCAGAATGACATCTAATATAACCTTGCTCCATCATGAAGCTATCAAACTTCTTATACCATTGACGTGGAGCTTGTTTCAAGCCATACAAGCTCTTCTTCAGTTTGCACACCATCTCCTATTTACCTTTGATTTCATATCCCTCTGGTTGCTGCATATATAGTTCCTCCTCCAAATCACCATGGAGAAATGCAGTCTTTACATCTAACTATTCTAAGTGCAAGTCTTCTGCTACCACTATTCCAATAATAGTTCTAATAGAAGTCATTTTTACTATAGGAGCAAAAATCTCATCAAAATCTATACCTTGTTTCTGTGCAAACCCCTTGACCACCAACTGGGCCTTATATCTTTTATTTCCTCCTTCTTCATCTTTAACTCTATACACCCACTTGTTCTGCAATGCTCTTTTTCCTTCTGGTAGCTTCACCAAATCCCAAGTCTAGTTCTCCATGAGAGACTTATGCTCCTCATCCATGGCTTGCTCCCACTTCTTACTGGCATCTACCTGCATTGCTTCATCAAATCTCTCTGGCTCTCCACTATCAGTGAGTAATAAATAATAAAGAGAAGGAGAAAAACGTTCAGGATCTTTTCTTACCCTAGAAGACTTCCTCACTATAGGAGTTTGGGGTTCCTGTTGAGTCGGTTCCTGAACTGATTCATGGGTCACTGTCCCATCTGGAAGATCCTCTACCACTGCATATTCTTTCTTGGATTCTTCCCTATTTTCCTGCAACTATTTCTTATACATGATTTTCTCATTAAATACCACATCCCTAGACCGAATGATTTTCTTATCCTTAATACTCCCACATTTAAATCCAAATTCATCACCACCATAACCAATGAAATTACATTTTTCTGATTTAGCCTCTAGCTTGGTCCTATCATCCTTGTCTATATGAACAAACACCTCACATCCAAAGACTCTAAGAAATGAATAATAAAATTTCTTACCATACCAAGCCTCCTCAGGTATTCCTCCATCCAAGGCACTTGAGGGTCCTCTGTTTATCAAGTACACAGTTGTGCTCACCGCTTCTGCCCAAAAAGAAAGAGGTAGTCCTGCATGTAACATCATGCTCCTAGCACGTTCCATTATTATTCTATTTATCCTTTCTGACACCCCATTCTGTTGCAAAGTTCTTAGAACTGTATTTTTCCTATGGATTCCATTCTTAGAACAATAATCATTAAATTCATTGCTGCAATACTCCCCTCCATTATCTGACCTGAGACATTTTAGCTTAAGACCTGTTTAATTCTCTACCAAGGCTTTCCATATAACAAAAGTGTCAAATACATCAAATTTTTTTCTAATACAATAAACCAAAACTTACCTTGTTACATCATCAATAAAAGTAACATAATAACTTGAACCCCCAAGAGATGATACTTGAGCTAGCCCCCACACATCAGAATGCACCAGCTCTAACTTACTCTCTTTCTTTGTAGGTCTAACCTTGAGAAACCTTACTCGCTTTTGTTTCCCATATATGCAGTTCTCACAGAAATCCAAACATGTTTCTATATATCCAGGAAAATTCTTCTTTATGATGTCCATGCCCTTATGGCTCATATGACGGAGCCTATAGTGCCATAATGTTGTATCTACATATGAAGCCACAAGATTACAATCATTAGTACTATTAGTGAATAAATATAAGGTTCCAACCTTCTTACCTCTTGCCACCACAAGAGCACCCTTGGTAACCTTCCAAGAGTCAGTTATAAATATCATAGTACAACCATCACTTCCTAATTGCCCCGCCGATATCAAATTTCTCCTTAATGTAGGCACATGTCTGACATCCTTCAATAGCCATGTATTCCCATTTTGCATCTTAACCTGAACAGAACCTTTTCCAACTATACTGCAAGGCTCATCATCACCAAGAAAAACATTCCCAAAATCTCCTTGAACATAATCAACAAAATAATGCCTATGTGGAGTAGCATGAAAAGAATCCCCTAAATCTAAAACCCAAGATTCAGTAATATTATGCAAATAAATAATCAAAGCATCTTGACATACATTACCCGATGCCATATTTTCCTCCTTTTTTTCTTCCTGTTGTTTCTTCTTGTCCTGAAGCTCCCAACAGTCCTTCTTTGCATAAGCCCAGACTTTCCACAGTTCCAACATACAATCTTGCTCTTGGATTTTGACCTTGCCTGATCTTTCGATTTTCCATGGTTTCCTCTATTCTTCTATCTCCCTCTAGTTTCCACTGTCAAAGCATTCCCTGAAGTAGAAGATTCCCTGGAGCTTTTTCTTCACATTTCCTCACTTAGAATCACCCCTACAACATCCTCAAACTTCAACTTCGAGTTAGCTGGAACTGAGTTGCTTACCGCCATTACCAGGCTATTCCAACTTTCAAGTAAAGAGCACAAAATTAATAAAGCCCTAACTTCTTCATCAAATTCTATTGTAACCGAAGCTAGCATATTCACAACCGTATTGAAATCATTTAAATGATCTGATACTGAACTATTCTCATACATCTTCATATTAAACAACTTTTTCATTAAAAAAATCTTATTAGAGGAAGAGGGTTTTTCATACAACTTCCCTAATGCATCCATCAATTCTTTTGTAATCTTTTCCTTTGAAACATTAAATAATACCGAAGATGCAAGACATGATTGGATCATTCCAAGTGCCTTCCGATCCAACAAATCCCATTCCACATCTTTCATGCTCGAGGGTTTGTTCACCTTCTCAAACAACGGAGTATAAAGATCCTTCTGATAAAGGTAATCTTCCATCTGCATCTTCTAAAGACTGAAATTCTGCCCATTGAATTTATCAACCCTAGATCTTCCATCATCTGCCATAGCTCCCACTCAAGATAAAACTTTCCCTGTGATTCAACACTTCAACAAACCAAACCAGGCTCTGATACCAATTGTTAGGAAATAAGAGATAAAATATGTGGAATAATCCCTTACAGAATCACAACAGTAGAAACGAATATGCAGAAAATATTACAGATCTTAAATAAAAGTGTAGAATAAATAACACAACAAAGAGAGACAATATTTAACGTGGTTTACCGAATTTTGGCTACGTCCACCAAGAATCACTTGCTCAGATTTTATTACAAGCCTCCACTCTCTCAATACAATACCCAGATCCATTTGGAGCTATGCTCAACAAACTCTACATAATTCACACCCGAATTCAAAACACATCTGTAATACATTTGCTTGTCTATCTATCATATGCATAAGACCATATAAATAGACAATTGCTTAAGCATTTTGATACAAAACCGTGTGTATCAAAACAATGGGCAAAAACCAAAACTATCCCATAAACCTATGGGTAGCCGAAGAGGCGGTTTTACAAAACAATGGGTACCGAAAAACTATGGGCCCAAAAATAGCCCATAACGGTTACCCATTACCCATGGGTTAATAAACGACCCATGAAAATTTGCTTCAGGGGCTTTGCTCCCGAACCCCCCTGACCCGCTCACTAACGAGCGGGACCGCTGTAAAAATACCCGATTGTAACACATAGAAGGTGTACCATACTATAACATGAAAAATAGGCTCCAAAAACATAACACCATAGCTCATACTCCATCGTATGCACCAACTCATCCCAGGGGTGGATTCAAACCACTAGTACAAACACCCTAACCCTAGCAACAACAATAACAATATTCTCAACATTTTCAAGGGGCTCAAAGAGATAGAGACATGAGATCTTTGTTTCTAATAGGGGAATGTCATCAGTTCCAGGTCGAACCACACATCAAACTAAGTTCACATGACAATGCCTATATGATCTAATGCATTGAGTTCATGAGGCACCAGTGATAAAATATTGGCTCAGACATAGGGACTCTCATTTTTAATACTTGTGGAGATCTTAACCTCATGATGTGCACAGAAGCCATTAACAACATATGTTTTATTTGAGAATAATCATCGCCAAAAAATCCACAGCATCTAATAATGCACTATGATGCACCATGGGAAGAGCATACATAGTATATGTAATGGTAGCATAATCTCCAAGTATTGAGGAACTATGCCATGTGATTTGGTTCCATGTAGTGTATAATAGGATGCCACGAGATCTATTTTAGTCTAGGTACACTAGGTCTTTTGAACCCTTTTCATCATGTACCCCTATATAGTGTGATCTAATGCGTAAGCTTGGCAGTATACCACATGTTCACATGTTTGTAAAGAGTTAAGTTGGCATATAGATCTATAAATGCCAGTGAGCAACAACATGTATAAGGAGTGATGTGCACACAGGATCATCTGAAGTATCACAGTCTTGATTGTTGTACCAATGAGTCCTCCAACTAATTCACAAATGTTTTCATATTTGGGGATGACTATACTAATTTTTTGTATTTTCCTACATGTTAAAATGGATTCACAAGGAAGTAGGGGTCAAGGAAGTGGCTATCCAATGAAAATGCATTGCAACTGAATAGGTGGTACAAGTATCTAAGGAGATCAAAATTTAGGCATTCCGTTATGTCCTCAATGCAGCTTAACAGAATTTTCAAATTACATGTTGTTGATTTTCCAACATATGTAGTGATATGATACAAAGAGGCTTTATCCATAGGACCATCACTGGATGACCACCATAGATTATAGATGAGTGTGTCAGAATGTAGTTCCTTATGTGATTTTTGGGATGATCCACTAGCAAAGTGAATGCATAGACCTCATTCCATATCGATTTAGAATACTTAGGGAAAACTGTAGAATCTCAAGTGCACCTTATGAAATGACCACAGATTGAGATCCTTGAGATTCTCAAGATGTAGCTTGAGAATCATAGTTTGATAAACACAGAAGTCAGTATCTGCATGTCCCCTCGGAGAGAACTGGTAAAATATCTAATGAAGAAGGTCAATTGTGTGTAACAAAAGGCCGTATGCATTAGATCACAGGTAGCTAGAATAAAGGTACTCTCTAGTGTAGAATCAAAGTATCCCATTGGAATACACTGGGAGAGCATTCATGTATTTGACCGGATAAATGATCACACCAAGAAAGAAAATTGATTTGAATTCCTACTATCATTAGTTGAATATTGTGGATGGTGACATCCATAAGACAAATTTTTAGATATATTTGGGGTATGGAATTATGTTGGTTCATAAGTCAGTTCCTATGGTGTCTAGGACCAACAAGCCTTAAAGTTTTGAACCTCATAGTATGCATGAAACGGTAGTGATTAAAAATTTCCTAGAGCTACCACCACATTGTGTGACATAGATTGATATCATGATAATGCTCATTTACATTGGATGAACCATAAGGAATCTTTACATTAGGTTCCTCTGCAGAAACCATAGTAAAAATCAGGAGCATCAGGTGTATGGGAAACTTGCCACTGTTACTTGAACTTTCAGAATGAGGAAATGACCTCTGGGTATAAGATGTGTACAGACTCATACATTCATTGATCCCTATTAGATCTTGGGTAGTTATAAATTGGTCTGCACCTACTAGTGAACACCTATTATAACAGGCTTGGTGTGTACTTTCAATGACACCTTGTTGGTAACGACCTAGGACCTCTAGATTTTCCCCCTATAGAGATAATGCTGTCCCAGAATCTCATGGTCCTATTAAATATCATCATGAAAAGGGAGAGATCCCAGGAGTGGAGCAAAGAAAACTTTGGAATACGATCCTTGACATGAAACTTAGGGATAGTGAATCACAAGATTATGCTCCCATGATTATGGAACTACCGGAGATGGGAGCCACATAAGAACACCACATGTGATATGTAACAACATGACCTTGATTATGAATAGGCCTTAGAGGTACTTATGTAAAATAGACTGATTAGTGAATAAGCATTTTAAGTCACGATTACATATCATAGGACCTATGATTCATAAATTATGCACATCTCAGACCTTGAGCTTCCATGACAATGGTGCCTTGATCAATCACTGGAGCCATGCTTCATTATCTGGAACTACTGAATTACTGACCTACAGGAAATATTGTTACAACTGCCAATAAGCAGAGATAGTTCCTACATTTTTAAACTTAGCCCTATTCAATGTACAATCAGTTATGGAAAGTGCTACAAGTTGTGATGTCAATACATAAAATGAGTGAGATATGAGCTATGGATATCACCCAATAGCTCAAATTGACCAAGTGAGTACCATGGGCTAGTCCTGTCAAATAGCATTGTCTAATTCAACATGCAAAAATGCGTGTGATGATACCATGAATTATTCAAAATACCAATTGTAGGGGACAGAAGAGTGCAACTTCCTATTAATTACATTTACTATTGTGGCTTTTGAAGAAGAATGAAAGGCATTTAACGATGTTTATAGGTTTTAAAGATTTGTAGGGCTAGGTGCCATGTTGAGTATTTAATATGTTGAATTTAGGCTGCATAGGCATTCCCTCACATAGATATGAAAATTTAGTGGAGTAGCTTAATCCTAGTGTTTACACTAGGTCATATGCCCTTATTAGTTATAGAAGCCACTATATAGGTAACTCTATTTGGTCACACACTAGGGTGTAAATTTGACATGCTTGTTACCTTGGACACATTATTTTGTAAACAAAGTCTTGTACCCATTAAACAGGGAATTAGAGACCCATTTCTTATTTTGTGGCACATTACATTAGAGTTTCACACCCAGGGTGAACATAAGAACTGGAATCTCAGGTCATATCTAGTGATCATAATATTTGCATGGGCCCATTAGAGTTAAAATGCATTACTTATATCAAGATTAGGGAAACTTACATTAATTAGGTCATAACTATGGAATTATGTCAACTACGATGCAATCATGCATCAATGTTAGGAAAAATTGACCAAACCAGTGCACTAAGAAGTTCACCAAAGAATACATGTACCAGTTTTATGTTACATCAACAACACATAAGCTAGAGTCTATAGTACTCCTATGCACAACTTGGATCAAGTTGTAGGTCATGTTGACGTAAAATTATTTGGGAAAATTGTGATCAAATTGCATCAATCATGTCAAATTGGGGGATCTTTGATGCAAGGTGGTTGAACTTTATCATTCCATAGATTAAACTTAGCTGTACATGTCATCTCCTTAGGGACAGACTTGGTGCACAATTGAGTGATCAAAATAGGGGTATTAGTCCCCTAGGACATATCTCCACCCAATGTACATTATCTATTACCAGTCTCATTTGGAGGATTGACAACAAATCCCTGGTCAATTATGTCATGGGGTCTAACATTCATATAATAGGTTCAAATGGTATGACACTAGATTAAACAATTATGTTGATATAGAGCGAATGTTGACCGGACTCAGTTATATCAAATTACTGCCAATTAGGTCACAATTTGCTCACATGATAGTGTGCAAATAAGGGATACTTATTGCATAATATGAGGTCAGTATGCAAGACACCATGCATGTCAAAATGTCAAATGTGTCAACTTAAGATGAATTTTCTCGGCCGAAGGTTGGTTACAATATATCTAATCCTAGCACTTAAACTACATTTAATTAGCCATGTCATCTATTAATGTACATTGCATTATAGAAAAATCACAGCACCCTCAAATGAGTTTTAAGGATATGATTTTCTGAGGTAGGGGCATTTGGTGTGATTACATAACATTGGACCATCTCACCAAGCTGTGGGACTTGCAACTTGAAAATGGATCCCCTCCAGAGAATGTTGGTTCATGCTTCCTAAACAACCTAGCGCAAAGCTACTTCTAAGGAAGGACATTATTCGAGACTATCTACTCCTAATCTAACAATTCCAAGGACCAAGGACTAGAGATAGAGAGAGAGAGAGAGATGAGCATGAAAATAAAGAAATCCTACACTACAGAGGTGATAACACCAAGAAAAGGGAAGTGTTGATCTAATCAAATCCAACATTCCTAAAATGGAGAGAGGTGAGCAATGGAGAGGATGGACAAGGTGCATCACATACCAAGAGGATAGATTCACACAGAACACCACTTCAAACCCCTTAAACACAAGCTCCCAAAAAATCCAAGTGCAATAGACATCAGAAATTGCCCAGAAATACTCCTGGAACAATGAGAGGCAAGAAGAGACAATAAAAATATGAGAAAAGGATGGACAAAGATGCATCACAAAAATGGATTTTATTGCTCCATGAGTTCACGTAGTACATCATACATGGGCAAGAGGCAAGAAAATTCCATTACAGAGTAGGGGAGGAAGGTTTAATCTCCTTTTTTCGACCTTGGAGAAGAAAGAGAGAGGAGGGGTAGGGAAGGATAATGAACAACTTTTTACAATGAATCATGCCCATGTGTTTATAGATTCAATCAGAGAGAAGAAAGAGAGAGGGAGAAGTGGGAAAAGTAGGTCGAAACTCAACCGCCTGTTATTAATGCTTCTGATAAAATCTACCCCCAAATCCATCTTTACTGCATCGATCCTTGGTTCGGTGCCTTGAAGGAAGAGGAAGCAGTGGAAACAGATTGAATCTAATTTGGTTGTTGAGACAGATGGATCCTGCATTGAAGGTCCCAAGATGTTTCCTCCATTTTACTTTACCTAACCTCCTCAAAAATAAAGTCTCAAACCTCCATGGCATTGGTGAGGCCGAGATCTTTCCAACAACATTAGATTTGTAACATTTCGAGCCCCAAGCCGAAATATATGCCCCTTCGAAATTTGTATCGGATCTATACAGAATGGACGGGGATAATTAGTTTGAAAATGGGTCCCCCTTTTGAGATGGGGACACATGGCAGCCAAATTAGAGTAAAAATTGGGTTTGTGGGTCTGTAATTTACCTTTTCCCCTTCTTGCATGAAACGTAAAACTTAGAAAACCCCCACGACCCGGAAGCTCCGTCTTTTGACTCTTGCTTGACCATTTTCCCCTACCTCTGTTTCATCCTGAGACATGTGGAGATGTGGTGCTTGTTTGAGCTTCTCTTTTTGGATTCACCTTTGGAGGAGTGCCGTTAGGACATGTGGTTCCCTCTGTTGGCTCTTCCATACTTAGTCAATTCTGGATTCTTTCTTGAATGGTTTTGAGCCTGAAGACCTTGGATCCTTTCCGTTTTTCCTTTCTTGCTCCTAGACCTCTCTTACAGCACTACCCCTTCTTCTCTGACCCTGCAATTCCATTGTTGCGTCCTCCCAAAGCTTGCAAAATAGATTTAAGACATGGAAACACCCAGAAGAACCGTTTCTTCTATTTCTTCTTGTGCAGGGTCGAATTTGACTTTCTCGGGCCTCTGTTTTCACTTTGCCTAGTTATGGAACTCAAGCTCGTGGGTCTGAATCATTTCCCTTCATGTTTTCTTTGTGTAAGGCTTGTTCTGACCAAAATTTTTGGGGGGAAATTTGGGATAACAATTTGGTGACTCACGGGGACATCTGCCTGCTAGATGAAGAGACCAGTGGCCTTGAAGCATCCATTGGGCATGGAGTCTACTTGATAAACATGAAACTGATTTTAACCTTTGAAGGTTTGATCCCTAAGCCACTGCGAGCCTGACTGTATGCCTTTTCTATGTTTTGTCTAACCCTGAGTCTGCACTCTCAATTTTCATGAGGAAATCTTGGAAATGGAATTTCTGAGAGTAGAAAATTATTTTAACTCTGGGACTTTCATCTGTCCCTAAAATGGACTATTTTGAAATGACTTTAGTTGCTCTGCATTTGTTTTATTTTTTGGAATTTGTAATTGTTACAGGCAACTGTGGATCTTTCTACCGTAAATAGTGAAGAGCCTAGCCTTGTTCACCTCTAGAGTAATGCGAACAAAACTTATATACAAAGACCAAATCATACATGCCTCAAATGAGACATGCAGAGTGTGCATAAGCACTTCTTCTGATGGGAAACAAAGTCTACTCCTACTCCTACACTAACCAGAGAGAAAAAATGCTAAACAAAGCCTGCTACATGCAGGGAGAAGTGGCTTCCCTTTCTCAAGAGGGGCAGCCATGCAAATGATTTGACACTAAATATAGCTTCCTGTATGAGTGAAAAACTGACAATAAGCTGGTCCTCCACCCAAATCATCAAGGTATCAACATTAATGGAAAATACCTCCTCAAGCTGACTTGCATCAGACTTCTGGAGGTGTTGATGATGACCCTTAGTACTTTGATGCTCATCCTCATGCCCTGAAGTAGGCATGACTTGTTTTGGTTTCTCCTTTGGCTCTAATGAAGCCAAGTACTCTGATTGGGCATGGTCTGATCCTTTGGATGTGCCCATTTCTCTGAAATTCAACTCCAAAAATGGATTCTTCTTGTGGACCTTCTTGGATGGATGGTGTGAGAGAGATGATGACATCTTCCTACCTTTTCTCTTCCTCCTCCTTTGAAGAACATGGAAGATCAAGATCTTCCAATCTTGGTTCCAAAGGGCTGTTATGAAGTGCAGGTTGTTGTTACTTGAATTTTCTCCTCCATGGCAGCAGGCTCATGTGCCTGGGATGTGAGAGATGGAGGAAAAATGATGTGATCTCCATGGGTTCCCCTCCATCAAGGAAATCCTCCAAGTCAGACAGGTAATCTGCCTCCTTATTGTCCTGCTGCAGGTGCTCAACCTCCTTCATGGTGTCCTCCTGATCTAAAATTGACTCACCATGGTTCCCTTCATCCTCAAACATGAAGTTTGAAATCTCAAACTCTTCCTCAACATCAGAGCTTGAAGGGGATGAAGTGGGAGGAAGAACTGAAGGTTCTTCTATGGCCTGCTCTGCACTTGGAGCCTCTAAAACTGTATGGTCCTCCTCCACAACTAGAATGTACTCCTCTTCTTTTTGGATTAGGAGTAGCTCCTTCCTCCCCTACTTGTGTTGTAGCTAGAGCTTCCACCACTTATTTCTTGACCTCAGCCTCTTCCATAGGCTTAACCAACAAGGGAACCTTTGAAAACTCAAATTTAGCAGCCCAACTCTTCATATTTTCTATCATTTCTTCTCTATTGGGTTCCTCTGTTTGATGTTCTCCTTGGCTAGTTTTTGGAGTCTCTTCCCAACATGGACTTGGGAAGGAAAGAGGAATGGTGGGTGGGGTCTCCACGAGTTGTTTCCTTGTTTGTGGTGGAGGGGAAGGCATTTATTTTGGCTCTTGTAGAGGGGAATTGGATTTGGAAGGGAAAAGGGAAGAGAAACTGAGGTGGGATGGAAGACTAGTAGATGGAGAAGAGGAATTAACATTTGGGGCAGTAGATGGGAAGCTTGGAATCTGAAGCCTCTGTTGAAATGATAAAGATTGAGGAGGGAGATAAAATGAAAGGCATGGAGCTAGTGATTGAATTACCCATTGAGAAGGTTGTCCTGCACTTTGCTCATAAGCCCCAATGTCCTCAATCCATTTTACAAGTTGGGGTAGCATTCCAATCATGAAGTACATTCTCTTGAGGGCTGTAGTGTCTTGGAAAAGGGCCTTCCCATGGACAAGGTGCCCTGCCTTACAACCAATTTGAAAGCCATCATTTGAGCTTGTTTCCCTAAATTGAACCATGCTAGCCTCCATTTTTTGAATCTTCTCTAGTAGACCAGCATCCTCTGCATAACTATCGCCATCATATGCGATCCCCTTGTCCTTAGTAAGCTTCATAGTCAAACTGGTTTTGACACTAATCATATGGGTAAGCATAATGATCCTAGATCTGATTATAATGCTGATCTGGAGGAGTTGGGAAATACATTGGAGGTGGATTGTATTGCTGCTGTAAGTGTGAGTTACATGAAGGGAATGAAGTCATGATTGCACAACTTCATGGAATGGGAGATAATGAAAGAGATGAAAGAAGAAAATGGATGAAATGAGTGGAAATGGGATGAAAAGGAATGCAACTCAGAGAATGGGTTTTCGACCAGATGGAGTCGTTAGATGTGCTTGAAAGTTCCTCCAAAGGCTGAAATCTTCACCAAGAGCACATTGAACCTGATGAAGTGAATTGGTAAGGTGCTTCAGACCTGTCTCACCAGGCGTGCCAAAATGTTTAGTGTAAAATCACAGCACCCCCAAATGAGTTATGGATCTGGTTTTCTAAGGAAGGGTCATATGATGTGATTTTCATAACATTGGACCATTCCCCAAGCTGTGGGACTTACAAATGGGAATGGTTCTCTAGAGAAGGCTGGTTCCTCTTCATAATCCTAGCACTAAACTACTTCTAAGGAAGGAAATTCAACTATCTACTTCTAATCTAACAATTCCAAGGGACCAAGGAGAGAGAGAGAGAGAGCAGAAAATAAAGAGAAATCCTACACTACAAAGGTGATAGACAGAGAGAGAAAAGAGGAAGATCCTACACTATGATCATAACATCGAGAAAACGAACTACCTGATCACAAACCCAATTTCTTAAAATGGAGAGAGGTGAGCAATGGAGAGGATGGATAGATGCATCACATAGACCAAGGATAAAGATTCACACAGAACTACCATTTCAAACCCCTTAAACACAGCTCCCAAACGATCTGAAAATGAAACGTCCAAATAAATGCACAAAATACTCTTGTAACGATGAGAGACAAGAAGATGACAATGAAAACATGAGTGAAGGATGGACAAAACACATCACAAAACATGATTTTATTGCTTCAGAAATTTACACAGTAGCATCATTACACGAGCAAGAGGTTAAGAACATTCCATTTATAGAGTAGGGGAGGAAGGTTTAAACTCCTGTTTTCAACCCTAGAGAAGAAAGAGAGAGGGGGGCAGGAGAAGGAGAATGAAAAACAAATTTTTACAATGAATCCTGCCCCTATATTTATAGATTCGATCAGGAGAGAAGAAAGAGAGAGGGAGAAGTGGGAAAAGTAGGTCAAAACTTCAACCACCGCTATTAATTCTTCTAGATAAAATCTGCCCCCAAATGCTTATTTACTGCATCGATCCTTGGTTTGGCACCTTGAAGGAAGAGGAAATGATGGAAATAGATCATATCCGATCTGGTTGTTAAGATAGATGGATCCTGCATTCAAGGCTTGAAGACATTTCCTCCATTTTCCTTTACCTAACCTCCTCAGAATTAAAGTCTTAGACCTCTATGGCGTAGGTGAGGTCGAGATCTTTCCAATGGTGTCATATTAGCAATATTTCGAGCCCTGAGCCAAAAAATATGCCCCTTAAAAGTTTTTATTTGATCTGTACGAATGGATGGGGAAAAAAATTTGAAAATGGGTCCCCCTTTTGAGATGGGACATGTGGTAGCCAAATTAGAGTAAAAATCGGGTTTGTGGGTCTATAATTTACCTTTTCCCTTTTTCGTGAAACATAAAACTCAGAAAACCACCACGGCCCTAAAGCTATACCTTTTGACTCTGCTTGACCATTTTCCCTTGCCTCCATTTCATCCTGAGACATGTGGAGATGCGGTGACTTGTTTGAGCTTCTATCTTTTCGATTCACCTTTGGAGGAGTGCCATTAGGACACGTGTAGTTCCCTCTACTGGCTCTTCCATACTTAGTCGATTTTGGATTCTTTCTTGAACTGGTTTTGAGCCCGAAGACCTTAGATCCTTGCCATGTTTCCTTTCTTTCTCCTAGCCTCTCTTGCAGCATTGCCCCTTCGTCTATGACCCTGCAATTCCATTGTTGTGTCCTACCTTGACCCTTGAAAAATAGATTTAAGACATGGAAATGGCTTGACAGAACCGTTTCTTCCATTTCTTCTTCTGTAGGGGCGAATTTGACTTTCTTGGAGCCTCTATTTTCACTTTGCTTAGTTTTGGAACTCGAGCTCATGGGTCTGAATCATTTCCCTTCATGTTTTCTTTATGTGTAAGGCTTGTTCTGACCAAAATTTCTGAGGGGAAATTTGGGATAATAGTAACTATCTACTCCTAATCTATCAATTCCAAAGAGACAGGGAGAAGGAGAATGCATGAAAGAAGGGAAATCTTACATTGCAGAGGTGATAGCACCAGAAAAGGGGGTGTGAAAATACTCTATTGAGGGAGGGTAGAGAAGGAAAATGTAGTTGGAAGAGGCCGGATGACTTTGAAAAAATCCTAGGTATTAATTTACCATCAAATCTACATGAAACACAACATCCTACACCTATAAATGATAAATACATGCACATAAAGAAAATAACAAAAATAAAGAGGAAAGGAGATACAACAAAAACAATGCAAGGGTTAAAGAACACCAAAAACATAGATTTAATTACTCTTGGAATATGCACAGTCCATTACATTGTTGAGATAGAGGCACAAATACAATTTCTAGGCCCAAGAGAACAATGCTTGTAGATCAATGGAATTGAGAAACAATTTTGTCAAGAGTTTCCCCATGTCCCAAAATACCCTCTTGTTTCAAAAATGAGAAGTTTTTACAAATATATAAGAAGTGATGATGAAGAAGAGAGAAAGAAGAGAAGCTCAAATTTCAGCTCCCATCCACTAACATGTTCTCATTGAATTATTTGAAAAAGACATGGGCATCCTCTGACAAATCCCATCCCCTAATGTACATCTAGCTTCTAGAAGAAGAAAAGAGGCACCATACTTCATTAATGTTTATAATTGGACTACCTTAAACTGTAATTTTTCATGCTGGAGATGTTTATCTATTTTTTTCCCATCTTCTCTCACTTAAATTAAAAAATCCCATTTCCATTGCATAGAGGATGTTCAATACATTTCTAATGATGTAAAAATCATGAAAAATGGGGCAATGAGTCAATAGTTATGGCCTTTTTAGTTCATGCGAAAAAATTGTTGTTTTCCTTTGTTGCACAACTTTTGAAGTTTTGTGCGGCTTTTCCTATTTTGCGTCACTTATCTAGTTATGTGTGGATTTTGAAGTTTTGAGAAAATTTTCCAGTTATGCATGGATTTTGTAGTTTTGCGTGGCTTTTCCAGTCATGCAGTTTTCCCCTTTTTTGCGCAACTTTTCCTTTTGTTGTGTGGCTTTCCCCTTTGTTACGTGGCTTTCCCATTTGTACAATTTTCTCAAATTTTCCCTAAATCCTTAGAATTTTCTTATATTAGGGAGTTAGGAAAAATGGAATGAAGCCCTCGAAAACCAAATTTCACCATTTTCTTAATTTTTCTCTAAATTTGGTCAAGTTGTGTACCTTTTGAAACCCAGAAGAGGAAAAATGCACCAAATGATCCCAAACTTCCCAAAATCACTATAAATGCTCCAAAATTATGGAATTTTTCTTGAAACTCCAGATTCTCCATGAAGATCTCAATCAACTACCCAAGTTTAATTTCTCTCGAGTTTTTCATTTTTGTGAAGGGGGGTAAAAATGGATAAATATTTGGCGACTCACGAGGACATCTACCTTTTAGATGAGTGGATCAATGGCCTTTAAGAATCCATTGGGCATGGAGTCATCCTGATACTCTGAAATATGATCTAAAACTCTGAAATTCTTTCCCTGAGCCACTTAAACACTGCTAAAACTGGAGTTGATCTCTATTGCTCGGATTTTCCAACTTTAGTAAGAAAATATAAAAATTAAGATTGAGTGGAAAATTGTTTTAAACCTGAAATTACCTTTTTTATATAATTTTATTTGATGGGATGAAGGATGAACCTATGAACCAAAATATGATCTCTTGCTAAGAATGAAGGAATTAAACTGATGATTACTTGACAAGGATGAAGCACTACAGAAGTCTTGTGGAACACATGTTGATTTGGATGAACTTAGGATAATTGTTAAATTCTAATTTTTCCCATGAACACTGACCTCCAATGAATGGATTGTGTAAGAGTAAAAAAACACCACTATACACTATATAAAAAGGATAAAATAATACATTCCCTGAGTGGAACATGCAGAGTGTGCACAAGAACTTCTTCTGCTCAAAGAAAACCTACCTAGTCTACACTAACCAGAGGGATGGAAAACTCAAAAAAATATTAACATTCGAAAGGATAATTATCTTCCCTTCCTCACAAACTTGGACCATGTAACTATTTTGGCAATGAACATGGTCATGTATGAGAGTGAAAAACTGACTACAAACTAATTCTCCACCTAAATTACCAAGGTATCAACTGAAAACAAGAAAAATACCATTTTTAGTTTCTTTGCATTTGGATTGAAGAGTCATTGCAACTAATCCTTGGGAATTTGAAACTCATCCTCATGTTCAGGAGTTAACATGACTGGTGGTAACTTTGATTTTAGCTCTAAACTAGCCATATACTTGATTGAGCAAGGTATGATCCGTGAATTTTCCCCATTGTCATGAATCTCAACTCCAATAATGAAGTTTTCTGGCAGACATTCCTAGAAAAGGTGACTATTTGCAAGCTGATTTTTCTTTTATTGTGCTTCTACAAACAACTGATCCTCTACCTTGATGACTGATTTTGAAATGTTGTCATGATTGTTCTCTTCCTCTTCCTCATCCAATGTGAAGCTTGGAAGATCAGGCTCATCCAAAAACTCAAATTTTAGAAAGGATAAAGTGGGAGAAGGATCTACAATCTCTCCTATGACCTACTTATCACTCAAGACCTCTGAAACTGAAATGTCTTCCCCCATGGCATGAATATCCTCAATAATGGTTGTAGCATTTGAAGGTGATTTTAGTGAAACAATGCAACCTCCCAATAATGTAACAATATCTAAACATGCGGGACAATAAGGATTATCGCATTCCATTGAGACCTCCTGCACACTTGGGATCTTCTCTTCCTTTATGATTCCTATGGGAATGGAACACACGTCTCCATTAATATGGTGCCATCATGTATGCTACACTCAGAGCACAAGGAATTTTTATCATCCTCTTCCTAGACTTGTTCTTCTATAGAATCTTATCCCTAACTGAAGGCTTAATCATGAAAGGCATTTAGGTGATGTTGAACATGGCAGCCTAATTCCTCAATTTTTTTGTTGGTTCTTCTCTACTAAGCTCCTTAGTTGTCTTCCCTTCTTAACTGATTTTTTGATTTTATTATTATTCTTCTTCTTCCCAAAATGGGTTTGGGATTGCAAAAGGAGGGGTGGGTTAGGATTCAAATATTTTTTGTATTTTTTGTGATGGAAAGGAAGGTTTAAATTCTTCTTTCCATGGAGGAAATGGATTTTTAGAAGAGAAAGGGGAAGAAGATAGAAAGTTGGATGAAAGGGAAGAGGATGGAGAAGTGGAATTCACAACCGGGGTAGCAGGTAGAAAGTTAGGGAAACGAGGTTCAGGTTGGGAGGCATGGGTTGGGAAATGGGAAGGCTATGAGATGGTAATGCAGGGATTTCCCATTGATATGGTTATATAGCATTAGATTCATACGCCTCTCTCTTTTTGACCCATTATCAAACTTGAGTGAATGTTTTTATTATAAAATGCAGCCTTCTTGAGGTCTGAACTTAGTTAGTATAGACATATTCCATGGATATGGAATGTTGAAACCAATTTGGGCTTCTTTCTATGTCTCATTAGTCCTTATCACACCCTTCTTAGCTTAAACTCTTGAACCTTTTTCATAAAATAGACACCTTCAGGTGTAGGATGGCCTCTAGAATATGCATACTCTTGCTCTTGAATAGATCCATGGTTTGGTGGATAACCAAAATTATTTGGATCTTACTTTTATGGATATGCATACTCAAATTGGTCTTTGTCATAGAGCCGATCTGGGGGTGAATTGTAATAACCTGAAGGTGAATTTGAAAAACACTTTTGCTATTGTTGTAAATGGGAATCCCATGATGGAAATGATGTCATGATCGCATAACTTCATGGATGGAAGGAAAATGAAAGACCTAGAGAGAAAAATGGATGGAAATGGGTGGAAGAGAGGTCTATAACTCAGAAATTGATTACTTAGATCATTGAAGTCATTAGATGTGCTTTGAACATGCGTCTAAAGGTTGAGATTCCAACAAGAACACACAAAATTGTTGAAATAAAGATGTAAAGATATTCAGTCTTATCCCATTAGGAAAGCCAAAATTGTTATCAAAAAATTATAGAACCTTATTATTTTCCATGTGTGTGTGCATGAGCTGTCAGTGTAACTGGGTAACATTGGACCATCTCTAAGGTTGTGGGACTTGCATACTTGAGATGGACCTCTAGAGAAAGTTTGTTCCTCTACCTAATCCTAGAACTAAACTACTCCTAAGGAAGGAAATGTAACTATATAATCCTAATCTATCAATTCAAAGGAGACGAGGAGAATTCAAATGCATGAAAGAAGGGAAATCCTACAATACAAATGTGATAACACCAGAAAAAGGGGTATGCAAATACACTATTGAGGGAGAGTATAGAAGGAAAATGTAGTTGTAAGATCCCAGATGGCTGTGAGACGATCATAGGTCTTCATTCACCATAAAATATCCATGAAACACAACATCCTACACCTAAAAATGAGAAATACATGCACAATACACTACAACAGAATAAATAGGGAAGCAAGGAGATAGTAACAAAAACATATGCTAGGGCAGTTAGAAAGAGGCACCACAAACCTTAGACTGTATTGCTCTTAAAATTATGCACATTACATTAAACCAAAATTGAGATAGACGCACAAATACACATTGCAGAATCCCTAAGATGGAGGTCTATAAACTCATATGGAATCTGGAACAAAATTTTGGTCATGAGTTGCCTCTATAAATCCTGAGAGATATCTCAATCCTTTAACACATCTGAAGTTTTGGCAAATATAGTATAAGAGATGGCGGAGGGGTAGAGAATATTTGGAAGGTGGGAACAATTCCCATTGTTCCCATAGTGCTCGACTTGTCTGATATATTTCCCACTCTGAATCCCTTGTTGAAATTTACAGTTGCATCGGTGAACGGTCTGAAAACCCATCCCCCAATGTACTCTATGAAGGTGTCTTGGAAGAACCCTACATTTCTATTCCATTCTTTATCAATAATTTTGGCCAACCGATGAATGCTTGGGAACACTGTATAATTTTCATACTGGAGAAATTTGCCATTTTGTTTACCAATCTCGACCCTCACTTAAATTAATAACTGCCCAATCTTCCATCTACTCATCATATGACGTTGAGACCTTCTAGAGAACCAAAGGAACATTAGAATTGTTTTGTCTGTGCCAATGAAATGGGAGTTTACTAGAGTGCAAAAGTCCTAATGTGCCTTTATCAGTCGATGCGGAGAACACAAAGAAAAAATTAGTCGTTTACCATTTGTACTGTGGTTTTTGCAAGTTTTATGTGTCTATACCTTGTTTTGCGTGGCTTTTGCAATTTTGTCAGGCCTAATGGAGATGTAAGGAACATGAGGATTTTAAAGGAACAATTACTTGGTTGTCTCCAGCTATGCTTGTAGCTTTTGTCAATTCTTACGTTGCTTTGACCCAAATTGTTGCGTGAATTTGGCTAAGTTTGTTGTGCGACTTTCCCTTTTGTACATTGAGTTTCCATTTAGCTCAATTTTTCCCTAAATCCTTATAATAATACTTGGATTAGGGAGTTAGGAGAAATGAAATGAATCCCTCAATAACCATGATCTCACTATTTTCTTAAAATTTCAACTCCAAAATTTGGTAAAGTTGTGCACCTTTTAAAACCCAGAAGATGAAAGTTTTTCCCATGACTTTTAAAAACACCCAAAATAGCTTGGGGGATGATTTTGGATAACAGTCCCATTAATAATTAATAAACACACAAATAAACTAGTATTATATTAGTTAAGTAATATTATACCAATCAACAAGTCCCATCAATAAAGAAATAATCATTAGTATCATATCAATTAATTGGTCCCATCAATAATGAATAAATACATAGATACACGAATGTCATAGTAATTAACTAATTCCACAATAATAATAATTAATAAACACAAGGTGCATGGTAAAGATGGGGAGAGCTGAAAAAGAAGATGTGGATGCTACATAAGAGGATGTAACAACCGCTTAAGATCATTTTGGGATTTTAATCGAGAATGTGGATAAGATCTCAACTTTCCATGGATACCTGGCTTGTTGCGCATCCATGATGTTTTTCATGTTTCTATTTTGAGGAGATATATACAAGATCCTTCTGACGTTCTAGATTGGACATCCTTGTAGGTGTAAGAGGATGACATTATGACCTTGGAGCCCATGCACATTCTAGAGTGTAGGACCCTAGGCCTTCGAGGTCTTGAGCTAGATTAGGTGAAAGTACAGTGGGATTGATATGATGAGATTAATGCCACATGGGAGGATGGTGCTACACTAAGGGTTTAGTACCCTCACTTATTCTAGGGACTTCCAAAAGTAATTCATGTTCTAAGGGGAGGGGGATGTGGTTCCTAGTTCCCTAGGACACTATTTAGATAAATATTTCCTTCCATATTATAGTTTTCATCATATGACTCATTGTATATGTTGTATTGGCATGGGGTGAATAAATTTATAGTTTACTTGGACTATGTTTCTTTAGATAAGTTGAGTTCACACGGGGTGTCAAACTTATATTCTAACTAGCATGGTTATCGCATTGACACCTTGATATATTTTGTTCTGATAGATGTATATGTTTGATGCTTTAGGATTATGTATTTCTTACATTTGACTATGATGATGATGATTGTTATAATTGAGTATGTTTTAAATTAGAATGGGATTATGATATGTATGTGTGATTGGTACATTTTATATTAAATTAAATAGTTGTTATTTGGTTAATCTATTTAGGTAGATATGATGTATGTGTTGAGTTTGTAATTAGTGAACATGTACCAAAGGATACACGTAAAGAACTAAATACATACATACACACATACATAAACACATACATAAACATAGACACACAGACACAGACACTCACACACACATCTACCCACACACACACTAAAAAAACAAAGAGGATGGAGGGGGATTAACTCCCGCAAATATCCCTAACTGACATGAGTCACCCAAGAATTGAATATTTGTTGGATGGGACCATGTGTAAGGTGACAAGTTATTGTTTTATTATTTTTATTATCATGGATTTTTGTTAACCTTTTTCATGACCTTATCCAATTTTAAGTTGTTTAATTAATATATTTTGTTGTTTAGTTTTAACATGGTTCATGGGGGGTGTATGTTTTCTATTTTTTGTTGATTTTTCCTTGGATGGGGTGGTTGAAATATTTCATTTTTTTAGTAAATTTGAAGTTTTTCGTTAGGGCCATTTTGAGTGAAGTGTGGGATAAGTAAACCTTATCCTACACTCACAAAACCTATCCTTACACCTACCCATGGGATAGGTGTACTTGTTTTAAATCCTTAAGCCTTTTTGGACTCATTATGACCCCTTTAAGGTGCCTTGAAGGACTTTTCACCTACCCTTATTTAATTTTGATGTGATTTTATTTTAGAATGACTTGTAGATTAAAAGATATTATTTTTAGTGGTTGAAATTTTGTCCATTTTTTACTCTCCTTGTCTTTTCCTTGTCAAAGCATTTAAGTTTTGTGTGTGAAATTTGATTTTGAGTTGATTTGGCCTATGTGGGCATGGATTTTAATTTAATGTCATTTTTTGGTATTTGATTTTCCTTGGGAACTTAGAATGTTTCCACTTGGCATTATCCTAAGGAGGAAATATTTAAAACTTTTCCTATTTAAGTGGGCTTGTTTTACCATTTTTGGAGGAAGCCTTTATCTTGGGTTGATGCTACTAGATTGATTTTGAAGTGCTTTTGGATTTATTTAATCTTGGTTTGGAAACAAGACAAGATGAGTAAGAGGTGTGTACCTTCCACGTTATTATTTCTTTTTATTGCTTTATTTTTCCATCTTTCGATGGAAAGTTTTGTTTTATATGCTCTCTTGAGTAGTATGTGGTTTTACCATGTGTTGTCTTACTTTATTTCACCATTGTGGAAGACATCAAACATGATGTGTGTATGGGGGAAGGTAGGGGTATTGGGAGGAATAAGTAGATGTTAAACAAAAGAAATATTTTATTTTTATTTTGGAGGAACCAAGGGGGTTTGGGACTTGCCTTAGTGGAGAGATAAGTTGGTATTTAAAAAAAATAAATAGGTGGAGGGATAAGTGGCATGCACATTACTTCTTTGGTGGAAATAAATACTTGTACCAAACTGCTTCATATAGTGATAAGTGGGGGAGTGCCCCTAATTCCCTTTACAAGCTATTAAAGCTTAGTAATGTGTAATTGATTTGAATTTATCACTTTTCGCTCATAATTCCTCTTGTGTTTGCATCTTTTATGGATTGATATTATTGTGTGTTGGCATTATTGGGGAAAACTTGTTATCCTTATCTTGGTGTTGGCTACAAAGTTCTTTTTGAGAGCTAGGGGTTTCGTGGGGAAATGAGACATAATTATTCTCATTGCATCGCTAGGAGGTGAATATCGCATCCACCTCTATTTTGGTGTTTGGGGCACATTATTGTTGGTGGATGAAGTGTTGAAGAAGGGGATAAATTTTTAATTGTGTCATTTGATATTTGAAATCAAGTGGTTTTTGAAACATATTGTATTCTAAATGTCACTTTGTATTAAAGTATATGTGATCTTTTCAATGAACTCCAAATGTAAACAAAATTTGAAATGTATGATCTTGGGAAAAATTGTTGTATTGTGTAAAAGAGTACTTGGTTTAAAGGAATGAAGCTTTTACTTATGAAAACATATGTACTGACTTAAGTATATTAGGAAATTTGGGCTATGTTTCTCCTTAATGGTTATATTATGAGTGGTGTGTAGGGAAAGGTTTAGGAACAATATTGTGTTTGTGTTATTGAGCATTCTAAGTTCTTTAGTGCAAGATAATGACTTGTTGATTGAAACCCTACTTGTTTAAACTTATTTTTTCCCAATAAAAATGAATATATGAGATTTTCCTTTTTATGTGATATAATTTGAGTTTGGAAATTCTTTCAAATGTTGTAGATCTTATCATTTGGCTAAATGGGTAAGGAAATGATTGTTTCAAAGTAAAATAGAATGAATAGTTTCTTCAGACTTAGTGCTAAGTTTAAATAACTTCGAAAATAAATCTCCTTTGTGTTTATTGAAGTTGGAATTAAAACTATGTTTGTAAAATAATTTTTTATAAGGTTTTAGGGTGTAGACAATAAATCATGCACTTTGGGTACATTTCTAGATCCTAGTCAATACTAGTATTCATATGATTCCTAAGTGAGAAAACTAGCAATTGACAACTATCTTTAGCCTTTTGTATGTGTTTCGTGTATTCTTTCTGGCCTCTTACACCCTATAGCCTAGTCGATACTTTATTTCTTTATCTTTTATGACTCTAGACACCAACGCATAGACAGGACGACAGTTCCCAAGTGCCCTCATCCTTCTGGGTGCCCCAAACCTCCCCTTACTTTACTCACTCCTTTTGGGAATTTTATCTTTTGGGAATCCTATTTTCTTATAGGTCGTCCTTCCAGTTATTAATTGTGAAATTAAATGAAGGGAATCATATAAATATAAAGCTATGTGACCATAATAAAATACCAAGATCTAAGAATCTATTACTATCACCTAAGGTTGCATGCAAAGGCATTCTAATAGCATCAAATTATCCATTTAGAAATAAATAAAGGGATAAGGGGCTGCTAATTTTACATACACACATAGGAGGGGAAGCTCATTTTGACATCCACACATCTATTTGCATTGCTACATCTAGATATTGCTTGCTATTTGGTGCATCTTTCAGAAGAGATTCCTAGGGCACGCTTCTTAGGCACAAAAAAAGAAACACAGAGTCTAAAATGTAGTGGAGCACTTGGTTGTAAGATCACTCTGTCAGGTAACCTTTGGGGTTAGTCTGACTCCTTATTTTTATCTTTTCTTTTTAGGATTTAATGTGTTTTAGGTTTTTGCAGGAGATCATTTGTTTTGTAGGTTATAGGTGAATTCTACGAGCGTAATCTAACACATAGATGACTAACAAAAAAGGTGAGCGATCATCTTGCGACACAAAAGAAATAAGTTTCTAACCATTTTTGTAGTCATAGGTGCCCAACAAAGGTCCCCAGTGCATAGGAACCCCTGACATGATCCAGGTACCCTAGTCCAAGAAGATCCAGAAATCAAAAAAATTATCAAAAATAGTTGCGACAGTTTCCTCCTCTTGTTCATCATTTTTTAGTCTAGCACACTTCAGTATTAATTGAAAAATTAGCTAATTATTTTATCCCTTCCTTTGCACTTAGGGTTTTAAATTCATTTAGCTTATTATTTGGGTTAAATTTGTACTTTAGTGCTTTATTTATCAGTTGTGACTATGAGATATCTAGGTTTTTACAAATTCCAATATTTGTTAAATCATTTGGTGAACCCGCATTCAAACACTCTTATGTTTTAGATCCTTCCACCATGAGTATCTCCCTTAATTCCTTCTTACAAGCCAATCATGAGTGTGGCAATAAAATTTAATATTTTTCATCTACTACTTATCTTCATCCTATTACTTCTCTTGACTATGTGTATCATAGATTCACTACAACATTATCATTTAATGAAGAGCATATTAATTTTACATATGATGAAATCACTTCTCAATATATTTTAGCTAATGATCCCCCCTTAATATTCAAGTTTTCATTAATAACATAGGGGTTAGATGAGCTTTAGTCGATAATGGATCTAGGTTTAACATTTGTAATCTCATATTCCTTAAGAAACTTGGCCTCTCTTAAGCCTCCTTAACTCCATCATCTATTTGGATTCATGGCTTTGATAATATGCCTAAACAATTCTGAGCTATAATCACACTTACTATTCTGTCGGGAAATGTAATTTTTCTATCACATTCCATGTCATTCCTAACAATCTTGACTATAAACTTCTTCTTGGATGACCTTGGATCCATGCCATGCATGCATTCCTATCAACCCTTCATGTGCATATTAAATTCCTATACCAGGGTTTGGTCTATTAGGCCTTAGCCGATCCCTACCCCTTTTCCTTTTGCAACACTATTTACATTCACCTACAGCCCCTACTTCGACCACCCCTCCTAATTTCAAAAAGTACGGTCTTGGGTATCGATATCTTCTTCACTATGATTTCGATGACGCTAGATTAAGAAAATATGAAAAAGGAGTCAAAGAACCTTTTTCCATTCCAACACAATCCACCAGACTTAGCCTTAGATATCACCCTAAGCTCACTTATTTTATTCCTTTTAAATCTCCTCCTGAGGTTTACACTATTTCACATAATCACCCTCACAAAAATAAATTTTTAATTTCTCTCAATCCTTCAACTTACTTTGGTAAATATACTACTTCTAACACATTTCCATATTTTCCACCATGGCATGCTTTCTCTTTCATTCCCATATAGATCTCCATCACACATTTAGGAGACATCATGCTCATTCTTCCCCAATCTCCTAGTATTAATCAAGTGTCTATTATTCATACTCATATGCTATGTACTTCATACTTCATATTTCTAAGACTCGTTACACACCTTTATAAACATCTTGTATCATCATTACCTTATGACACACTCTCGTGCTATGGTTCACACTTAAATTTTGAGGGAATACTACGTTCATGAACCTCACATCATACATACAACACATTTCACACTCGGCGCATTCACGACATATATTTCTAGTATGCATTCTCACACAACACACTACCCTAATACATACTCTAGTTCCATGGTTCATACTTGACGTATGAGGTTATGAATATGAAATGAACCTCACCACATTCACATTCTACACTTTTTTGATCGTATATTTCTAGTGCACAATTCAAAAAATTTCCCGATGACACACTCTTGTTATATAGTTCATTCTTGACTACTGAGGGGTATTTTATAAATGAACCTCATCTCATGCTCATACATATTCACTTGGGGGAACATTGATCCTATCGTTCAATTTGCATTCCATTCCATTCACACTCATAGCATATTGTATTTCTTGATTGTAATTTTTTTGTTTGCTTATACTCAAATGTTACACCTTGCTTACTATGTTATCCATATACTTCATCTGTCATTATCTTTTCTATATACACATGTGTGGTCACTCATCTTATAGTTGTAAATTCATAATTTACATAGATTTTTACACATAGCACATATGATTTCCATTGTACCTCTTACTAGTCCCCTAGCGGCTCCTTGTGGCATCTACTTTCATAGACACTACGAGTGCTATTGTTTAAATTTATACTATTTCCTATTCTTACTAGCATACTACTCTATCAATATTTACATGTCTTGAAATAATTATTATCTTTCTAACATGCTAACAGGTGCTTCATGTGTAACACTTTATTTATAGGAACTATTTTCCACCATGGTTATTTGACACTTTGCTTGTTACTATTTGTCATTGTTTTCCGTTGTATGCCATTGTTTGTGGGATTTTCCCTATGTCTTTCTTGTTCATTACTTATATGTTTTTGTATACTTTGGCCCTGATTGTATTGCAACATTATGAGTGATGTCCCATGTTTGAAACCCACTTTTTGATGTCAACATTGTCTTTTTGCTTGTTAGATTACATATTTTCGTCTATAACCATATTTTTCTTATTTACACTAACACATGTTTTCCATCCACTTTGTTTACACGTGCATTGGTTTCTACCAAGCACATTTCCTCCTGTTATAGGGTATCAGTTCCAGACCATCGTTTGGTCCTCTCCTTTAGGACACATTCTCCTCACGACATTGCATGTATCCCAAACAAGGGGGCATACATTGAGTGAATTAGTCACCTCATTTCAATAGTAGACATAGTCACATTTCAGACCTACACAGTACACAGAAAAACATAGTCTATAGTTACAGTAAACAACCTAGATTCTAACTTGATTCCTCAGCACAGTACAGACGCCAATGTCTTAGATCATAGACACTGAGTTCCTAGGATGCTCCTAGACCTTTCCCGGGAACATATGACCAGGGGGAAGTTACAATTATTTTCTCATATTAGCACACTTATAAGCAATCTACACAATAATTTTCATAGTACAAGCACAATCCTCGAACAATTAGAATGCATTCTATCTTCTCTTTTCTATTTTCATTGAATTGAAATGGATCGAACTTGAACAAAGCAGGATAACACCATCTATAGTGGTGTATAAATCATCGAGAAGAATCCAGGGTTGGATAATAACACTAGACATTTCTCCCCAACACTTCTTTCATGGCATGAGATTGCCCAAGAAACTCAAACTTGATGTGAGATCGCCTAAAAACTCATTCTTGGTGTGAGATCACCCAAACAACTTTTTATTTTACAACATTTCAGGACACTTTCTATCCTTCTCACCCATCACAGATTAGGTGCACATGTTCTTTTCCAAAATTTTACATACTTTTAGATACTTTATACATACTTGGATCAAATTTTTCATATACACAACTTTGACTACTTGTTTTCTCTTCTTTTTACAGGTCCATCTTTATGAGAAGCATTAGTCACATCATCGAACACATCAAACAACAATGAAAATAGGTATAACACGACATAACACATGATTTCACCCCTAAGGTCACTTCCTCTTTATCTTCCAAGATTCATTTTTATCACTCCACGCTTTTTCTTGTCTCCTTGGCACACTTTCACCATCGGTCTACATGGTTATCAGGTACTCGTATCTTATCTACTTTATGTTATCAAGTATTCACTCAATAACATAAAGTGGGGGAAAATGTAGACACTAAATCACACACTTTGGGTACATTTCTAGGTCTTAGTCACATACTACTTTTTGTATAATTCCTAAGTGAGAAAACTAACTCTTGAAAACTATATTTGGACTTTTGTTTACATTTCATGTCTTCCTTGTGGCCTGTTACACGCTACATCCTAGTTGATACTTTACTATTTTATCTTTTATGACTCTGGAAACCAGTGCCTAAACAGGACGCTAGCACCCATGTGCCCTCATCCTTTTGGGTGCTCTCAACCTACCCTTAATTTACTCACTTCTTTTGGGCATATTTTATCTTTTGGGTATCTTATTCTCTTATGGGTCGGCATTCCAGTTGTTAATTATGAAATTCAACCAAGGGATTCATATAAATATAAATTGATATGACCATAATAAAATATAAATCTCTAAGCATCTATCACTATCACCTAAGGTTACATCCAAAGGTACTCTAAGAGCATCAAAGCATCCATCTAACAATAGATCAAGGGACAAGGGACTGTTAATTCTGCATACACGCATAGGAGGGGAAGTTCATTTTAACATACACACATCTATTTACATTGCTACATCTAGTGATTTCTTGTTATTCCGTGCATCATGCACTAGAGCTTCCTAGGGAACAATTATTGCACACACACATGATAACTACATGGATTCAAAAATATAGTACATCTATTGATTGTAAGCTCACTCTGTCGGGTGACTTCCGGGGTCAGTTTGAATCCCTATATGTATATTTATTTTTTAGGATTTGATGTGTTTTGGGGTTTTGCAGGAGATCATTTTTTTTGTAGGTTACATGTAAATTCTATGGGCATAGTGTGACACACAGGAAAATAATAGAAAAGGTGAGTAACCATCTTGCAACACATAAGAAATCAATTTCTGACCATTTTCACAGTCAGGGGAACCCAATAGAAGTTACCAACACCTAGGTAACCCTAACCTGAACCAGGAATCCCATTTTAGGAAGAGATAACAATAATAGAATTTATTAGGCATAGTTGTGACAATTTTCTCCTCTTATTCATAAATTTTCCATTTTGGAACACTTTGGGATTAATTACAAAATCAGATAAGTATTCTATCCCTTCCCTTGCACTTAGGGTTTTAAATTAATTTAGATTATTGGTTGGGTCAAAGTTGTACTTTAGTGCTTTATTTATCAGTTGTGATTCCAAAATATTCAAGGGTTTTACAAATTCAATATTTGTTAAATCATGGGTTGAGTATTAATTTATTTCCTATTGAAAATAAATTGTGCTTATTGTTTACTCTAAGTCAATTAAAATTACCATACACCACGTTTTACATTACCGAAATGAATTTTGAGAACCAAAGTCTTAACAACTTAAGTTAAAAGAGTATTTTTGGGTTAAGAATTCCATTATATAACTATACAATTATATAAGGTATTACTTTAGGTCATACAAAATTAGAAACCAAACTTTGTATTTCTATGTCAACTATTATGCCTATATATATATATATATACACATAATAAGGTTAACAACTTTTATTCTTATAAAATAATCAAAATTGATATTTCTTATATAAAGGAAAAATAAAATAATTATAATATAACATGAAATATAAAACAATATATAAAGAAATTATATATATATATATATATATATATATATAAACTAACTAACAAAATACATATAAAACAAATTTATAATAAAACAAATTTATAATAAAAAAGTAGGTAAATATAAAATAAAAATCATACGTAGATTTCATAAAAAGATAAATAATGATATAAAGTGAAACTTATATTTAAAAAAAAGATAAAAGGGGGACATGGACTGCACATCCATGACCCCATATTTTTCTTTTATTAAGGTAGGGGTGGGCGTCCATGGCCGACCCACCCCCCAAAATATAACACACACACACACACAATTAATAAAACTTGCAATATGGAATATGTAAACTAAAAAAAAGTATATAAACGCACGTGTGTGTGTCCTTTTGATTGTAGGTATTTTTTTATTCTTCTTCCTCCATGTTTGAAGTTCCATATACCTACACATGAAAATAAGAAAAAACAAGAAACAATGAGAAATTAAATGAGAATAAAGGAGATAAAGTTAAGTTTTCTTAGTTGGGATGGGGTTTCTAGGTGCCCTAGATAGAAGGGAGGGTAAAGATCTAACCCAAGGGATTCCATTTCACCCTCCCACCTACCCTTTTGAGTAGTTGACCAAGTAGTACGATTATCACTTTAATTTAGAAATAAGCTCATCTAACTATTTAATAACTGAGTTCAAATTGTGAATTAATACTTATCCCACGAATTATAATGTAATGTTTTCATTTGTATTAGAGATCTTAAAATAAAATGACTTCTACACTATATAAGTGTTATCCTTATAATAATGAGATTTTAGTTAGTTCTTATAATCTCATATGCTAGAATAAAATAAATGATTATACTACATTACTAGGTAAGACATAAGGTTTACCTCTTCCACAAGAAAAATTATGGGTGTGCCTTTCCAACTAGGTTAAGTTATCTGTCACGATGATGTCAAAACTCTTCGAAAACATAAAATCGTATTTTACCTCCATAACACTTTCTAGCGTAAATTAAAAAAATTATTCTTCTTATTTTTAATTATTTTTTGTGTGTAAAATTTTGGGCATCACACTTTGATACCATATTGGGGATGTATCCAAGATTGAGCAAATAAAAATGAAGAATGCAATAAATCTTAATAAAACAAAGAGTAAATGAACAAGAGGTTGTGCAAGAGAAATATGGAAAATAATGTAATATGATTGTTGATGCAAGAGCATCATAAGAGACTCGATAATTGCATATGATTTTGGATAAGAACGGTTATGCGCATAAGAATTGAATAAGATCACCTAAGCGACTAAGGCACAAGAGAATAGAAGTGCAAAATTGCATGAAGATTAAAAAAAGCTTTGGAAGGCATTAGATGAAACTTAGGCATGTAGATATTAAAGGGAGAATCAAAGTATGTGCAAATAAAATAATTGAAGGAAGAAAAAGACAAGTGGAAAGTGTGTAGAGAATGCCCACTCATTGTTGGCTGGAATTCCTCAACTACTAAGGAAGAGGTAGATGAATCCATTAATGCAAAAAAAATTAAATTCCTAATTGAGTAGGATTCTGAGCGGATTCCAGAAGGATTTAAAATTTATTCAGAGTGGGAACATGGATCTATAAATACCTTCCCAACATCTTGTTTTGGGGGCTTTTTGGGACTTTTTTGACGTAGTAGTTTTGGGAGCTATCACCCTATCTTCTATTGATTGGTAATCACTCCATAAATAATTAAACATTGTAATGTTGTATGGATTTTGAAAATAGATTTGAAGTTATGTGCTAAATTTCCATTGTGTTAACTCTACAGGAAGGCTTAAGGAATGCTTGGTAAAGGCATTATTCCTGCATCAGGTGGTATCAGAGTAGGATAATTTCCTATATAAGTACGATTAGAATACTTACCACGAGGAAATTGGTCTGAAAAGAGAGGATGCTTCCAAGAAGAGATTCTAATATGGGTGTAGTCAATGTAGCTAATGTAGCTATCATGAGAGTAATAAAACAAGTTATGATATAGCTACACTATGTGAGAACAAGGCTTGAATTTTTTGAGGAAGATATATAAATGGGATTTATGGTCCCATATGCACAAAGGATGAGGAAGGAGTAGTAAGAAGAAACACACACAATTCAAAAAAAATTGAGGACATTCACGAAGAGGTGGAGGCTATAGGTGTATAAGAAGCATGGTTACTATAAGAAATCTCGAAAATGGGTCATGGATTGATAATGGATGTCTTTCCATTTTTTGGAAGGTTGGACCAGGAAGAATTTTTATATTGGCTGATGAGTATGGAGGAATACTGTGAGTTTGAGAAAATTATCGACCCACATCATGTCCAAGTAACACAAACCAAGCTGAGGTAACATGTAGCATTGTGGTGGAAGGACATGAATAATGAACAATGGATAAGAGGTAAAGGTAAGATAGTACACTGAGATCACATGGTCACAAAAATGAGGACCAAATTTTTTTCATCCAATTATCATATGTGTTTGTTTAAGAAGTTGCAGAACTTGAGGAAAAAAGAGATGTTATTTAAGTGCTATATAGAGGAGTTCCACCAAATCATGATAAGATATAGACAACAATAAATTAACTAGGATAAGGTCACACGATATATAAATGGCTTGAGGTTAGAAATTTAGAAATAAATATTCCTATTGCATATCCAGATAGTGGAAGAAGATTATTAACTAGCATTAAATGTGGAGGATAAATCAACACATAAAATTTTGGATATATCCAGAAGAGGAACCAACAATGTATGTGGTAGAGGAGCAAACGGTTGAGGATATAATATACCACAGGAAGATAAGCATAGTAGTGTGCAGACACCATCCCAAAATAGTGTGAAGAGTAATGAAACACTGAAATCTTCAAGAAGACATGGGAGATTTAGTATAGGAAGGGGAAGAGGATTCTCTTGAATATGTTATAAGTGTGGAATCACATGACATCGTGCATTCAAATGTCCAAACACACAAAGAAAATTTATGAGTATTCATAGAGAAAATGGATTTTATTTGACATATGGAGATGTAGAATTAGTGGGGTATGAAGAAAATTTTGAGATATTGTTAGGAATATTTATATTGTAGTGTGAACACAGAATATTATGTGAGTGATTATATTATCCAGGATAATATAATATGTGTTGTAATAGTTAATTACATTATGGTAAATGTAATTATGAGTGGGTAAGTAAATATTGTTATGAGTTGTTGAGTAAACAACTCATTAACAATATTAGTTTTGTGAGAAAACAAAATCTCATGTAAAATAACATGGAGTTGTTTTAGGAGTTATGTGTGGAGATATTTATGGAGAGTATCTCTCCTTAAATTTAAGTAGAACATAGTGCATATTTTTAAAGATATATGGTTTTTACTATGAAGCTATCAAATTTAGCACATTAATTCTTCTATTGAAATTTTTCTCCAATTTCAAATAATGCTAAATTATTAATACAAAGTCTTGGTTTGCTTGGAGATTCAAAGGTATTCTATATAAATTTTTAAAGTACCTGATTCAATTATGTATTTTTTTATCAATATTCTAAAAAATAATGGAGAAATTAAATCTGATTGAAAAGTTTAAAGGACAAGATTTCCATACATGACAACTACATATGTAATTGCATTTAATAGAAAAGTCCACTTGTGGGATATAATTAAAGCTAATGAAATTCCACCAATGACTGCAAATGAATCGGGACATATAGTCTTGAACTATAAAAAGAGGGGAAAAGATCTACTTGATAAAAAATTAGATTAAAAAGCTCTTTTGGTTCAAGAAGAAACTGATTGGGATCAATACTCTAAAGATGAAGAACTTTTTTGTCCTAGAGATGAGGAATTCTTATGGTAAATAGTTCACTTTTTTGAGGTAGGAGGAATTGGAGGAAGGATGAATTTTAGGGCCTCTCGTCAATCACCAACGATGGGGCCACAGATTGATTTGGTGGCAATTTATATTTAGCATGTGTGGTTAATTTTTCTGATGTGTTTCTATGTGATTCTAAAAAATGTCCATGAGATGTCTATATGGCGTGGAGAAGCAAGACTGTAATACTTTTTTTATAGGAGGGAATCCTCTACGTATGATCCTTTGACTTTCATACAGTCCCTTGACTTCCGTACTTCATTGGAAGACGATTAGCCGGTGAATAGATTCACGCAAAGAGGTGATCATGATCAGCTGGTGAGTTAGAGGGGTGATCATGTGCAACAAGATCTAGAAAAAAAGATCCATTAGTAACTACAGAACTCTATCATACTCATGTCTTCAAGTGATCTTGCCCCATGTTCACACTAAGGGGGTGAATTTTAGGAATATTTATATTGTAGTGTGAACATAGAATATTATGTGAGTGACTATATTATCTAGGATAATATAATATGTTTTGTAATAGTTAATTACATTATGGTAAATGAAAATGAGTGGGTGAGTAAATATTGTTATGATTTATTGAGTAAACAACTCATTAACAATATTAGTTTTGTGAGAAAACAAAATCTTAGATAAAATAACATGGAGTTATTTTTGGAGTTGTGTGTGGAGATATTTATGGAGAGTATCTCTCCTTAAATATATGAACATCCTCTCCTATATAAATGGGTGTAATGCTTCCTATGAAATAAGAAGAATGAAGAGTAATATTCAGATTTATTTTATGCAATTTTGATATTATATTTTCAGATACTAGAGAAAGGATAAAGCCTCATGATGAGGAAGGTGTTGCTGAAGACATCATAGAGAGAAGATGAAATTTCTTAGAGAAATAACTTGTTTAGAACCATTTGTGAATCCAGAGGAAAATGTTGTAAATTAATTGTAGACAACGAAATTGTAGATAATATTTTTCTTATGAGATGGTAGAAAAGTTAGGAATGACGAAGATTTTGCATCTGAACCCCTAAAAAGTTTCATATTTGTAAAAGGGACACAAAGTTTTAGTAAATGAGTAAAGTCATGTAAAGTTCTAGAATGGGAATTATTATGAAAAAGTATTGGGTGATGTGATGCCCATGGATGTTTTTCACCTACTATTAGGAAGGCCTTGGTAGTATGATAGGAAGTATATTCTTTATGGGCACACAAATATCATTCAATTCAAGAAGAATGTGTGTATGTTTTACCTGTCACCATTAAAGGATGACGAGAAAGGAGTACATGATGGAGTTTTTGCAAGAGTCTTACTAGTATCGAGAAAAGAATTCTTGTGTGAAGTGGGTAAAGGAGAGGTTTAATATGTGCAGGTCCTTAGAGAAGTACATGAAGAGTGTTTAGAAGAAGAAGTTCCTACGAAATTATGTAAGGTATTGGAAGAATTTTTAGAAATTGTGATAGAAGAATTTCCGTAAGGATTTCCTCCACTTTATAGTATCAGTCACTAGATAGACCTGATACCAAGAAAAAAAATTCTAAACAAGGCCCCATATATAATGACTCTAAAGGAAAATCAAGATGTATGCAAACAAGTGCAAGAATTACTTGATAAAGGGCTAGTACAAAAAAGTTTGAGTCCATGTGTAGTTTTAACAGTGCTAACACCAAAAAACAAGGAAAATGGTGCATGCGTGTTGATTCCAGATTTATCAAAAAGATTAATATTAAGTATAAGTTCATATTACCTAGGATGGATGACTTGATGGATTTCATTAATGGCACATGGTACTTTTCCAAGTTTGACTTAAAGATTGGTTATCACCCGATCCACAACATGGAAGGAGATGAGTAGAATATTGTATTTAAGACAAATGAGGGCTTGTTTGAGTGGTTAGTCACACCCTTTGGGTTAACCAATGCCCAAAGTAATTTTATGAGATTGATGAATGAGGAGTTGAAGCAATTTTTTGGAAAATTTGTGATTATATATCTGGATGATATATTGGTATTCAACGAGACAAAGGAAGAAAAAATTGAACAACTGCGCATGGTAATGAAGTGCTTGTAATAAGAAAAGTTAATACTAAACATAAATCAATGCAGCTTTATGTGCAAGGAGGTAGTATAGTTGGGTTTCGTAATATCATTAGAAAGTTTGTGAATGGACCCGTAAAAGTTATGTGTAATTTTAGAGTGTTCTTCACTGATAATTGTGACTGAAGCATGAAGATTTCATGGTTTATAATGTTTTTATAGGAGATTCATAAGGAGCTTTAATGGGATATGTGAAGTGATCAAAAATACCATGAAGAGAGATCACATGGATTATGTGTAGACAAACAAAGTAGAGAAAAAATTCTAAGAATTGAAGAAAAGGATTATGATACAACCAGTATTAGCGTTAGCCAGTTTTGAGAAGGTATTCCAGTTGGAATGTGATGCGAGCGGGATGAATATTGGAATGATACTAAGAAAATAAGGGAGGCACATAACTTTTTTAGTGAATATTTTAATGATGCCAAAAGGAGGTACTCAACATGTGATCAGGAATTATACGCAATAATCCATGAATTAAAGAAATGGAAGAATTATTTGTTTCCAAATTCATTTTTCTTATACGCTAAGCATCAAACACTACAATTTATCAATATCCAAGCCAAGTAGAACTAAAGGTATATGAAGTGGGTAAAGATACTATAAATTTACTCTTTTTTATTGAAGTATAATAATGAAAAATATAACAAGGTCATGGATGCATTGAGTAGGAGAGTGATGGTACTGACAAAAATGTGTAATGAAGTTATGGGATTTGAAACCATAAAGGGGCTACATGCACTAGATAAGGTTGTTAGGGAAGTATGGGAAGAATTCAAGGAACCAAAATGCATGGATATAATTCCTTAGTTAGATTATTTTATCCAGGATGGAATGTTTTTCAGAGGATAACAATTATGTATACCATAACGATCTATGCATAAGAATCTGATAAGAGGAAAGCACAATGGAGGACTTGAAAGACACTTTGGAAGTAAAAAAACTTTGGCATAGCTACAAGAGTGATATTATTGGCCAAATATGAGTATGAATGTGTGAAAGTATTTGTAAAGATGTAGGGTTTTCTAGTTATCTAAGGGACACAAAAAAAACATGGGGTTATATCAACCTTTACATGTGTCAAAAGGATTATGGGAGGACATTAGCATGGATTTTGTACTAGTGTTTCCTATAACATAGAGAGAAAATGAATCCATTTTTTTGCGGTTGTATTTTTAAATATGAAAATTTTTATTGCATGCAAAAATACTAGTGTCACATCAGGTATCACACATCTATTTTTCAAATAAGTGGTTTGATTACATGGGTTACTAATGAGTATAGTATCAAAAAAAAGATACTAACTTATTTGGGGATTTTTGGATAATTTTATGGAGGAAGTTAGGATAAGTTTAAATAATAGATCAACCTACCATGCACAAACTAATGGGAAAACATAAGTGGTACATAAAAAAATTAGGAAATTTTTTACTCATCTTAATAGGGGGTAGAATAGGCCAGTGGGAAAAATATTGGAACAAGTGGATTTTTCATACAACAATTTAGTTAATAGGTGCATAACGAGAACCCCATTTCAGATTGTCTATATAAAAAATCCAAGATGAGTTACGGATTTGCACAAGGTAATAGACAATTGAAGTGTAGATTTCATAAAATATGTAAAGTATATGCATTAGCTATATGAGGAATTACATGAAAAGTTAGAGATAAATAATCAAAGTTTCAAATAATGTGTGGATAAAGGATGTTGAGACAAGGAATTTGAAGAGGGAGATCAAGTAATGGAACATTAGCAGAAATAAAGGTTTCCTTTAGGAACTTATAATACATTAAAACTGAAGAAAATTGGACCATTTAAGGTAGTGAAAAATATTGGGCCAAATGCGTACAAATTAGAGTTTTTCGAGGGATTAGATATCTCTCCAATATTTAATGTTTCATATTTATATGAGTTCCATAAAGGAGGTACTAATAAATAGGAGGAAGAGCCATGCACAAAAGAACTAGGAGATGATGTACTAGAAATTGAAAACAATTTGCACTAGATAAGGCAGATACCAAATAAAAGGACAAAATAAACTGAGGTTATACTAGGCTCAAGGGTGATAAAGAATAAACATGGGAAATAATACAAGGAATACCAAGTGAAGTGGAAATATTGCACTAAAGAGGATGTGGCATGGATAAGAGTGAAGAATCTTGGTCAGCTATACCATAATCTAAATATCATATCATGAGATGGATCTCAATTTGTTTTTACCCAGGGCATTTGATGTAGGATCATCACAGGATACTCGGGTAGCTACATATGGTTTTAACTAATCAAGGTGACATGCATAAGAATTTAAGAAGATAAATTAAGTGACTAAGGCACGAGATAATAAAAGTAAAACAAAACGTGAAGATAGAAAGATAGTTTTTAGATGGAATTAGATGAAACAAGGGTACGTGGGTATTATAGGAAGAATCAGAGTATGCGCAAATAAAATACTTGAAATAAGAAAAATAAAAAGTGGCAGGTGTATTGATAATTCCTACTAATTTCCTGTTGGACTCTCTCAACTACTAATCCAGAGGTAGGTGGATTCCACTAATGCACATAATTTCAAATTCTTAATTGAGAAGGATTCTTAGAGGATTCCAAAAAGATTTAAATTTATTCTGAGAGGGAACTTCGATCTATAAATACCTACCCAATGTATTGTTTTGGAGTCTTTTTGGGACTGTTATAACTTAGGAATTTTGGGAGATATCATCCTTGTATTCTGTATATTGGTAATAACTCCATAAAGCATTGAGAATTGTAAATGCCATATGGCTTTTGGAAATAGAATTAAAGTTTTCTGGTAAATTTCCATTGTGTTAGATTTGCAGGAAGGCTCAGGGAGTACTCAATAGAGGCACTATTCCTGCATCACTTGTATTCTGAATCAACAAAGAATCTCACAAAGTGAGCTGTACAAATAAGAGAGAGTAAATGTAACTTTCACCTATATTAGTGGTCAAGGCTCCTAGAATAGAAATGTAACTCCCATACCTAAAAGAACAGGTCAAATAAGTAACTCACACTAGTCTACTCATGATAGTAAAATGGTTAAATGTAGCTAGGTTTCATAGCCTTATATTTATTCTTCGATATGTGTTCCATAGATGGAGATCTGAAGACCTTGAAATTATCAACTGTGGATTTTTTTATTATTCCAAGTTTCGAAAGGAGTGATCCCTTTCAAGGCTTTATCAAGAAATCAATTCTAAATGTACAAATTATAGTTGATTACCTTTACACAATACTGATGTGTTGGTGGAGTGAATCATGTAATTACCCATCTCTTTTAAGGACTTTATCTCATATTTTGCAACACCATTTTGGTAAGGATTGTATGGAAATTTAAACTACAAATTAATCCCCTAATATGTGTTAAATTTCTCAAACATGTTGTTCGCATACTCAACACCATCATCTATGTATAAAACCTAATTGAATTTCCAAAAAAAATTCCACAAGAGCCTTGAAGTCTTGAAAATTGTCAAAAACTTTAGACTTCTATTGAAGGAAGTAGACCCATGTATACCTCAAGAAATCATCAAGGAAGGTGAGAACATACTTATCATGGGTGAAATTTGGTTTGGGGAGTGCCTCAGATATATCTATATATATTAACTCCAATATTTGTGTATCCCTTCATGCCTTTCACTTGTCATATTTATCTTTAGGACGTTTTCTAAGGGTGTAACCCTCACAAAGAACCTTAGCAAAATGAACATGAGGAAAAATTGTGACCATATGATGCTTATTGAGTTGTTCCAATGCAAAATAGTTAAGGCGGCCAAATTAATCACTTCATAATTTTCTTACCCCATCCAAGTGAGTAAATAATGTAGTAGGAGAAATATCAAATACAAAGTGTGAGAGGGTGTATAACTAAGCTTGGTCATATTTCCTTCCCACTACCAATCTATATTCACTATGCCAATCTCTGATGACTAAAAAATCTAGAGAAAATTCAACTTGCATGCCCTTACTGATGCAAGTGATATAGTACATTGATAGGAGATTGGATGAAAGTCAGGGAACACTTAGAACAATTTTGAATGTTCTTCCATTCAATTTAAAATAACCTCTCTCTATAGCTTCTCCTAGAGTGTCATCACCCAATGTGATAGAAGACATGCTACATATTTTTAAGGAATTAAACACAACATGTGAATAAACCATGTGATTCTAAACACCCAAGTTAATAACCCATCAAGATGTCAGGGATGCAACTTCTACAAATCCTTTTAATTTCCTTTCTCTTTACCTTTTCCTTTTCCTTAGAATAATATAGTATTGATGAATTTTATTTGATGGGTTTTGGAACACCTACATTATGATTTTCTAGGATATGGTTTAGGTGGTGAATCTATTTCCTCATTTAGTTATGCTCATCATGGCCATTTTTCTTGTAACACACACACACACACACACACTTAAGTTTATCCTTATTTTGTTTAACTTCAAAGGAGGAAGGCTCAATGGTTGTTTTGGAGGAGGTAGGTTTCTTATCCTTCTTCCCTTGATCCTTTTTATCTTGTTTCTTATTTAATCCTTTTTTCCCATTCTTATAAATTAGAGCATGTAATTTTGATGACTTCAATGTACCCATATGTATCAACTTTCCTTGGTCCTAAGTTAATTCAGAAACAAAATGATCTAAAGATGACATTTTCCATGTTTCCCCAACATAAATCTTAGTTTCATGGAAGGTAGACACAAACACAAAAATAATTTGGACCCAATTTGGATACTAAAGAATAACCACTTTATCATCCTTCTTCTCTATTCCAATTTTTTAACTACAATCTCAAAGATTTTAACTTAGTGAAGAAATCATGTAAGCTCTAAAAATGCTAGGAATCAAACTCATGAGCTCATTCTCTAATTCATGACCTCTCATCACATCTTTATTTTCATTTTTTTCCCCAAAGGGTTGTAAATTTTAATAGGTGAATTAATAGACTCAACATGAAATACGAGATCATGAGAAATAGATAGACACAAAAACCAAATTTTTTTAGCACAATGGTTGAACCACTTTACTTTTTCTGCATCATTTATTGGCTCAGCTTTAGTACCATAGTTATCCAGTGTAGTCCTTTGCTTCTAAAAAATAGTTGTATTTTAGACTTCCATTCATGATAGTTAAATGACGTGAGTGGTGAGATTTTATTTGCATCCATTTTAACGTAGAAACAAGATTGTTACAGAAATAGAAAGAGAGCACAAAAAAGAAAGAGATGACACACAAAACCCTCCTAAAATTATTTCCAATCAATCCCCCTAATTTGGAACTTAATAATTTTAGTGTCATTACAAAACAAATAACTCCAAAGAAATGAGCACGAAAAATAAGTGCTTTTGGAAAATTGGCCCCTCAATTTGAGTTGCCTATCAATAGTTATAAAGCTTTCAATTTTATTCTATTTATGCCTATTTGCATAGATAATTAAATTCCCTTGACCAAAAAAATGGTTTCAATCAAAAAATTAGAGGCACGCTTTGAACCAGAGACTTTTCTAACAATGTTATTAAGGCTAAACCAATACCCTTACGCGTTCACATGTGCATTAATATAAGGGTAAATCTATTTTTCCTTTAGAAAACCAATTATTTATAAATAATTTAAACATGCATGGTTTTTAAATCATATAGGGAAAAAATAATGTTTGTCTTATCTTTTCTTGGATATTGTGTTAAATCTATAGGATTTATTTTTGTTTTTGAATGTATTACCTTGAAGTAGTGATTCACATGCACTAAGCGTGGCCGAAGGCCTAAATTCTAGGGGGTTGCAAGGGGCTTAGATAGCCTCCTTATTATAGCCAAAGACGTCCATGCTAGATAATTTTTTTACATCCATACATAGGACATGGCCACATTGGAGAGATATGGAATAGGGATAGGATCATGAGTGAAAAATTCCAAGGAGGAAACTCCATTTTTGCAAATGTCAATACAAAGGCTTAAAAATAGCCCACACCTTCAATAGAAGAAAATGTGTGAATGAAGCTCTATTAGAAAGAGAAACACACCATAAAGAGGTGAATCAGGACTATGCTTATCAGAGTGGAGATCCCATACTACAATAAAAGGAAGAGAAGTAGTCCACCATGCAAAACTATTGAAAAACCACACTGGAGAAAATAACAAGCATGCAAGACAATATTTATAATGCTGAATGTAATATCCTATATATAAAATATGAAGATAATGGGGAAAGAATGATATATTTATACATAAAACACCAAGATTTAAAAATATTATTACAACAAAAATGACATTATCGTTACCATACTCTTTTTGTGATACCGTATTAGGGATTAAAGAATGAAAAAAATATGGATAAAGAAAAGAGCAAATGAAAAAGAGGTTATGCAAGAGAAATATAGAAAATAATGCAATATGATTGTATTCCATATCAAAAAAGAATCTCATAAATTGAGGTGTGTAAATAGGAGAGAGACAATGTAACTCCCACCTAGAATATTGGTCAAGGTTCTTAGAATAGAAATGTAACTCCCATCCTAGGAATAACAAGTCAAAGAAGTAACTCCCAGTGGTCTACTCATGAAGATCAAATGGTCAAATGTAACTCCCATTTAACCGTGACACATAATAAATCTAACTCCACAAGTGCAAGAATAATCCATGTGTAGGAAAATACTCTAAGTAAATAAAAGGAGATAAATAATATACTACACTAACATCCCTAATGTAGATGATCTAACTCCTATGTAATTTCACCATTGCCTCAATGAATTTTAATTATCTATATATTATATTAATAACTGTTGAATCTATATTATATACCAAAATATTATTCTCGTAAAAAAATTATATATATATTTCATATTTAAATGGATAACTACTTCCCACTAGACCAATATACATCATCTACATAAGTTTTTGGATTTGTTTCAACACTAGCTACTTTATCTAGTTATTATCTATCTCACCTAGTTTAATATTAGTTCATAATACAACTAAAAGTTAATATTATATTTAGATTTTGTTAATTTGTTGAATATATTCCTATATTCTACGTGAATTTGTTTGATACACATTTTTGGGGGATTATCCTATTTTGATGGGTTCAAAAAAATCGTTTAGTTGTTGCGCAACCACATATTTGGCATATTTAGAAGCACTCCCACTTGTATTTTCTATGAGATCCATATTTTACTTTTTGAGTTACTAAGGGAGAGGATAAAATTTTGGAGCATGGATCAATAATGGTGAGGGTATATTTAAATTCAAGGACTGGTACATGCCAATGAAAGTGATGAAAAACAACAGTATATGGAGATAAAAAAAATAAGTCCAAAGCTCCCTATAGCCTTCCAATACAAACCTCATGTAAGGTTGTAGAAGCTTTGAGCTGTGTAACCTTGTGGAAGATTACATAATGAATATTTGTGGGTGCTCTTTAATGATATCCAAATGGGGATGAAAATTTCTACGTGCAGTTGGCATGGAAAGCTTCAGTATGTAAATTAACAGAGTTTTCTTGTAAACAATCCATGAGGATTTGGGATAGATAAGCATGTATTTTATAGAGGTTAAGTTGGTTGGAAGTTAGTTACAAATGTATGAATGTACATACTATTTTTAGAACTCGAGGAATTTGCAGCAGTTCCAGAAAGTTAAATTCTATTGAGGGGCAATAAAAGGACTTAATTGCAAAAATTGGATCCAGAAAGGTTGTTGTATGTGTAATTGAATTTCCCCCACCTTTATAGGATTCTAGAACCTGATTTGATTTGAATGGTGAAGTGGATTCCATGTGGAGTTGGCTGGGAATCTAAGTGGCAGTTGACTAGGAAATTAGGTGTATTTTCCTAATTAGATAACTAATTTAATTATCTAGGATGTGCACACTAATTAATTAATCATATAATGAATAAATGATTATTAAACTAGTTAAATGGGTACTAAAGATTAAATTAATTAATCCAAAGGGGTGCAATGTTTATGATTAATCAGTTTAATTAATCAATCATGAAGGGGTGAATAAAAAGATGCATTATAACAATAATGGGAATATCTAATTTCTTTTGGGGTGTCTACATTTTCCCCTCTTTAAATTTATATTGTGAAGTAATAGAAATTTAAATATAGTAGATGTTTGCAGAGAAAAATAAAATGAAGCATTTGAATTCCCCAGTGAGTAGAATGATAACAGAATTCCCCCTCAAGTAGGTAGTTGATGTGGAAAAGTGGTGGATCGCCACTTGATAGTTAGAATACAAGGGATTAGAGCAAGGATGGGAAGGACTATACTCATAGCATGGCCATCATTTGGAGTAATTTTAGAGAAACCTTATTTTTTCTATTGTAAAAAATATTTGTCTCTATGATTATGAAGGAATCAATATGGTTAACCCAAATGAATGTAAACAAACACACAAAACAAAGAAAAGATAATAAGTAAAATAAAAACAATATACGGAGTAGGTGTATGCATCAGGGTTATAAAGGAACTAAGATGTAATCACACTACTTGCAAGTTGTCTAAAAATCTAAACATCAACAATGTAACACAAAGTCAAAAAACAAGACAATTAGTTATGTCCCTAATGCGTGCCACAATGATGATTAAGTAGATACAAATGATCTTAAGGTGGGAATATATCAGAATAGAAGAGAAGAGTAAAGGGACTCCTTATGACACTCTTTTTAGATCCATTATGTAAATGATTGAAGCTGAAATTTCCCAAGGCAAAGTTATATCGTGAAGGAAAAATAATTTCGTGACTTGTCCCAAGAAAAAATCATGCAAAGGGAAGAAATTGATGGTTGTAAGATTGGAATGATCACTAGGGTAGTAGAAAAAGGTATGAATTTATCGAGATTATGTTGAGATGTTGAAATATTATCTTCAAGGGTTTCCCAATTGTAGGATTTATGTGATCAGTGAATGTTTGTTCAAAATTTTTAATAATTTTTGTATATTTGAAATATATGATATTTTTGGATTTTTACAAGTTTGGAAACTTTGAAATAAAAATGGAAAGAAATGCAAACAAAATTGAAATGTAGAGTAAAAAAACACACTCCATGGTGTATTTAATAAACACAGAGGAAAACACAACACGTGTAACTGACAAAAAGGCATTGAACAAGCAATGTAAACAAACCCAATATAAATAGGAAGAAACCACACCCAAGTTATATGTAAAATAAGATGTGAATAACCTTCCTACAATTGGTATATAATCACAACAACATTCTAGATACATAGAGCATTAGTTAGTCTAACAAATGAAATAAGATACTGAGCTAAGAACATTTTACATGTACGAAGAATAGACAAGTACGGTTATAAATAAATATATTAACAATGTGTACTAATGTTAAAATTAACAAGCAAGAAAAAATATAAAATAGTCCACAATAACAATGGCTAAATACATTCCTAATGTTCTCCACATTGAATAGATAGACATATGTCAATTTTCCCCTAGTGAATAGCTTAGAATGTGAGGGGATTGGATTAGGCTAAAAAGTAGAGTGATGCTTAGATACTCCAAAATATATTCTTGTTGGATCCCATTGAAGCATGATCTGTATAAGGCCAAAGTTGAGTGTTTTCCCAAAGAAAATTTATATTGCAAAGGATTAAATGATTGATTTAAAGAATGTAGATGATTTGGAATGATCAGATGACAAAATTAATGAACTAAGGGAAATAGTTGGGAATGTTTTTTCCAAAAAAATTCAAAATGTTTTGCATTTTTTTGTATTTTATAAACAATTTTATATTTTTTTTAATTTTTTGTGAGACATATGTGAATGTTTTTGGTATGTTTGGAATTTTAACCACACATCAAAGGAGAGGGAAAAAAATATACTCATACCGTAACCAACACATTATACATGAACAAGGTGGACGAAAGCATGACGGAAGGTGAACAAGAGTAGTAGACAATGGGAATGACAACCTATCAAGGAGAACATGCGAAAAATGGTAGAGACAGAAAGACACAAGTGAGAGAAAAGGTGAAATGATGAAATAAGAGAGTGTATTGATATGCCCCTAACACAATGGTTACTATTTAAATATTGAGTATAAGTTATTTAAATGAATGGCATTCATAGGATCATTCAACTCTTTTCCATCCTCAGTAGATAGTTTATATGCACCAGATCCAACTTTTCTAGTTATAACATAAGGAACAAACCAATTAGGCTCAAATTTTCCCTATTTTTCACATGGCTTGGTTGTGTTCTTCTGATTTTATTTCACCACCAATTCACCAATATTTAAATGTCATGGTCGAATATTTCAGTAGAGGTTATGATGGAACTTATTTTGGTATAATTGCAGATGATCCAAAGTGTGAATGCATCTTTCACATAGTAGCTCAAGCTCAATAATTCATCCGTGATGGCAATCCTATTCATACACAAGGTATTGGAGGGAAATAATAAGTGAAGGAATTTCAGCTTCAATGGGTAATATGGCTTCATAGCCATATACTAGGGAAAATGAAGTAGCTCCTGTAAGATTACAAAAAGATGTGCAGTAGGCCCAGAGGGCAGGATACAACTACGTATGCCAATTACATCCATGCTTATTGAATTCTTCTAGAAGATGGATTTAATAGTCTTATTTAAAGCTTCATACTGGTCATTACATTATGGGTAATAAGGTGTGGCCTATTTGAGGTGTATATGATATTTTTAGCAAGGGATTTGATATTCTTATTTTTTAAGGAACCACCATTTTCGGTGACAATGGTAGTGAGAATGCCAAAACAGAAAATAATATGATTAATGATGAATTTAGAAATATTGCACCTATAAACATAAGTGAGAGGAATATCCTCAACTCACTTAGTGAAATATTTAGTGGAAGTGATAATGAATGTATGGCTGTCGGAAGATGTGGAATTTATTTTGCTGATTATATTGAACCCCCATTTAGAAAAAGGCCATGGTGAGGTGATTGGCTGCAAGGCTTGGGAAGGTGCATGAATTATATTACCATGCCTCTAGCAAGCTTAGAATTTCTTAACATTGTTACAGGCGTATGTTTCCATCGTAGGTCAGTATTATTTGATGCGTAATATCTTCTTTACAAGGACCATTCCACTAGTGTGTGCACCGCAAATACTTGAGTGTACATCAGCTAGCATTTGATTAGCTTCATCCTGATTGTGACATCTTAAGAGAGTAGCATCATAGCCTTTTCGATATAGGGTGTCAGCAATGATGGTGTAGCACTAGGAAATTTTTTCCAAGGATCTTTTGTTGGTTAAAGTTATGTTGGGAGGATAAACTTTAGTTTGAATGAAGGTGTATACATCATGATACCAGGGATGATCAGGACCAACAATCTTCCAAACCATGGTGGAATCCCGCAATTCATATGTGGGCACCAAAATATGTTCAATGAGGAACTCATTATGAGTTTTATTAGTGTCAAATGAAAGAAGGGATGTGATAGTTGCTATGCCATCTGCTGCTTTGTTTCATATACAAGCAAATTATTCAAAACTGATAATTCAGAAATACCCTTTGAGACTATTTACCACGTGTTTATAGGAAAAAATATTCTCATCTTTGAATTAATATTCACCATTGACTTGATTAATGATAAGAATGGAATAAAAAATAACTGTCAATTCTTGTAGGTGTCATGAGATAGTGAAGCCTAATCCTACCATCAATGCTTCATAATCGACTATGTTGTTTGTACAAGGGAAGCCAATATGATAATATTTAGGTATGAGGTCCCTATTTGGTGTATGTAAGATAATTCCTGCTCTTGAACCATGGATGTTTCATGATCCATCAAATAATAAATTACATGTGGTGATTGCTTTTATATATAATAGGTCTTTATCTAGAAATTAAAAGTTTAACGGCTGTGAACTTGGAAGTGACACTGCAATCATTTGATCTACTAGTGCTTGACCTTTTATATCCTTCTAATTGAAAAATTCAATGTCAAATTCATTGAGGATTGACATCTAGCTAGACATTCGTCTTGTTATTACTAGTCTCAAAAGTATATACTTGAGAGGGTCAACCCTTGTGATTAACTTGGTGTTATGATTCAAAAACTAGTACCACAACTTGCCAAAAGTGTAAGAGAATGCTAAGAAAGCTTTTTCAACTTTTGAGTACTTAGTCTCACGCTCAAGGAGAGTTAATATTACATAATACACAACTTGTTCTTGACCATTGTTATTGTGTTGCACCAATAATGCCCTAATGACATGTTCTGTTGTAGAAGTTTACAACAACATATGTTTGTCTTGTATTGGTGGCATAAGTACATGCGGAGTGGAAAATTATACTTTCAACTTGGTGAAGGATTCTTGACATTCCTATGTTCACTTGAATTGGAAATCCTTCTTAAGAATTTTGTTAAAGTGATGGAACTTGTCTACAAGTTAAAAGATGAAGCATTGGATAGACTGTATCTTACCTTATAATCCACGTTATTGTCTAAGGTTTTTAGGAGGAGGTATATCCATTATATCTTTGAATTTAGTAGGGTTCACTTCGATTCCCCTTCGTGAGATGATGAATCTTACGAGTTTACAAGAATTGACACCAAAGACACAATTATTGGGATTAAGGTAAACCTTGTATTACCTTAATCATTTGAAAATATGTCAAAAAATTGTTGGATGATCTAATCTTGTATCTGATTTGGAAAGAATATCATCGACATAGTCCTTCATTATGTTGTAGAAAATAATAGTCATGACACGTTGATAAGTTACACTAGCATTCTTAAGGCCAAATGACATGACCTTATAACAAAATTTCCTCTATGGGTTTTGAAAGATGTCTTATGTTGGTCTTCTTCAGTAATTTGAATTTGGTTATATATTGAAAATTTTTCCATAAGAGATAACATCTCATGGCTTGCAATAGAATCAACGATCATGTTGATTTTTGAAAAAGGGAAGTCATCCTTGGGACATGCCTTATTGATGTCACAAAAATTTGTATAGATACAGATTCTGAGGGTCTTACTCTGAGTAGCCAATGGACCATATAAAGCTTGCATCAAGTAATTTTTATAGTTCAACCTTAACAAGCAATGCAACCTTGGGATGTATTTTACATAACTTGTGCTTTACAAGCTTAGCATCTGGGTGGACCATAAGGTGGTGATCCATAAGAGAAGGATCAAGTTCTGACATGTATTTTTAGGACCAAGTGAATACACCCTGAAACTCGATTATAATATCTATGAAGACCTTTATTTTAGTTTGAGATAAACTAGCACCTAGTTATACTACTATTGGTTGGTCTTCACTCCCAATGTTGATAGTTGTCATTTCTTCTACCAACAACTTATAAGTGTCATTACACTAGCGAGAGGGGATTAAGATCCAAAAATATTACACAACCTACATAAAACTACAATGTAATTTCACTAGGAGAGGCGCCCTTTTCTTTATTTTTCTTTTTGTGTTGCTCACATAACACCTTAGAAAGGTTTTCACTATGCAATATATGATTTTTATTTATTTATTTATTATTTATTTTACCTTTTGACTAGATATTTCAAGTTATTCACCAAAGTAGGAGGTATCATCAAGGTTTATATTGAAATCATTCTTATGAAATGACAAGGGAAAAGGGTCTCGAGCCCCGAGGAACTCCTCAATGGCCTCATCATTTTGAAAGAGGTCTATATAAATATGACACTATTGTTCCTGATCAATGAGGGAAGGGTAAAAAACATCAAGGGTTCAAATGGATAGATATTCGAGGAAAATTGTAGTTTCACTGAGGTCTTCAAAGAGGCTATGTGTGGAACTGGTCTCAACTTCTGATTTTGAGTCCTCATCTCTAGTTAGTACATAAAATATAAATTTACTCTTCTCAAAGGTCTCATATCCTAGACCATATGTGTAGAGGTTACATTTTATTTCCATAGGTTTGAGAGTACCGTGTCCTTGTAGGCCTAGCCCTCATCCTTTCTATTTCATGTTTTTCATCATTCTATGAGCCTAGGTATAGTCGGTGGATTCGTAGCATCCTGCTATCTTGTCTTCATATATCCAATATCCATCAGTTCCTTAAATATGTTCATCTTCTAAATTACCACATCATATCTAAAGAGTATTTACCAGATAGTAAAATGGAGGTTCTCATAGATGGGGAGCATTAGGGCATCCATAGTTGCAAGGTGATAATGGGATTTTGTTGACAAGAAATGCATTTTCAAGTCTATACTCACCTATAACTTTATGTGAGAATTTAATCTTGGGTGATGCTTTATAAGTATATTCTTAAGAATACCTATAGGCATGATAATGTAGTAGCATTTTTATATCGATGCGGCTAGTTTTAATGGGGATAACACAAGGTTCAAGAGATGGACAATAACTTGCATTTTGGTACTTTGCTTTGAAAAACTTACAATACTCAAAGGGGTTGGCATCACCATGAAAGGTGAACTCTTTGCTGTTATGTGGGAATTTTATGCACTGATGGAAGGTGGAGGGCACGACTTACATCACATGTATCCAAGGTCTACCCAGAAGAAGGTTATATGATGTTTCCACATCAACAATGTGACACATGGTTTCGAGGAGTTGCGGGCCCACTTGTATGGGTAAAGTAATGGTACTAGAGGACTGACGCATAATATTTTTATAACCACAAATGGTTATATTAATAACATCTAAGTCATCTATTTATGATAATGGTAATGAATCATTTTCATAGAACAGATGTTAAGAGCTTCTCCATTGTCTATAATAACTCTTTTGACCTTATGGTTTGTTATGTATGATTCAATGTATAAACAATTATTATTAACTAGATTGGGGTTTAACATATCATGAGGGCCAAAAGACATGATAAGACTTTTAGGAGAAAGGTTTACGATCATAGCTTGAAACCTTTGAATGTTAAGGGTTGGAGGAACATGTGCTTCATAAAGAGCATGAGTGAGTTTTTTCTAAAGGTTAGGATACTCTTTTAATAGCTCCACTAGAGATATATTCTCTAGTGTGGTTGTTAGCTATTTGATGAGGTCATATTGACCAGAAGTGGAAGATTTAACATTAGAGGTTGGTTTCTCATTTGAGGGAGCCATCGGTTTGGAAATTTGAGGCTCTATAGAAGACGTAGATGACTGGTTTACCATGGGAAACCATATCTTATTTTGACATGTGGCTACAACATTAGTCATAGTTTTGAATTTGATGGTGGCTACTATTAGAGGTACTTCTTTAATAAATGCAATAATTGAACTATTGTTGGTGAGAAAATTTGATGGGTAGAAAAATTGGTGGATATCTTAGTAATGCTCTAGGACTCTATGTCCATCTTCTTGTGTTGTGCAGCTCCACTTTATTGTGAATGAACAAAAAGGGAAATTTTTTGTTGGCCAAGAGGCTGGGAATACAACATGCACACTCCAGTATACCCATGATACATTCTTGCAATGAATTACAAGGGAGGAATTTTCTGAAATATTGGGGAAAGGGAGTGAGAAATTAACTCTGCAAGTATAAAATCATATTCTTACTAAAGCTACCCAGAAGTTTCACAATCACAACTTATATGAAAGAAACAACTATTTTTAGGATATCAACGATGAGAGGAAACCATGCACACAAAGTTGTACACATTCATGCATCATGAAAATAATAAATTACTTTATTTATTGAAATCTTCACAAGTTGTACAATGCTAGAGAATAGAGGAAATTATATAGGGAAAATGGAAGAATGATATATCTTTTTCCTTGCTTAAATAGATATCTCTCTTGAGTGCACAAAATTAATAAGCATTAATAAAGAGGGTGTTATTACAATTTATAAATTTTAGAATGACTCTTCACCTACCCACCACACGACCTTTCATTTTCCCTCACAATCTATGAATTTTCACATTCCTAGGAAATAAATTAAGTTCCCTTTTATATTAATTAAGGGAAACTTATTAAAAATTTTACTAAAGAAAAATTTAAATTAATAATATGAATGTCATGATTGCTCACAATCAAGAATTAGAAAGGGGGTAGAGAAGTGGAGAAAGAATGAGGAAGGATGGTAAAGGGGAGATGACCCCAAGAATGAAGATACCTCCATTCTTGACAAACACCTTACTGATGATGATCATGCAATGACGTCCTGGACAATGAAATGAGTGTTTAGAAAAACTATTTCAAGGCTTCCCAATGTGAGTTCGGGATGAATGAAAAAAATGCTCACGATGATCCTCCTTGACACTTGATTGATGAAATTATTTAGCTCATAGAGCCCACCATGACTTACTCAATTTGACTCACCCAACTCCCTGAGTGATGAAGATGGATCCACCCGCTATGCCTTGCAATGTTTTTCTCTTCTTTTGAACAAAATTTAACTCTGGATGAAATTCTAGAACCCTTGTGAATTTTTCATTCCTATGTTTGAGCCATGAGGTCATCTTACTATCCCTTGGAGAGTCTAAAAATCAGAAAGATGAGTGAAAAAATACGATCATCTACAAATTTATACACTCAATACTGAAACTTTCTATTTTGGGACATATCACCCATTTTGCCCCAATTTCACCTTCTTAATCTCTTGGCACATTCCATGCTCTTCCGCCATTTATGCATTGTTATTTTTGGCACATTTCTATTTTTAGTGATTGTTTTTTAGGGACTTGCTATTTTGGGAAAATTGTTGTTTTTTTCTTTGCTTTCCATTCTACTCTTTCCTGATTGTCTTGAGTGATCAACCTTGTAATTCGAGGGACTTAATATTTTTATCATGTAGGGGAGAATAGCATATAATATTTTTAGTAAGTTTCCAAAACAACATTGGTTTTGTTAGTGTGAGTTATCCTATGTGTCCTCTTCTCATATTGGAGGGTCATCTCACATGGGTTAGGTTTAGGGTTTCATGTGTGTATTGCACTAGGGTTACTTAACACCCTATATGTACCCCTTTACTATTCATTTATGAGCATTGCAAGACACTCTACTGTCTTTCCTCTATGTAAGATTTGTTTTTGTTGAGAAAGTTCTTCCATTACTGATCAATTATTTCTTGCTATCGCTGGAGCTATCACAATTCTATTGGAGTGCAACTACTTCATGGTGCCTCGTTTTCATTTTGATTCTCGCAAACTCTTTTCATGGTATCATAGTTACACAACTTTCCGTCACACCAAAAGCTCAAACTAGTGGTGGAGAGGGATCTCATTGTGTTAATCAGCTACTACGCCAACACCCTCCTGCATGATGGATCCGGATGTAACCATGTGAGCTCTGGGCCCACCACGTATACACCCAATTAGGCCCAAAGACATTAGGAGGCAGTGACACCAAAAATTTCCCAGGAGGTCACCCATCCCAGAACTACTCTGGGGGTGACAGACTTAACTACCTGGAATAAGAGATGCAAGACTTACCATCACAGCAAAAACTTGAACGGATGGTGGAGAGGGATCTCATCGTGTTAATCAGCTGCTACGCCAACACACCCCTGCACGATGAAGCTCGATGTAACCACGTGAGCTCTGGGCCCACCATGTATACACCCAATTAGGCCCAATGACATTAGGAGGCAGTGACACTGGGAATTTCCCAGGAGGTCACCCATTCCATAACTACTCGAGGGATGGTGCACTTAACTGCTTGTCTTTGATACCAAACGAAACTTACCGTATTAAACGACTTACCAAAAAAATGCAGAGTGTTGATTGGAAAATGCGTGTAGTTTTTTTTGGTGTTTGCTATTTTTGTTTGGAACCCGCATGGATGGGAAGGGTTGTAGGGAGGTGGGGCAAGCCAGTTGTAGCAGGGCATAGGGGCCGTGGCAGTGCATAGTCTGTTGAAAAGAGTTTACAGTAAAAAATAGTCCGTTGAAAAGAGTTTGTAGTGCACAGCCATAGGAAGGAAGGCAGTTCGCGGCAGACGTTGAGGGCAGAGGGGCCATGGGCCGTGGGGCAACAAAAAACCACCACAACAAGAAAAAATGAGCTCCTTCATTTCAAACATGAACACGAACCCCTCCTCAACCCTTCACGCAAAAAAAATGTATTATGCAAAATACTAGAAAACAGAGAGCCAAAAAACCACAGAGATCTAAAAAAAATTCACTTCTATTTAAGAAATTTATTAAAAAAATGAAATAACCTCTATTTTGGCTGAAAAGCTAGATTTAGCTAAAGATAGCTAAATGTGGCTGTAAATACCCTAAAACCTACAGGAATACCTACACAAGTACAAAAATTAGCATAAAAAATGACACAACTTTCTAAGAAAGCTTGTTAGAGAGATTAGCAAAATAATTCCAGAAAATAGTGATAAAAAAACTTGCATGCAGAATAAAAAAAATGAAACCAAGAAAGAGTAATCGTAACTAAAAAATAACAAGTGCACGTTTACCCGATCTCTTCTCTGATACCATTATTAGTGTGAGTTATCCTATGTGTCCTCTTCTCATATTGGAGGGTCGTCTCACATGGGTTAGGTTTAGGGTTTCATGTATGTCATGAACTAGGGTTACTCAGCACCCTATATTTACCCCTTTACTATTCATTTATGAACATGTCAAGATACTCCGATGTCTTTCCTTCATGCAAGCTTTGTTTCTGTTGAGCAAGTTCTTCCATTACTGATCAATTCTTTCTTGCTATCGCTAGAGCTATCACGATTCTGTTGGAGTGCAACTACTTTGTGGTGCCTCATTTTCGATTCGATTATCGTAAACTCTTTTCATGGTATCAGAGCTACACAACTTGTCATCGCACCAAAAGCTCGAACTAGTGGTGGAGAGGGATCTCATCATGTTAATCAACTGCTACGCCAACACCCTCCCACATGATGGAGTTGTATGTAACCATGTGATCTCTGGGCCCACCACGGATACACCCAATTAGGCCCAATAACATTAGGAGGAAATGACACCAAAAATTTCCTGGGAGGTCACCCATCCCAGAACTACTCTGGGGGTGGTGCGCTTAACTTCCTAGAATCAGAGGTGCATGATTTACCGTCACACCAAAATCTTGAACTGATGGTGGAGAGGGATCTCATCATGTTAGTCAGCTGATACGCCAACATGTTTTTGATGGGGATGACATTTTTAGATTCGGCTCATCGTAGCGATCTCGTGCTACAATTTTCACTGTGATTTGCTCACCGGAAAGATTTGAAATAAATAATGAAATTTTTTCCTGGTGAGAGCTTTAGGAACAGAGATACCATGGAAACCATTAATGGAGTTATATATTTTTGACAAGTTCTTTTTGCACCTCTGATTGAAATGAAATCAACTCAATCGGGATAGATTTTTCATTAGGAGTTTGTGCTCACAATTTTAGCTTTGTTCACTCTTCAGATTGATGAGAAATTTGAGGAATGAGAGATAAGAAAAAAAATAGAGTTTTTTCTACAATAAATTAATGGGGGCACCTAAATATTATATTTGTTTCACCATGAATTATTTTTTGAGGAAGATATGTGGCCAAAATTTTTCAAGAGTCATTCAATTTATGGTTCATGAGTTATGAAGATTTATTAGTTTATTGGTCATGAAAGCTTCTAGAAAAAAATGGCCATGTTGCCAACTAGAAAAGAAAGGGTTTACAGTATATTTTAGTAGTGGAGAAATGGGAATGCATTTTAAATGAAGGAATGAATAGGTGGAAGGAAAGGTGATGGAGAAAAAATATTCCTTTTGGCAGTGAAGTTTTTGTGCGCATAGGGAAGAAGCAACATAAGCATCACAAGAAATGTAAAAACTTAGAAATTTATTCAAATTGGGAATGGGTTCACTCTTTTTATCCCAGCCATCCCAAACCTGTTTGGGATAGTTTGGTATCAAAAATGTACACCCCTTTCCCATTGTTCCACGTGTCATTTTTTGATTTAGCTGAGGCAGAAGGGTGAGGGGGCTAAAGAAAAAGATCTCATAAGCAACTTTCTAGGGTCATGTGGGTGACCAGAGGGACAAGATGGGAAAGGGGAGACATTTTTAATGTCCCAACCATCCCAGAATTTTTGGGATGGTTGGTGCACAAAAGTGTGCACCCATCTCTTATTGGTCCATGTGGCGCTTTGTGGTTGGATGGAGTTTGGGGGCTAGAAAATGGTGCTCATGGGGCTTAACTGGACAAGGTGGGCTCCAAGACAGTCATATCATGGTCCAAGGGGCTTCATGGGAGGCTAGGGGGAGGTATTTGTGTCCCAACCATCCCAAAATTTTGGGATATTTAGTGCAAAAAAATTCACCACCACCCAGTATTGACACGTGTCCACCCCTGAAATTGGTTAACTCCTTGATCTTACCTTGGGGGCCAACTTGTCAGAGGCATAACTTGAGCTTCCAGAGGTCTTTTCCCACACTTATTTATATAAAATTGAATGTAAATTAAATTTTAAAAATAATGGTATGGGAATCATACCTTGATTATTCATCTATAATCCTAAAATATGTTTTTTTTGTTTCAGGCTCATAGGTTGTGCATTCTGAAATCAGGATGTGGGAAGAATTGCTTGAGTCTTGTGAAAAATGTGAGACCATCATCCTCTAGATATATAAAATACCTTTCCAACATTTTATTTTTTTACCTAAAAATTTTCATGGATCTCCCATAATCACTTCTCGAAGCTCAGGGGCTGTTTGTACACTACAATGTGCTTCACCCTCTAGAACCCAATTTTGCTGAAACTACCCAAAAACCTCTAAAAGTTCCTGAAATCATCAAAAATAACTTGCAAAAAAATATTATCTCTTTAATACACATCCTTGATGATTTTTAGTCTTTTTTCCTCTCTTAGGGTTACACCTGCCTTAGGAAGACTAGATAAATACCCTTTCTTAACCTCCTCCAAGAGTTTGTCTTGAAGAATCTTGTCTTAGAAGTACCTGAATGAATTTGATATCCCTAAATCACCTATGGACATGATGATAAAACACATTGGAATACCTAGAAGGATGGGATAGGACTAATATGGGGGTTTAGGATGATCTAGAGGAGGGCTCGGGATGACTGTTAAGAAAAAAATTTCATGGTGGGGTATGGTTGTCATGCTTTTAGGTGTGATTTTTTCCCTTGTAAAAACTCATGACAACATCTATCTCTAGCTTGCGGACATTTTTTGGATCAAGTACATCAAAGAAATGAAATGAGAACTCTATACTCTCAATTTAGTTTACAGACCAATTTATTATACATTGGGATTTAGAGGATCAAAAAAATTGCAAGGGATAGACAAAAGGCAGGAACACACACACACACACACAACATGGAAAGGTAACACAAACATAAATAAACTATGGTACAATGTAAGGGAAAATACACTTTCACTAAATAGTTCTTCTCTTCTCAGAGATTACCTCTAAGTGGGTAACACTAAACGATGATGTTTTGTGAAGCCATTGACTAGTTCAAGGAAGTAACCTCCTTTCCTCAACTATTTATGAAATCCGGGTGCTTTAGTGATTGCCTATATACTTGGGAGGAGTGAGCCTACATGATCTCTCAAATGTCCAAATCTTCACTTAGAAAATTCCATTGCTCTTCACTTATCTAAGAAATCAGTTTTGGAATGCCAGTTGCCTTCCATTTTTACCCACATTGTATGATTTTGCATTGAGTATCTCATTGCTTCCCCTAGGGCGGGTTTTTGTTTGCATTTCGCCGAATATATTGAGTTTCCTTCCTATTTTGCATGTTCATATCTTATTGATGTACATTTCCACAAGAGACCTTCAATTCATCTTTTTCCTCCATTCCACATTATGAGGGTGTTTGGATATTGAATGGAGGATCGAAGAGTAACATCATACCTATCTTGTATGGCCATAACATGAGCTAAGAGGTCAAGACTTAGCTCAGGGTATTCAGCACCTTCTACCGCATTCAATATTTCTAGCACAGTAATCCTTCTTTAAAGTTTCCAATAGTCCAACTTTACATTCATTTGAAGAACCTTCCTCTTCGAAAATCAAGGCAACCATTGGTTGGAGAAATTTCTGCATAGAATTCCAAAGCTCATTGCATTTCACTGACTTCTTTGTCACGAGGAATATTCATCTTCAATGGGGACCTTAAAACTCTTTGTTTCAACTTTTTTCATCATGGGATATAATATCCTATGTCTTTGAATGGGAAAGAAAATAATTCCATTTCATCATTGCATCTGCATTTACCATTGGCTCATGAGATACATCATAATTTATCAACTTTCCTTATTTCATCATGACTAATCTTGAAATCGAGTTGAGGCTTCTAAATTGGATTCACACTTGTCTTTCAAAAAACCATAGCTTGCATCAGGAGTTCAAGTATGATATGAGGTTCTTCTATCTCTTCCGCGGCTCTTACCAATTCCTACACAGTGTTCTTCCTTCAATTATCTTGAGAGCTCATTCCTTCAAATATCTCGAGAACTCATCACAAGCTAGATTTTCTCCCTCACGAGTGCAACATGATCAAAAGAATATTCTTCTCTAAATGGGAATTAAAATATATCTTCATCATGGATATACACATAGGATTATTTCTCATCTTAGAATTCATCAAGGAACACTCCATCATTCCTCACAACTTGCATGAGTCAGGCAACTTAGGGCTATCCTTTTGTAATTCAAAATTTCTCAATAATTCTTCAAGATCAATAATTCTCCGTAAAGGAATGCTTGGTCCTATTAAGATAGGAATATCATCCACCTTGTCTTGATATGTTACAAAATGGTTCATCCTCCCACTTATTTTGGTATAAGAATGTTGGCTCTTGTGTTTCCTCTCCTTTTGCACCGGTGTACCTCAATCTTCTTCTTTGGAAGAAAATTTTCCATATCTCCCTTAACCAGGAGTGGTTGTGGGAAGACCAATTCATCTATATTTTCCCTCCCAGATTGTTGGCAAAAAAAATCTACTTAACAAAATTCCAAATGAAGTCCGGAATGTCTTCTTCCAAGATCCTCCTCAACACCTTCTTGTCAAGAAATTTGGGAAGATCCACTTATGCATCTATGACCTTCCCTACAATTCATGGAATGCCTTTGACTCCATGGAGTAATAAGAGCCATCCACCCTAAGTCAAGGTGAGTTTGAGGGCATTGTACAAATTTCATAGGCATCACATTGTCAAAGGTACCTGAATATCCATTATGCGATTGTTCAATCGATATCCTCTAATGAGAAGGGATACATAGAAAGGATCAACCTTATCATTCTTTGATACACTCAAAGCAAGCATGGTATGTGATAGATGGGATGTAAATGGATTTGGTAGTAGTCCTTTAGGATTAGGAGTCACATTATTTGGATTTGAACTACCACCCTTGATTTGATGGACAAGCTTCTCGAATTTGTGAGGAAGAGTCTACATATATTCAGATTCAAAAACCTACACTTTAGTCTTGTTCATATGTTCTTTGATGTCAAAAGGAGAAGATGCAAACATGGCAAATGGAGACACTCCGTTTGAAGTTGGGATGAACTTGGAAGCAGAGGTAGGTTATTTGGGGATGAAGGATGATCTAAAAGGCATAGTCGATGTTTTTAAAGGAATATATTTTATAGAAGTGGATTTAGAATTAGAAGAAGCATTAGAAGACTTACTATAGATAGTGGGTGACCTCTTACTTGTCACGAGATCTAGTTTATCTAATACAGACTCCATAGAGGGTAGAAGTGGAGATCCTCGATTGATTACTTTCTTTTGTAGAGTCATAATAGAAGGATCTTCAATCTTATTGTTTTTTGCAGTAGTGGAGGAAGCATATCCCTTTGGAGACTAAGATTGGGTGAAAAACATACATGAGAAACTGGGTGTATTCGTGTCATCATCTTCATCATCTCCAGAGTACTCACAAAATCTAATTTTTGCATCATTCCCTACTTCCTCAACCTCTAGGAAATCATCGTCTTCACTTTCTTGTTTCATTCCTTATTCATCTTATTGAGTTCTAGAACTTGCATTGACATGTGGAGCCTCTAAGGAAAGCCTTCAAGGTGCCCCTGCAATCTAACTTTGGTTGTGAACTTGATGGAATTCTCATTAAGAAACCTCCCTCTTCAATAATGTCATTTCATTTACTAGTTTCTGCAGCAATGGATTAGCTCTCTCATCATTGGGATGCTGAGATTTACCCTTTGAAGGGTTCTTGATCTTTCCTAAAAATATGAGGTCATATTCAACTTCAATAGCCATTCTTTGTGCTTATGAAATATCCCTTTATTAAACCCTCCAGAGAAAGAATCCTACCTTTGACATTTGAGCACTAATGAAGAACATTTTCACATTGTTATCAAAGGGCACATCCTTAATAGGTATCATTTTGAGTAAATTTTTATAATGAGATATGTAGTCTCTCATATTTTCATTAGACAACTTCTTCATTTGATCCATTTGCACTAAGATATCTTGACAGTCCTTGGTGGATTTGAATCTTTCTTTAAATTTTGCCTTGATGGAATCCCAACTAGTGATGGACCTAGCTTACAAGAGCTATACCCATTGAGCTTATTTTTATTGAACTGATTCCATGAAAAATATCATGGAAAAATCCTCATGTTTGATTCCAAGAATCCCACATGATGTGATGAAGACATAAATGTGCTCTTCAGGAAGTTGTGTACCATCACCTTTGAAATTTGGAAATTTCTTATGGGAGCCTATTGGTAGATTGTGAAGAGGAGGTATAAGAGCTTGTGGACTTGTATTCCTACCCTATGGAACACTTGGTTGAGGTATTTCTCATTCATCTTTCATTGTTTCTTTTGTTTCAACGTCGAAAACTTCTTCTCCCAATTCTTCTTCTGGTTCGTGTTCTACTTTATTAGGCAATTTAATTTTCAATGGTGTTTGCAAAGAGGGAGAATTTTCAGGAGGAGTATTTAACAAAAGTTTGTATCAGTTTATCATGTGAACCACTTGTAGAACAGATGGAGATGAGGCTTGGGAGAAGTAGTATGGATTATATATGATTTTTTTTTTCTGATTTTGCAAAGCCTCAAAAATAGGATTGATGATTCCTGTCAATCTATTCAACCTTGTGTACCTTCTTTTAGCTAGTTTTGGGAAAACCTTGTAATGGGGATACAAAAGTACATTGTGGGATATGAAAGGTCATTCAATAGTGGACTTCAATTTTCATCAATTTTTTAATTTTTTGGAATATTTATTTTGTTGGATTTTTTGAGTGTATTTTGGGTACATATTGCTGCAAAGTATGCCCCATTGTGGGTGCTAAAAACTTTTAGCAAGAAAAAATTTTAGGTAGAAAAATTGGTGGATATCTTGCCAACACTTTGGCACTCTAAGTCCCTCTTCTTGTGTGGTTCAGCTCCACTTTAGTGTGAATGAACAAAAAGGGAAATTTTTTGTTGGCCAAGAGGCTAGAGGATCTAACAAGCACACTCCATTGTACCTGCAATAAATGCTTGTAATGAATCTTACAAGGGAGGAAGTTTGTTGAAAGATGGGGGGAAAGAGAGTGAGAAGTTTAGGTAGGAGAAATTAACTCTGCAAGTAGAAAATTAGGTTTTTGCTAAATTTAACCATAAGTTTCACTTTTATCACTTATAGGAAAGAAAAAATTTGTTTAGGACATCAATAATAAAAGGAAACCATGCAAAAAAATTTGTACACATTCATGCATCATGAAAAGAAAGAAACTCCTTTCTTTATTTACATATTCACAAGTTGTACAATGCTAGAGAATAGAGGAAACTAGATAGGGAAAATGGCATAATTCTATCTCTTTTTCCTTGCTCAAATAGATCTCTCTCTCTTGAGTGCACAAAATTGAAAACCCTTAAGAAAGAGGGTGTCATTACAATTTAGATATTTTATAACAAATCTTTTCCAACCCCCCACATGACCTTTCATTTTTCCTCACAATCAGTGACTTTTGACATTCCTAAGAAACAAATTAAGTCCCCTTTTATACTAATCAAGGGTAACTTATTACATTTTTAGACTATAGTCACATTTAAATGAATAAGATGAATGTCATGATTTCTCAAAATGAATAATTAGAAAGGGTATAGAGGAGAGGAGAAAGAATGGGGAAGGAGGGGGAAAGAAGAGATGCTCCCAAGAATGAAGATACCTCAATGTTTTTATGAAGACCTTCCAACTGATGATGATCATGCAATGGACACCTGGACCACAGAAATGAGTGTTTGAGAAACAATGTTTCAAGGCTTCCCAATGTGAGTTCAGGATGAACACATAGTAATGCTCACGATGATATTCCTTTATACTTGGTTGACGAAATTTTCTCCTTTAGCTCATTGATACTCACCTTGACTAACTCAAGTTTTGACTCACCCAGCTCACCGACATGATGGTGATGGATTCACCTGTACTGCGCCCCATGCGATGTTCTACCTTGCTTTTCGACACAATTGAACTCATGGATGATGCTTCTAGGACCTTTGTGAAGTTCTCATTCCTCTTTTTGAGCCATGAAATCATCTTATCATCCCTGTGAAGAGTCCTAAAAAAGTGGAAAGATGAGTGAAAATAGCCATTTGTCTTTCTGTCTAAAACTTTCTCCCATTTAGAATGTGAGACATGACTGATTTTTGGGACATATCACCAATGTTCTAATTTCACCTTATGGGACAACCTTCTTGCTCACCTTCCATAGCACATTCTATTCACTGATGCATTTATATTTTTGGCACATTTCTATTTTCAACTGGTTACTTTTTGGGGACCTTATATTTTGGGAATATTTTTCTTTTTTGCTTTTCTTTCCATTATGCATCTTTCTTGATTGTCCTGAGTGATCAAACTTGTAATCAGAGCAACTTAATATTTTTATCATGTGGGGCAGCATAGAATATGTTATTTTGATTTAGTGTCCAAAACATCTGTGGTTTGTGATGGGGATGACATTTTTGGATTTGGCTCATTGTTGCGATCTTGTGCTCTAATACAGGAAAATTTAAAAATTAAAAACAATTTTTTTTCCTGGCGATAGCTTCAAGTATGGAGCTACCGTAGAAGAAATTAATAACGCTATGGATATTTTTTAAATGTTATTTTTTCACCTCCAATTTCAATGAAATCAACTCCATTAGGATAGGTTTTTCATTTGAAGTTTGTGTTCATGATTTTAGCTTCACCCGCTCTCCAGATTAATAGGAAATCTGAGGAATGAGAGCTAGGGGAAATAATAGAGTTATTTCTGCATTAAATTAATAGGGGAACCTCTAAATATTATATTTTTCATCTTTAAGGCATTTGGGAGGAAGATATGTGGCCAAAATTTCAAGAGCATTCAATTTACAGATCATGAGTTATGAAGATTTATTTGTTTCTTGGTCATGAAAGCTTCTGGAAAAAAATGGCCATGGTGTTGACTAGAAAATAAAGGGTTTAGAGGATATTGTAGTATTGGAGAAATGGGAATGGATATGTAATTAAGGAATGAATATGTGGAAGCAAAGGTGATGGATAAAATTATTCCTTCAAGCAGTGAGGTTTAGCACAAGAAATGCAAAACCTTAGAAATTTCTTCAACTTGGGCATGTGCGCACTTTTTTTACCAACCATCCCAAATGTTTGGGATGGTTGGTGCAATTTTTTTTCCCCATTCCCATTTTTCCACTTTTCATTTCATGATTTTTTGAGGCAAAAGAGCTGGGGGCTGGAGAAAAGGATCCTTAGCAACTTCTAGGGTCATGTGGGTGGCCAAGGGCTAATATGAGAGGGGGGTGCACTTTTTTGTCCCAACCATCCCAAAAATTTGGGATGTTTGGTGCATAAAAGTGCACCCCTCTCTGATTGGTCCATTTGGCACTCCGTGATTAGATGAAGTTGGGGGCTAGAAAAAAATGCACATGGGCTTAACCAGACAAGTTGGGGTCCAAGATGGTCATATCATGGTTCAAGGGGATTCATGGGAGGCTTGGGGAGTTTTGTGTCCTAACTATCCCAAAAATATTGGATGGTTAGTGTAGTAAAGTGCACCACCACACATGCTTGACACGTGCTAACCCGTAAAATTGGCTAATTCCTTGATCTTACCTTGGGGGAAACTTGACAAAGGCATAAATTAATCTTCCAGAGGTCTTTTCCCACACTTCTTTATATGAAATTGAATGTAAATGACATTTTAAATATAATGGAAGCAATATTATACCTTGATTCTTCCTGAAACCTCCTAAAATAGGATTTTTATTTGGGCTCATAGGTTGTGCATGCTAAAATCAGGCTATGGGTAGAATTGCGTGAGTCTTGTGAAAAAAGTGAGACCACCATCCTCTAAATCTCTAAAATAATTTTCCTACAATTTTTTTGACCTCAAACTCTTCACAGAGATCTTCGAATCACTTCTCGAAGCTCAGGGGTTGTTTGTACACTACAATATGCTTCATCCTCTAGAACCCATTTTTGCTGAAACTATCCCAAAACCTCTGAAACCTCCCAGAATCTTCCAAAATCACTCTCAAAACATTATTCACTCTCCTATACACATCCTTGATGAGTTTGAGTCTTTCGTTCCTCTCTAGGGGGTGTGCTAGCCTTAGGAAGAACATAGAAATTTCCTTTCTTAAGCTCCTCCAAGAGTTTTCTTTGAAGAATCTTGTCTTGGAAGTACCTGAATGAACTTGATATCCCTAAATCACCTATGGACATGATGACACAACACATTGGAATACCTAAAAGGATCAGATAGGACTGATACAGGGGGTTAGGATGATCTAGAGGAGGGCTTGGGATGACCATTAAGAAAAAAAATTCACGATGGGGTATGGTTGTCATGCTATTAGGTGTGAATTTTTCCCTTGTAAAAAATCATGAAAAAAATTGTAATCAAAATTATTGGTGGAGTGACCCTTTCTTGGGTTTTTTTAAAGTTATCAACACCATGTTTAGGAAATGAATTCAAGAACAGCTTGAGGTTTTCGTGAGGTTTTTTTTATGAAGGTTATTTAATGGTAATATCCCCATCGTCAATGAGGTCTTGGAAAAAGTGACGTAAACGTAAACATCGATCAGTTGTGTGACCGTTAATGGAATGAAATTCACATTAAGTGTCAAATTTTTACCAAACGGGATTGGGTTTTCCTTTAACCCAAGGTCCTGTAATGGGATTGATCACCATGTTGGCATTAACGAGTTTTCATTAGAAATTTGTGAGAGGTTCTCTCAAAGGATTGAAATGATGCCATTTTGAGTCATGGGATGAGAAAACATCTTTAGTTGCAATAACTATAGGTTGATTTGAATGTTTGGCTTATCTTGACTATTTTGAATGTTTTAGATGTTTTGATTATCTGTGAAACTTTTATTAACATAATTGAAATTTTGATTAATGTTTTTGGATTTATCATGATGAGAGATACTCTTATTATTGTGATGCCCATTATCCTTTGAGTGAGATTTAATCAAACCTTTTACGAGAAGGGCCTTTTCAAATTTTGATTTTTTTTTGATGACTTCCTCAAAATTATTGAGGAAGTACATTTTCATGTGAAAGGATAACTCATTAGTGATATTTGGAAAGAAAATAATCACTATTTGTTTTTTAGGAATTGAGCATGGGAATCGTCTTGTGATTCCACACCATCTTTGTAAGAACTGTGCAAAGGTTTTGTTAGAGCATTTTTTGGCATTGCACAAGTGCGTCATGGTTATTTCAGAGTCTAGATTGAATGAGAAATGTTTAATGAAATTATTTGAGAGGTCATAAAAAATATGGATAGAGCCCTTAGGGAGGTGTAAAAATCAGTTCAAGTCTTGTCCTCATAGACTATGTGGAAAGATCGTAATAGGAATATGTCACTATATGCCACTTCTTGGAAAGCCATGTAAAATTTCATGATGTGCTCTCCTGGCTCATTATTTCCCTTGTCTTTATCAAAATTGGGAGTTTCAAATGATTTAGGAAAGGGTATGCATAATATATCCCTATCAAATGGGTAAGGACAAAAATCGTCAAAGTTGAATTGTTTATGTTGGTGTTGCATACCTGAGATAGTGTATTTCATAAGTTTCCATTCATGAGCAAATGATGAGTCATTGTGTAAGATGGATGATTATGATCCATCATTCTTAGGTTGGTTATTCTCTTTTTTGGGAACAATATGGATCTTAGATGATTCATCACTAGTTTTTAAAGAATATTTGTCAGAAGGTTCAATAGTGACTTTGGAGGATAAGATAGCTAGTTGTTTTTCCATCTCATTAATTTAGTCCATACAGATTTTAGTGGGATCAGTGGCCAAGTTTATAGATTTTCCCTTGTTCCCAACATTTGATTTGTTTGCGTTTGATCCATCATCATTTCCATTGTTTGAGGTGGACTTTCCTTTATCGTTGTGGTGTGAGTGGCTAGGATTCGACCCATCGACATTGTTTATCAAAATGAATGGGTCACCCTTTTTGGTTTTTGGTTTTCCAAGTAATGTTCATAGAACATCCATGTCAAAATTGAAGGGTAATTTTTCTCCCATATCAAAGAGATGAAGTAAAAATTGGTCTTTGTTCATATGTATGATATTTTTAACACGAGCTTGTTCCTCAAAAGAGATGTCATTTTGATCATCCTTAGGGTTTTGATCATCATCACTATCGGAATGTCTAAGAGTATTTTTAAGTATTTTTTTTCTTCCAAAATCACTATAATCTTTGTGTCGTGTTCCCACCATTTTTAAAAGAGGGGGAGAAAAAATAGATATGAAAGATAACTTAACCCGTAACAACATTAATTCTACAATGGAAGAGAGTTTTGTGATTAAGGTTTGATAATAACTTGTCCCCTGACAAAGTGAATTCTAATATCAACAAGATGTTTGGAAGATTTAGATGACACAACCCTTAACAAAGTGAATTTCAAGATGGAAGTGTGAGAGAGTGATGAGAAACAAAACCCTTGGCAAAGTGATTGCCAAGATGGAAGAGGGGTCCAATGTGGTGAAATTTCTCATCCTCTAGTAAAGTAAATGCTAGATGAGAGGAGGATTATAGTGAAAAAAGCTCAAATGTTATCAACCTCTAACGATGTGAATGTTAGAATGGAGAAGAGAGGATAGATTTATGCAAATATACTCTACCGCTAGCAAAGTGAATGCTAGATGGGAAGATGGTTTTTTTATTAAGGTTTGATTATGCTCAACCTCTAACAATGTGAATGTTCAAATGGAAGGGGATATGAAAAAGGATTTGAACTATATGCGATGTGCTTAACCCTTAACAAAAAATATTTAATAAGTAAGAGGCTAATGAAAGGATAAGACTCAAATGCTAACAATATAAATAACACTTATTTCACTAAATCAAGACTTATTCTAGTCTGAGCTATAAAAAAATCCAATAATGGAATCCAAAATTACTAGTTTTGGATTCCAAAATGTTAAATATTGGAATTATCTGGACTCCAAAATTACACTTATTAGATTCCAATATCACATATATCTTAATCCAAAATCACATATATTGGAATCCAAAATCACATATATTAGAATTTAATATACTCAAAACTCCCATATACTAGAATATGAAATTCAAAATATTGGAATCCAACATTGATTTGCAAAATAATAAATAAAACATGTCTCTGTTCTAAGTGGGCTAGCAGTTGCGTGACTTAAATTCTTCATTTGGAATAAAACTTCTTATCAGTTTTACAATTTATTTAAGATTAAACTATACAGCTGTTAGAAAATCATTTAATGATTTCCAAGAATCCATGCACATATTGGGAAAATATTTGAATGAATTCATGGAAGCCAATTTTTTTTTTTGCAAAACAATAAACCAGTCAAGTTTCTTTTTTATATGGGCTAGCGGCCGCTAGCCTAATGAATTTAAAGAGATGTGAGAAAATTAAAGAAACAGTAAAAATAGGGAAATCCTCACACGTCTGGAGAAAAGATGAAGGGTTTATAGACGCTTAAATCATCCTACAAATAAAAATAAACAAACATTCCATGAGAAAAAATGTCAAAATGAATTTTGAAAATTAAGATTTGATAGGTTTTATTTAGTGAAAACAAATAAATCATTATACTAAATGAGGAAAGTCAAAATAAAAGGAGAATCATTGCGTTCAAGTATCAACACTAAAAATACTACCTCCATAGAAAGAAGGAAAGATGGTTGTTTTTAAGTTTGTCTTGCTTTAATATTTTTTTTTTAAATATACATTATAGTGGCCTATTCGACTCTAAGAATAAGATTATCATAGCCATAGGCATTGATCTTATTGATAGCTCTTTGAATGTCCTCGTTGTTGATAAAATTAGTAATACCAAATCCCCTTCTAATCCATCTTCTGATCCATGGCCACATAGACACATGTGATGTGTCCAAACTACTTAAATAGATCATAAAAATTGATATCCCTCATGGTCCTGAGACAGACTGGTAACTCAAAAATAATTTTCATCATTTCAGTAGTGCATGTTGTTTCTGAATTAGTCCATGCTACCCCTGACATTAGGAGGTGCCTAACAATGAAGGTAGTGCCAACCCTGCCAATGATGCTTCTTTTGGAGGTGTGGCCCTCAAAGACCTTATACCTTGGTAAGGTGTTTGTGGCATGGGTGGGCGAAATATCCTTGTGAGGGAATTTTGATTTGCAGCGATCACCCTCTCACTTTGGATATGAAAAAATATGAGTACCACACTACCCTTGGAGCGAGAGAGGCTAGATAACACATCTCTGTCAGACTTGGAATCATTGGCCTTGGATCCCGATAGGTGGGGTTACTCCAGTAGGGTTCCTTTTTGGTAGTGATGCCAAAATTACGCCACTCACGATGCTCGAGAGTGCACTTATTAAGGAACGATTTATCCACTTTGTAGATGCACATGGTAGTGGTGTGAACCACCTTCTTCCTCTGGTAATTGAACTTGTATTTGATGATCTTCTTCATCCAGCTTGATGATATTCGGTGGTGGAAAAATAAATTCCACATCTTCATTATCCTCTTATTCAATCTCTTTAAATCTCACTCTGTCAGATGCCATCATTGTCGTCCCTAACTTAAGAAATGGGAAAAATCAGGAAATCCTCATACATCTGGAGTAAATCCTAAGGGTTTGTAGAAACTCAAATCATCCTACAAATAAAAATAAACAAATGTTTCCATGAGAAAAAATGTCAAAAAGAATTTAAAATACTAAGATTAGATATGTTATCTGTAGAGAAAACAAATAAATAATTATACTAAAAGAGGCAATTTAAAATAAAAGGAGAATCATTACATTCAAGTGAAACACAAATTATCCTATCAACACTAAAATCCTACAAAACCTTAACCGAAAATAAGTAAAAGACTCCATAGAAAGATCTTTGACGATATTCTTCGTCCAACTAGATGATATTCGGTGGTGGCAGAAGAAATTATAGATCTCCATTATTCTCTTATTTAAGCTCCCCACATCTCACTCTATCAAACTCCATCACTATCGTACCTAGCTCAAGAAAAGGGAAAAGCAGTGAAATCCTCATGCGTATGGATAAAAATTATTGCTGGTTTGTCGACACTCAAATCATTGGTTATTGCAGTAAAACCTCACGAATAAAAATAGGAATTTTTATGCTCTCGTAAACTTATTTTCAAGGCTAGATAACACATCTCCACCATATTTAAAATAGTTGTGAACCTACTAGAAAAATATGGTACAAACATTTACCCTACTTTTTAAAATGGACTATTCATGGAATTATGTAAATATATAATCATCACTACTACACTGATGGAATTTGTAGCTCATGATTGTTCATTAGCTACCTATTTTTGTTCTTGTGTTGTTGAATTGTTTGTTTTTAAAACCAAGACCACTTAATTTTAGAATGTTTGTTTACAATAATGTGTGTGCATAAAAATTTATAACCCGTTCCTATAAAGAGTGCAATATGTAACGCTTTTATCATTCTCCTTAATCATAATCCAACATGTGTGTGTATCATGTAAAACTGTAAATCATCTCCTAGTGTTCGTGTATATTTGAAGAGTGTCATTCAAATAAATTATTTTAAATTTGGTTTAATCCCCATAGATCTACCATATCATCAAGTACCAAACAACATAAAATAACACTAGTATATATAAACAAACTAAGAATTATATTAAATGAGGAAAGTCAAATAACAAGAGAATGGTAATGTGTATATATATATATATTTATATATAAACAAACTAAGAATTATATTAAATGAGGAAAGTCAAATAACAAGAGAATGGTAATGTTCAAGTGAAACACAACTGATCCTATCACGACTAAAAACCCTAAAGCAGGAATGAGAAAAATATTCCATAAAAAGAAGGAAAGATATCTGATTTCAAGTCTTCCTTGGACTAGCCCATTCGACTATGAGAATAAGATTATCATAACCATAACCATTGATCTTATTGATATCTCTTTGTGTATCCTTCCTATTGAAGAAATTAATAAAACCAAACCCCCTGATAACCCTCATCTTCTTATATATGGCCACATAGACACACATGATGTGTCCAAATGACTTGAATCACTCGTGCAGATCAACATTCCTCGTTCACTCAGACATATTGGTAACTTGATTAGAATTTTCATCATTTTCGTAGTGTATGGTGTCATCAGAGTAGTCCAAACCACCCCTGATACTCTGAGGGATGTAGGTTGATCGCCTGAAACTAGAAGAAGTGGTAGTATCGCCAGTGTTGCTTCTACCTACTATGAGGCCCTCAACGACCTTATCCATTATTAAGGTTTCTGTGGCACCGACAGGGGTGAGATCCTTGTAACTACATTTTGATGTCTAGTGGTTTCCTTTATTACCACATATATGGAAAACCATGAGCACCGCACCACTCTTGGATAAAACCATGATAGACAACACATCTCCACTAGATTTTAAATCATTGGCCTTGGATCCTGATGGGCGGGGGCACTCCAACATGATTTATTCTAAAGAGATGCCTATAAATTTTGTTGAGGGTTCTTAGTTGGAAACATCACCAAACTTCTGACACTTGTAGGGCTCAAGAGTGCACTTGTTAATGTGTGCTTTGGCCACTTTGTGGATGCACGTGGTAGTGGTGTGAACCACATTCTAGCCTTTCTCAATGAACTTATATTTCATGATATTCTTCACGCTGTTTTCATCTGGCCCAATGATATTCAGAGGTAGCAGAAGAAAATACAGGTCTTCATTATCCTCCTCTTTAAGCTCCCCCCATCTCACTCTGTTAGACACCATCATTATTTCTATTGTATACTGGTTAGCAGCTATTAGGATTTATTTGTTACTTTGGAATAAGGTTTTTAATAGTTTTAAATTTTCATTAACATTGAACCATGTAGATAATGGGAAAATAATATAATGATTTTATGGAGGCCTACATTTTTTCGCAAATCAATAAACCGATCATGTTTCCTTTTTATATGGGCTAGTGGCCAATATGCTTAATTTTTGTTTGGGAATAAGTTTCTTATCAATTTTAAAATGTCCTTAAGATTTATCTATGCAATCATTGGAAATATTGTTTAATGATTCAAAGGAATCCAACATTGATATGAAATACAATAAACACAAAATGTTTCTATTTTATAAGAGATAACAACCACTAGGCTAATGAATTTCAAGAGATGTGATACACTTCCAAATTAAATTTACTATAATGTGATTGAACCTCTGTGTAACTAGAGAATTTTTTAATATATTATGAAGAAACTAGTAGAGGGTGATGATCCACACTATGAGAATATAATAAAATTTAATCCATCTTATGATGCACATGGTAGTGGTGCGGACCATCTTGTGGACCTACTCATTAAATTTGTATGGATATTGGTGTAAAGTTTATGGGCTATCTTGGAGTTAGATGTGTTCTCACATGAGTGTTGATTCCTCCTTTTTTTCATTTTTCCTGTGTAATATATTGGTTCATGGCATACACTTGCATCATTAGAAGCAATTGTTAGTTTATATCTCTCTGAGCGTCCTCTTTTTCAATAAAATTAACAAAAAAAATCCCCTTCTAATCCGTCTTTTGATCCATGGCCACTTAGACACGGGTGATGTGTCTAAGAAATTAAAAGCTCATGCAGATTGACATCCCTCATGGTCCTCAGACAGACTGGTAACTCAAAAAAAAAGTCATTGTTTCTACGGTGTATGATATTTCCAGAGTGGTCCACACCACCCCTAAGATTGGGAGGTGCCCAATAACAGAGGTAGCAGTAGCCATGCCAACGATGCTTTCTTCGGATGTGAGACCCTCGATGACATTATCCCTTGTTAAGGTATTTATGGCATGGGCATGGACAAGATCTTTGTAAAGAAATTTTAATGTGCAATGACTGCCCTTCTTACTGCAGATATGAAAAAATATGAGCACCACACTTCCCTTGGATTTAGAGAGGTTGGACAACGCATCTCTTCCAGACTTGGTATCGTTGAGGATCCCAATGAGTAGGGTTTCTCTAGCAGGGTTTCTTGTTAGTAGCGAAGCCAAAATTACGCCACTCATGGCACTTGAGAATGTTCTTGTAAAGGCTTGAGCTAAAACCTTGATTAAAAGAGAAGAATAAATACGCATTAACATCCCCTTGATAGTTATAAACCTTGATTCCAAGAGAGCAATAAACCTAGATTCCAAGAGAGGAATAAACCCATATTACAAAAACATTAACATCTTATTAATAGTTATAAATGCACGATGACATTCATCATTAACCCCTTACATCATCTTCTGCCATCCTTGCATTCCTCGAAAGAAGAAGTATGAAATCACTGCAGAATTTTTCCTCCCATTCCTAACACTTTATATGACAATTAAAATTGTCCTTACTCCCCTCGTCAAGAGGATATATATTTTTAATTAAATATAGATATGAAATAAATTAAAACTCCTATTGTCTTTTGTAAAGGTAGACTTATGGTAAATCATTTTAAGAATTATTTGAATTTCATTATAAAACTATTCGTTACACGGGAATCCCATATTTATAGCATACACCATAGAAAATTTAAATTATTTTCATTATATTTATAAACACATTGATTGTTGAAGTGGCTGAGATATTTTCAATTCCTTTATTCCTTAAACCAATGTGAACAATTTGTGCAGGAAATAACGTGAAGTCGAGAGGATAATATGACTTTAAAAAATACAAGTAAGAGAGTTAAAACTTAACGCTCGCTAGGTAATGCCAATGTATCTTATCTAGTTAAATTAACATTAATCAAATAAGAATTCCCCAAAAATAAAATTTTTATGTACATTATTTGTATATATTAACACATCTATTATCGTTTAAATAATTTATTGTATTATGAAATTAATAAAGATAGTGACACATTTTATACATATTAACATTATTAAGATAATCACACACATTATACAGAAACTTGTTCTTAAATAAAGTTAGGGACAAATTACATAATTTTCTATTTTAGATAGTTAAATGCTTTTGACCGGAGCTATGAACTGGAGGGTTGATGGTTCCCCACCCTACAAGTATCGAAATATTTGATCGATGAAGGGCTACATACAAAAACCAAAAACTAGTAGGAAAGATTGTAAATAACGAGGCTAAAATGTAACATGAATGATAGAGAAACACTATGGTTCCACCTTTAATTGGTCTAGCAAGCCAAACGTTGCAATATTCTTAAGAAAGGTAAAGGATGAGCCAGCAACAGTATTCAACTGCACCATGTGATCAAGAAGGGGTGGGGTAGGTTTTGTGAGTGCGACCAGGTCTAGGAATGAAACTCTGAAGATAGACACCCCATCGAATTGATGAATTATTTGAATAAACTCATTAAATTGGATGAGAGCCTAAATTTTCAATTCCATGGCATCAAAAATCATGTTGTTAAACCAGAAACGAGAGGGATAAGGATACAAATTGGAAAAGAGGATATGAAGGAATATTTCTATCAGAGCTTCAGTCAAACCCACACGATGACATGGGTAAATGAAATGGTACATGGCCACCAGGACCACTTCCTTAGCTGCACACAACACTAGGAAATTGAACATGAAAATGCCTGTAATATCGGAGTTGACACAATCTCTCCCAGTTCTCTAGAGATAATCGAAACCCAATAATTTCTCAATCGCATTCAGAATAGTTGTGGAGCATATGCGGAAGAAATTGTGAAGATGAGTGGAAGACACATGAGAAAGGAAATACATTTGTGGATTCTTGTTGCATAAGAGGAGGAAAGGAATATAGGTAGATTCCATGAGAGGGAAGGGGAAAATAGTACAGAGAAACATGAGAAAAAAAGTGAGGGAAGGTGAAAGCACAACCCAATTAAGTAGTCCCTTGACTCATGTGAGGGTGGTTGGTGGAAAAAAATGAATGGCATCATCAATATTTTCCCATGCATTGGATAAATTATGAATAAAGGCTTTCCCTGATTCATAAACACACATTGTAGAAAATAACATTACTAAAGATAGTCACACACATTATATAGAAAGGTTTTATCAATTAAATTTAGGGGAAAATTACATAAATGTAATTGAATTATTAATTTAATAACATCACAGACATCTCCACATCCTTAAATATTTGCAACATATGCCACAATTAATCTATCAAGTAAAATTGTAATATGCATTATAGGCCACAATTCATCCTGCAATAGGTGTATTTTCTACAATTTTTATATGCATTACACTTACTCTAAACATTGCTAAGATTCAGAAAAATATTTTTGATTCATGTATCATCGATAAAAAATTCATTTGTTCACGATATAATCTTCCTCTATGATCATGATGAAATCTTCCACACAACAATAAATAGAAAATATTTAAAATAACGATATGTAAAACTATAATTAGAAAATGTTTCAATTTTATACATGCTTGCAAATGCTTGGCTTTATTTTTTATTTGGAACAAGGTTTTATCATTTTTAAAATGTCATAAAGATTAACATATGAAGATCTGGTAAAAAATCATTTTATGATTTCAAGAAAGCCTCCATGGATCTACAAATCAATAAGCATAACATGTTTCTATTTTATATAGTCTAGCGGCCACTAGGATTATTTTTTTCTTGCGAATAAGGTTCCTATCAATTTCAAAATGTCTTTAAGATTAAACCATGCATAACTGGGGAAAAAATTGTTTTTTATTTCAGAGAAGCAAACATCGATGTGCAAAAAGGTAAACATTATATGTTTCTATTTTTTACGTGCTAGTGGCCGCTAGGCTTAAATTTTGATTGGGAATAATGGTCTTACCAATTTGTTTAAGTTTAAACTATGTAGATCTAGGAAAACTCATTCTTTTATTGGTCCATGATCCACGATTGTTTCTTCACCCAAGTTAGAAAAAAAAAATCTAATAAAAAAAATGATTGCACACTACGAATCTTTAAGAACCTTAAGGAAGTTATTTTATTCCATAAATATGCACAATACATTGTTTGATTTGGAAGAAAAGAATATAATTCAAAAACCAATGGTGCATTTGAACGTTTTCAATGATCTACACATGTTCTTTTGTTCTCCTACATGTTTCAACCATGTACATAATTCAGTGTAAATTTTTGAATTAGTCTTATAGTTTCCATCAAATCTCCAATATATTGGGGTTTTCAGAGTAATTTCTTCTTTGACCTCATGCAACAAGAATCTTGCATCATCGATCAAAAGTATATTGTTTTCACTATAGAAATTACCATAAATGTCTACTATCTTCTAGCTTGTATTTGTTTTAACTTACATTGTTGGCATCCCCAAATGAACCTGAAGTGGGTTTCTCGCAGCCAACTAATTTTTTTGATGAACATGTACTTCACCATTGTTGAATCCATAAATGAAGACCATAAGGCAGTGTTGAAATATTTAGATGCAGTACTTATCAAGTCAGCACTAAACTCTTGTTCAAAGTATCTAGTATTCCAGATCTAAAATCTGGAACCATATTATGAGGTATTTTGTTGCCAATACCAGAAATTCCAAACAAAAAACCTTCAAATTTGAAAACTAATAATTTCTGAGGCTTCCCAATAGGATCTATATAAAACAACTCAGAATTAATGTAAGCTTCCAAAAGTGATTAAAAACAAGGCATCAAATTATTTAATCACAACTCAAAAATAACTTATAAAACAACTTATAAAACTATAATATCAACTCAATCACAGTGAAGATATAAATACTACCAACTTTTAAATTTGTAATCTCAACATATAAAATAAAGAGTGATCATATGACTGTACGAATGAATATCATTGTAAAAATCATTTTGAAATAATTAATAGTTATATATTTTCTGTTTGCTGCAATTTTTTGATGGCCTCTGCAACACTCAAACCCTGACACAATATCTGTGATATGTTTGTGTACAAATTGGTCATCAACCACTTATCTTTGAAACAATTTTCTTCATTGGATTTCCTCCCCACCATATAAATTTTCTAGAGGGTTTTCCTTTGGACCCATTGTAATACACAATGTGTCTCTAAGACTGAAAGCAATACCATCTCTAATCTAAATCTTTTGGAGATCTGTTACTACAATTTCGTCTTTTACACAACTATGTTATTTACCCAAAAAAAATTGGTTTGAATTTAAATGCTAATTTTTTTCATAGCCTTAATCAAATTTTCAAATTCGGTGCAAGAGAGATATCTAGACCAAAATCCTACTTCACATTTTGCTGCTAATATCTTTAAAAATTCCTTGAGCCCACCTCACAAGTTGAGAGTATCCTTACCAAACTTGATTTCCAACTCTTTATTGGATTGGTTTTTCTCATAGAGAAAACCCTCCAAATCTAAAATAATTAAATAATCCTTTTGGCCAACTGCACACATAAGTATTTTTTTCTCAATTTCCCACAATTTGATATTAACCAATTCAAATAATCAAAATTTTAGTATGTTAACACTTATTGATTGAGACTCCATCTTGCATTCCCTCGCACTCCCACTCTGCAAAATCTTGTGATGCTCATTCTATTTAAAAAATAGTAATCAATTCAAAAAATTAATTAATTCGATCTAATAAAATACTTGATACAACTTAATTTTATGCAATATTACATAGATGTAGTTGTATATTAGTGACCAGTAGTCGTAATCCATTAATGCCTAGACTATGTTTGGGTTGAAAGTCTACGATGGTCATAGCAACCACTAATGGCCAACTACAAACAAGTATTTATTTTTAAATTATCGAAAACTTAATATTAACCAATTAGAAAAACATTAATCAATTGAAAGTAAATACTGTGGTGACGTAATTAAATTTGTGATATAAATTACTTCTATTCAATAAAAAAACCTTTCATGGACTTCTAGGCTAACCCATTATTTCCTGGACTATAGTTCGTATGACATTCTTTGATTAGCTTAATCGACGAAAATAGCCAAATGTACAAAAGTAGTTTTTTCAATTTTCTACAATTTAATACCAACCAATAAACCAAAAATTTATTCAATTCAAAATAAATCTAATTAAAATATGTATGTTGCCGACCGCTAGGGTAATACATATAACAAATAAACTACTTTGTTATAGGTCCCTTCAATTATGAGGGGCTTATAAATGGTTTTCTTTATAATTGTATATGACTATCATACCATTTTCTATCTGTGAGTTTTTGCATGACATGCCAACAACCTCCCCATTTGGAATCAAATCTGAAACAATTTTGAAGTTTTTTTAAAAATATGTAAACAATGACAATCGAAAACTTTTGTATAGTGATAAATTTATAAAAACGAGTATTTCCCACTCACCTTTTATAGATTCATTGGATGGATGGTAGAACGAAATTTGGGGTAACAAGTTGAATTGGTTGTGAAAAACTAAGAATGACATGGTCTCCTTTGTTTGTATGTGGAGAGGAAGAGACGATGTCTTCCTCTATTGTTTGGTTGTCTGCATAAATATTGTATGTATCAGTTCAAATGCATTAAACTAATAGAATTGTTTAAAGTGATCTTAATCAACATACCTTTTTTCAAATGACAATAGTAATGTTGTAAAAAAATTTCTTGATCATGTGATTCAAAAATAAAAACCACAGATAGACCTGAGTCAACCAAAGCATGCACTGCAACACTACCATCGTATAACACTATAACCGAAGTATTATTGGAAGTGAGTTGAGTGAACATATGCGACCAAACTGCATAAGATTTCATGTAAAGAAAAGGATGTGTCTTTCCTCATAGGCCAATTTCTCTTGCAGTCACAATTTTCTGTAGAAGTTGATCCATCCAATCCATGGTGATTTCTGCTATATCCCCATCATCAACATCACAATTGTGCACATCAGTTATTGTGTACATAAGACACAAGATCTTAAATTTTCCACTACTATCATAAAATATGTAACAACCTTCCACAACTGATTCCCCCTTGTCTTTGAATTTTTGCATGTATTTTTTATTATCTCTCTTAACATTTTTGAAGAAGCAACAGGTAAGAGCACAATAATTACACAATTTAGCAGACTAGATCCAAAAACTGTAAGCGGGTCCATTATTGTATCGGAAGTGAGTACACTAGACAAATTGAAAAAATATATGATCACACATTTTGTATTGAATGGATTAGTTGATGAAATATAAGATATTATTGACTAGAGCTAGAAGGGATATGCACATTGACAGGTAAAGTCTTCGGTGTCTTCCATCCTTGCTAGAATATTTTCTTCCATTGAAATCACATAGTTGTCCATAATTGTTTGAGCTGCTGCTGGGAGAACCTCTACCACTTCAACATCAATTTTTATTTTTTCCAATTTTTCGCTTCCTCCAGAATCAAATTTTATTTTTCCTTTATTCTCATCTCCCAAGAGTAAATACAACTGGCGGTAGTGAGAATCATGTAGACCAAATTTTTCAACAATATTTTTTTGAGTGCATTTTACCAATTCAATATTACCTAGATATTTACTTTTCATATATTTTAGAAAAAAAATTCTCATCCTTCTATCATCTTTTACTCTTTGGCAGTAAGAATCTAAAGTATCCACTATGATGCACTTGCTTCAATAGAGAAAATTAGATCATACTTTACCTTGCTTGCACTTTATCTAGTAGAATTGATATCTCCTCATCAAAAAAACCTCTTGTAGGCCTAAAGGAATTCGTCATGAACCTTGCCAATGAATTTGGTTGAAAGTTTGGTTGGTTATCCTTAAAAGGAGAACAATTCAACCCACCTAATTTAAATAACTCAATGGTTGTTGTCAAATTTGTCCATATGTCCTCAGGTAAAAATAGAAATGTCATTTTTCATAAAGGCTCTTTACCTTAGCCACTTTGAAAATAGAAAGATAGTGCTTCTTGAAACTCTATATTGAAAGAGGAAATAGTATATTTACTTTTTACATATTACAAAATTAAATTTTAAGAAAAAATGCGTTACAATTAAGTTTTGTTGCCTTAAAATCATCTGAATTTGAGTTTTTCACTCCGGGTATCCAAGGAAATCCTAGGGATTTCCAAATCATTTGAGACTTGTAGAGTACATCACTAAAACTAGTATCAATATAATTTTTGTTTACATCATTTTGTTGTATGGAAATATTAACAATGTATTCTCCAGGCGCATGTGAAGACATAATGCAAACACTTATAAACTACATCTTAGTATGTAATGAATTGCAATTGCTTTCAGCAAAAAATATTTTTGGGCACAAATGGTATGTTGGCCACCAAGAATGTAGAACTACACTTCATCCCTTTTCAGATCATCTGGATCCTTGAGTTGCACAAGTTCCTTTGTAGAAGGTAAATAAGGAAGAAGAATTACATCCCTCAGTATAGGAATAACATTAATCAACATTGAATGAATAAGAAGATCAAAATTCTCTTCAGACACAACATAAAATTGATATTTTGGAGGTGCCAAATGGCACCTAGAAGATTCAACTAGAAAAACATCACCATTGAACAAAAACAATTTTAATTATTCAGTGTTTGAAGATTCTGTTTGCTCAAATATACAGGTTGCTTTCTTTAACAACGCATCTGATTTGTTATTATTTTTAAGCCCTTGAAACTTTTACTTAGATGTATCTATCTCTAATTTAGACAAATAAGATTCGCCTCAACATTGTAAATAGATTTGCATGTTTTGGTGGAGAAAGAATTTTTTTTATATTCAAATAATGACAAATAGAAGAGGTATCCTCGCTTCTATATAATTTTTTGAATAAAAAATTAATGTTATTCGGAGATTTAATGGAATTTTCATAGCCTGATTTTTTTGGCTACATGAACTTCCCCAAATTCCAACCATATTTAAGACAAGAACATACCTTATTTTCTCTAGAAGCCTTCATTTATAGTTTCTTGAAAAATGAAACATATAATTCCATGTTAAGAATAAGGCACTTATTCATTGTGACATCAATGCATTTAACCTGGATACACAATGTTTTCTTATCAATAACTTTTGAAGTTAATACCATATTGACTTCACTGACAATGTCCTCATCAACAAAAAAATAACCATAGAACACCGTGGTAATTTTGTGGGGAATGCATTTCTACAAACCATTCATCGTCTATATTTTTCATATCCTCTTCTCATTTAATCAAAGGAATTTTTATAAATGGAGTGTCACTAATGGAAGACATATTAACTGAAAAAAGTAATTAAACAAATTAATATTTCATAAGTAATTGGAAAGGAAAAATATTATGTCTTAATATTGCAATAACAACGATATGTTATATCTTGATTTCATTATTTTCATAGAGTAAAAGTTAACAAGAATAAATATTTATAGCATAGCAATCATCAGACATACTTTAAAACCTCCTTTAGTTATGAAAAACAAGAAAAAATTACTGATTTTTTTTGTTATGCATTGCAATAAAAAATTTAAAAAATTAATCGCTATTAAATTTGGTTTGTTTCAAGTAGTGAATTTGTTTCTAGAAGTGAAGACTAGTGACCGCTAGCATCTATATATTCCCATCACTGTAAAAAAACATATTTGAGTTACCCTACTTCATTGTGGAAACCTAGAATCCAACATGGGTGATAATGGTTGAGAATTGAATATTTAATAATAAAAAATCTTACATTTCATGATGTGTTTGGGTGTTGTAATTAGTTCCCTTTTATAGTTCTCATAAGATATATCATGTATATCACATAATTGAAATTGGTTAGTATAAAGGTAATGCCTAGAAGTAGCTAGGTTCAATTAGTAATTGAAAGTAATGGTTTCCCGGTATCAAGAATTAATAGTTTCTTATTCTAAAATTAGTGATCAAATGACAAAAAAATCATATAAAACCTTGACGTCTACTAGGATCCTAGCGGAAGCTAATCTACCTAGCGGGCACTAGGATTAAGGTTATGTGTTTGACTACATGTATTGTATTCTATTGAAATTATATTTTGAATTACGTCTATTTATAAATATTTGTAAATATTTTTCTTGTCTTGGAGTATTTGTTGTCTTCTCTTATCTTGGAGCATCAAAGAAATGTAGTAATCATCCTCCCTCACGGTCACTAGTCTTGTGAAATTTAAATACAATAATGGAGCTTAGTTATTTTTCAGTGGATGTGTTACTACTTGTCCTGTATAAAAGACAACAAATATCCTATCGTCCACAAACATCAAGATAATATGTTAGGCTAGTAATAACATGTAATAGACTTTGAATATTCTTGTATTAATTACGTGTATTGAGAAAAGTGGTAAATATTTTTAATTATGTGTATTCAAGAAAGTGGTAAATATTTTTCTTCTCTTTAAATATTTGTTGTCTTCTCTTGTCTTGTGTAGTGCCCCGCCTCGGGACAACGGAATCAAACCAAAAATTACTAAAAATTTGGAGTAAATTTTTTTGAAGTGGTCAATAATCACTAATGCTCTACTTAACCCTTTTTCATAAATATTTAACTCATATTCATATTAATTATTGATTTCTGAAGTTGCCTAAACGCTAGCCCAACACAACTTGTCTATTTCATCCTACTAAGTGTAAATTTAAAAACACAAAGTTTACTAAGTCTATACAACCCTTTTAACTTGATTAGTCTCCCCCTTTTATTTAATTTCCCCATACCCCTTTTTAATTTGTTTTCTCACTCCCATAAAATGTTCATGACTTAAGATGGGTAGGAGTAAACATGGGCCCTTGGATCTAATCTAATCCTAGCCCTTGATTTGAAATTTTCCCTAATGCTGCCCTAACTTTCTCTATGTTTTATTTTCCATCTCTTTTCTCTTCCATTCCTTCATTTTGAAATGTGCAGGTTTTGGGAGAAGCCATGAATGTTCAAGAAGAGATCTCAAGTTCCCCTTGTGTTTTATTCTTGGTTTTGGTTTATTTATATATACAAATAAATCAATATATATATATATATATACATACATTTTAAAAAAGGATACATTTATTTATATGTTTTTTTTTGTTTCTTTGAAGGGGCGGATCTGGTGAGGAAGGGCTGTGCGGCTGTAGTAGGGAAGCACATGGAGGTCGGCGGGACAAGGACGGTTGAGCCATGGAGGGGGACCAATGTGGAGGGGGTCGGGGGCAGGTCAGTGACAGTGTGGAGGGGGGGCGCAGAAGGCTGAGGGGAAGTATTCGAAACAATGTGGAGGGGCCACATGCATGTGGGGGGGGAGGGGTTCGACCCTCCCCCAAACCAAACTCTTTTTCAAAAAAAAAAACAACATAGTTTTTAATTATATATCCTTTTTTTTTGCGTATTAAATTTTAGTTTTAAAATTAGTTTGTATTATATATATATTATATATATATTATTATATATATATATATATATATATATATATATATATCTGTGTGTGTGTGTATTTTGTTTATTTTAATGTACAATAATAACATTAACTAAGAAATATGTATATAACTATGCTAACATGATATAGTTCAGTTCAAAAAAGAAACAAATATCACTATATTATTATATTTTTTTAAATATTTGAAGTATTTCAAATGTGAAACAATTTATTTCAAAATGATAAAAAAAAAATCGATTTCTTGTTTGTTATTTTAAAGCCAAAAGGAACTAAAAAAAAATTCAATTACTCCCACTAAAATATTTACCCATTTTGTAATAAAGGAATATACAAATATTGCAAATGAGAAGAGGGGCTGATTTCAATAAAATTTGCAAGGATACTTTTTCAAATGAGGATACTAAGAACAAAACCATTAAATTTTGCATGGAAAAGAATTTTCAAACTATTCACATTCCATCCAAATATATTTCAAACTAAATAAGAGGAAGTTCTTTCTTTTCCATTGTAATGTAAAATGACCATTCAGATTTTTAAACAAGCAAGACTTTTAACAAGGGATATTATTTCTTTGATAAAAACACTTTTCCATTAAATAGTCTTTCTTGATTAAAAGGATATTCAAAACAATGCTTATTAAAGGAATGTAACTATTTTCTATTCAATGCATTTTGAAGAAGTATAACATTTTCACAAGACTTCTCTTGCACAATTTCTCAATACATCATAACCAAAATCATGCAATAACACACAAGATGACAATCCAACAAACTCCTTCCCAAGTTGAAAGAAGGTTTTCAAATACAAATGATATACCAATCTTACAAGTGATTTTCCAATACAAAAAGGAAGAGGAAATTACAATAAAGAGGAAGTATTTTTTCTTCTTCAAGCCATATCCCAAAAGGGGTTACAATGAGGTAATATACACAAATAAAAAGAAGATGACCAAGAGCTCCAACCAACATCCAACTTTGAGATCCAAATGCACATGCCTTCAAGGAATCCAAACAAGGAGAAGAAGCTTGTTTTTCCACCCAACCATAGGCATCATTACATGCCTTTCCCAAGGTTGGGATGCATGCTAGCCTCCCCAAGCCCATGGGAAAGAGGACAACTAATCCACAACTATGCACAAGAATGAGGGTGAACAAACAATGATACATCCACATGAAACACAAGACAAGTATAAACAAGACTCCAAATTTTACAAAGATGAAAAAGAGGAGAACCCAAGTTCTACCTCCAAAAAAAATGGGGAAGAGAGGAGAGGAGTTCTCCAAAATTTGTAACCAACAATAGTTGCATAAAAAACAAGATCTCCATACCCTCCTTATTTCTCCTAATTCATTCAAGCCCTCCTTATTTCTCCACCCTTTCACCAAATCCTTCTTGGAAGGATTTTCAAACTCCAAAGGGGTTTCCTTACCAAGAATGGGGAAGGAGGTTCAAGCCAAATGAACCAACCTTCCCCACCTCAAACCATTTGAGGGGAGTAACTAAAATCCTACAAGGCTTGCCCATCAAGCCTATGAGGATTGAGAAGGAAAAATCCCTCTCTCTTCCCCCACAATCTCAAAAACTCCATCATGCCATATGATGGAGGGAGAAAAATCAAGAAAAACAACAAATAAATATTCATGCAACAACAACCATTTCCAAGTAAACAACTAATATCTAGCATGATACAACACATACAATAAAGCTCAAGAAGCCTACCTCAAAGAAAATCTCTCCAAAAAGCTTTCCAACTTCAATCTTTTCCACTTCTTGACCCAAGCAAACTCTAGCTCCAAATCCACAAGTCTCCAAGCAAAAGCTCCCAAAAAAAAGTTCTCTTCTTTTCCCATGAGGGGGAATTTGAAGAGGAGCAAGAAAAAATCCTCACAAATGAGGGGGTGACATGTGTCACCCCTCTCCTCCTTCAAGGTCAAAGATGCCAAGGATAAATGAGAGAAAGGTAAAATGACTTTTAGCCCTCTTCTCCCAAATTACTCTAAATGATAACAAAGAAAAACTTGTGCAACTTTTGACAACACATTAATCCATACCCTTACATGGATGTGACCAAACAAGAGGCAAAAAGGGAGGGAAAACTCCCTCTAGCCTTGGAAATAATCCCCCCTACCTATTAGGTAGGGTCCAAGGGCTCATTTTTATGTTAAGGGAACTCCCAAACTAAAAAGGGGTCCCTAAAAATGCCCAAAATAACCCAATTTCGGGTTTGGAAAAAAATTTGGCACAATGGTAGAGGGTGTGGGGACCACCTAAGGGTTCACATGTGACCCTAAACCCTCTAGATTAAGTACATCATTAATCTAATTCAAAACTTAATGCAAGTGGGGTCATTAATTCCCCAAAACAAGTTTACAACACAACTAAACACCCTAAGCAAAATTAATAATTACAAGACATATTACATTAAAAATGAGGGTCACCCATGATGCCCAAAACAATAATTCTAATGCTAAGGCCTCAAGCAATAAACATGGCTAGGACTTAGCCCATGGGCTGCTTGTGCAAAGTTGCGTAGTTGGCCTGAGTCCCACGTTCTCTTGTGACCTGTCACCTGCACACTCATTGCACACATTAAACACACATGTCTGATAAAATGTAAATCAACTACTAAATAAGATATCAATGAATTCTAGACTAACATTTCATCTTTCTAGAATCGAAAGTGTGACAACATGCACAACTATACATAATTCACCATAAGTTAGTCATAATGATAAAATGACATGTATCCATAGAATCCCAACATGCAACAAAACTGAGTATCCATCAATATAATTGTGTTCCAACACAACATCATATCAATTAGTATCCATGACATCATAAGATAATGCAAACAACATAGTAATCAAGCTAAATCGATGCGCTATAAGCCTAAATGTCCATACATGTCTAATCAGATCAAATCTCCTAATGTAATGTCCAAAATATAACAAATCTCTGTCAAAACATGTCTATGAGTAATGAGCAACAAGTAACTGAGCTATAAAAATGTGGGCACTACATCCCCCTCTACTAAAATTAGACTTCCTCTTGGAAGTCACTGAAAGAGATAGGGATATCTAGCCCTCAAAGGTGTCGCATCCTCCTAGGTAGCTGTTGTCTCGTCGTATCGGTCCCACTGCACTCTAACCTGGTCCAAGTCTCGACCCCGAAGGGCCAACCTCCGGTGCTCCAGTATGCGTACGGGCTCTAGTCTCCACTGTCCTCCATCCTCTACCTGTAATGCTGACCAATCCAAAACATGAGAAACATCTGGTACATATCTACGTAGTACAGAAACATGAAATACATCATGGGCCCGTGCAAGGTGTGGTGGCAAAGCTAGGTGGTAGGCAACTAGACCAATGACCTCTAAAATATCAAAAGGCCCCACAAAATGAGGTGAAAGCTTAGAACCCTTTCCATAGCGGATTGGGCTCTTATGCGGGTGAACTCTCAAGAAGACCTTGTCACCCACTGAGAAGTGATGATCAATCCTCTTGGTGTCTGCATACGCCTTCTAGCATGCTCTAGCCTGCTCAAGACGTTGTCTAATCAGAACAACCTGCTGCTCTAAATCCTGTAGATAAGTTGGTCCCAGAATAATCCTGTCATCTAGTCTGTCCCAACTCAAAGGTGTCCTACAAGGTCGTCCATACAAATCCTGGTAAGGAGCCATACCAATGGAACTATGATAGCTGTTGTTGTAGGAAAACTCAACTAAATGTAAATAATCTTCCCATTTCTTCTGCTGGTCCATCACATACATCCTCAACATGTCCTCCAGTACCTGATTAACTCTCTTTGTCTGTCCATCTGTCTCTGGATGATAAGTTGAGCTGAAATTAATCTGAGTACCCAGAGCAGTCTGAAAGGAAGTCCAGAAAACTGAAGTGTAGATGGTATCCCTGTCATTGATGATGGTCTTCGGAATCCCATGCAACCTAACAATGTCCTCCATAAATACTTTGGCGATGGCCTATGCATTATAGGTGACCTTGGTTGGCGAGAAGTGCACAACCTTGGTCAACTTATCCATGGTGACCATAATGGCATCATGATGATAAGAAGACATAGGGAGTCTGACTATGAAATCCATGGAGATCACATCCCATTTCCACTCGGGAATATCATGAGGATGTAAGAGTCCTGCGGGATGAGAATGCTCTTCCTTGACCCTCTGACACTCAAGGCAATGTGCAACAAAATCTGCTATGTCCCGTCGAAGACCTGGCCAATAATATAACTCCCTCAGATCAGCATGCATTTTCTTCACTCCTGGATGTGCTGCATATGGGGCTCGATGAGCCTCTGTAAGGATGAAGCTACGTAGATCACCAGCCTTAGGCACGTAGATGCACCTATGGAACCGAAGTAAACCATCTGTCTCTAAAACACACCCAGAATATCTACCCTCTAATGAACCCTGTGACTCCAACATCTGTCTAGCTCCCTCATAAAACCTATCCTCTGGAAGATGCTCAAGAATCCTACCTCTCAAATCTGACTGCAGTGTCAATGAAGCAAGCACATGTCATCGCCTACTAAGTGCATCTGCAACAACATTTTCCTTTCCTTTGATATACTGTACCTCCATGTCATACTCACATAGGAACTCCATCCAACGCCGTTGACGAGTGTTGAGGTTCGGCTGTGAGAAGATATGTTGCAAGCTACAATGATCTATCCTCAAAATGAAAGGTCTACCCAAAAGGAAGTGTCGCCAACGCACAAGTGCATGAACAACTGCTGCAAGCTCCAAGTCATGAGTAGGGTAATTAAGCTCATAGTCCTTGAGCTTACGAGACTCAAATGTAATAACCCGACACTCCTGCATAAGAACTGCTCCCAAACCCTCTAGTGATGCATCAGTACAAACAAAAAAATCCTCTGTAGGGTCCAGAACTGCTAAGATGGGAGCTGTGGTTAACCTTTCCTTAAGCAACTGAAAGGCCTGCTCACACTTTTCTGACCAATCAAACTTCTTCCCTTTTCTCTGAAGAGAAGTAATAGGGTGAGCAATCCTGGAGAAGTCCTGTACAAACCTGCGGTAATACCCTGCTAAACCCATAAAACTCCTCACCTCAGTAACTGATGTGGGTGCTGGCCAGTCCATGATAGCCTGTATCTTAGAGGGATCTACTGAGATACCCTCGCCTGATATGATATGACCCAAGTACTGAATCTCTATTCTGAAAGAAGCTACATTTTTCCAAGTTCCCATACAACTTCTGCTCTCTCAAAACCTGAAGTACCTGTCTCAAATGCTCCTCGTGTTCCTCCTCGGAATGAGAATATATCAATATGTCATCAAGGAACACTAAGACAAAGTGATCCAGAAATGTCATGAATACTCCATTCATGAGGCTCATGAAGATAGCTGGGGCATTAGTCAAACCAAATGGAACAACTGTGAACTCATAATGCCCATAACATGTGTGAAACATTGTCTTATGAATGTCTGCATCTGATATGCGCAACTGATGGTACCCTGACTTGAGATCGATTTTGGAGAATACTCTCACTCCCTGCATCTGATCAAACAAGTCATCAATCCTAGGGAGTGGATAACAGTTCTTTATTGTGACCTTGTTGAGCTTCCTGAAGTCAACACAAAGCCTAAGAGAACCATCCTTCTTCTTCACAAATATGACTGGTGCTCCCCAAGGAGATACACTAGGGTGAATGAGACCCTTATCTAACAACTCCTCTAACTGAATCTTGAGCTCATGAAGCTCTGGAGTCGTCATCCGATAGGGTGCCCTAGAAACTAGTGCAGATCCAGGTACTAAGTCAATGGTGAAATCCACCTCTCTGCGGGGTGGTAGCCCTGGAAGTTCACCTGGAAACACATCGGCATACTCCCTCAAAACTGCATGATCATCTAAGGGTGAATGCTCTGGAGTGCTCTCTGATCGATCACTGATGGTGATAGCAAACAACTGACATCCCTTACACATGCTCCGCTTGAGTTGCTTAGCCAAGATCATGCGCAAGGAGATTGGTCTCTTCATCCCTGAAATCACAACTGCACTCCCAAGATCATCCTGACACTCAATGACCTTATTTCTGCAATCCACCTTAGCTCGATGAGCCTCGAGCCAATCCATACCCAATACTACCTGATAGGATCCTAGAGGAATAACTCAGAGGTCAAGTGTAGTGGAGAAGGCTCCTAAATCAAGTACGCAACTCTCCACATACGAGTCCACGATGAGTTTGGCCCCAGAGGCCAACTCAACCTGCCAACTATCTGGTTGCCTAGCCACCACTAGCCCACACTGGTCCACTATAGAAGGTGATATAAAAGAATCAGAAGCACCTGAATCAAAAAGTACTGAGACAGAAATACCCCTGATAGTACCTGTCGTCTCAATGACTGTGGCCTGATGCTTGGCCTGGCGGTTGTCAACCGCTGCATATACACGATGGGTGCATCCCATGTCACCCACCGTCTGCTCAGATCTAGCGGCTCTCTGTGCATCCATGGTATTGGGTTTGTGCAGGCACATACGCACATAGTGATCAGAAGATCCACAAATGAAACATCCTCTTGTACTCCTCTGAGATGGGGTCCTCCTGTACTCTGGTGTACTGATCTTGCCGGTCCAACCCTAGCAGACTACTGTGTATGAGCTGGCTATACCTACTGAGTACCTTACCTCCTATCCTTGGCTCCACCAAAACCTCCTCTAGTCCCACCTCTTTGAAAGCTATGAGTTTTCCTAGCCCTCTACTAATGGTGGCCATGGTGCTGCGTCTACTGCTGCAGGTATGGTGGAGCCCTCGTGGCTACTGGCAGAGGCCAGAATCCTCCTCTAGGGGGTGGTGCTGCACCCTATGACCTCTGACTATGAAAGGCCTATATCCTCTCTTGAAACTTGCTCTTATTTCTATCTTGATGCTCCTGTGCCTTGGTCTTATTCTCCTCAACTAAGTAGGCCTTCTCAACGGCCTTCTCAAGTGTGCGAGGAGATAACATCCTAACTGCTCCTGCTATATCTGCATTAAGCCCTCGAATAAACCTGTTGACCTGTAATTTCTCATCTTGTAGGTAGTCCACATACTACAGAAGATCCAGGAACCTGCTCTCATATTGCACTACTGTGCCAGATCCCTATTGTAGGTTGTGAAACTCATCAATCCTCTTCTGCATGAAATGCTCTGACATATAACAAGCCCTGAATTACTCCTCAAACATCTCCCAGGTCACTGTCTCTCGAGTCAGATGGAGCTTCCGCTCCTCATTCCTCCACCAAACGCCTGTTGCGTCTCAGAGGAGGTGTATAGTGAACCTTGCCTTGACATTTCTCTTGTAAGACTGCAAGCCAAAGAAACTATCCAAGCTAAGGAGCCATGACTCAACCCCAAAGCCATCTGTAGAGCTGGTGTAGGTAGGTGGCTCAAGTGAAGAAGATCCCTAATCACACTTTCTATATCTCAATCTTGGCGATGTAGTCCAACATGTGAAAGGGGTCACCTATCCCCAAATGGTCCCTCGAGACTGTGTGAGCAGCTATGACGGTACGAGGCTACCCTCTCGTGATGAATGAAGGGCTACGTGACCTCTCCTTCCTCGGTGTATCGTGCTCTGGTGGCTCTGAATGTACATCCTTGCCTATCGGCTCCTCATCTCCCAATGGAATCTCCTCTCTCACCTCCTACGGTGGTGGAAGACACTATTTCACAACATCCATCAGCTACTACAGGAGCTCTAATATCTGAGGCCCAAATTCGGGTGCTGGCGGCTCCCGTGTAGGTGCACTACGCCCTAAGCCTCTAGCTGATCGTCCCCTCTTGGGTGCCATCCTATACATGAGGTAAGCGAAGAGGTTATTAAATGGTTGTGGAAAATGTTTAATTATTTTATTTATTTATTTAATTTTAATGTTATCACCAATGTTGTTAACCGGTTGATTTATTACCCAGAGTGTCCACGTGTGCGAACCTCGCTCTGATACCAAATGTAGTGCCCCGCCTCGGGACAACGGAATCAAACCAGAAATTACTAAAAATTTGGGGTAATTTTTTTTTGAAGTGGTCAATAATCACTAATGCTCTACTTAACCCTTTTTCATAAATATTTAACTCATATTCATATTAATTATTGATTTCCAAAGTTTCCTAAACGCTAGCCCAACACAACTTGTCTATTTCATCCTACTAAGTGTAAATTTAAAAACACAAAGTTTACTAAGTCTATACAACCCTTTTAACTTGATTAGTCTCCCCCTTTTATTTAATTGCCCCATACCCCTTTTTAATTTGTTTTCTCACTCCCATAAAATGTTCATGACTTAAGATGGGTAGGAGTAAACATGGGCCCTTGGATCTAATCTAATCCTGGCCCTTGATTTGAAATTTGCCCTAATGCTGCCCTAACTTTCTCTATGTTTTATTTTCCATCTCTTTTCTCTTCCATTCCTTCATTTTGAAATGTGCAGGTTTTGGGAGAAGCCATGAATGTTCAAGAAGAGATCTCAAGTTCCCCTTGTGTTTTATTCTTGGTTTTGGTTTATTTATATATACAAATAAATCGAAATATATATATATATATATATATATAAAGGCTAGGGTTTATATATGTATATTTAAAAAAAGATATGTATATTTATTTATATATTTTTTCTTTGAAGGGGAAAATCTGGTAAGGAAGGGCTACGCGGCTATGTAGTAGGTCGGCAGGATAGGGACAACTGAGCCATGGAGGGGGAGAAATGTGGAGGGGGTCAAGGGGTATGTGTGCATGGTAGAGAGGGCGGCAGGGACAGGGGCATGTGACGACTTTAGGGGGTAGAGTGGGGACTAACGCAAAGGGGTAGGCTGCAAGTGACAGTGTGGAGAGGGGGGGTCGGTGTGGGCAAGGCCGATGGGGGGGGCAGTCGGATAGGACAATGGGGAGGGGCTGCATGCATGGGGAGGGGGAGGGGTTCGGCCTTCCCCCAAACCAAACTCTTTTTTAAAAAAAAGCAACACAGTCGTTTTACATTTTTTATATCTTTTTTTTTTGTATATAAAATTTTAGTAGTTATTATATAATATATATTATATATATAAAACAATATCCTATATAAATAAATATTCATTATTATATTTAAACAGTGTGTGTGTGTGTGTGTCTAAATGTGTGTGTGTGTGTGTGTGTGTGTGTGTGTGTGTGTGTGTTGTTTATTTTAATGTACAATAATAACATTAACTAAGAAATATGTATATAACTGCGCTAGACATGATATAGTTCAGTTAAAAAAAAACTAAAACAAAGATCTTCTATATTCATTCCTTTATTATTACCAACATATTACAAGTATTTCAGATGTGAAACCAATTTATGGTCAAAATGATAAAAAAAAAACCGTATTTCTTATTTAATATTATTAAAGCCATGAGGAACTAAAAAAAATTCAACTACTTCCACTAATTTCATTTACCAATGTTTGTAACAAAGGACATATTTCAAATTTTGCAAATGAGAAGAGGGACTGATTTCAACAAAAATATGCAAGGAATGATACTCTTTCAAATGCGGATACTAAGAACAAAACCATTAAATTTTGCATGGAAAAGAATTTTCAAAATATTCACATTCCATCCAGAAGATATTTCAAACTAAACAAGAGGAAGTTCTTTATTTTCCATTGTAATGTAAAATGACCATTCAGATTTTTAAACAAGCAAAACTTTCAACAAGGGATATTATTTCTTTGATGAAAACACTTTTCCATTAAATAGTCTTTCTTGATCAAAAGGATATTCAAAACAATGCTTACTAAAGGAATGTAACTATTTTCTATTCAATGCATTTTGAAGAAGTATAAGTGTTTTCATAAGACTTCTCTTGCACAATTTCTCAATACATCATAACCAACACATACAATAACACACACGATGACAATCCAACAAACTCCTTCCCAAGTTGAAAGAAGGTTTTCAAATACAAATGATATACCAATCTTACAAGTGATTTTTTATTTTATTTTTTTCAATACAAAAAGGAAGAGGAAATTACAATAAAGAGGAAGTATTTCTCAAGCCATATCCCAAAAAGGAGTTTCAATGAGGTAATATTCCACAAAGTAAAAGGGAGATGCCAAAGGAACTCCAACTACCACCAACTTCCATCTTGAGATCCAATTGTACATGCTTTCAAGGAATCCAAACAAGGAGAAGAAGCTTGTTTTGCCACCCAACCATAGGCATCATTACATGCCTTTCCCAAGGTTGGGATGCATGCTAGCCTCCCCCAAGCCCATGGGAAAGAGGACAACTATCCACAACTATGCACAAGAATGAGGGTGAACAAAAAATACTACATCATACATGAAACAAGACAAATAAGTAATACAATTACTCCAAATTTTACAAAGATGAAAAAGAGGATAAACCCAAGTTCTACCTCTAAAAAAAAATGGGGAAGAGAGGAGAGGAGTTCTCCAAAATTTGTAATCAAAATAGTTGCATATAAACAAGATCTCCATACCCTCCTTATTTCTCCTAATTCATTCAATCCCTCCTTATTTCTCCACCCTTTCACCAAATCCTTCTTGGAAGGATTTTCAAACCCCAAAGGGGTTTCCTTACCAAGAATGGGGAAGGAGGTTCAAGCCAAATGAACCACCTTCCCCACCTCAAACCATTTGAGAGGAGTAACTAAATCCTACAAGGCTTGCCCATCAAGCCTATGAGGATTGAGAGGGGAAAATCCCTCTCTCTTCCCCCAAAATCTCCAAAACTCCATCATGCCATATGATGGAGGGAGTAAAATCAAAACAACATTCTACATGCAACAAAACATTTCCAAGTAAACAAACTAATATTTAAGCATGATATAACACAATACAATAAAGCTCAAGAAGCCTACCTCAAAGAAAAGGCTCTCCAAAAATCTTTCCAACTTCAATCTTTTCCACTTCTTGACCCAAACAAACTCTAGCTCCAAATCCACAAGTCTCCAAGCAAAAGCTCCAAAAATAAAGTTCTCTTCTTTTCCCATGAGGGGGAATTTGAAGAGGAGCAAGCAAAAATCCTCACAAATGAGGGGGTGACATGTGTCACCCCTCTCCTCCTTCAAGGTCAAAGATGTCAAAGATAAATGAGAGAAAAGGTAAAATGACTTTTAGCCCTCTTCTCCCAAATTACTCAAAATGATAACAAAACAATTCTTGTGCTACTTTTAACAAGCACACTAATCCATACCCCTTATATGGATGTGACCAAAGAGGACACAAAAAAAGGGAAAACTCCCTCTAGCCTTGGAAATAAGCGCCCCTACCTATTAGGTAGGGTCCAAGGGCTCATTTTTATGTTAAGGGAACTCCCAAACTAAAAAGGGGTCCCTAAAAATGCCTAAAATAACCCAATTTCGGGTTTGGAAAATTTGGCACAAGGGTAGAGGGTGTGGGGCCCACCCAAGGGTTCACATGTGACCCTAAAACCTCTATGATTAAGTACCTCATTAAACTAATTCAAAACTTAATGCAAGTGGGGTCATTAATTCCCCAAAACAAGTTTACAACACAACTAGACACCCTAAGCAAAATTAATAATTACAAGACATATTACATTACAAATGAGGGTCACCCATGGTGCCCAAAACAATAATTCTAACACTAAGGCCTCAAGTAATAAACATGGCTAGGACTTAGCCCGTGGGCTGCTTGTGCAAAGTTGCGTAGCTGGCCTGAGTCCCACGTTCTTTTGTGACCTGTCACCTAAACACTCATTGCACACATTAAACGCACCTGTCCGATAAAATATAAATCAACTACTAAATAAGATATCAATGAATTCTAGACTAACATTTCATCTTTCTGGAATCGAAAGTGTGACAACGTGCACAACTATACATAATTCACCATAAGTTAGTCATAATGATAAAATGACATGTATCCATAGAATCCCAACATGCAACAAACTGAGTATCCATCAATATAATTACGTTCCACAACAACATCATATCAATTAGTATCCATGACATCATAAGATAATGCAAAACAACATAGTAATCAAGTTAAATCAGTGTTATACGCCTAAATGTCCATACATGTCTAATCAGATCAAATCTCCTAATGTAATGTCCAAAATATAACAAATCTCTGTCAAAACATGTCTATGAGTAATGAGCAACAAGTAACTGAGCTATAAAAATGTGGGCACTACATCTTGAAATGTAAAAGAAAGGAAAATTCTCAGCAACCGCTAAGCTTCGTAACTTCCCTTAGGTAGTTTCCTCTACATTGACTTTCCCTTAGGATAAAGCGTTATGTATTACTAGTTCATATCAATGAAAAATTTAAGCATTCGCTAAGCTACATCAATGAAAACTTCATTGTCTACATTATCGACAAATATAAGTGTTAGAGCATAATAATAGAAGTACATATTTTAAATCTGAAGACATATCCTGATCATCTTGGCTCTACATATTTTTAGAAATTACTTGTAAAAAATTATTCCAAAATAATTTACTAAACATCGAGAGAAAATATGAACATGAACCTTGCTCAGGAATAAAGGATCAGAGGCCGTGAAGATATATGATTGTTTTATGTTTACCAATTATTCGTTGATGAGAAGGCTAGTGTCTACTAGTCTCTACAATTGTAGGGAATCAATTTTAATGATGCAAAAAACAATCTCAACAACTTTTTTGTCATTTTTTGTAATTATTTTATATTATTTGGACTATCCTTAGTAGATCCAAGTCCTTCAATACATACCTTCGAGAAGGTTGGCACCTTATGTAGTTCTCATTTGATATTTTGTGCATAAAACGTAATCCATATATTTTCATATAAAAAAAATCTTTCCAACTGGTAAGCGTCGCTTGTTAATGAAAGGTAAGCACAATTAGTTAAGGGTGGTAATAAAGATAGACACATAGTCAGGAAAGGTTAGATCTTAGTTGCACAAGTAGATCATAGTAGAAGAAGTATATGTTATCATCTCTCTCACACCAAGAGCAAGAGGATGTCATCACCTCTCTCACACCATCCACCCAGGAAGATCAACAATAAGAATATTTTTTTGGAGTTGAATTTCAGATAAATGGGCACATTCAAAGGATCAGACCGTGCCCAATCAAGTACTTGGCTTCATTGGAGCCAAGGGAGAAGCCAAAACTAGTCATGCCTACTTCAGGGCATGAGGAGGAGTATCAAAGTACCAAGGGTCATCATCAACACCTCCAGGAGTCTCATGCCAATCAGCTTTAGGAGGTATTTTTGGTTAATGTTGATACCTTGATGATTTGGGTGGAGGACCGACTTATAGTTAGTTTTTCACTCATATAGGAAACCACATTCAGTTTCAAATCATTTGTATGGCTGACCCTTTCAGAAAGGGAAGCTACTTCTCCCTTCATATAGAAATCTTTGTTTAAGCTTTTCTTTCTCTCTGGTTAGTTTAGGAGTAGGAGTAGATTTTGTTTTCAGCACAAGAAGTGCTTGTGCACACTCTGCATGTCTCATTTGAGGCATGTATGATTTTGTCTTTGTACATACGTTTTGTTTGCATTACTCCAAAGGTGCATGAGGCCAGGACCTTCAGTATTCACGATGGAGAGACCCATAGTTTCTTGTGACAATTGCTACTTTCAAAATAAAACAAATGCAGACCAACTAAAAAATGTTTTCGAGACAATCTATTTCTGAGGTAGGTTCAAGGTCACCAAGTGTAAACACTCGGGCTCCTGGATCAGAGACAATATTAGTATCAAGCTATCATTCTTTACTCCATGCCCAATAGATGCTTCAAGGCCACTGGTCTCTTCATCTAGCAGGTTGATTCCCCTATGAGTCTCCAAATTGTTATCTCAATTTTTTCCTCCCGAAAAAATTGGATCACCCATGACCCTGTGTAGGAAAGAAATTCAATAAACAGTTCTTTCGTATGAGTCCATGTTTTAAATCCAACAAACAGGTTATAGGTGGGCTCTATAATGGAATAACAACGTCGGGGAAGGATTAAACAATGTCAAGGAAGAAACTAGAGGCTCGAAGTATTCTGGCCCTGTAAATGATTCAGAACAAGCCCCAAAATTGGCTAAGTATGGAGGAGATGACAGAAGCTTCCAAGTGTCCAAATGACGCTACTTCAAAGATAAGTCTCAAAAGTGGAGACTCAAACAAGCGCCAAGCCTCCATGTGACCAGAGCCCCAAAAGTTGCACCGGCCATTGAAAAGTTTTCGACTCAGTGGAAGGTGCCAAGTGTCCAAATAAAACTACTTCAAAGATAAATCCAGAGAGTGGAGACCCAAATGAGCGCGGTCTCACCACGTAGTCCAAATTAAAAAGTGGGATAGAGCGGGCCCAAAATAACTAAATATAGAGAACCAACAGAATCCTCCACGTGTCTCATTGGTGTGATTTCAAAAGGAAATTTTGGAGGTAGTCCCCATACGAGCACGGGTTTTCCATGTGTCCAAAACAGGGACAGATTTAGGGGGTTGAATAGTCAAAGTAGAGGAAGGCTAGCAGAAGGAGCCAAGTGTCAGCACACTGCTTCTTCAAAGGTAAAATTTGGGGTGGGTTTCCAAACAAGCACCAGGCCTCCACGTGTCTAGGGTCAGACTTTTGGCCCCACCAAGAAAAGGACTCAGGAAAAATACAAGGGAACACCACGTGTTAGTCCGACATGATTTTAAGAACATAAGGAAGGATTTGAATCTCCAAGATGCACGAGGCTGCCACATGGACCTGGTACGGATAGAATCTTTCAAATATTGTGTGACCGTGACCCTAATCTTTGGATGGTCATATATTTTGACTGGAAACTCATATTTGGGTGGGAGAAGACTCTTTGGAAACATCTCAACACCCTATACTCCATGGAAACATAAAATATCATTCTTAACAGGATTTAGTGGGTGAAAAATGGGAAAAAGTCTTCCAGACCATTAATGCAGAATCCAATTTCTTCAACTACCAGACTAGATTTAATTGATCCACCGGGAACCAGAATCGACAAATTGTAGGTGGATTTGAGAGGGGCATTGATTGATAGTGGTTGATCTTTCAAAGTAGGATTCAATGCATATCTCAAGGTGGTTGAAGTAGGATTTTATTTTTTCCCTCATCTCTCTCATTCTTCCTATATATTGTAATGAAGGGGAATATTCAAAGGGTTGGTCATTATTTCTCCTCTTCCCCCTCTCTCTTTCTTCCTTAAGGTAGAATGTAGAGTCTAAGCCCCATTTTAGAGCTCTGTAATGGAATTTCCTTTCCTCTTTCCCACTAACGATGTACCGTGTAACATTTTGGAGCAATTAAATTTGTTTCATGATGCATCTGTCCATCCTTGGCTTATTTTTTTCTCTTCTTACCTCTCATCATTGCAGGGTATACTGTGAACACTCTAATGTTTGTTACAGGTTCTAGGATTTGTGCTTAATGGGTTTTGAAGTGGTGTTCCATGTGAAATCTATCTCTAGTCCATGATGCAATCTGTCCACCCTCTCCTCTTCTCACCCCTCTCCACTTAAGGAAGTTTGGGTGTGTGATTCAATCACTTCCTTTTCTGGTGTATCACTGCTTAGTGTAGGCTCTTTCACCCTCTCTCTTTGTCCCCTTGGAATGGTTAGATTAGGATAGAATAGGTTTTTCCTGCACTGGATTAGTGTGTGGTAGGTAGATTAGGAAGAAATAAATAACTTTCTCTGAAGGTCCATCTCATGTTTGGAAAGTCCCATAGCTTAAGAGATGGTCCCATGTTGTTAATCACACTGAATTCCCTGCTCACAACCAAACCATTTGGGGGTGCTATGATTCTACACTAATAGTGTCATTGAATCTTGTATGGCGTGGTAGTTGTGAAAAAATAATGGGTTAGTAATGAATAAAAATTTAGTAAAGTATTAAATGTATAAATCAGTAAGTTTAAATGCTGGAACATTATTTGTCCTTGTTTAACTACTCAAATAGTAATGAATTAATTATTAGAGTTGAATCCCATATTATTTATAACACCATCATTAAAAAGAAAACCTTGTTAGGGAAAATCAATCTTGTGTGATTAAAATTCCCTTTATATTCTATCATTACCTCCAGATTGAACCTTAAATCTTATCTATTAACATAGCTACTAAATAGGTAAATTTTGTGATAGATTTGCAATAAATATGTTGATTGGCTGGTCTCATCACCTTTTCCAATAAAGGTGTATATTAAAGCCACTAGAAATCTTGTATTAATGTCAAGCATGCGATGGCATATTCACTCCATTTATGTATCTAATCACTCCCCCTTATTTTCACATCTTTCAGGTTTATTTCACAAGATTTCATTTATTCTGTCATGGTCAGACCAATGTTTCCTTTCATGATTTATTCCACAACTATGCATGAAATAGGATTTTATACAAAAATTTTGTGTCGCAGTTTGAAATCTATTTTTAAATTGAATCAGAGAAAGACCTAGTTTCAATTGAGGGATTTCTTAGAGATGATTATCTTTCTTTAGAAGGATGTCTGAGCATAAATGTAGAATTTGCTTCAACATTTATTTATCATCTTCTTATGATACATCTGGCGAAGGATTGGGAATTTGGAGATGGGTCATCATTGGATCAAGCCAGTGAATAGGGTTGGTATGGAAGCGGAAATGGACAAAACCTTAAGTGCGTTATGGACCTTGCTTTTTGATGCTCTCTATAAATAGGAAGGTTTGGTGGACATGGAAATTTTTTGTGAGTTGTATAAATGGTTTGACGTCCTAAATTGTTTCTTGTATGAAGTAGATAAATTGAGCTAGACATCATCGATGGGAGGTAAGCTGCTCCACTTACCTAACCTAGATGCTATGTTTTCTGTGTTACAGCAGGAACCATCACGTAGGGATGTTCTTCATATGTAAGGTCATGAGGAATATGATTGATTAAAGAGTTTGACTGCTACTAGAAAAGAGAATTTTTTTCCAGAACCACCAACACAAACCATTTTCATGCCCGTTAAGGTGGAGGTTACGGATATGTCATCTAATTCAGATAAATAAGTGGTTCTAAAATCCATTAGGTTGTATCTTTGCTTTGGTTTTTATATAGTATTTTTTATTCCATCATTATTGATTCATACCATCTGGATTACTGGTTTGGGTTTTTTGTATTCCCAACCACTTGTGTTTTTTGGCATTTTCCCTTACGTTTTTCACCATATTATTGTTGTATCCTTCGATTTTTTAGACTGATCCTCTCGTTTTATCTATAATGTAAAGGTAAATGGATCCTTCGACCCTCCTTTAATTATAAAATACAAGAAATCATTAGTATAAGTTTATGTTATGCGTTACACTAAGCAATTAAGTAATTAATCACTATTAAATTTATTTATTTCAAGTTTTCAATTTGTTGGTAGAAGTGAATACTAGCAGCTATTATCATCTATATATTCTAGGATATCTTTTCGTCAACGTAAAAAACAATCTTTATAACTTTATATTAGAGGGGCTTGAATGTAATACAAGAATTATCCTAGCAGCCACTAATCTCAAGAATTTTTAATGTTACACCAACACCATGAAATAATATTCTACCTTAGTGCCCGCTATCCTTCAAATATTATGTGGTGGACTTCGAATAACAAATTGAATTCAGTGGCTGCTAGGCTGAATTTTTTTTTTTGGAATATGTGTAATCACGAAATTCATTAAAAAATTTCATTTTACATGACGAAGTATAATAAGCTTCGATCTTAGGGGCTACATGTACTCTAGAAAATATTTAATATCTATCCTGTCTTCAAATATTTTTTTTCTAGTTGTGTATTCGAATATCCAAGAAATGACGTAAACATTCACCCTAGTGGTCACTAATCTTTTTAACATCAATTTCTAAATTCTAAATATAATAATGGAGCTTAGTGATTTTTTTTGTCAAGTCAATATTAATTTTCCTATATGCAAGACAAAAAATATCCTAGTGGCCGCTAAACTCAAGCCTTTATGATGTCACAACAATGCTAATTTAAATAACATATTGAACCCACTGGCTGCTAGGCTTAAAATTAAACACAACAACCACTAGGATTAAAATTTTGTTTGGAATTCATGCAATAGAATTTGAATATCCTATTGAGTTCAGCGGCCATTAGACTTAAAATTTTGTTTGGAATCACGAGTATTCAAGAAAGAAATGTCGTGAGCAACCACCCTAGTAGTCGTCACATAAATACCATAAGCAAAGCCATACATGGAAAACATGTAATGTGGGAGGTCTACAGGACAACGCTCTATGTATGTGTTGTGGATGCATGCGAAATCAATATTGAGAAGATAAAATAGAGAAATACAAGAATGTGAACGTATGGAAAATATAAGCAGAAAGAGTGAATGAGTGTTCATCCACATAGCAGGGGCAGGAGCAGTGTGATATCTTCATTTTCTTTAGATTCATCTCCAACTTTGGTCTATCACTGACAATTTCTAGGTCCCCACTAGTTGGGTTAGCTTTGGCCCGTTGATTCGCAGAGTAAAAATTATGCTTCTTAGTTTTCTTTGTAATCGTCTCCCTGACTCCTATGGTCGTCAGAGTATTTGAAACACCCCTTTGTCAATTTCCTCGCAGTGGATTGAATTTATATAATTTTAGTGAATTTCACCTGTAGTTTTTGTTGTGGTAATGACACTTCCAGGAAAAGATTTTGAATTTTGACCGAGTTGTGCTTAACAGTTATACCACCATTTTTTTCCCATGATTTAGTAACATCTTTCAAGTAGTCATTGAAATTTTCACATAATCTCGATTCTTATCAAAGATAACCTTCTACGAAACTAAAATTTTATTTACAGAGCAGTTCTTGCATTGAAAATTTTACAATTGAATTTTGAAAATAAAAACAACCTACCTTGTCCACAGGAATAATATTGAGGATATTTGTCTTGAGAATTTTTGCATGTGTGAGAATTAAGTCTTTCAATGCACTCAAAATTGATAGATGTGTTATTATAGACGGTTTATATTCCAACAATTCAACTTCTGTTACAACAATATTAAAACTATTAAAACTCTTTTCTCCATCCGCTACAAAATAGGTTTGAGAAGAAATTCATAATATGCAAGGATGACTGTGGCAATTACAAAAACTTTTTCAAGAATTTTCACTCTAGGAAAGCCTACCGGCCAAACATTAAAATTTATTACATTTTTATTAAATGAGGATGACTATGACGACAAAATTTCAGTTACACAACATGGTTTTTTATATATTTTTATAAAAAGAGGATGAATAAAAAAAAAATCAGTTACAAAGAAAGTTGGGACAACAAGAAACAAGCCAACAAAATTACCAAAAGAAAAAAGAAAAAAATACCACAATATTTTAAATTTTAGAATTTAAAATCATGAAAAATGTATAATCAGGCATAAAAAATAAACTCTAAATTTCTAGACGTTGCGAAGTATTCTCATTTATCCAATCACAGTAGAAGTATATAGTCGATAGGGAAGATTTTGAAGTTTTAACTTGAAGATAGTCTTGGATCCATACATAATCCAATGAATGGTAACATATCACTTTTAATATAATCATGTTTGTCAGTATTACTAGATTTTTTGGTTGACTCGGGACAAAGCTAGCTCTAGCTAAGTAAGATGATTGGTTTTTAATATTATAAATTTGTAGGAATTGGTAGTGGTGATCATACCTAAAGCCAAGGAAACGGTGAGCGAGGGATTGAGATGTGCTCCAGAAATGTCATGTATAGTTGACAGGCAGACCAAATAAGAGAGCCTTCGACCCTCCTGTCTTCTCGTTGACAATGGGCGTTTCTATCACAACAAATATGAGCATGAACGTCCCTATGAATTCTTCTCTCACCTTCAACACATAATCCAAACCATATTTAATTGCAATTTTGTATCCATGGATGAACATAATTGTAAATAGATGAGTTCTATGAATGCAAATTTTAAAATATAATTGAAATATTGAGGTTTTATGTTTTTATAGATAATTAAAAGGGTTATGAAATAATAATGTATTTCCTCATTGATGAACCCTTCACAATGATATATCACTGATAAATTTTTGTAAACAGTGATTCCAAAACATCGTCAGTTACAAATTATAGATTGGGAAAATTTAAAATCTTTAAAATGTACAGAGAGAAATCGGGTAAAAACTCTAAACAGTCTTAGTTTTTTCTCTTCCAAAAAGTTAACTGATTATACAGTCTAGATTTTTATAATTTTTTCCCTCAATTTAAACAAATTTTAGAACAACATCCTCCTGTAAAACAATTCTACCCCAACCACAGAAACTCAAACCACCTCTCACATTATGACCATAATTGCTTAAAATGTAGCAACAATTGTAGATTGTAAATGAGTAAAATTGGGTGGATTGATCATGCAAGGATTAATGAATTAAGCCAAGTGAGAAGAATAATGTTCCTTTCTCCATAGCAAAACAGAAGGCTATAAATTCCAGGATTCAAAAGGTGCAAAGCACTGGCACAGATTGAGCTTCGACAATTTCCCATGATTGTCACCACTGACATGTATGGCCGTGCACAAAGGAGCTCCTGGAGTTCCAGGGGTTGTTGGTGTAGAATGAACTGGAGTACCAATCTCAAATTCCGCCATAGCACAATTGCTTTTTTTTAGGATTTTCTTCTTTACTTAATATCAGAAATAAAAACTGAGAATTTGTTGGGCTGATACTACATGGTAGATTTTGGGTTTTTTAATGTTAATTATTTTTTGTTTTTTCTTTCAAAGGGGAACAAAGAACATAAAGATTGAATTTACACAATGACAGGTTTTTCTCAAGGTTTTTCTAAGGAATAATATCTGTGGGATTATCCAACGTAAAAAGTCCTTTCTATAGGGTAAGATTTCTGAGTATGAACATGGATGAAATTTTGAAAAAAACAAGCTTGAAATCAAAATATGTACCTGTAACACAAACTGAGATGACTAAATAAACTTGGTTTCAAATATTCCTCTTCACAAAATTTCTAAATTGTAGAGCTTAGAAGGGAATTTATGAGGAAGAAATGTATCCCATAAACAATTTCCATATGCTGCATAAAAACAATCTGATTAGGTCTCAAAGTAAAGTCAGTTACACAAGAAATTTCAGTTACATAACATAGTTTTTTATTTTATTTTTTAAAAGAGAATGACTACAAAAAAAAAATCAGTTACAAAAAAAGTTGGTTCTAATGAATCCTATCAGCCAATAATTGGGGGGATCATAGTTAGATTTTAAGTCTAGTCATTACAACTTCTCCTAAATGTAAGAAAAAAAATATCCTAGCAACCGCTAACCCCAATTCTTTGTGATTTTCCTCTAGTGCTATGTAATTATTTGTTGTTACATCTTGTCATGAATAACATGTTGTACTCTGAGGCCGCTTGGCTAAACAATTGACGTTGGATATTAGTTCAGCTTTAAGTTTTTAGTCGGGTTGTTAATCAATATCTTGAATGCAAGACAATAATTATCCTAACGGCCTCTACTCTTAAGTCTTTATTACGTTACACCAATGCAGTAGAATAATCTACGACCTTAGCTATGAATAGGCTTCAAATGTCATGCGATAGACTTCAAATAACATATTGAACTCAGCAGATGCAATGTAGAAAAAATTATTTTAGAATATGTGTATTCTGTAAAATCATTTCAATTAATCTTCTCTTGGAATATTTATTTTCTTGGAACATCAAACAAAGAATGTAAACATCCACCCTAGTGGTCACTAGTCTTAGAAGGTAGTATTGTAACATTCAAATATAATAAAGCATCTTAGTTAGTTTTTCAGTCGGGTCATTATTAATTGTCATGTATGCAAGGCAACAAATATCCTAGCATCTGCTAATCTCAAGTCTTTGTTATGTTGTACCAATGCTATTGAATAATATTCAACATTAGTGACCGCTAGGCTTTAAATTTCATGGTAGGATTATGATAAATTAATACAGAAATCTAAATATATTAATGGTGTTTATCTTGGTTTTTAGGTGATTTGTCCTAGTTATATCGCATGCGAGTTAACCAGAATCTTAGCATCCGTTAGTCTCTATTATTTTTTGAAAAATGTATTCAGGAAACTCTTTAATATTTGTCTTATCTTGGAATATTTGTTGCCTTGTGTTTTCTTGTAATAGCTAGGCAATGTCGTAAACATCCAGCTTAACAGCCTCTAGTCTTGGAATATGTTTTTTTAGAATTTAAAAATTGTTACGTTATATTGGCTCATTTATCAAGTAAGTTGTTACTAGTTGTAAATGAAATATATGTTTGTAAATAGAATGATTAACATTTATATTTAATAATATTTACGAGTACATATAATGTGCTTACCTTTTTCTAACCATATAAAAAATTGTAAAGACATTGCATTTACTTATTTCTATGTGGGAAAACATATATAAAAATCTATGGGTGACTAATGAATAGAAATTTAGTAAAGTATTAAATGTTTAAATCAGTAAGTTTAATCGTTGGAACATTATTTGTCCCTATCTAATGACTCAAATAGTATTGAATTAATTATTGGAGGCGAATCCCATATTATTGCTAACATCGTCATTAAAAAGCATACCTTATTAGGGAAAATAAATCTTGTGTGATTAATATTCCCTTTGTATGCTCTCATTAACTCCAGATTGGACCTTAAATCATTTCTGTTAAGATAGCTACTAAATAGGCAGGTTTTGTGGTAAGATTTGAAATATATATGTTGATTGGCTAGATTCATCACCTTTTCTAATAAAGGTCGATATTAAAGTTGTTGGCAAGCTTGTATTAATTTCAAGCATGTGATGGCATATTCAATCCATATATTTATCTAATCACTCCCCCTTATTCTCACACATTTCGGGTTTATTTCACGAGATTTCATTTATTCTGTCATGGCTAGACCATTGTTGTCTTTCATGTAATTTTATGTGGTTGTGCATGAGATGGGATTTTATACCAAAATTTCGCGTTGCCATTTGAAATCCATTTTTTAGATTGAATCATAGAAAGACCTGGTTGGAATTGAAGGATTTCTTGGAGATGATTATATTTCTCTGGAGGGACATTTGAGGGTAAATACGGAAGTTGCTTCGATGTTAATTTTGTTTCTTCTTATCATACATCCAACGAAGGATTGGGCTTTGGAGATGGGTAATCACTCGATCAAGCCAATGCATATGGTTGACATGGAAGATATAATGGAAAAAACCTTGAGTGTGTCATGGGCCTTGCTTTTTGATCCTTGCTATAAATAGGATGGTTTGGTGGATGTGGACATTTTTTATGAGTTTTACAAACGGTTTGATGTCCTAAATTGTTTCTTATATGAAGTGGAAAAATTGGGCGATACATCGTTAACGGGAGGTAGGTCGCTCCAGTTGCATTACCTGGATGTTATCTCTACTTTTCTATAACATGAACTAAAATGTTGGGATGTTCTTCATAGGAAAGGTCGTGAGGCATATGGTTGGTTAAAGAGTCAGGATGCTGCTGGAAAAGAGCATATTTTTTCAGGAACCGCCAATGGAAACCGTTTTCATGCCTGTTAAGGTGGAGGTTACAGAGATTTCATCTAGTTCAAATAAATAAGTGTTTCTAACATCTGTCACGTTGTATCTTTGTTTTGGTTGTTATATAGCGTTACTAGTTTTATTGTTTTCGATTCATACTATCTAGCTTACTGGTCTGGGTTCTATTGCATTCCTAACCACTTGTGTTTTTTGGAATTTTCCCTTGTATTTTTCATCAAAGTATTGTTTTATCGTTCGGGTTTTTAGATTTACCCTCTCATTTTATCTGTAATGTAAAATGAAAGGTACCATCCAACCTTCCTTTAATTATAAAATAGAAGAAATCATTAGTAGAAGTTTATGTTATGCATTGCACGAAGCAATTTTAACAATTAATTACTATTAAATTCAGTTTTTTCAAGTTGTCAATATGTTAGTAGAAATTAAGAATAAATTCTGCTAGCGTCTATATATTCTAGGATAGGTTTTTGTCAATGTAAAAAAAAATCTTTATAGTTTAGGTTAGAGGGGCTTGAATGCAAGACAAGAATTATCCTAGCAGCCGCTAATCTCAAGACTTTGTTATGTTACACCAATTCCATGAAATCATCTATGACCTTAGCACCCTCTATCCTTTGAATATCATGTGGTGGACTTCAAATAACATATTAAACTCAACGGATGCTAGGCTGAAAATTTCTTTTTGGAATATGTGTAATCACGAAAATTGTTAAAAATTTGTTATTTTACATGACAGGAGTATAAAAAGCTTCAATCTTAGGGGCTACATGTACTCTTGAAAATATTTAATATCATTTGTATCTTCGAATATTTTTTTATCTAGTCATGTATTCGAATATCAAAGAAATGACGTACACATCCACCCTAGCGGTCACTAGTCTTCTTAACATTGTTTTCTAAATTCTAAATATAATAATGGAGCTTAGTGAATTTTTCCATCAAGTCAATACTAATTTTCATCTATGCAAGACAACAACTATCCTAGTGGCCACTAACCTCAAGCCTCTATGATGTTGCAACAATGCTAATTCAAATAACATATTGAACCCAGCGGATGCTAGGCTTAAAATTGAACACAACAGCTGCTAGGGTTAAAATTTCATTTGGAATTCATGCAATAGACTTCGAATATCCTGTTGATTTGAGTGGCTGTTAGTCTTAAATTTTCTTTTGGAATGATGAGTATTCAAGAAAGAAATGTAGTGAGCAACCACCTTAGTAGTTGCTAGCCATTGAAAATATTCTTTTAAAATTTAAATATAATCGCGGGGAACATAGATTTTTAGTCTAGTCGTTACAACTTGTCCTGAATGCAAGACAACGAATATCCTAGCGGAAGCTAACCTCAAGTCTTTGTGATTTTCCTCCAGCACTATATAATTATCTATCGTTACAACTTGTCTTGAATAGCATGTTGCACTCTAATGTTGCACTCTAAGGTCGCTTGGCTAAACAATTAGTGTTGGAGATTAGTTTAGTTTTAAGTTTTTAGTTAGGTCGTTAATCAATATCTTGAATGCAAGACAAGAATTATCCTAGTGATTGCTAATATTAAGTCTTTATTATGTTACACCAACGTACTAGAATAATCTACGACCTTAGCTACTGCTAGGATTTGAATATCATGTGATAGACTTTGTATAACATATTGAGCTCAATGCATGTAATGTAAAATTTTTTATTTTGGAATATGTGTATTCTGGAAAATCATTTCAATTAATCTTGTCTTGGAATATTTGTTATCTTGGAATATCAAACAAAGAAAGTAAACATCCATACTAGCAGTTGCTAGCCTTAGAAGGTAGTACTGTACCATCCAAATATTATAAAGGATCTTAGTTATTTTTTCAGTTGGTCGTTACTAATTGTTATGTATGCAAGGAAACAAATATCCTAGTGGTCGTTAATCTCAAGTCTTTGTTATGTTCTACCAATTCTATTTAATAATATTTGACATTAGCATCCACTAGGCTTTCAATATCTGGTAGGATTATGATAAATTAATATAGAAATCTAAATATATTAATGGTGCTTAGCTAGTATTTCAAGTGAGTTGGCATAGTTGTATCGTATGCGAGTTAACTAGAATCTTAGCGGCTACTAGTCTTCGTTCTTGATTGAAAAATGTATTCAGGAAACTCTTTAATATTTTTCTTATCTTGGAATGTTTTTTTCCTTGTGTTTTCTTGTAGTAGCTAGGAAATGTCGTAAACATCCAACTTAGTGACCTTTAGTCTTGGAATATGTTATTTTAGAATTTAAAAATTGTTAGGTTATATAGGCTCATTTATCAAGTAAGTCGTTACTAACTGTAAATGCAATATATGTTTGTAAATAGAATGATTAACATTTATATTTTATAATAATTATGAGTGCATATAATGTGCTTACCTTTTACTAAACATAAAAAATTGTAAAGACATTGCATTTAATTATTTCTACATGGGAAAACAAATATAAAACCTATGGTTGACTAATGACAAAAATTTTAGTAAATTATTAAATGTATAAATTAGTAAGTTTAAGCGTTGGAACATTATTTGTCCCTAGATAATGACTCAAATAGTAATGAATTGATTATTGAATGTGAATCCCATATTATTACTAATGCCATCATTAAAGGAAAACCTTGTTAGGTAAAATCAATCTTGTGTGATTAAAATTCTCTCTGTATGCTCTCATTAACTCCAGATTTGACCTTAAATCTTATCTATTGAGATAGTTGCTAAATATGTAGATTTTTTGATAAGATTTACAATAAATATGTTGATTGGTCGAACTCATCACCTTTTCCAATTAAATTTGATATTAAAGCCACTGACAAGATTATATTAATTTGAAAGATGCAATGGCATTTTCACTCCATATATTTATCTAATCGCTCCCCCTTATTTTCACACCTTTCTGTATTCTTTCATGTGATTTCCTTTATCTTGTCATGGCAAGACCAATGTTTTCTTTCATGCAATATTTTTTGGTTGTGAGTAAAACGGGATTTTATACCAAAATTTTGCGTCACCATTTGAAATTTATTTATTGAATTGAATTAGAGTAAGACTTGGTTCCAATTGAGGGATTTATTGGAGACGATTATCTTTCTTTAGAGGGATGTCTGAGGGTAAATGTAGAAGTTTCTTCTATGTTTGTTTGTCATCTTCTTATCATATATCTGGTGAAGGATTGAGCTTTTGAGATGGGTCATCACTAGATCAAGCCAACATATAGGGTTGAAATGGAAGCGGAAATAGAAACAACCTTGAGTGCATTATAGCCCTTACTTTCTGATGCTCACTATAAAAATGAAGCTTTGGTGGATGTGGATGTTTTTTTATGAGTTGTATAAATGGTTTGATGTCCTAAATTGTTTCTTTTATGAAGTGGAAAAATTGGGCGAGACATCATCGACGAGAGGTAGGTCGATCAAATTTCCTGACATGGATGTTATGTCATCTCTACTATAATAGGAACTAACATGTTGGGATGTTCTTTATAGGAAAGGTCATGAGGCATACAATTGGTTAAAGAGTCAGGTTACTACTGAAAAAGATCAACTTTTTTCGGAACCATCAATGGAAACCATTTTCATGATCGTTAAGGTGGAGGTTACAAAGATGTCATCTAATTCAGATAAATAAGTGGTTCTAAAATAAATCAGGTTGTATCTTTGTTTTGGTTGTTATATAGTGTTTTCAATTCCATTGTTATCAATTCATATTGTTTGGCTTACTGGTATGAGGTTTTTTATCTTCCTAACCACTTATGTTTTTGGCACTTGACCTTGCATTTTTCACCTAAGTATTGTTGTATAGTTCGGGTTTCTAGAATGATCCTCTCATTTTAGCTATAGTGTAAAGGGAAAGGGACCCTTCAACCATCCTTTAATTATAAAATACAAGAAATCATTAGTAGAAGTTTATGTTATGCGTTACACTAAGAAATTTAAACAATTAATCACTATTAAATTTGGTTTGTTTCAAGTTGTTAATTTGTTGGTAAAAGTGAATACGAGTGGCTGCTAGTGTTTATATATTCTATGATATCTTTCTATGAATCTAAAAAAACAATCTTTATAGCTTTAGGTTAGAGGGTCTTGGATGCAAGAAAATAATTATCCTAGCAGCTACTAATCTCAAGACTTTGTTATGTTACACCAATGCCACAAAATCATATATGAACTTAGCACTTGCTATACTTCAAATATCATGTGGTGGAGTTTGAATAACATATTGAACTCAGCGATTGTTAGGCTGAAATTTCTGTATGGAATATATGTAATCATGAATTTCGTTAAAAATTGTTATTTTACACGACGAGAGTATAATAAGCTTCAATCATAGGGACTACATGTACTCTGGAAAATCATTAATATACATCCTGACTTTGAATATTTGTTGTCTAGTCATGTATTCAAATATCTAAGAAATGACAAAAACATCCACTCTAGCGGTTGCTAGTATTTTTAACATCATTTTCTAAATTCTAAATATAATAATGGAGTTAGTACATTTTTCCATGAATTCAATACTAATTGGCCTGTATGTAAGACTACAACTATCCTAGTGGTCAATAACATCAACCCTCCTTGATGTTGCAATAATGGTAATTTGAATAACATATTGAACTCAATAGCTGCTAGACTTACAATTGAACACAGTGGCCACTAGGCTAAAAATATCATTTGGAATTCATGTGATAGACTTCGAATATCCTATTGAGCTCAGTGGCCACTAGGCTTAAATTTTTGTTAGGAATTACGAGTATCCAGGAATTAAATGTAGTGAGCAACCATCGTAGTGGTCACCATACGTTGAAAATAGTCTTTTAAAATTTAAATATATTTGTGGGGAGCATAGTTAGATTTTTAGTTGAGTCATTACAACTTGTCCTAAATGCAAGACAACAAATATCCTAGGGGCTGCTAACCTCAATTCTTTGTGATTTTCCTTTAGCACTATGTAATTATTTGTCGTTACAACTTTTCTTGAATAGCAAGTTGTACTCAAAGGCCACTTTGTTAAACAATTGGTGTTGGAGCTTATTTCAGTTTTAAGTTTTTATTTGGTTTGTTAATAAATATCTTGAAGTCAAGACAATAATTATCCTAGCGGCTGCTAATCTTAAGTCTTTATTATGTTACACCAACGTAATGGAATAACCTATGATCTTAGCTGCCACTAGGCTTTGAATATCATGCGATAGACTTCGAATAACATATTGAACTCAGTGGCCATAATGCAGAAAATTTTGTGTTAGAATATGTGTATTATGGAAAATCATTTAAATTAATCTTGTCTTCGAATATTTTTTGTCTTGGAACATAAAACAAAGAAAGTAAATATCCACCCTAGTGGTTGCTAGTCTCAGAAGGTAGTATTGTAACATCTAAATAGAAAAAAGGAACTTAGTTAGTTTTTCAGTCACATTGTTACTAATTGTCTTGTATTCAATGCAAGAAATATCCTAGAGGCTGCTAATCTCAATTCTTTGTTATGTTGCTCCAATGCTATTTAATAATCTTCAACATTAGCGGCCACTAGGCTTCGAATATCATGTTAGGATTATAATAAATTAAAACATAAATCTAAATATATTAATGGTGTTTAGCTCAGTTTTCAGGCGAGCCATCCTAGTTATATCGTATGTGAGTTAACCAGAATCTTAGCAATCGTTAATGTTTGTTCTTGTTTGAAAAATATGTTTAGGAAACTATTTAATATTTTTCTTGGATTGGAATATTTGTTGCCTTGTGTTCTCTTATAATATCTACGCAATGTCGTAAACATCCATCTTAGCGGCCTCTATTGTGGAATAAGCTATTTTAGAATTTCAAAATTGGTACTTTATATTGGCTCATTCATCAAGTAATTCGTTACTAAATGTAAATAAAATATATGTTTGTAAATAGAATTATTAACATTAATATTTAATAATATTTACGATTACATATAATGTTCTTACCATTTACTAAACATAAAAAAATTGTAAAGACATTACATTTAATTATTTCTACATGGGAAAACAAATCTAAGAAACTATGGGTGACTAATGACTATAAGTTTGGCAAAGTATTAAATGTATAAATTAATAAGTTTAAGCATTGGAATGTTATTTGTCCCAAGATAATGACTTGAATAGTAATGATTTAATTATTGGAGGTAAATCCCATATTATTGCTCACGTCATCATTAAAAATTAGACCTTGTCAAGGAAAATCAATCTTGTGTGATTAAAATTCCCTTTATATGCTCACATTAACTCCAGATTAGACCTTAAATCTTATCTATTAAAATAACTACTAAATAGGCTGATTTTTTGATAATATTTGTAGTAAATACGTTGATTGGCTTGACTCATCACCTTTCCCAAAAAATGTTGATATTAAAGCCACTGACAAGCTTGTATTAATTTCAAGCATGCAATGGCATATTCACTCCATATATTTATCTAATCACTCCCCTTTATTTTCACACCTTTCAAGTTTCTTTCACGAGATTTCATTTATTTTGTCATGGTCAGACCAATGTTGCCTTTCAGGCAATTTTCCGCGGCTGTGCATGAAATGGGATTTTATACCAAAATTTCGTGTTGCCATTTGAAATCCATTTTTTGGATTGAATTAGAGAAAGACCTGGTTGGAACTGAGGTATTTCTTCAAGATGATTATATTTCTATAGAGGGACATCTGAGGGTAAATTCGGAAGTTTCTTTGACGTTCATTTTTCATCTTCTTATCATACATTCGGTGAAGGATTAGGATTTGGAAATGGGTCATCATTGGATCAAGCCAACGTATATGGTTGGAATGGAAGAGAAAATGGAAAAAACCTTGAGTGCATCGTGGCCCTTTCTTTCTGATGCTCACTATAAATAGGAAGCTTTGGTGGATGTGGACGTTTTTTATGTGTTGTATAAATAGTTTGATGTCCTAAATCATTTCTTGTATGAAGTGGAAAAATTGGGTGAGAAATCTTCGACAGGAGGTAGGTCACTCCACTTACCTGACTTGGATGTTATGTCTTCTCCTCTACAAAAGGAACCAACACATTGGGATGTTATTCGCAGGAAAGGTTGTGAGGTATATGATTGGTTAAAGAGTCAGGCTGCTGTCGGAAAAGAGAAATTTTTTTTTTCCGGAACCGCCAACGGAAACCATTTTCATGTCCATTAAGGTGGAGGTTAGGGAGATGCCATTTGATTCAGATAAATAAGTGGTTCTAAAATATGCCAGGTTGTATATTTATTTTTTATTGTTATATAGCATTGCCAGTTCCATTGTTATCGATTCATACTGTTTGGCTTACTGGTATGGGGTTTTTGTATTCCCAAACACTTGTGTTTTTTGGCATTTTCCCTCGCATTTTTCACCAAAGTATTGTTATATCATTTGGGTTTTTAGACTAATCCTGTCATTTTATCTATAATGTAAATAGAAAAGGACCCTTCAACCCTCGTTTAATTATAAAATACAAGAAATCATTAGTAGTAGTTTATGTTATGCATTGCACTAAGAAATTTAAACAATTAATCACTATTAACTTTAGTTTATTTCGAGTTGTCAATTTATTGGTAGAAGTGAAGACTAGTGGCCACTAGCTTCTCTATATTCAAGGACATCTTTCCATCAATGTAAAAAAAAATCTTTATAGCTTTAGGTTATAGGGGCTTAAATGAAAGACAAGAATTATTCTAGCTGGCGCTAATCTCAATACTTTCTTATTTTACACCAACACAACGAAATAATTTACAACCTTAACATCCATTATCCTTTGAATATCATGTCGTGGAATTTGAATAACATATTAAACTTAGTGGAAGTAAGCTGAAAATTTCATTTTGGAATATGTTAAATCACAAAATTCGTTAAAATTTGTTATTTTGCATGACAAGAGTATAATAAGCTTCAATCTTAGGGGCTACGCATACTTTGGAAAATTATTAATATCTGTCTTGTCTTCAAATGTTTTTTGTTTAGTCGTGTATTCGAATATCCAAGAAATGACATAAAAATCCACCCTAGCAGTTGCTTGTCTTTTTAACATTGTTTTCTAAATTCTAAATATAATAATGGAGCTTAGTGCATTTTTCCATCAATTCAATACTAATTGTCCTATATGAAAGAAAACAACTATCCTAGTGGCCACTAACCTCAAGCCTCACTGATGTTGCAACAACACTAATTTTAATAACATATTGAACCCAGTGACCACTAGGCTTAAAATTGAACACAACGATCGCTAGGCTTAAATTTTCGTTTGGAATTCATGTGATAGACTTTGAATATCCTATTGAGCTGTGTTCAATTTTTTTTGGAATCATGAGTATTCAGGAAAAAAAAGTAGTGAGCAACCACCATAGCAGTCGCAAGTCATTGAAAATAGTATTTTAAAATTTAAATATAATTGTGGGTAGCATAGTTGGATTTTTCAGTCTAGTCGTTACAACTTGTTCTAAATGCAAGACAATAAATATCCTAGTGGCTGCTAACCTCAAATATTTATGATTTTCCTATAGCCCTATGTAATTATCTATCATTACAGCTTCTCTTGAATAACATGTTATACTCTAAGGCTTCTTGGCTAAAGAACTTGTGTTGGAGATTAGTTCAGTTTTAAGTTTTTAGTCGGATCGTTAATCAATATCTTGAATGCAAGACAAGAATTATCCTAGCGGCTACTAATCTTAATTCCTTATTATGTTACACCAATGCAGTGGAATAATCTACAACCTTAGCTATCACTAGGCTTCGAATATCATACGATAGAATTCGAATAACATATTGAACTCAGTGGCTACAATGCCAAAATTTTTGTTTTGGAATATGTGTATTCTTGAAAATTGTTTAAATTAATCTTGTCTTAGAATATTTTTTGTCTTGGAACATCAAACAAAGAAAGTTAACATCCACTCTACAAGTCACTAGTCTTAGAAGGTAGTATTGTAACATGTAAATATAATAAAGGAGCTTAGTTAGTTTTTCAGTCAGGTCATTACTTATTGTCCTGTATGCAAGGATAAAAATATCCTAGCATATGCTAATCTCAAGTCTTTGTTATGTTGCACCAATGCTATTTAATAATATTCAACATTAATGTCCGCTAGGATTCGGATATCATGGTAGCATTATGATAAATTAATACAGAAATATAAATATATTAATGGTGCTTAGCTCAGTTTTTCAGGCAAGCTGTCCTAGTTGTATCATATGCGAGTTAAATAAAATCTCGGTGCCCGCTAGTCTCCATTCTTGTTTGAAAAATGTATTCAGGAAAATCTCTAATATTTGTCTTGTCTTGGAATATTTGTTACCTTGTGTTGTCTTGTAATAGCTACGAAATGTCATAAACATCCAACTTAGTGGCCTCTAGTCTTGGAATATGTTAAATTTATAATTTAAAAATTATTACTTTATATTGATGCATTTATCTAGTAAGTTGTTACTAACTATAAATGAAAAATATGTTTGTAAATAGAATGATTAACATTTATATTTAAGAATATTTACGAGTACATATAATGTGCTTACCTTTTACTAAACATTAAAAAAATTAAAGACATTGCATTTTATTATTTATGTGGGAAAACAAATATAAAACTATATATATATATATATATATATATATATATATATATCAATGTGGTAATCAAGTGAGAACCAAATATTGACTAATTAGTCACGACTATTTCTTTCATATCAAAAAATCATTAAAGAAAGTCAAAATGATTACCTATACTATACAAAAACAAACCATTACGATTTATAAAAAATAATATGTGACTCATGTTTTTCTGATAGAGATATATGTCAGCGCTTACAGGGAAAAATAAATAGACGAAGAAGAATGAAAAATTAACCAGAGAGACAAATAGAAGGCATAAAAAGGTAACTCGTTTAACAAAAACATATACTTGAGCAACGAATGAACATAAAAAATGCGATTACAAAATCTTCAGTCATGGGTGCACAACAATGTGGTTTCAGAAAAAGTAACGAATTTTGAAAAAAATATGAAACATAACCACAAAGGCTCCAAAGTGAAAGGCAGGGACAAATTGTGGTGTAAAACACAAGAACTAGGTGAATACAAAGCAGCTGCAAGTGCATGTTATCAAATACGATACACATACAATAACATAGATACTTTTGATAAATACATGTTTTAGTTGTATCTGATATTTTGACATGCTTTATAATGTCTATTAAAGCTTCGTATTCTCTCTAAAACACAATATCAGCGAGATTCTATCTACAACCTATTTTTCTTATCTCTATTGATTTCATCCTTTGTCAACCTCTCGATCTATATTTGTACCCGTTATCTATCCTTAATCACTATTTTTTTTCTTGTTTGTGCACCCCCAAATGTGATTATGATCGCTTCCTCAGCTTACCATTCAAAAAAATGTCTAAGAATCGAGCACTCGGACCAATAAATTAGTGCCTGCATGTATTGTATTCTGATTTCAAGAGCTACTTTTTTGCAATTAAAGAATTAAAAATAAACACTAATATATATTTCTCTGGTTTATTTGGTTTTTTCCAAATGCATTGAATGAAATAAATTCCAAAAAATGAAAAAAAAAGAGTGGGAATACGAAATTTCTAAATTTTAATTTCCACTTCTTAAAGAGAAAATGAGGGATTTTGATATTTTGAATATTGCCATTTAATGCAGGGGATTTCTCATATCATACTTTGAATTCACCTATCATTAATATTTGCATTTAATTCGGGGCATATCATGGGATATAAGGAAATCAAATTGATTGAGTTTACCTGCTTTAGAAACAACTGGGACAATGACAAAAATTTCTTTTTGAACACTCAAGAAAATGAAAAAATATTAATTTAAGCATAATAAAAAACCATTAAGAAAATAGAAGTGAACATTAGGAAATAAAAAATTTAAATTTTAATAGAGCGATATACGCCTCATTAATTTTTAATTTTTATCGAGTGTGACTTTGATATTTATTAAATATAATGCATGTTAATTCAGGGGATGGCGTGGGATATAGGGAAATGTAATTTATTAATTTGACCTACTTTAGAAACAAGTGGGATAGTGGCAAAAATTTCTTTGAGGACTCGTGGGAAAATGACAATAATTAATTTCAACATAATAAAAAACCATTTAGAAAACATAAGTGAACATTAGGAAACAAAAAATTTAAATTTTAAGAGAGCGATATACGCCTCATTAATTATTAATTTTTATCTACTGTAAATTTGATATTTTATAAATATAATTTTCTTTAATTTTAGGGATAGCATGGGATACAGGGAAATAAAATTTATTAATACCACTTACTTTAGAAACTTGTGGGACAACGTCAAAATTTTCTTTGTGAACTCGCGGGAAAAACGACAAATATTAATTCAAGCATAATAAAAAACCATTTAGAAAATAAAAGTTAACAATAGGAAAAAAAATTTAAATTTTCAGAGAGCGATATACGCCTCGTTTATTATTAACTTTTATTGAGTGCAAATTAGATATTTTTTAGCTATCATCCACGTTAATTTTTAAAAAAATCCAATAAAAAGTGGCATCTTACAAGTTTGAACCAATAAATTACATAATTAAATAAATGACTCATTTATTAAGAATTTTTTAATTAGTGATAGAATTAATAAATATTTTTCACCTATAAAAATCCACATTATTGAGTTGTAACTGCAATCCATTAAAATTTTGACACGTGCCATGAAATTTCTAATATATCTCGTGGTTGTCTATATTTTTGAGTTATTTACGCTTTATTCTAGAAAAACTAAAACATAATTTGATGCTTCACCAAATTTTGAGAGTACCTTGTAGATAGGAAGGAAAATAGTGACTGGTAATCTCCATTACAATGATATTTTTGTAACACTGAATTATAAATAATAAATAATTAGATTTTATAGGGGATCACGATATTCTCTTAAGCACGTGTTAATGAAAAACTTGGCATGTCGTATGTTTTCCGTCTATTTGTTGAGTAGAATCTTAGTGGTCAATAGCCTCTACAACTCCTAGGTTTCATTTCAGCAATGTAAATAAATATCTCTACAGTTTTCGATCACTAGTATTTTCATTAACTATAATATTATCTTATTGACTATACATTCCTTCCACAACCAAGTGTGGCACTACATACCATTGACAGATATCTCAACTTATATATTAGTCATAAGTTTTTTTGTGCATAACACATAATTTATATCAGTTCATATCAAGTAAAATACTTACTGACCACTAAGATCCCTTACTTAAACAAGATCAATCAAACAATGTGTGTGAAAGAAAATGCTTAGTGACCGCTAAGCTCAAATACTTACCGAAATGAATGATTATGTGGAAAATAGGATAAAACATTTCCTGATAACATAGATGCTTTATGAACAAAGCATAGTAATAGATATTAGCGGTTGCTAAGCATTTTTCATAATATATTTTGATGACAGATATGTGAGATATGGACAATTTTTATCATCAAAAGCTATGGAGATATTTGCATAGTTAGGTAGAAAGATGATTACTAAAAATGTTATCAAGGTACTCATATAACATCATAGGGACTGCTAGACACACACCTTTACATATTTTATTTTTCTACACATCGGTGTGCATCAATGAAAATAATTACTGACCGCTAATTTCCACTACTTGTTAGGAGGAGTAGATTAGTGGACACTAGGATCAACTTATTTTTTATTTTGGATATAGAGATCAAACAACTGTTCGTATTAAAGAAAATACTTGGCGATCTCTAAGCTCGAATACTTACAGGAAGGAATGATTTGGCGGAAAATAGGCTAAAAAATATCTTATTTTAAACATAGCACTCTAATAACATATCATAGTAATAGATATTACTGGGCGCTACACATTTTTTGTGAAATTTTTAGATGCAAAATATGTGAAATATAAAAAATTGTTTACTGTCGAAAGATATGGAGGTCTTTGAGAAAGTAATAGATTAGCGACCTCAAGTCTAAAATGTTTATTAATTTTGAAAATAGAGATACAAAAATAGTTTGTATAAAATAAATACTTACAGAACATAGCGCTCTATGCTTATTTTTTATTGTTAAATGAGGAAGGAATAGATTAGCAGCTTCTAGGCTAAACTATTTCTTAATTATGAAAATAAAGATAAAAAAGTTTGTATTACAGAAAATTCTTAGTGACCGCTAAGTTATGATACTTATAGAACTTAGTGCTTCGATAACAGATCATATGAATGGATGAAATGGTGTCGTAAGGAATTTTTCTTGTTGGTTCATATCAAAGAAAATGCATAGCAATCGCTAAGCTACATTACTTACTAAAAGGAGTGGCTTGGTGCTCAGTAGGCTCTACTATTTCTATTTTTTTAAATATCGACCTAATAAAAATCACTTCCTGTCTTAGCGACAAAGATAAGAGTTAGAGCATAATAATAGAAGTACATATTTTAAACCTGAAGATGTATCCTAATCATCTTGGCCCTGCATATTTCCATAAATAACCCATTAAACAAAATAGTCCTAAATATTTTACTAAAAATGGAGGGCAAAGATGAACATGGGTCTTTCTCAAGAATGAATGATCTGAATCCATGAAGAGCAATGCATGTTTTATGTTTACCAATTATTCATTGATGAGAAGGCTATCGACCATTATTCTCTATATTATCGACAAATCTATTTTAACAACGCAAACAAACAATCTCAACAAGTTTGAAGTCATTATTTGTAATTATATTATATTCTATGGACTATCCTTAGCATAGCCAAGTACTTTAATACAAACCTTTGAGAAGAATGACTAACAATTAGAATTTTCACAACTGATAAGTGTCGTTAGTTAGTGAAAGGGAAAGCTTTGCTATTGTTACGATTGATAATTTATCGTAATTAACACAGCCACCTAGTGTGGAAATGTTAGATCATATTAATAGATGTACATCATTTAAACCTTGAGACATGTTCTATCCATATTGGCCTTGCATATTTTCTTAAAATCATTCTTCAAATAAAATAAATGTAAATGATAAACCACATACGCAGGGCGAAGGTGAACAAGATTCTCGTTGTAGTCATTTTTGCACCCACCAAGAACAAAGGAACCTCATGCACACCGGCCTATCACCCAGCGGGTGCTGGGCGCTCACCCGAGGCACGTGAGAAGGAGTCGAGTCTCTCTTTTATGTGAGTTCAGTGGAAGGCATACTTCATGATCTTGACTTAGTGATTTAAAAGAAATGAAAAAGCTATATAGCTCAGAATGGCTTCTATACCCCTTCAGTCATAACAAAAACAAAGCGAACAATAGAATTAATAGAACTAGGAAGTTGTAAATCCACAAATAGACTTGTCATTCAAGTAAGGTTCATGATTATATAAGATCAAAAGCATAGTAGAAACATGTAGGTAATACAGAGAAAGGATTTTAATACAATTGTCATGGTAACCTTATCATGTTCATTCATAGCATTACTTATAAAATATTACAGAAGGGAGACCATAGTCATGCGCCATATTTGGATCCATACATATATGATCACAAAACAAAATTTTCATTCCCCATTCCCTTATTACATTCTTCCTATAATCAACTACCCATTTTATCCCACAGTTCTTACAGTAATTCTACAGAGCTCCACTACCTCACTTGTGTCTCTTTTCTTTGCCAAGGGTGTGCATATAAATAGGCATATGAGTTCTAACAAACTCCTCTACAACCTCAGCTCTAGCCCCAAGTGTCAAGGTGTGGGTCACCCTAGGCACATGCCTCTCCATGTCATGATTAGCTTTTTGGATCTTCTTATCGCAAGGTATATTCCTTCTAGGACACCCTGTTACCAGGCTAGAACCTTATCCAAATGGAACACATTCTTCATGTGTTCTGTCCAAAAGGCCAAAAATGGCTAAGTCCTGAATTGTACTTCACGAATGCATGTCCTTGGTTCTCCAAGAACCCTTTTTGAATCTTGCCTTGTGCACCTTAGCTTGTGCGCTTCCTCCGGCCGTGCACACCTACACGTCTTTAAGATTTGGAAGCTACGTTAGGGTCCCAACATTACCCCACACTTCACTTATTCTCCACCCTCATAAACCTTTTCAAAGAATGTAGTACCAAAATTTTTTTGCAAGGCCTTTCCTTGGAAAATAATGGAGGGAAAGAATAAAGAATGGGGGAGAGAAATAATAGAAGGAAAACTACCTAAAGAAGAATTACGGGAAAAATTTTCCGCAAGTCAACCTCCAGTTTATTACAAGCACTGACTTCATCCTATGCTCTTGTGCAGAGGTCGCCAACCAATGTTCTCACCTTGTCAAAGGTTAGCCCTTCCCCTTTTGTATTAATGGTCTCCACCACCATCTCCGGTTCCTTTGTGTGATCTTCCAAGGCATCCATCTTCCTCGTAATGACCTTATAGAGATCTTTTAGCCAGGTTTTGATTGAGACCCGAAGGATCTCAATAGCTTTAGACTTCTTTTCCACTTCGGCTAGGATCTTTTCTCACTCGGCTCTATTGCCTTTATTCCTTTCCCTAAAGTCCTTCATCTCGGCCTCATTGCTAGCAAGCAGTATGCTTGTCACCTGGTTCTAGTCCGTGTAATGGTCATATGTGACCCCAGCAGTTTCTGCAGCTATTTTTACATCAGCAAGCACCTTGTTGTATTCAACTATGAGCGTGATGACTTTCATCTTTTCCTCCTACTCCAAGCATGTAGCTACATCCTCTACTGACTCCAAGGCCAAAGGCTGCCTTTCCATAGTGAGGACCCGAGTCAAGTCCTCAAGACACTCCAGGGAGGAACCATATTTTTTCGTGGGATGGTTGAGGTCTGGGTGCTTCATGATGATAGCCTGGGAGATGAGCTCCACCTTCTTGGAAACTTCACAGACTTTAGATTTCTCCTCTTGTAATTCTTGTTGTAGTTGAGCGTTGATTAGTTTCTCAAGGCTAAGGTCCTGTGTTAGCTTCACTACTTCCTCCTTCCTCTTCTCCAATAGGTCCTCCAAGACTTTAACCCTGTCATTCCTGCATAAGATCCTGGCCTCAATTTCCACAGAGACTTTTTTGAGCACATTACACACTTTATCATCCAATAGTTGTGTGTTTATAATGGGGTTGTCCCCCTTTCCCTAGGACAGCGCTAGTACCACTCCTTGGTTAACCTCAAACTCAGGCTCATCGAGGTGGGAGTCGAATGCCCATGATAGCATCTTCCTTGTGTGTGGGTATCCACCCTCAGGATCAAAGGAATCCATGGTGGTGAGCTCCTTGGTGGGCACGGTACTCTGGAAACACACGTGCAAAACTTTTTTGGGGTCATCAATATCTCCCATCGTTATTCTTCCCCCTTCTGTGCGTTTACTTCCCGTGCACATGCCCTTGGGAATAGTTACTGAAAGAGTTTTGCCTTTTGTGCTACCCACACTCTTCTCCCTTTGTTCTTTCTTGAGTTCACCGAGCACGAGCTCCGCGCTGCACTCCAATTCCTCATCGACTAAGGCATTAATCATCTTCTCTTCCTCCCTTGTCACTTTCTCATCCACCTCCTTTTGAGTGAGCTTGGGCATATCTAGCTCCTTAGTACTTTCCCCCTCACTCCTTTCTTCACTCCGCACGCCTTCCTCCCCTTGGGCACCCTTCCTCCTTACAAAGATGAAAGCATCATTTGTATCTTCTGCTCCCTCTTCCCCTAAATCGTGGACATCAATCGACTCCTGATCCACCTCCAACTCTTCTTCTTCATCGTCATCCTTTTCGCCTATATAGGAATTCGGGTCATCTATATCTTCAGACTCTGGTTCTTCCATCCCCTTTTCTTCTTCCTCTATTGAAAACTCTAAAGTCAGAGATGTGGTCTTCTCTTTATCTGAGAGCTCCTCAGGGGATGGTGGCTTTGCAGGTTCTGGGGTCTTCTCCCTGACCACCATTCTCTTCTTCTTCCACATGTAGGTACTTGTGCCTGTGGTACCTACATCATGCTTCTCCACTGCCCTCTGTTCCTCTTTCTCTTGCCTCTCCTTATGCTTTGGCACGGGCTTCCTTCTCCCAATAGGGTCATCTAGAATGGATATCTCATTCTCCATGTATGCGCCCTTTTCAAACTTTGGCCTTATGTGTAGGTAAATTCTCGCGACATTTCTCCCAGTAATAGGTAAGGTCAAAGGCCTTACAATATGCACATCCTATGACACGTACCTCTCAATGTACGTGTTCTTCTCTGGGTAGACCAGCTTCTTTCTCATTTCCCTGTGCTCTCTGTCAAGGGTGGACAACTCTAGATTTAATTTCTTTGATTCCTTGTATCTGTTTACCCCCGCTTGGAAAAATTGGGTAGTAAATGAGAATGGGAGTTTGCACCATGGACTCCAACTGCCATCCACCAAAATGAACCTGCCATTGCAGAAGTGTTGGTAGACCATGAACTCTGCTTCTCCTTCTGTCGCCGCAAGGAGTTGTTCAGGGATCCGCCATTCAACCCCAAATGTGTTCCTAAGGTGCTTATACCATTTGTCTAAGCATGCCTTATGTACCCCTGTCATTGATTCACATGTGTATTTCTAAAATCTCTCTGCAGGTGAGGGATCTTCAGTAGGGTACTCCCACATGAACTTGTCAAATGCATCTGGCACCTTGATTTCTGAGAACACAATTGTCAATAGAATGTTTCCAAATAGGATCTTTCCTCCCTTCTTCACGCTGCCTATGATTTCATCTGCTATGTATTGGGAGATATTATATATAGTGCCTTCCACAACCTTCCTGCAGACATTCATCCAGGGCTTGCTCACCTGGGTCCACCTCTCTTGTCCATTTAGCTTGGAGACAAGGTGTGCAGCCATCTTTATCCACTGGATCTCTGATATCCAAGATGTCATAGTACCTTGATCCCTTCTTTAATTCCTAGGATGATATGGTTTCTTTAATTACCTCCTCGTCCTGGAGGTCATCTATGAGCGCGTCCCCCTTACAGTTTAGGCCTGTGAAGTGTGAAATTAGTTGGGGAGTTATGCACATTTTACGCCCTATGAAGCAGAAGAAATATTCATATATGCACATCATCAACCACTAGTACAAGTGCTTGAGCTTCCCAAAATATGACAACTCAAAAATTTGGAGAAGCCCTGCCTTCTCCATTTTTACCTTAACCACGTCATTGTAGATTGGCAACCCATCAGGTGTTCGTTTGTTTGAGGGGTGCACCAGATCCAACACCATTTCCTTCATGATCATGCTTGACCAGTGATTGTAGTTGATCATGGTCATCTGTCTTATGTGGGACTCCCACTCTTGCCCTAGCAAAACCCCATCTAGGTATTGCATCTCTGAGTACCATTCCTCATTTGTATCCACGGGTATTTATTCTTGTTTCTTATTTCCTTTTGCTTTACCCTTTCCTTTCTTGGATTGTTCTACAGGTTTACCAACTAGTTTCATGTCCGTCATTTCACCCTTTGCTTTCATTCTTAGGTTATCTTGCGAGTTGTTTGAACATTTTCCTCGTGTGCCCCGTGCCCTAAAACACAAACCCTAATCCCAATTTTTTCTCCTTCGATCACGACACTTCTTCACAATGTTCCTCACACCCGTGAATCACTTTTAATTTGGTTTGTAGATCCAACAGAATGATTGCGCCTATGTTTTTGGGATTTTCCTTCTCATGAGTTAGTTCTCAAAACTCTAGCTCTTGAAAGAAAATTGCTCTTCTTGTGTTCACAAAGTAAAATAATGAACTTCCCATTCTTGTATTTATAGATTTTCCCACTTTTACACATTTAAGGCTAGGCTACCTACCACCATATGATAATGTTTAATGTGGTGTTCTCAAACAACACCTGACTTCATTGCTTCTCCATATGCACCTAATCCTTGCATGAAAACTTTTCCACCCACACCCAATCCTTGCATGAAAATGTTTCCACCCGCACCCAATCCTTGCAGGAAAATTGTTCCAACCTTCTGGCGTGCAAACAATCCATCCTGATAGAAGACTCTTGCATGCATGTTACCAGCATCAAAGGCACCTCTTCCATCCTCATGATTCTTGCTTTCACCTACCTCGTGTTTTTGCACTTTTTCTCCTTTGTACGTGGATTTCCAATGTAACCTTATTTTTCCACCAACCCAAATCCTCCTAGCAGAATAACTCCAAGTTTCTCTTCATCATCTCACCCCACACTAAAACAATGTGTGGTCCTCTGTGCATTCATAAGTCAAAAAGTAATAAGGTTACCGGCGCCCAAGGCGTAAAACAAAACAACAACGCAAAAGGGAAATACAAGAAAGGAAAAGCATAAAAGGAAATTCTAAACTAACTAGCAAAACTACCTTATTTACAAACACCAAGAAGCATTATTTATAGTAGGGCTTCAGCCTACTCCCATTGAAGTGTCTAGGTAATTTTGTTCCATCCAGCACTTGTAACTGGCATGCGCCTAAATCAAGGATGTATGAAATTACATAAGGACCCAACCAATGCACCTTCAACTTTCTAGGATGGCGTAGAAATTTTGAATCATATAGTAATACCATCTGGCCAACCTCAAACTGTTTGTTTTTAATATGGCAGTCATGCCATGCCTTTTGCTTTGCCTTCTTAGTTGTTTGGCTCCATCTTACTAGTGAGCACCTTTCATCCAAATTTATTAATTCATCTATTCTTTCTTCCAGCGCTTGCTCATCCTCTAACCCTCCTACGTGCATTATATGCAGAGATGGTAGCATGAATTCGATCGGAAAAAATGCTTCCACGCTGAACACCAATTGAAATGGTGTGGCCTTGTTCAATCTTTTATATGTTGTTCTGTATGCCCAAAGAACTACTAACACCTTATCATCCCAATCCTGCCTACCCACGTCACATATCTTTGTCAATGTGTGACTAAGGATTTTTTTGAATGCCTCTACAGTCCCATTTTCCTGAGTGTGATAAGGGGTAGTCTTGTGATGGGCTACCATGAATTCTACCAATATAATCTTGATGGTTTCATTTAAGAAGTGAGTGCCCCTATCACTTGTTAAACTTAATGGGCACCCATACTTGTTGATAATGTTCTCCCACCAAAATTTAGCAATCGTGGCTGCGGTGCAATCCGTAGAGGGCGCAACCTCTACCCACCTTGTCAGATAATTAGTACAGGTAATGATATACCGCGAGTTAGTCCTTCGTGCAGTTGATGAGATTGGACTGACAAAATCTATTGCCCATTTTTAAAAAGGTTTTGTGCTGGCGATGGGGTGCAAGGGCATCTCATCCCTTCTTCCAAGTTTTCCAAGGCACTGGCAGTGGTCATAGGCCTTGTAAAACTCAATGCAATCCTAGTGAATTGTCTCCCACCATAGTCCAACGACTAGGATCTTGTACGTGGTTGCATTCCCCACATAGTGTTCTCCAAAAATCCCACCATGGGCTTCTTCTATTATGGTCACACGTTCATGTTCTAATACACACTGGCGCAAAACCTCATTGCAGCCCATTTTATACAAATCCCCATTAATTAACATGAAGGGCACGACGCGTATGGCTAGCCTTTTCCTTTCTAGTGCATTCATCCTTTCAGACGCCATACCTTCCTTGAGAAAAACAACAATGTCTGCTAACTCTGAGGGTGTGTGCCGCAACCTAAATAGTTGTGTGTCTGACATGGTTTCCTTGATACTTTACACGTCCTCTCCCGAATCAATCCTTGATAAATTATCGGGCCCATAATTGTTCTTTCTAGGTTTTACCACCACTTTGAATTCAAATTCCTGAAATAAAAGTACCCAACGGCATATGTGCCCTTGAAACTACTTTGTTTACTAGATACTTTAAGGCCATATGGTCAGTGTAGAATATGAAGGGAGTTGCCAACAGATATTGTCTAAATTTTTGGATCGTGTAGATCATTGACAATTCCTTGTGCTCAGTCGTTGTATAATTCTATTATGCTGGTATCAACTTTCTACTTGCAAAACACAAGGGATGATCAACAATTCCCTCTCTTGGTTGAACAAGAATGGCTCCCATTGCTATACCAAAGGCATCCACGTGGACATGGAAAGGTTTATCCCATGATGGGAATAGTAGAATAGGTGCGGTGATAAGCCTTTCTTTTAGAGTGTCAAATGCCCTCTGCCACGCCTCTCCCCACTGAAAGGAACTCTTATGTCTGAGTAATATTTCCAAAGGTGCGACGATCCTGGCGTATCCCTTAATGAACTTTCTATAGTAACTATTTTGTCCAAGAAATCAGTGCATGACGCTTTGGCTAGTAGGCTCCCCTAATCCCACAATAACTGCAACTTTCACGGGATCCACCAATAAGCCCTCTTTGCATATGATATGCCCCAACAATGTTCCAAAAGGAGTTATAAAGACACATTTCTTTATGTTGAGGGAAATCCTCAACTACCGACATCTTTCAAACATCAATCTCAAGTTATCACAATGGTCACTGACCAACCCATACACTATCCAATCATCCAAATATACTTGAAGTAACTTGTGGATAAAGTCTTGAAATGCTTGTACCACTATTCATGAAAATACAGCGGGCGCATTCCTCAACCCAAAGGGCATGACCATGTTCAACTCCCTGTAATACAAACAGTGTTCAACTCCCTGTAATCCACACATATCCTAATCCTTCCATCCTTCTTTATGTTGATCACCATTGGACTTATCCATTCTGATTCCTCTACAGTCTTAATGATACCAGATGCTATCATTTTGTCTAGCTCTTCTTTAACCCTTATGCGCATGTTGGGATTCATCTTGTAAGGCCTCTTCCTGACTGGGCGCGTACCATCTTTCAACTTTATCCTCATTTCCCCCAATGAATGGTGGACACCTTTCAACTCATGGTATCCACGTGGGAATAAATCCTTGAATTCACACAAGAGATCGATGATCTTTGATACTTCCTTGTCCGACCAATAGTCCCTAATGATAGCTTCCTTGGGCTCCTTCTTCAAGCTGATGTTAACTTTCTTGGTTTTGAGTGGTTCATGATATGTGCATGCACATGCATCCACATTTTCAACTACTCTGTGTGTCCCAACCGAATGGTCGACATTCAGGCTCTCCATCTCCTCTCCATTAATAACGTATACCATCTTTCCTTTCTCCTTTTCAATGCACGCATGCTCAAATTGAATGTCTTTTGGTTCCTCCTCTTCGAACCGCACTTCCAAGCTAGGTCCACCAAGTATGTTTACTAATATATCTTCCGCCATGGCACAATCCCCCAGAGTGAGGCACTTGACAGCCTGCAACATCTCATCAACCGGTTGCTTGGTACATCGGTATTCTAATGTGTGGTCAGGTCAGCTGCTAATTCTTACCAATTTCCCATCTGGAAACAAGTTTTAGAATTGATATACCAAGCATGCGCACAACCTTTTAGTGTCAAATACAGCTTGTGCACCCAAAGGGAGGGTGGTAAAGCTTCCGCGCCTTCTCCCTAGACCCTCTTACATGCCTAGATGTGGGAAGAGGTGGGTTCATTGCCATTGTAACCCTTGATAGCGGTGGGCAGATTGCTCTTCGAGAATCAAATAGTGAGTGTAATTCTAACTTCACGCCACTCCAACAAATTTTTGCTATGCGTGGCCCACCACCTTGTTGTTGTGCCTATCAAAACATAACCCAGCATACCTCATCGCTCATTCTCCCTCCATTGAGCTTCCAAATTTCTCAAAAAGACCTTAGGGTATGCATCTGGAATACTTGGTTATTTCCTTTCCTCCCAAGCACCGAACTATACGCGTCGTGGTTACCCTAGTCACCGATCCCTTCAAATGTCACCCAATCATTTCATAAGTCCCATGCGCCCAATTATCACATGCTATACTGGTAGTATCACTAACAGATTGAGCATCATCAAACTGGATGACTCCTTCTTTAGGGTGGATGGTCTTTAGATCTCTTATGGAGTGCACATATATTCTGTCCAGGACTTCCTCTCCAAGGGGTTTAGTATAGGGTGTGGACTTTCCATCAGTAAGTAGTATAATCACCCTCTCTTCCTTGTTTTCAAAGCTTGTGTACCCCTTTTTAAACTAGAGATCTGCATTATTCTTATAGCACCAAGGGTGCCCAAGTAACGCTAGGAAATTATCTACCTCGGCAAGCACCAAGACTTCAAAATCCCCAGTGAACTTATTCCCTTGAATGGTAATGGTTGCATCCTTTAAGACACCTAAGGGCATTGCCTTTGTCTTATTTTCCATATACAACACATTAGAAGATGGTTGTAATCCAGGTCTTCCCATTTGATGCTAGGCATCCAGAGTGAGAACATTAACCTCTACACCTATGTCAATGAGGATGTTTCTAAGTATCCATCCATCCACTATAGCATTCAAGGTGATCTCTTTGTCATAATCAAGGCTGTGAGGTGGGAGGTTTGCATGCAGGATCTTCCTTTCATGTTCTTCCTCGGCGCGTGGCACCTTTTCTCTCAACCATGCTCCTAGCAGGGGAATAATATTCTCCTGCCTCAGTAGTTTACACACCTCCTTAACCTCTTCTAAGTCATCCTTTAGTTCTTCTACTGGTCTTCTTTGCTCATATTTTCTACTTTTCTCTTTTAAGCATTGGATCTCCCCTTGTAAGCTTCGAATTATGTCCATGGTTTCCTGGTAGAATTATTTCTGATGAGCCGGGTCTGGATACTTCCCATGTACTACTTCCTTGAAATCAAAGGTCTGTGTCTAGGCACTTCCCTTGCATGCGCAGACTCCACCCTTTTTTTTACCATAACAGGCTCTAGTTATGATTCACGTATTACTCGCGGGAGCCATTGCAAGTCAGCCTTCTTAATACTCACCATGGTAGCGCCCTTATCCTTTTGGTGCTGCTAACTCATATGTTCGTATAACTCTGGGCACTCTTCGTACTTATGTTTTTTTCCACACTAGGAGCATTGTAGAAGATCTAGACATTCACGCTTATAATGGTCTGTGGCACCACAATTAAAGCATGTTCCATGTGGGAACTCACTTCTTCCCCCACAGTTACCACCGTCATGAAATCCCCTTCCACGCACACCTCCATCTCCGTGCTCTTCATATCAACGTTCATCTCCTTTGGAACTGCTGGCAATGCTAGTTTGGCACACACCAAGATCAATTACCTCATGAATCTAGTCAATCAATCTACAATCATTGGTGTCATGTGTGGTTGAGGTACATATCTTGCAATAACAAGATATGTTTTTGCGTATCACGCGTTGTACTAGGGGGCACCTACTTACATCATGGTCCCCGTGACATATTTCACAATTTACTCCTACAATGCATACCACCTTCCAAATGCATACCACCTTCCAAGTACATATCCCACCATTATCCTTTATGTGCCCTTCTATGTTACAATATGTGCACCACATCCCACCGCTAGCCTCTAGAACTGTGTTGGTAGATAATTTATCATACTGCTTAGTCATGGCAGTGATCTGAGCCTCTAGAAATGGGCTAACACTAGTGTCAACACTACCAACTGCCTCAGCGCATAAAGTAGCTTCCAACGCTTCACGCGGGTCCGTGAATGTTTTATGAGACAAAGAACTCCTAAAGGGTGTGATTAACCCCCCGAAAAACTACTGAGCATGTTCTGAAGGGTGGATATCATAAGATAGTTTAGATAAAAGATTTTTAAAGTGTGCATTATATTCCCATATGCTCTCTGCCATTCCTTGCTGGATTTCTTTGAGAGAGCTAATGTTCTTCTATTCAAACTTAGGTATGTGGAATTCCGCCAAGAACATATTTCTCAGTGCAGTATAATCCACAATAGTCTGATGAGGCTCATACTTTCTATACCAACTATGTGCACATCCTTGCAAGGTTGTCACAAATTGATTTGCCTTTCGATCCTGGGTCATGATCCCCTTCGCGTGCCATAGCAGCTCGCACTTATGCACATGCTCTACGCTATCTTCTATCCCACTGTAATCTGGTAAGTGCAAAGACATTTCAAAGAAAACTTGAGGAGGTGGTTGAGGCCCTTTTCCTCTTGATCCAGTCCCTCAATTTCCTTTGGTGTTTCCTCCTCCGCTGGATCCACTAGACCCTGATCCGCCAACTCCACCACTTCCACCTCCTAATCCTCCTATGTTAGGTACAAGGTTTGTGTTTTTTGTGCCGAACTCTCCCGTCGTCTCACTGAAATGTGTGAAGACAATTTGTGAAATAGTGCCACTCCAGTCGTATTTCCTCCACCACTTCCTAGCATGCTTCTAAAACCAGTTGTATATGTGCCTTGTCCAAACATTCCACCAAATACTAGAATAGTGTGTGAAGCCATAGAAGTCCCAAACGATAAGTGTGCCAAATGGATCAACTATACTTTTCCCTCATTTGATCAAACCAAGCGCCAAGGTTCGGTTGCTAGATGGGGTCAGATGTGTGCCAATGACTCTTATTTCTCTATGCGATGGACTCTCATCAGAAGCAACAAGGTTTTCTCTTCTGCACTTACCAAGATGGGGTATCACAGACTGTTCGGGTTCCACATCCTCCGCGTGAAACTCAACTCCTTTCCACCATGTCTGGCTCCATAACCCACTTGTAATCCCACATTTTCTATCGATCTCCCTTTCATGTGCTTTGTTATAATTGAGCCGTCTCTCCTCCCTTTCCTTTTCAGTCATTATAGCAGCCATCTTTCCCCAACCTGTCTTCCTCGTAAAGCTCTCAGAGTGGTTTAGCCGGCCATAGGAAATGCCTCTAAACCCATGGTTAGCATCAAGATTTTGATTACCAAGGGGATAACACAGAAATTATCCTCTTGGCTCCCACAAAAACTCAAACTCGGCAACTTCTGGATAGGAATACATGGAAATTACATATTCTAGAGTGTAGCTAGTCAATACTCCCTTCCACCAATGATTTATAGCATGGGTCCACATTAGATCAACATCTTGCAAGTTCTGATATGTTTCTTAGGTCCAAGGGTGTGACGTATAACACCACCCCGATCTAGATGTATAATCCGAGAGCCATTCAAATAACTCTACTGGGAAACATCAGAAGAATGTTTCATAAAAATCATGATAAAGAGTGTCTTCCACCCATCTTCACGTGTCAAACCCAGGTCTAGTATTGAATCTCTTAGTGAATTCATCCTCTGTGCTTTTAAAACAATCTTCAACACCTTCAAGTGTTAAGCGCGCTGCCATCACTTTTTGCACAGATCATGATGTATGCCATGTTCCACTACAACTTCAAAAATAATTCCTAGCAATGGAACCAAGATGTAGTCATTTTTGCACCCACCAAGAAAAAGGGAACCTCATGTGTGCTGACCTATCACCCAGCGGGCGCTGGGCACTCACCCGAGGCACGCAAGAGGGAGATGAGTCTCTCTTTTATGTGAGTTCAGTGGAAGGCATACTTCATGATCTTTACTTAGTGATTTAAAAGAAATGAAAAATCTATAAATCTCAGAACGGATTCTATACCCCTTCAGTCATAACAAAAACAAAGTGCATAACAAAATTAGTAGAACTAGTAAGTTGTACATCCACAAATAGACTTGACATTCAAGTAAGGTTCATGATTATATAAGATCAAAAGCATAGTAGAAACATGCAGGTAATACAGAGAAAGGATCTTAATACAATTGTCATGGTAACCTTATCATGTTCATTCATAACATTACTTATAAAATATTATAGAAGGGAGACCGTAGTCATGCGCCATATCTGGATCCATACATGTATGATCACAAAAAAAAAAATCATTCCCCATTCCCTTATTACATTCTTCCTATAATCAACTACCCATTTTATCCCATAGTTCTTGTAGTAATTCTGCAAAGCTCCACTACCTCACTTGTGTCTCTTTTCTTTGCCAAGGGTGCACGTATAAATAGGCATCTAAGCTCTAACAAACTCCTCTGCAACCTCAGATCTAGCCCCAAGTGTCAAGGTGTGGGTCGCCCCAGGCGCATGCCTCTCCATGTCATGATTAGATTTTTGGATCTTCTTATCACAAGGTATATTCCTTCCAGGACACCCTGTTACTAGGTTGGAACCTTATCCAAATGGAACACCTTCTTCATGTGTTTTGTCCAAAAGGCCGAAAATGGCTAAGTCCCGAATTGTGCTTCGCAGGCACGTGTCGTTGGTTCTCCAAGAACCATTTTTGAATCCTTCCTTACGCGCCTTAGCTTGTGCACTTCCTCCGATCGTGCGCGCCTACGCGCCTTTAAGATTTAGAAGCTACATTAGGGTCCCAACACTCACCCAATATTAAATCATGGAATTTTATTGCATTGATCAAATATTTCTAGTATAGTATGCCCAATGGTGCATTTTATAAAATAAACAAACTTTTTTTGGCCTAAGAAAAACAAAAATTTGGGTCTAAGTGTTATATGTGTGTTTCAGCCTCTCTCCAATCCTCGAAGCTAGTTTGGCAAGATAGCCGTGAAAAAAAAGGGTGACCTTATTCCAGATGCTAATCGTATAATTAATTACATGACTAACGAATAGAATTATTGGTGTAATTTTTCTATTGGATTGATAAAGTTGATAATGTTGATTGATGTAAGAGAAGTGTGGTTGTGCAAATATTCAGTAAATTTTGAGAAGTCGTTTAGTAAATGTGGAAGGTGTTATTACAGAGAATGCTGAAGAGGCTATTGAGAAAATAATGTTAGTGGAAATCATGTTGTGTATAATTTGTGTAGAAGGAATTTTCTATAACCAACCCTGTCAATACAATAATGTAATGATCAATTTTTTTCCAATATGCTGGTTCATAGTGCCCAACGATATGATTTGTATATGGAAACAATATGTAGTATGAAATTTTTAGACTATTTTCATTAAATTTTAAGTAATGAGTCCTTTTTGTTCAAGACCACACTAATATTTGTTATTTTGAAGGAAAGCAAGAGAAGGGAATTTTCTATCCTTGAGACTTGTCTAGCTCTTGATGGTATGATCAAGATATGTGCACTGCTAGGTAGTAATTCATAGTGGTGGCTAAATTTTTTTGCTTTTTTGTCTTGTGATGTTTTGTAATCGGATGTACTCATAGGATTTTTGTCTTCCTAGTTTGAATTCGTGGCTTTGGGGCGTGCTTCCATACCACCCAATTTTTTGGTGAATATTCTTATATCAATTTACTTGATAATATAATATAAAATGCTATTCATAAATAAAACACACCATCAATCCCAAATTAGAAAATTAAAAGTATATGTAATAATTATTGAGATTACTCGAAGAACCAAATATAGAATTTTTAATTTTCAATGATTATTAATAGTTCAAAGATTAAATTATGGAGTATCATGATATTGATTACCGAGGTTGTCCCCAACTATAGCTTATGGACCTTTTTCCCACCCAATATAAATTAATAAATGTATGAATCAATAAATTAAAGTGCTAGAATATTATTGGTCCGTTGCTAATGACTTGAAAAGTAATGAATAAATTATTGGAGGTGACTCTCATAGTATTGTTATTCAAAATAAGCCCCCTGCTTATTTTGGATAACTTAACTTCTTTCCTTCCTCCCTTTTGATTCAATATCAAATTTTACACATTTCAAGACTCAAATTTTTTTTGGAAACAGTTCCATCAGATAGATAATTTTCTCACCATTCCAGAAAGGTAAAATTTTCCTCCTAACTCCTTGTAAATTTAAAGTTATGGCCCAACGGAGTTTTTTGGGGAAAATTTCCCTAAGCAGGCCCGCGGCCAATGAAATGGTGCCACATGGCGGTGGAGGTCAGGGTAGCAGAGTGAAGTTAAAAAAAATTCCAAAGTGGGAAAAGGGTTCAAAGGAAAAAACCGGCTCGTGGGCCCATGGGGGAGAATGGAGAAATTTGCAAAGGCTCACCGAAGAAATGGGGATGCGACACATGTCTAGTCGGTGGCAGAAGTCGGGGGCGGCAAAAGGATTTGGTGAAATTTTCCAAAGTGGTAAAAAGCGTTAGGGCGAGAAATTGGAGCGCACCTCTGCTGGAACTAGAGAGTGACACGTGTCACCGGGAGAGCGGAGCGTGGGGAAATCTTGGGAAATTTTCCCAATGTGAAATCAAAGGAAAAAGGTGAGGTTTGAGCCCACGTTTCATCAACGAATGGGAAGGTTCCATGTGACAGTGGAGCGGTAGGGTGCAGGGATTTTTTGGGAATTTTTCCCATACTCAAAAAGGGGAAATTTTTCAAATTTCGGCCCGTGAACCTATTTTTGCCCTATTTTTGCCAGTTTTACCCTAAATCTTCAAACGGTCATATATTTTGATCCAAAACTCAGATTTTTGCATTTTTATGTCATTGGAAATTTGTTAAAATTATCCACACGATGGACTATTCAATTTTTTTAGTGGATTTTGGTGGGAGAAAAATGAGAAAACATCTCTGGCACGCAAAAATTACAGAATTGACATTCAACTACCAAAATTAATGAAGTATGGGTCATTTTTTTATCTACAGGGAAGTGTACTTTGGCATATGCATTTGTCCATGAAGCCCATCACTTTGCAGGTGAAATTGAAGGGATTTGATTGGTAGTTGAGCTCATAAACCATTTTGCTCGCATTATTTTTTGCTTTCCCTCCTGCTTCACCATTAAAAGCTAGTTTTGACTCATTTGTAAAGGGTTGGACGTTTTTGTTCTTGCAGACTCCCCTCTTCCCCTTGGCAGGTGAATTCAAGGAGTTTTAGACCTTCCATGGAACCTATGACACATTTTTTCCCCTTCTGCCAGTGCAATGCATTGTATCAAATTTGGGAATGGTAATGCATGTTTTGTGAATGATCTTCCAATCCTCTCATGCATTTATTATTGTTTTCTAGTCTTCCATTACATTCTGGCAATCTATGCATGCTTGGTGTTACATCTCTATGATTTGTGTTTATTTGCAAGATAGAATTTCATCACTCCTTTGGTGTATCACCATTTTACTTAGTTTTGTTTCCTTTTGCATCTTGTATATCTGTCTCCTTGGAATTTAATGTAGGATTTAACATTAAACCTCTGCAAAATTCATGCATACACCTAAATTCAATGTTCTACAATCACACTAAATGACCCCATTCTAAACTACAGATTTGGAGGTCATTTAGGAGGTGTTGTAGATTTGCACTAATAGTTTTGGCACACCTAGTGGGACCTATAGGTCTTCATCTCCATTGCAAAAAAATTGATGTGCAATTGTTGTAAGTTTCTTTCTTAAAAAATCCTTAATTTGCACATCTGGTGACTCCAAGAGGATAGAATCAACTAGTTTTAGCAGTCCAAGCTTGAAGATTCATGAGAAGGATCCAAACAAGGTCAAGGGCCAGAGAAGAGGGATTGTCTGAGTATCTAAAATTATCCCTAGAAAGAAGAGAAAGGGGAAGAAGGATTCAAAGGTATCCATCTCCACCAAACATAACTCTATCAACTCCCCCACCTGGTGGAACTTTCACCCAATCAACCAGGGTTCTCAAGACAATCATAATGGCATAACCCAATCCTTATGTTAACTTTACTGGTAGCATCCCACTTGCTCTCAATACACAAAACCCAGTTTCAATTACAGCATTGAAGAACATCCCATACTTTACTATGGAAAATAAGACCACTCTTGGTAATCATGTCAAAGACATTGCTAATGTTTGTGCAATCCATGAGATTGTTGAGATGCAAATTATTATCAAATTGTTGGCATATTCATTCAAAGGGAAAACCTTGAAATGGTTTATGAGCCTTGAGGAAGGCTCTATCCAAAATTGGAACCAGTTGTGTATAGCTCTCCATAACTAGTTTGGAGAAAAGGGGAACAACTTGTCTCTATTGGAGAAACTGACAACTATAAAGAGATATCCCAATGAGCAGCTAACAGACTTCAATTTCATATTTCAAAGAAAATGGGATAGAATCCCATTGACAATGAGACCAACAGCTCAAGGTGCTTTCTTATACTTTCTCAAGGCTTTAAATTATGACATTTCTATGTTGATTCAATGCATGGGAGGTGCAACTATACCTACAGCTTACAACATCACCATTAGGGCTAAGAATTGTTTGATCCAAGCTGGTAAACTTGCACCTAGGCCTCCTATGCCCTTATATCTAGAATTGGAAAGCCCAAGTACTAGTCAAGCACCTACTTTAGCTCCTATTCCCACTCCTAGAAATCAGAGTTCAAATGAAACTTCTACTTCATCCTCTAGTGCCTCAAATGAGCTTCAAGAAGTTATGAAACAATTACAAAATTTGGGCAATGAGCTGGTTACGCTCAAAAGGTAGCAAGCCCAAAGTTTTAGGCCTTCTTATCAGTCTCAAACTCATCCTAATAGAAAACCATATCAGCCTAATAGGCCACCCAACCCATCTACAAATCAAAAACAAGTAAGGCCTCCTACCAATAGACCATTTCAGCCCTATAACCCCAATGATGCATCTACCTCTAAAGCCTTAGTGCCAATGCAAAATAATATAGCTCAAGAGTATGATTGGTGTTTCCCATACAATGAACCTCATAACTATTCTATGTGCTTTGATGGTGCTTTGAACCAATCTTTGATGGTGACAACAATTGGCTTAGAGAGTGAGGTGAGTCAAGAAACAAACCAACAACAAGGGACATCTCAACAAGATACAAATCCAAATGAGACTACACTTTTGAATTGGAAGGCTGAAGATTTTTGTGGTATGAATCAAACACATGCTCAAAGTGTAGTAGCTAACACATGGTCAAAGAAGAGGAATATTGGTGAAGGGAATTCATTAGCTCCATGTGATCCACAACCTTCCATCACTCCACAAGGTGTTGGAAAGAAAAATGCAGTTCTAAATGTGTAAGGACAACCCAAGCCACCTTCTAGATTAGCTCAAATACTGGTTGTTGCAGCCCATGTACAGGAGAAGAATGTGTAGACTAAGGGGTAGAAAAGGGATGTTTCAACCCCATTTAGCATCATTGAACAAATGAAGATGACAAATGTGAACATATCTATGTGGTAGTCACTATCCATCCCAGGCCAAAGGGATCTACTACAAGTCGCCATGAAGAATTGGTCAACCTCAAATCAGCCAACTCATATGCAAGAGAAGGTACTCAAAAATTCTACTCAACCTGGAGGGCATCATGGAGGAAAACAAGGTACAATTTTGAAGCCCCCTCCATTCTATGTTTCATTTATCATTGGGGATAGACTAGTACATAATTGTATGATTGATTCTGGGGCAAGTAGTTCCATGATGCCCAAGAAAATAACTGATCATCTGTGCCTTCAATATGAAGTCATATCCAAAGGGGTGGTGCAATTAGATGGGATAGTAGTAACAACAGTTGGGGTAATTAAATATTTGAGCCTTACTTTGCATGCATGCCCTGATGTCAATGTTTTGCAAGATGTGTCAATGATAGATTTTCCACCACTCTTTGCCATATGTTTGTCAAGGGATTTCACAGCTAAAATTAGATGCTACTTATCTGCTAATTGGTCACACATGTTATTTAGGACAAGTTATGGAGCCAAGGCCACAATCATGTCTAAAACTATTGCAAACTTTCACATTGAGCCTCATACTCCAAGCCTAGTCAATGCCAACTGTTCAGCATTCAATCAAGAGGATTATCCAAGCACACATGAAGTTGACACCAAAGTTGGAAGCATTATAGATTTGACCCTTGGTGAATGGGAAAACAAGATACATGATTTTGATCCCTACAAGGAAATAGAGGAATCTGAACTAGGATTCTATTGCATGCATGAAGAAAATCAGCCTCTTCCTAGCATCACCAAGCTAGACCATAAAGATAAAAATGAGGTATGGCAGCTATTCTTTGCTGGATCAAGAAGTAGACAAGGTACAGGAGGAGGAGCTATGCTTGTTTCACCTCAAGGCATTAAGTATTATTCAGCTTTTAGATTTTAGTTTGCATGTTCTAACAACATTGCTGAATATGAAGCTTTGATACATGGATTACATTGGTCAAGAAAGAGAGGTATCAAAAACTTACAAGTCTTTGGTGATAGTGATATGATCATTAATCAAGTTAAAGGACAACATGCTGCCAAAAATGACATACTCAAGAGTTATAAGAATAGGGTGTAGGACCTCATTAAGGATTTTGAGGGCTTTGGCATAAACTCCATCCCTAGGAAAGAGAACCAAGCTGTTGACAGGCTTGCAGTAGTTGGAGGAAATTTTGATGTTGTGGAGAGTATCAAAAGAGATAAAATGCAGCCAAAAATCCATGTGATTGTGAGGCCATCAGTGCCAGATAATAATGTAAGTTGGCAAGTGTTTGAGAGTGACCATAAAATCATCAATTTATTACAAAAATAAGTTGAGTTCTCAAGAAAAAATTAGGAAAATTTAGAACAGCAGTATGGTGATCAAGTGGTACAGTTGAGAACCAACAAACTGTCAAGAGGACTTGTGACTTTGGAGTCTATCTTTAATCCTACTAATCAATTTAGGAAGGAGAAAGAAAATATCCAAGTCAAGAGAGAAGATTCATATTCCATCTCAGTTGGAGAAGGCAAGTCACTCCAAATTGGTAAAGTGGCAACTGAGCAAGAAAGGTATGAATTCATGCAACTTTTCCAAGAGTTATTAGATGTATTTGCTTGGAGATATGAAGACTTGAGAGGTTTCAATCCCAAGCTAGCTCAACACACAATTGAACTAGATCCAAATGCTAAGCCCATCAGGAAAAAACAAAGACCGGTCAATCCACACATTGAGCCTCTCATGAAGAAGGAATTTAATAAGTTAATAGAGGGAAGTATCATATTCCCCATCAACAATTCAAGCTGGGTTGCAAACTTGGTTCCAGTCAGAAAGAACAGTGGAGAAATCAGGTTGTGTGTAGACTTTAGAGATTTGAATAGAGCATCCCTCAAGGATCACTACCCACTTCCTTCTATGGAGCAGATTTTGTAGGTTGTTGCTGGCTCTGAGAGGTTTTCATTATTAGATGGTTAATTAAGGTATAATCAGATCATGGTAAAGGGAGATGATCAGTTCAAAACAGCTTTCACCACCAAATGGGGAACCTATGCATATAGAAAAATTCTATTTGGGATGTCTAACGCCGGAGCCACTTTCCAAAGGAGAATGGATATGGCGTTCAAGGGATTTATCAACAAAATAGTGCTGATATACCTAGATGATATTACTATATTTTCTAAAAGTGTAGCAGATCACCTCTTTCATTTGAGACAAGTGTTCCAAAGATGTAGAAGATTTGGGGTATCCTTGAATCCAAAAAAATGTATTTTTCTAACTCATGAAGGAAAGCTCCTAGGCCACATCATTTTCAAAGAGGGATTAACAATTGATCCAGAGTGGGTTGAAGCAATATAAGCACTGCCATTACCAAGACATAAGAAGTCTCTTCAAAGTTTCTTGGGAAGAATCAATTTTGTTGAAAGGTTTGTTCCAAACTTTGCAGCCCTTGTCAAGCCAATAACTATGATGTTAAAGAAAAGTATGGCATTCAAATGGATAGCTGAAGGTAAGACAAGTTTTGATGCAATCAAAGAAGCTATCTCACAAGCTTCGACTCTCATTAACCCATATTTCTCCAAATATTTCATCCTTTATGCATTTGGCAGTGATGATGCAATTTCTACAATTTTAGTACAACAGAATGAAGAAAATGTAGAGCAGCCAATTGCCTTCTTTAGCCAAAGCTTGGAGGACTATGAAGTAAGGTATTCTTTCATTGAGAAGCATGTTGTTGCAATGATTAGAATATTGAAGAAATTTAAGCATCTAGTTTCAAACAACAAGGTTCAACTGTTGGTTTCTCATGTGGGAATTAAATACGTCCTCCTCAACAAATAGCTAAATGAAAAACATGTAGGGTGGATTACTTGTGTCATGGAGTATGACATTGAGATCAAATTCACAAAGCTGGTATGAGGAAAGGGATTGTGTGAGAAATTGGCCTTGAGCCAATCAATTGAATCAAGCAAAGAGAAGAATGTTGTTTTGGTATTGTAAGACAGTCAAGAGCAAAGAGATGTTCAAGAAGAAAATAGTGGTGTGCTCACTCCTTGCTGGACCCAAGACATAATGCACTTCTTACAAACAGGCCTATGCCCTCTAGAGATGAACAAATCCAAAAGAAGACACTTTAGATTATAGGCTATTCCATATGCACTTGTTAATGGCATCTTGTTCAAAAAGGATATCAATGGAGTGTTGCTGAGATATATTGGGACAAATCAGATTGAGAAAATGTTAGAAGATTTCTATGGTGGATCAGCTGGAGGTCATTTTTCTCCAAGGGTGATAGCTCCCAAAATCATGAAGGCTGGTTATTATTGGCCCAAGATATTTAGTGATTGTTATGCATGGATCAAAAGGTGCAAGAATTGTGCATTCTTCACAGGAAAAGGGAGGTTAGAAACATTTCCTTTGCACCCAATCTTAGTAGACCAGCCATTCATGTAATGGGGTTTGGACTTCATTGGATTTATTAATCCAAACTCAAGCCAAGGGCACAAGTGGATTCTTACAGCAATAGACTACTTCACCAAATGGACAGAGGCAATGGCACTCAAAGAGGCAAATGAATCTAGCATTCTAGACTTCTATGAGGGGATATCAACCATATTTAGTATACCTGCCACTATAATATCAGATAATGCATTGGCATTCATAGGATCAAGGGTCACTGAATGGGCTGTTAGAAATGGGATCCATTTGAGAACTTCCTCAAATTATTACCCCCAAGGTAATGGCCAAGCTGAGTCTACAAACAATAATCTATTAAGGATCATCAAGAGGAATCTTGATGAAAATCAGAGGACTTGGCACACTAAGCTCAAATCAGCTCTATGGGCTGATAGGATAAATCCCAAAAGATCCACAGGTAACTCTCCATTCAGACTTGTTTATGGGAAAGAGGCAATCTTGCCTATGTCACTTGAGTTGCCAACATTAGAACTCATGAAGCAATTGGAATTGTTGGAGTTTGAGCCCATGGAGGTTAGATATGCAGAATTGATGGAACTCTTAGAAATCAGATAGCATGCAGCCCGAATAATAGAGAAGGATCAAGCTTTGATCAAGAAAAGCTTTGATAGAAAAGCTAAGGCTAGAAATTTCCAAGTTGGAGACTTAGTGTTGAAATGGGATGCAGACCGAGCAAAGCTAGGAAGGAATTCAAAATTTGATGCCATTTGGAGTGGCCCCTACATGGTCACAAAATTCAAGGACAGTAATGCCCTCCAATTGTCTACATTAGATGGTGAAGAACTGTAGATTCCAGTTAATGGAATCCATCTAAAGCATTGCTACTAGAAGGGAAACTTCTCACCTTGTACATATTAGCTTAGATTTCTTTCATTCCTCCAAGTGCCTATGCACATTGTTTGTTGTAGCTTAGATTTACTTTTCCCTAAGTGCTCTGGCACAAGTTTTGTTCCCCCAAGGATGCATCTTTTGTAGATCATGTTCCAGATCAAGTAATGCCTTACTCTCACAATCTTCATTCTAGAGATTTTTTATGAGTTTAGAGTAACAAGCAAGTTAAGTTCATGACTCCATTGCCCAATGGATTTCTTCTAGCAGCTATTCACTTCATCCAGCAGGTAGATGACCCCTCTAAGTTGCCAAATTGTTATCCAAAATAAGCCCCCTACTTATTTTGGCTAACTTTCCTTCTTTCCTTCCTCCCTTGTGCTTCACTATCAAATTTTACACATTTCAAGACTTAAATTTTTTCTGAAATAGCTTCATCAAATAGAGAATTTTCTCACCTTTCCAGAAAGGTAAAAATTTTCTCATAACTCCTTGTAAATTTTTAGTTATGGCCTAGCGAAGTTTTTTGGGGAAATTTTACCTAGGCAGGCCCACGGCCAATGAAATGGTGCCACGTGGTGGCAGAGGTCGGGGAAGTGGATCGAAGTTAAAAAATTCACCAAAGTAGGAAAAGGGTTCAAAGGAAAAAACTAGCCCACAGGCCCACTGGGGAGGATAGAGAAATTTGCAAAGGCCCGCCGAGCAATGGGGATGTGACACGTGTCCAGTGGATGGCGGAAGTTGGGGGCAGCGGAAGGATTTGGCAAAATTTTCCAAAGTGGTAAAAAGTGCCAGGGAGATAAATTGGAGTGCACCTCTATTGGAACCAGAGAGTGACACGTGTCACCGAGAGAGCGGAGCGTGGGGAAATCTTGGGAAATTTTCCCAATGTGAAATCAAAGGAAAAAGGCGAGGTTTACGCCCATGTTTCATCAACAAATGGTAAGGTGCCACATGGCAGTAGAGCGGTGGGGCACAGGGATTTTTTGGGAATTTTTCCCAAACTCAAAAAGGGGAAAATTTTCAAATTTTGGCCCGAAAACCCATTTTTGCCCTAATTTTGCCAGTTTTGCCCTAAATCTTCAGAGGGCCATATCTTTTGATCCAAAACTCATATTTTTATGTTTTTTATGTCATTGTAAATCTGTTGAAATTATCCACATGATGGACTATTCAATTTTGTTTTTTAGTGGATTTTGGTGGGAGAAAAATTAGAAAACATCTCTAGCACGCAAAAAATACATAATTGACATTCAACCACCAAAATTAATGAAATTAATGAAGTATGGGTCATTTTTTTATCTGCAGGGTAGTGTACTTTGGCATATGGGTTTTTCCATGAAGCCCATCACTTTGCAAGTGAAATTGAAGGGATTTCATTGGTAGTTGAGCTCATAAACCATTTTTCCCGCATTTTCTTCTGCTTCGCCATTAAAATCCAGCTTTGGCTCATTTGTAAACGGTTGGATGTTTTTGTTCTTGTAGACTCCCCTCTTCCCCTTGGCACGTGAATTCAAGGAGTTTCAGACCTTCCATGGAACCTATGACACATTTTTTTCCTTTCTGCTAGTGTAATGCATTGTATCAAATTTGGGAATGGTAATGCATGTTTTTTGAATGATCTTCCAATCCTCTCATGCATTTATTATTGTTTTCTAGTCTTTCATTACATTCTGGAAATTTGTGCATGCTTGGTGTTACATCTCTATGATTTGTGTTAATTTGCAAGATAGAAGTTCATCACTCCTTTGGTGTATCACCATTTTACTTAGTTTTGTTTCCTTTTACATCCTTTATCTCCATCTCCTTGGAATTTAGAGTAGGATTTAACATTAAACCTCTGCAAAATTCATGCATGCACCTAAACAGAGAAGTAAGAACCAGATTTCTCTGGAGAATTTTCTCATCTGGTAGGTTCCCACACCTTGGAGAAAATTCAATGTTGTGTAATCACACTAAATGACCCCATTCTGAACTGCATATCTAGAGGTCATTTAGGGGGTGCTGTAGATTTACACTAACAAGTATTGCTAACGCTTCCATCAAAAAATTGGTGTGAATAAACTTTGTTTTTTATGCTTTCATTAATTACAGATTGGACCTTAAATTTTATATATTGGGAGACTGCTAAGTAGGTGAATTTTATAAAAAATCATGCGTTTTTCAAATTATTTTTTGATAATATTGGAAATAAATACGTTTATCACCTAGACTCTTCACCTTTTCCAATAAAGGTCGATATTAAAGCCCATAGCAAGTTTGTATTAATTACAATCATGCGATGGCACATTCACTCCATATATTTACTGATCCTTTCTTCCTTATTTTCACACCTTTTGGGTTTATTCCACTGGCTTTCATTTCATCTGTCATGGCCTTTCCAATGTTACCTTTCATGCAATTTTCTGCGTCGATGTGTGAAATGACATTTTATACCAAAATTTTAGTTCGTCATTTGAAATCCATTTTTTGAATTAAAACAAAGAAAGACCTAGTTATTATTAAGGGAGTTCTTGGAGATGATTATATTTCTCTATAGGGACATCTGAGGGTAAATTTAGAGGTTTCTTCGACGTTCGTTAGTAATCTTCTTATCATACTCTCGGTGAAGGTTTGGGATTTGGAGATGGGCCATCATTGGATCAAGATAGAGTATAGGGTTGGCATCAAAGTGGAAATGGAAAAAACCACGGGTGTGTCATGGCCCTTGCTATTTGAGGCTCATTATAAATAAGAAGTTTTGGTGGATGTGGCCATTTTTTAGAGTTGTACAAAGATTTTGACATCCTAATGTGATTCATGTTTGGTGTGTCCAAATGGGATGAGACACTGAGGGTGGGACATAGTTTGCTCCCCTTTCCCGACCTGGATGATATGTTATCTCCACTGCAACAAGAAACGATACATTGGGATATTCTTCCCTAGAAAGGTCACAAGTCATACAATTGGTTAAAGAGTTGGGATGTTGCTAGAAAAGAGCATCTTTTTCTAGAACCACTTGCAAAAACTATTTTCCTCATTAAAATGGAGGTCACGGAGGTGTCATTTGATTCAAATAAATAAGTGCTTCTAAAATCTTTTAGGTTGTAACTTTTTTTGTTGTTGTTATATATCCTTGTAAGTTCCATAGGTAAGAAATCATCATTTCTATCTTGCTGGTTTGGGTTTTTTAGTATTCCCAACCACTTGTGTTATTGGCATAGGCCCTTAAGCATTTTTTCACCAAAGTATTGCTAGATCATTTGGGTTTTTTATACTGATCCTCTCATTGTATATGTAATGTAAAGGGAAAGGGACCCTTCTACCATCCTTTAGTTATAACAATCAATAAATCATTAGTAAAAAAATTTGTTGTGTGTTACACTAAGCAATTTCAATAATTAATCACTATTAAATTTGGTTTGTTTGAAGATTTTAATTCTTTGCTAGAAGTGAAGACTAGTGATCGCTAGCATCAATATAATATAGAATATCTTTTTGTCAATGTAAAAAATAATCTGTACATCTTTAGGATAAAGGAGCTAATAGTGGATTGATGGCTATCTTCCCATCACTTTAAAAAACATTATGTTACACTACAACATTGTGGAAACTTAGAAGTCTTCACTTTTGAAAACTATGAAGGTCTTTAAGAAAGGAATAGATTTAATTCTCTTGCCCTAATAATATAATATACTATAAATGGATCTATTTCTTTTAAATAAACCTCTCCTACAAAAATATATCTAGGGAAATTCCTATCATTAAAAACTTTTCATGATTTCCTCCATACAGTTGTAGATATAAATAGATAAATTCTCTGCGTACCAATTCAATTTTGTTTCTTATGGTCTTTGGATATCAACAATTAACTGATGTAAGAAATAATAGTTATCTTTTCAGAGACATTCTTCTATTTTTATCAAAAATTTGGAAAAATTGGATATGTATGATGTTGTCTAATGAAATTGTGGCCCAATGCAATGAACAACATGCATCTCAAAACCCGCAATCGTTTGCATTTGTTAGGGTCCAGTTCTACTATTGTGTATAATTATAGCTCTGTACCGTCAAATCATCCAAAGGTATTTACAAAAGGCTATACAAACAACATGGAGCATGGTGTTAAGAATAACATGGAAAGACATGATTTCATATTGTATAGATTATCAGACGTCAAATTAGAAAGCAATATCTTATTATAATTTATTTATTAACACATCTATTTGTTACATTTAGGTTCTCCAAGGTTGCTCATACTGCACATGAACATGGCTCTTTGCATGTATGATGACATAATGACAATAACAAAAAATATTAAAGAGAAATATGCAATTGGATATGGTGCTACAAGTAATCTTTATAAATTTGATCTAAAGAATTCTAAGACAATTTCTATAAATAGAATGTACAATCGCTACACATTAAATTTGTTTGCATTTGAAACTGACGTGGAAATAGTTGGAAGCATCAAACATTTGAATCTTGAGAGTGTGCATGTATTTTTTCTTTCTCCACTTATAAACCCAATCTTTTACAATTACTAGGTAAACAGAAGTCCCTGGGACATCCTACATGGTGATTAAAACGATTATGTTATGAAAAAAATGGAATTGTATATTATAGACTCATTTTTTTAAAATAGAAGTGTCCAATCAACATCTAACCTTCGTATTAAAATGGATTGTTTGAAAATCTAACTAGCGTTTTATTATTTTTTATTTTTGTATAGGATCACCAAAGCAGATTTAGCTATACTGGAATAATCACCTAAATATGTCTCATGGTGCTGAAGGATAATCATATCTTCATTATGACTGTAACCCACACATTTTTTGCAGGGATGTGAAGACTTCTAATATTATTTTGGATTGTAATTTCAACGTAAATTTGTCATACTTTGGAATTTCTAGGTGCATTTCCTTGGCTAAACACCACACCTCTACCTATGTTATGAGTACCATTTGTTACATTAACCCAAAATATGCAAGAACATCAAGGTTGAATAAGAAATTTGACATATACAATTATATAATTTCTCTTCTAGAGTTGCTGACAGGAAGTAAGCTATGGCCAATAACTAAAATCAGACAAATCAATCCGCTTCTGATACTAGTAGTAGTACACTCTTTTGTTACTACCTACTCGTAAATACTAGTCTCTACTTTGGTAGAACCTCCACTACTACTTTACTCAACACTAATTGTATCCAAACTGACAGTCCCATTCTAGAGGCAACAAATGTATTCATGTTTTGTGCAAATAAAATTTTCCACAAAAGGAGATGACTCCTCGTATAATATTTACAACTGTATATGTATGAATTTGTAACAAATTTGAAATGTACAGATAGAACCTTTCAATGTAAATATGATGACAAATCAGTTTTGTTATTTCTTGACTCATAAAGAATACAATTGTGGCACAATGAGTGTTTTGATTGAAGTAAACTATAAAATAATATTTCAATGTATCTCTGAGGGCATAAGACAACATTTCTCACAAACATTTTTCTTACATTGTGTCAAGGATTATTTCATTTTCTTTCTCAAGGAAGTGACTCATTGTTTATATGGAGAATGGAACAATTTACAAGCATAAATTCTACTATTTTTCATTGTAATAGAATTTTTTATATACATAAACTCCCAACTATGTTGTTTTCTTATAATGATTACTTAGAGATATAGTTTATAATAATAAACACTAGTGAACTTGTACAATCTAAACAATAATACTTGAGTTGTTATAAGGTATATTTTAGGCTGAGAACGTAATTTTATTGTGAGTTCCACAAGATGTCAAAAAACATCACTAGAATTCGAGGCCAGTGTCAAATTTAAGGATGTGTTGAAAGTGCATGCCTTGCACTTTCAAAGTTTGAGATTCACACTCTGAAAGTGTGAGTGTGAGACTTCACACTTTTAAAGTGCAAATCTCAAGCTTTGAAAGTGTAATGCTGACACTTTAAGAGTGTGAGGATTGGATTATTCAGAGTGTTGGGATATCACTTCGAAAGTGTGATGATCAAAATTTTTAGAGTGCAGGGCTCACACTTAGAAACTATGAGGCTATCAGAATTTAAAAGTGTGAGCCCTAATTTTTTAGAGTGTGGGGCTCATGAATAAACTTTAAGTGTGAGGCTCAAAACTTTTAAAATGTGTACCTTGCACTTTCTAAGTACGAGTTTCATATTTTTTTCCATTTGAAAGTCTACATTTCGCACTTGGAACTTTTTATTGCATGGATTTATTGTTAGTTTTTATTTTTAATTTAATATAATGGGATCATGAATTATAATATTTATGTCCACTAATCTTACATCGAGGATTTTTCACTTTCATTTATTATAATGGGATCATCACTTATAATAGTTAGCATCAACTAGCCTTACATCAAGGCTTTTTCACTTTCATTTGATACAACAAGTTCATGAATTACACCAGTTAGCAACTGCTCACCTTAGATTGAGGCTCATGAATTATAACAGTTAACAACCATTCACCTTACATCGAGGCTTATGACTTATAATAATTAGTGACCACTCACCTTACATCGAGGCTCATGACATATATTAGTTAGTGACCACTCACCTTACATCGAGGCTCATGACTTATAATAGTTAGCAAACACTCATCTTAATACAACAGGCTTACCAAATAATAATTAACATCTACTCATGACGTTAAACTAGATTTTGCAAGAATTTATTATTAATATTTTTATTTTTATTAATCCAATAGGCTCATGCCTTATAATAGTTAGCGGTTACTATCCTAAGATACTCTCAACATTGAAAATCTAAAAAATGGTGAAATTAGAACCCAATAATAGTGATATTAGAATCCAATAATAACGGAATTGGAACTAGAATAATTCTAATAATGAAAAAAGTGGAATATAATATTGCTAATAATGGATTCCAATAATAGTAATAATGGAATCCAGTATAGAAAAAAATGGAATCCAATATACACAAAAACGGAGATGGATTTCTTCCAATACTTAAAATACTGGAGTCTAGATTTACTAGAATATGTCCAGATTTAGTGAAATAAGCATTAAATGTTGGGAAAATACATGATGAAATGTCTAAAACTTAACAAAGAGTTTATCAAATTAGAGATGCTAAGAAAGCAAATGTGTATGGTTCAATAATGATGGTGTCGAACTAAAGGACGTAAGAAAAGGATGAAAGTATCAAATATTTTGATGAAAGATAAGATGCAATGGAATTTGTGACAAAGTGGGATATAATAATGTGAAGACGTGAGTCACAAAATGAAAATTCTTGAGTGAGGACATGGATATCCATAACTTAAGACTTGATGTCGAAAAGGAAGTGGAAACTTAAACTTTTGGAAATGTAATCCAAATGCTTAATTCAAGGATGAAATGGGGATAAAATCAAAATGACGTAAGTCCAAAAGATAGGGAAATTTGATTATCTTAAAAAAGGAAGACTCAAATAGGTAAATGATAATTACAAAGGAATGAAAGAAAATCAAATGGGAACCATGATGAGAATGAAAAGATTGAAAGGATGAAAAAGAGACAAAATCTCCAAAAAAGAAATTTTTGAGAGTAAAAAGAAAGGTAGTGAATGATTGAAGATGAAAAGAAAGGATGACAAGAAAATAGGTGAATGACAAGTCCAAATAAGGATAAATTTGGAGATAATGAAAAGGAATGTTTGGAAAGGATCCAAACAAGGATAGGTGAACATAATCTTAGTAAAGTGTACTTAGAAAGATGAAAAGAGGATGAAAGACGAATCTAAACAAGGAATGTCTGGAAAAGTATGAAAAGGTACAAAAGTGAAAGATGAATCCAAAATATGAGTGTTTGGAAAAATGTGGAAGGAATAAATGTGAAAGGTGAAAATGAAAGTGTTGAACACTACTACAAAAAGAAATAAAAAAAGAAGAGAATTTTTGTTTTTGGTTTGTTTTGGCCTCTACCTTAGCTTGGCTTGGACAGTGTTTGGCTTCCTAGGTTTCTCTCTCAACTAGGTGCTAGTAGTATACCCGAGTGAGTGTAGTGCTATTTCTAGCTGTCAACTTTACTTTAACCCCTTTGAAACCTTGAGTAAAGATATTGCTCAAAATGAATTTCACTATGGTCGCCACCACTGGATATTCGTGACTCTAATCTCATAAGGTTTTACTAGTTAGCTGGGACAAATGTATCCATTTCATTAACCAGTTCCCTCAATGGGCTAACTACTCTGGGGTTCCTATGGTACTCCTCAAGTGATTTTTATGGCTTATACCAAATTACTTCCCACATTTATGGAGATTGGGAAATAGCCTTGTCAATCGTACCTACAAATATAATATGTAGTATTCAATTTATCTTAATTAAAAATATTCTCTGCACAAAAATTATTAGTAGTTTGATTAAGCTCACAACCAAGGAACCCGTAGTTAGTATTTTTGAGTGGTTTTCATGATATGGTCCTACAAATGAGTGTTAATAGTTTTCCCAAGGTAAAATAAATAGAAAACACATAAAAACAACATTGTCACATTTATGATTCTCAAGATCACTTGTAACAAGTGTGAGAGAAGAGAATACATGCGAAGTGTTGCAACTAACTTCACAAAAATGAAAAATGACATTGGAAACACATACAAACCATGGTACAAAGTGTTAGTGATGTTGCAAAAAATGAGAAAAAATAAATTAAAATGAATGAAATTGCTAAAAATGTCATAAAATTGGACCAAAATGTCTAATAACCCTCGTTGAACAATCTTCATAGTTAGTTCGAAGTGATAAAAGTAAAAAAAAGGTCCTAGTTAACGTGAAAAAGATGTATTTAAGGTCATAGTTAGTTACAAAAATGGGCTGGAGAATGCTCTCGGAGGAACAACCATGGATTGATCTAATTAAGGCCAAGTATCTTGATCAACAAACAACTTTCTCTTTACTTCATGATGAACAACTTCCTCAAGGTTCCATTTTGTAGAATAACTTGATTTAAGTTAGGAATTTCATCAAGCAAGGATGTAGATGGAAAGTGGGAAATGGCAAAGACATCAATTTTTGGGGGGATAATTGGTCTAATTTCAGCCTCAATGATAGATTTGGTGTAGTCAAAGATAGTCTTGAATATAAGTATGGTACTAAGGTCATTGATTACATGGAAATTGATGGTGACAAGAAGAGATGGAAACAACTCTCAGTGGATAGGATTGAACTGAACTCCATGATGTCCTCTCTACAGGAACAACTAGACCTCATTCTATTGAATCAATTAGAAGTCAAGGATGAAATTGTCTGGTACAATTCTAGAGATGGAGATTACATGGTTAAATCTAGTTATAACTCTTACTTTGAAAATATCTAGAGTGAGTTTAATTGGAGCAAGATTTGGATGACTGGACTAACCCCTAAAATTAATTTTTTCTTTTGGCTTTTTCTCAAAGGTAGAATTATTACTAATGAAAACTTGATGAAGAAAGGATTCATAATGCCAAACAGATGTCACCTTTGTGAAAAAGAGTCTGAGGATATTAAGCACCATTTTCTCCACTGTGAGTATGCTTCAATGATGCGGAGCTATGCCTTTTCTAAGTTCAATGTTTTCTAGACTGTGCCAAAGTATTTCATCTAGTTTTTGACCCAATGGAATCCTCCTTTTAAGCATTGTGTTGTGAGAAGACTTTTAAAACTAGTCATGCTCCATATTATTTGGAGGATCTGGAAAGATAGAAATGACATCATTTTCAGAAACAATAAACAACATTGCAAGACTAGCTTTGTTAAGATTGTTCATGCTATTAAATAAAATTTTGAGAGATTCAAACCTCCCAAGAATAAGAAATATCTTGAGAATGAAGAATATATTCTTTCCAACTGGAAGATAGGAGCTACAAATATGCAGATTAGGAATACTTCAAACATTGATAGGTCTTTGATTCATTGGATACCTCCTGAGATTAACTAGCAAAAACTAAACTTTGATGATGCCTCTAAGGGTAATCTTGGGATTGTTGAAGCGTGAAGTGTAATTTGTGATCATAAAGGCTGTTTAGTTGCTGCTTATGCTGGAAAAATGGGGATTTAGAAAAATCATTATGTAGAATCCCTTGCTGCTCTATGGGGGCTAAGGGTTGCTAAAGATTATAACATACAGAACATAATTCTGGAAGGAGATTCACTAAACATTATCAATCACCACAATTAGCTTTCTCCTCCTAGCTAGACTATTAAGGACTTTATTATGGAATCCATAAATATTTGTCAAATTTTCAAGAATATCATAATTAGGCATACGTATAGGGAGGGGAATAAGGTTGCAGATACCTTGGCCAATTTTGGCATCAATAATAATCTAACCATTTGGGATAATGAAAATTACATCCCTAAGGAGGTACATAATAGCATTAATACATATAAATATGGGCAATCATATATGGAGTAGGAAATATAATGAAATGGCGTGGCCTTTAGCGGGTGTGAAAGATCACACATGTGAGAAATATCATCCTAACTATGGCCATATTAACACCCATAATCCTCGAACAGGTGGCTCGGTTCTCAAAAACTGGGTCGGACATAAGGAAATTAATGATTCAAATGAGGGTTTTGAGCATAAAAATTGCAAAAGTAGCAAGGAGAAGGAGATGGGAGGTGCCTCATGCTAACTGGAGCCCTGCAGTGATCTGGCTTGGAAGAACAATGAGGAGCTATGGTACCTCCTTCAAAAGGGAGGCATTTCCAATTTCATAAAATGCATTCAAGGGCACGACCAAAATATTTTGGTTCATTTCACAATGGAATGGAAGGACAGAAAGCTAGAGTATGGTGGTCACTGAGTTATTATAAATGAAGAATTGATAGCTGAGGCAACAGGCCTTGAGTTGGAGGGATATCATTTTTTCAACAAAATGATTGATAGGACCACCAAGGTTAAGAAATTCTCTGAAGAAGGTGAGGAACTCAAAAAAAAAACTGTGGGTGTTAGGGTAAGTTCTATGCCCAAGCCTTTTGATGAGGTTACAAAAATGATGGTTAGGTACATTTCTCTAGAAGGGCACTAAAAGACTATCCCTATCAAGCACCTAGTCTTTCTTAACCACTTTAGAAAATAATTTGTGGTCTGCTTCACACATTACCTGTTAAATTCCCTTCATCACTCCATTTTAGAATTCCAAAAGCACTCTTGTGCCATCCCTCTTCACCAGCCTTATCTTTCTGCTTCATAAGCTTTGTGTCTCCAAGTTCCCCAACTTCCCACCCTCTCCTAGTGATCTGCACATCCCTACCTCCACTGATCCCACTTCCATCCTGAACACCTCTTCCAAACCCAAGACTAAGAACCTAAAACTTCCCAAAATTGACATCCCTCACTCTGCCTAGGTTCTTAGAAGTAGCAAAGAGCTGGAAGTTGTACATAATTTGTTGCATATTATTAATGTTGGCTAGGATATGGCCCTGCAACAGGAGGGGAATAATATACCTCATAGGTTGGAATCTTTGGATAAAGAGATGATGAAGTTAAAGAAGGACATGCAGCGCATGGAAAAGTAGAAGGGAAAAAGAAAGATTGATGATAATACTGATAATGGGAATGATTAGATTGCTGAAATTTACAAGAAATTGAACTCTTTGGACAACAAATTGGGGAGAGCCAAAGACATGCATGATCATAACATGGATATCTTCAATGACATTAGTGACTTCTTGGAACAATATGTTCGAAGCATTACCATGCTTAGTGGGGTCCCTGACACTATCTAGGGGACTGACAAGGAGAGAAGTCAGACCATATTGAAGTTGAATGCAAGTTACCCCATGCACATCACCACTTTGGCATTGTTCACTTTGCTGCAAACAATTAAATCTAGGATCGACAGAGCTTCCAAGAAGTAATCTCCCTCAGGATGGAGGACCTTGTTCTAGTCGCTACTATATTTTGGTATTTTTTGTTGTTTTTTTTCTGGTATTTTGTTGTCTTGTTGTAGTTTCTGTTATGTTTAGCTTTCTACTAGTAATTATCTTTTGGTTACTACTAGACATAATGCTTTACTAGATTTTGATCCTCTTTTGTTTTCCCTCTATAGCTCTATTTGGTTGTTGAGCCCTTATTTTAACAGGGTATAGTCCCTTCAAAACTATTTACCAATAATAAAAAATGTGAAAAAGATGCAGGGTAATTAACTAACGAAATCAATGAATTACCTGATGATACTACTTAAGCTACAAGAAAATATTTCACCTGAATAAATTGGTTAAGAAGGGAACACAATAGAAACATATTTTATCATTCAGGTAGAATATTTTAAAAGTAGATTACTAACCAAGCCTGCAGATAAATTGGAGGAACGAGTTGAGGAAGTTCGGGAAGAACTTGAGGACTGACATATATGATCTTAAAAAGTAATGAACTAATAATATAATAAAATAAAATAATGTCGAACATGAGTTTAAAATTCCATTATTTTAGTAGTTTATGGCCTAAGGCTATTATCCCTTATTGACTAATGAAAATACCTAAGACAAATATGGGCAAGATGCTTTAGGATATTTTTACTTAGTTAGGATCATTGTCTCGGGAAGTGTAAAAGGGGGCTTGAGAAACAATGAAGTTTTAGCAGAGGAACTGACTCATGTATATGTGGGATTCAGAGATTGTAGGCTAGGGTGAGACTAACGATGTGAGATGGGGATGAGGTGTCATAAATTACATGAGGGAGGCTATGTTTTAACCATCTACAGGGTAAAAGAATGACAGAGTGAGGGAAGATCCAAGAAGTTAAAGGGAAAATCTCAAGGGATAAGTGGTAGAAGTGGAGGGGAGATTTTTGAAGTGGGGAGGGTTAAATTATTGATACCAGGGATAATGTCGACGTGGGGGATTTCTTTCTCTTTCTTCTTCTTCTTAGAGTTTTTCGTCTTTTCTTATAAGTAGAAATGATTTATAAGACTCGATAAGTAACATCGTCAAGTTGGTGAATTCTACCAGGGGGAAACAGGGATCTTAATTCGTTTGAGTAACATGCCAAATCTTAGAAAGTGGTTGAGTATCAGTAATTTTTATGGTTTTAATGGGATTTTGAATTTCGGTGAAAGTGAGTTAAGTGGTAGGTAAATGATGATTTGTGAGGAGTAAATTTCTCAACTTCAAACTATGGTTTAGCTGCAGTTCAAGATGGTGGGGGGAGGGGAAGAGGGTATAGAGCAAATATAGTATTTCAAAAAAAATATTGATTTACTTCCCCCCAATTACAAATAGGAGAATAGGTTTGCATAAAAAGGATCTATGGAATTTTTTTTGTGGCAGCAAGAAGGTGTTATACAGGATTTTGTACTTGGTTATTGATAGACTTTGTGTTGACAATTTAACTTGAGGCTGCCAAACTTAATTGTAAGTAAAACCACCTTAATGTTTTAATAAGAAGGAAGGAAGACTTTGGTTGAAAAAAATTTCTATCATAGTCTGAGTGTGTGATTTTTGATCGTTATGATAAACTATGTGTTAAACAAAGCCACAAAAACCATAGAACAATAAAGTATACAATTTCTATTTAAGTTTCTTAAAAGTAATCCAGTTAAGATAATGTTGTTTTCTATTTCATTTGTGAGTAACTGCACTTTTAAATCTACCTGTTATAAACCACATTCCTGCATCCTTTCAACATTTACCTCTTTCTAGGATATGTTTTCAAAAACATCTCACATTTTGGTTACTTAAGTTACTTCAATAAACTGTGATATCCAGAGGACTATTTAGTCGTGGGGCTTCCACCAAGCTATTACAGTTAAATGTAAGTGACCCTTGAAAAGAATAGTATATGGTGTTAGAAACAAACTACAAACCTCCCATATGGTAGCCTTCTACTACAAACCTCAAGTAAGCTTGTGGAATATTTGAGCTATGTAATTCCTAGGTTGGCATGTTTTAGAATGCATAGCATGGGGGTCATCTTCCAACACTCTTCTAGTTTATCCACTATGTAGATCCTACTTCATTAGCCGGACTAGTCTTGGAAAGGATATCTGACTAAGACAGAAGATCTATATCTAAGGGAATGATGGATTCAATTCCAGGAGGAAAAGGGATAGGATAGGGTTGTATTTTATAGAGTGCTAAGTTGGATGGAAGTTCTGCAGTCCCATAAGGTAGGATAGATTTAGCAGATTCTTATTATGTACCTATCTTGATTGATTAGTTTCTCCAAGTAGTTTTCGAGAAGTTAAATACTATTGAGGGGTAGTATAGGGATCTAATTACAAAAGTTACATTTGGAAAGGTGTAATAATGGGTAGATGCAATTTTTTTGCCCCCACCTTTAAAGTGATTGGAATAAGGCTTTCACTTGATTAGAATGGTGGAAATGGATTTTCCATGTGGATCTGACTGGACAATAGTAGAAGGGATGCCATTAACTAGGAAAATAGGTGATAAGGTTCCTAATTAGATAACTATTTTGAGATCTAAGCTATTATGTGGACACTAAGTGAGAGGAACAACATCCACCCATATAGTAAATTATCTAAAGTCTTGGTAATGATGTGATTTATGACAATCAGATCCAAGTGGGTTGTAATATTTCCTATGATTAATCAAGCCTCCATTAGGAAATCATGACCACGGTGTAATGAATTGATGGGTTTCACTAGGATCCTAAGATGATGCATGAATCAAATGTGACTATGATTTTGGGGTTCTTCATAGAAAAAATTTATTCGCTGTAAAATTGAAAACAATCTAGAAGTCAATAAAATGAGTCAGAGCAAGTAATAACCTATATCATATGAAGCCACATTTGTGAAAGAATTCATGCCACTATTGTGAGCACCACTAGAAATGCTCCTTTGTGAAACTCTTATGGTGGCTATGGAAAACTTCTCCAGAAATAATATACCATGTAAAACTAATTCCCATACAATATAAATGCCTCAAAAGATAGAGAGTATCCCCTTAAGAGGGTGTAAATAACGATGCAATGGATTAAAGGGTTATCTTTTGGGAATGGAAAACATTTAGATGGGAAGGCACCATCCTACATAGTAATGTATAGATATCTCATGTACTTAGGTGTTTAAAGGGACCAACATACTTCACATACCAAACTTATAATTTTGGCATGTCATAAATAGGCATCCACAAGATGATCAATGATGAAATGTAAATCTTTGGTATTCATATGCATAATGGATATAGCAATGTTCTTTATAATAGATTGATCCATGTTAGAGAGTGATTTTAACTTGTTCTATAGTTACGAGGGATCTGTCATGACACCAAGTAAATTTTGAACAAAGTACTATCTTTATCCTTGTCCACCATAATAGTGTATACTAAATACAAGATTATCATATTTGACTTTATATTCATGGATTCACTTATTTGATGATGATTTTTATATATTCCTATAGCATCCTCAACATTGTTTGATCTCATTCATTTTTATAGTAAATTTCAAACGTATAATGTTTGATGCTTCATACTCAACAATGTGTGTTCATATAACAAAAGTTGAGTCTAGAAATATTCCGGAATATAGATCATCATGTAGGGGTGATAAGAACAACTCCCACCCCTAAGACATTACATTAGAAAATCAAATATATCTTGTTTCTTTACTTGAGATAACACATTCTAGAAATCAGAGAGGAGGACCTCTAAATTTAGTGATATCACATGCATTGTGAGGCTATTTTACTTTCAGTTTAATTAAAAAGGATATGAACACACATAAGTGAACTCACTTATGTCGTCATCTTTACTAGGAATATTATTTGTTAAATCCTCAATATAGATATCTAGTAATTTCACTTCCTTTCTTGGCATATTATCCACATCTACACTCTGTCACATCCCGTATTTCCACATTATATTTTTCAATACTCTCTGATCATTAGGTGGTTTCTACCACATTGTAACAACACTTTATATAATTATTTTATTTAGTTAACCTTATGTCATGTTTTGGGAATAAAAATGTTAATATCATTGATTGAATTGTAGTAGGTGATGATTTATTCATATTATAATTTTTTTATTACTATTTATAATCTGGAATTACTATTTATATATATTTCTTACAGTTCATTTTAGTTGATTTGACTATTTGAATGTATAATTCATTGTGTCTTCATGTCTACTTATGTGCAAATTTTCTCAAGATTGAGAAATGGTATCATTAGAGAGACATGTAGAAAGATGCATAAAATGAGTATGGATAGAGAAAGTTTTCATGTGTGCTTTAATTCACAAGAATGTTGTCAAATCGTAAGTTGTTATCCTAAGTTTACCTAATTATTTTTTAACTGTGTTTTATGTGTTGTTTTGTGTGGCGAGATAAATTGGTTGCATTATGACAATGAGATAGAGTTGTGGCAGCACTGTGGTGAGAAGCACAATGACACTTATGTTGGATTCAATCTGACCTTATAACCCCAGTAGCCATCTTAGAAAATATGATGAAGGATGGCTAGATGCTCTGACTCTGAATGTTAGTAGTTTCCAAGGACAACATCCATAACTAGTCCTCTAAAATGATCATGTAACATAGTAAACGATCAAAAGAATGACATGGTCTATCGTATTACTAATATCTGGTGTTATTAATAGATTGAATCCAAAAGGGCATTTGACTTGATAGGAAATAAGTTGTCTTTATTTGAGTACTAAAACTAGTTTTCCTGTGTGCATCCTAAGTTTAAGGATTTTGATCCTCTAAGGTCTATAGATCATGAGAAACTCTTCATCTCAATGAGGGATGTAAAAATTCGTGGTATGGATGTTACCACATTCGAGCAATCATGTCGATATCTTAGGTGGGCATGAATGTATACATGACTCTACCTTAATAGAGAACTACTTTTATATGTATAGATGTATTTAGTCTTTGGAAAGGTACATGTGGGATCATCTTCCCCTTAGTTTAAATGTAGGTTAAGCTCATCGATATCATCAATGAGCCAATCCAATGAATGTTTCACATAAAACCAACTACGAGTAACTTCTCTAGTTCTTTTTTGACTTGAAGTTCTACATGCATATGCATTTTATGTAATTTCCATTTGATAGGCTTTTCTTATTTATGCATAATGAGGTTACGCAGTCCCAAATAAGGATCCAAGACTATCATGTCTGAATAGGATTTAAGTTAAAATACACCACTTTATGAACTCTCTAGCCGATCCCATAGGAAAGGCCTAGTTACATTCTCATGTGTCTATCAATAGAGATATCCTAACTAAGTTTAACTCCAATTTTAGGCTCAACTCACTGAGTTAGTGCTAATGATTAGTGCAGGTGGGAATAGTTTCTTGTTACTGGAAATTTTGAAGACATCTGGAAATATGCATAGGGTTGAGAGGGAGATTGAGGTATTCCTCTATTGATGTATCATTGATATTTTCACCATATGAGAGTATAAAAGTCTCAAGGTCTATTATCCACTTTACCATTATTATTATTTTTCTTTTTCTATAATTTCCTCAAAGAAGTTTTCACTATAGGATCTGGATTTCCCACTGTTGTGGATTTCACTGATATTGTGGTCTCTATGATCTAATCGTGACCATGATAACCTAAAGGAAAATTATTGGAAAAATCCTCCTTGAAATACATGTATGCATCAAGGTTGATAGTGGATCCTTTCTTGTGATATCCTTTAGGTACCTCATTTCTTAACCCCATGAACTTGTGATTGGTCCATGTGGACCAAACATGGGTTGTCATTACCTCAAGAATATTGAGATTTAGTGAATTAATTTGTGACCCTGAGACCCCAAAATTACATCATAAGCTGAAGAATCCAATATCGAGATTTCACAACCATGTGAACTTGGGAAGGATATCATTTTATGACCCCAAGAACATGATAACCTAGACATAAGGGTTTCTATCATGTGCCACCATCTCATGTGAAGGATTTTTATTAACACTAATTCTACATTTCTTAATGACCGTGAAGAACCATGATTGGTTTTTTTGGAGCACGTGATTGACCAAAGGTTTTGAACCACCATTGGACCATGTGTTCTCTCCTCACAATTGTAATTAAGCCAACATATTGAATGCATTTTAAGTATTCCTCGAATCATTTTTTTATCATGTGGAAACATGTAGGTAGTTAATTAATTCTATAAACATGTTTTCGTTTAAACCCTTATGATGTGTAACCCACAATAAATGTGGGATTAAAATGTGAAGTGTTATAAGTAACTATGACTTAATGGATGAACCAATATCATGGCTATAATATAACTATTAACTAGGAGTTGTAAAATTTAACATGGAATTTAAATGTGAATTGATGGTAACTATAAATAAATAGTGGAACTAGTCACTCGACTAGAATACAACAATTGCATCAAAAGACTACAGTTGTAGCTAAACTAAGTAACTAAGAATTAATGATTTGAGAATCAAATTGAGATTCATAGAGGAAAATTTTAGTAAACAATAATTTAATTGTATATTGCTAAATGAACCTTATAGAAGTAGGAATATATCAGATAATTATAATGGTCTAGTTGAGTGTAAAAAGAATTTGAGGAGGGTATTTTTAGCCATCAGCTAATGCTATCTTGGGAGTGAATATCTTAACTACCACTTGTTTCAAGATATAAATTATAAAATGTTTATTTATTAGAGGGGGTGATTAGAAAATTAAATATGGGGCAAAGATAAGAATGGCTATAGAGGAATCTATAAACATATAGGGTCACATAGAAACCAAATGAATGGATATATAGAGAGAAGATCTAGAAATTCAAAGGAGTGAGAAGAGAATTCTAGTTAGCCTACATGGTAAGATAATTGGAGAATAGATAAGGGAATCCAAATTAATTCTAGGTAAGTGAAGGATGATAAATAATAAATTGGTGAATTGAAAATAGATATTCATGCTTAGATAGAAGGAGAAACTTGAGGAAAATAGAGGAGGAGCTAGATGCGTATAACCAAGTTTTTCTCAATCGTTGTTTAAAATTATAAAGCTTATACTCTCTTTTCATTTGTGAGTACCATTATATTTAAGGCATAAATTTGTAAATGAGTAGCTTGATTTTAAATCTCATGTATATTATAAGTAAAATCTAGATAATTAAAATCTTTCCATAGTAATAAAACATTCAATCTTAGATTACAACCTTGAACTAAAATGTTAGAAGATCAAAATGGGATAATATGGGATTAAAAACAAGAGTGGATGAGATCAGTTGTATTTTAGGATAAAACCAGTAAATAGTAGACTAATGGCTCAATATGAAAGAATATTTTGTTTGGGATTAGGACAAACATATTATCCAAGATATAGAGAACCTTTTTTGCAAGGTTACATTTTGATCTATTTGAATAGAAGCTATGACCTCATATAAACATAAATGGAAAAAACAATAGTGTATATTATAAGTGAAACCATGAATTTTAAAGGACTTTCCATGAAACTAAAGAAGTATACAATAGGAATACAAATTAAATCAAAATTTTAAAAAGGAAACATAGAGGAAGGAATTATTGTGAATATCGTTGATCATATGAATCTAGGAAAATATAATACTAATTTACTGTAAGGACATTAGTGTGATACAAGAGTATATTCTTGATAAGTAAACCAAAAGGATAATTAGACCCATTATAATATTATTGTATGGTGACCTTTGTGACCTTCTTGACCTATGTGACCATTGTAATAATGGTATACATATAGGAAATATTAGAATTGTGACCATGATTAAGATGGGAAAAGTAATAAGGAGAATATAAATTATAACTTTTGATTTAGAAATTATTGATGAATAAGTGAACCGTAAAGATTTTACTATAGAAAAGTGTGAACTAAAACTATGAAAGGATAAATATAAATCATAATAGGAGTTAAAAAATATCATCATAAATATTTTACCATGTACTTTGAGAGTGTGATGAACCTTAGAGAAAGGAACAATGATCATTAATTTATTATGGCAGATCTTAATAACCCACCAAGGGCATTATAAACCTCTAGTAGTGGGAAAATTATGGAAAAGTATCTGTTAGTATTAAATTTTGAAAGGTGTTATATGAAATTGGGATTATTAGGATAAATGATCTAGGAAGCAAGATTTAGACTTGAGTTAGGAAAATAAATAGATAAATTCATTCTTAAAATAGTATTATCAATGAAGAAAAATAGGGAAAATCTCATCAGGAATGAGAAACCACATAGTTGTTACCTTTTGTAATATAATAAATAACATCATAATGGTTGACCTAGTTATGACAGTTACATATGGAATAAATACTTGTAACTTTGGATTATTATGGAAGACATGTTATACACGTGCATGGGTAAGGAAACATTCTAATTGTTAAGAAACATGAATTGGTTAAGTGGATATGCTTAGTGAAAATTATATATAATTGGTTTGACCTAATGGAAAGGGTTTTAAATCAATGAAGGATTATGTAGTAGGAAGAACACAAGTTCAATATTATGAATATGAAATTATGTAAATCATTTGAGCTAATTAAACCAATTGAGTATTTAAAATTCTACCTCAGTTGGAAGCGTATTGATTAAGATATATGAACACGATGTATATATGAGTGATGGGAATAATCAACATACTATAATTATGTTTTGATTGAAACTAAAAAACTAGGAAAAGAGAATCCTTATGCCTTTATTATAGGGGAATCTATATTCCACAGGCCCGAGGATCGAAACCTAGTTCATCATAACAAAAGTATTCTTCAATGAAATTAATGACTTGGAAAGAGAATAATTTAACTTGATTTAATTTGGAATCCATTCATCTTAATTTATGGCAAGATGGAAATAAAATATTTGTAAAATGGAAAATCCATATGACATAGATATGTTTTGGTAGGAATTTATAACCCACAGGTCACATGATCATAACCTAGCTATTAAGGACTAGTAAATTCAAATTATTATTCAATAGAATCAATAAATATGAAAACTAATTCATTTTATCTTGATTTTGATCTTGGAGGAAATTGGATCCTTCTTTTTGGATATGACCATGTATATGGCATGTTTTTCTAGATTTTTCATGAAGCAATCTAGTGACTTTATTATAGAAATTAAATGATATTTTAAACCTTGGAAATGATGAATCTTTTTGAAATTTCATGAATATAGGAATTGCATGAGGATGAAATTAGTAAAATAAGTTAAGGATTCTAGTAATCATGATTCTCGTAATTGGTGATACTGTTACAAAGTTTTTATTACCATAGGTTAATCCTAGTTTATAATATTGCTAAGTGAACAAACCACATTCATATTCCTTGTAATCATGACACTTATAAATGGTATGGGATACTTAAAAGAGGAATTATTACTTGGATATTATTATTGGTTTGGAAAACAATAATATTGGATTGTGTTTGTATTATTTTTTTAAACTAAGAAATATTATTTATAGGACACTACTTGTTATACATTGAAACCCTTATTTAGGGGTAAAAATTGATTTTGAGTTAGATACTCAAAATTATAAACTTAAATCTAAAATAAAACATGTTTTAACTAAGTCAAGATGTTGACCTAGCCTCAAGGGAAACTAAAACACATAAAACTACAACATATGTTATAAAACTATTTATGGGATAATATAGTTACCCTGTGATGTTTGGCTCATTAAGGTTATGATCCTTGTAATGGAAAGGTTTATAGGTGGTATGGGAAAATCTCAAGGGTTAACAATTACTTGATTTTTTTCTCTAGTTTTCATCATTGTTTTACAATCATGTGAGTGTGAATTAGGGGTAAACTGAAGTAAGCTATGAATGGGAGTACTTAGAGATATGTGTGTTGATCTAGGATGTGAACTATATATATTAGCAAGATTTCCCAATGAATATTTCAAACATAACATGTGTTAGGGGGTATATGGTAGACATTGGATGAGTATTGCCTCATTATTAGTAATTGGTTTTATTTCATGCCTTGGTACATTACATGAACTAGGGAGTAACTATACATAGCTAAAAATTACATGGTGCTACATGGAAGAATGTGATAAGTCTCTAATGATGAAAAAAATATTCTCTAGGGTAACAATGTGATACAGATCCTTCTCCTTCACCTTCATATGCTTTTTATGACCTATTTGTCCATGTTTTAAAGTTATAGAGTTCATCTCATGCTTACATGATATTTCTCGCTCCTTCTACGCTTTGTTTTTAGTGTTGGTTACGTAACCACTATGGCGGTTTCGTAACCACTGATCTGTAGAGTGGTGTTAGTATCACCTTGATTTGAGAGTTAAAACACGCATTTTTCAGCGTGTGTTTAGATTTCGGGAGTGATTTTCTCACTGGTTTCTTAAACATTTCACCTAATTTTGGGCTCATTGGATTTGTATTGAAATTATTTTCCTAATTGACTATATTTAGAATATTGACTATCCCTTGTTGTTTTGTATTGTCACTTATTTTTAGAAATGTGTGGTTAGGCTATTTCTTCCCCAAAGTTTTATAAAATCCTAGATTTCACCTAGATGATGGGTTGGAGTTTTCATATTTTGGATAAAAATTTATGTTGCTAATTTTTTTTAGGGGAATTACACATAGAACCAACTCTTTTATTTGTTCCTTCCTGCTACATTTTTCTTAGTCACTTTCTTGCAACTAGCCAGTAATGATAACTTTTTTTATCTTCTTACTACAAGCCAACACTTTGTATACCTCTAGATCACTTGGAAATTATTTCTGGAGAAGTAAAAAAGCTAAGGAGATAGAAAATGAAAAACCATATATGGAATTCTACCATATATCAGTAGTAACATGTTATAGGTGCATTTAAATTTCTTCAAGCTTTAATTAATTACATTTTTTAGAATAGAACAAATAAATTATTTTAAATTACTATAATTAAAATATTTCTTCATTTCCTAAAAAAAATATTGCTTGTGCATTTTATACACAAATTTTCCATTGAGATCCTCTTTCTTGCTTTTCCATGTGGATCTACAAGGAAAAGAGGTTGGAGGAATATTTTTTTCTATAATCCTTTGTTATTTCTTCATTCTTATCATCCGTATAATTTCAATTCCACTCTATCAGGGGAAGCTTCTAGGTAGAGAAGAAATTACTTCTGAGAATATTTTCTTTCCTTTTCCAAGAACTTGAGGTAGAAGCTTAGTTAGAAGAAATCTCATCTTCCAAAATAATAAATTTTGAGTACACTTTTTGTTTAGAATAGATCTTATCTTACAATCTTACAATAGAGGAATAACCACATCTAGCTATTCCCTATTTTTTAGTTTATTTTAATTAGACGTAGATTGTTTTATTTTAGATTACTTTCCTTGTGTCTATGTCTACAAGTATTTTATTTTATAAATTAATTCTTTTAAATCTAGAAAACACCAAAAAAATTAGGAATGTAATTATTTTAATTGTCTTGTATTTGAAAATCTTTGTTAAAAACATTAAAATAAATAGTTAGCTTGTTATTGTTTTAATTTATTTGAATATTAGAAAATCTAATTTAATTAGATTAAAAGGTGAATTAATCATATTTTATTTAATTCAGATTCATTGGCATTGTTTATCTAAAGTGATAAATTAACAGTAGATTAGAAATTGTAATGAATACAACTTCTCATTTCCTTAGTGGCCTAAGTTACTTGTACTTAGATTTTATCCCCTTTGGTAACTGATTGTTAGATTATTTTCATCTTTCTCACAAGTTGGTGCCCATATGACCATCCTAGGTCCACCCAAACCTTGTAGAAGGATATTTGAACCCATAATCATCAACCCACCAAACATTGATCTGTATCAAGGAGACATAGATCTAAGTATGTAGGCATTAATATTTATATCATCCCCCATACCACCAGAAATCATCAGCCTACTTGATTCTCTCAATGAGTAAGTGACCATAACATAACAATATTGGGATGATCTAGTGAATAGGGTTAGGAAATGAAAAACATAGGTTTTCCTCATAAAATACTCTCTCATTCTTACATGACCCTCTTTGGAGATGTACATTTAGAGGAAAAATGGAAATACCATCAAATCCATCACCGGGTTCCAACCATAGACTCAGTTTCATTGACATTTACTGAGAGCTTATGGATAACAATCATTCTCGACTGCAATATCACTCCTATACAGGTTGTGTAGGAAGACATTCATTTTCCTTGACATGAGTAAATTCCCAATTTCTGTAAATCAAACATCCACATTTTCCTTGATCATAAATCATGGTATCGCCATTATTCTTTCCTATCTCATTTATATTGTATTTATTCATTCCCATCCCATTTATCTTATTTCAGATGTCTCAATACAAAATTGGGAAGCTGAGTGTATTTGAAATCACATGTTGATTTTCAGGTTTATAAATTCTTGTGAACCTTGTGTGAAGGAATAGTTCCTTTTCCTTTTCCTTTCTTTCATTCACCTTCCTCCTCTCCCATTATTTTACAGCTGTTTATACACCCCCCATGAAATATGCCAGGTCAAGATTATAGTAGGCCTATTAGGCCTTAAATCTTAATACAATTAGGTTAATGCTCAAGAATCACCCTCATTATCTGGGTAGGATGAAAATTATTCCAAAAACTTCCTCTCTCCACATGCATCCCCTTTCAGAGAGCTAGAAACTGCTTTGACTGTAAGAATCGAGGAGATAGACAAACCATATCATAGTCTGCAACTAGAGTTCTTAATTTCTAACAATATGAATTTCACACGAGAATATGGCCTTTACCCATGGGTTTTATCAAGACCCCAAATTAGTATGCAATCCAAATCCTTTCAATCATATTTACAACCAAATGCTGAACTCTTAGTGTGGTTTTTATAGAGTAATAACCACATTAATGCCTTAGATCGATCCTTGGATAGGATATAGGAATACCCTGATGTCCTCCTACAAAATAATGCTACCCCAACCCCACCCAAAATAGAAAATACACCTCACAAATTGGCGCAACCAATGATCAGTTTATAACAAGCTATATACACGATCTTAACTTGATAACATGCCACATATACCTAACCAAGGTGCACATCCTTCACCCGATGATGCTAATTTGACATTAGTGATAAGGATTAAAGAGTTAGAGATCACCCAATCTTTATAACCATTACAATTTATGGGGAAAGGTAACATTCCCTAACACATACAGAACCAAAACTATACTCCTGCTACTAACATCCATTTGGTGCAAAAACTACCACAGTAGGTTCATTTGGGTGTTCGCAATACAAGTGATCTCCTTACGAGGTCATGAATGCTAGAAATGACTCGTCATACATCCTATTCATATCCCATAGAAGGGATAACTAGAATTATGTTCTAAAATGCCAATACTCCCAACAATGCAACGTTTCCTAGTGTTACACCCATTAACTCTTATAATGACACCATTTTACCTCCTTATTTCCAAATGTATTTAAAATCCCCCCAACATGTATACTCTTCCAGGTCTTTACACACAAAATCAAGGGTTTCCTTATGCCCCGACCAATACCTATGTTTCACCTTATCAAGATCTTTGACCCTCCTCTCCTTCATCAGGGAACCTCTATGGTTGAGTGTTACACAATGGGAAATTATGCCAAATATTTGAAGGAACCTATCAATTTCATTATATGAGGATTTATGATTCTACAACCATTTCCATACCTTCTTAAGTTCAAAGGAGAGGGAGACCCCAATGCCCAAATCAAGGCTTATGCTACTGCAATAAGATAATTTCTTCCATGGTACGTAGTTGTTTCCAAAATATTTCCCAAAACCCTTAAAGGAGTTGATTTAGATTGGTATTAATAAATCCATGAAGAATCTATACATTCCTTTAAACAAATTGTGTATGAATTATTTAAAGCCTTTGATATGAATAAGTTGTTACGAATGGGAATTTGAGAGTTTTTGGATATCAATCAAGAAAAAAATGAGTTTGCTGCTCTTCATTCAAAGGTGTTGCCAAGTCCTCTACTCCTCTACAAGCACACCAAATATGGATCAAACAAAACTTTGTGACCTCTTTCTCCACTCACTCAACCGATAAACTAAGGAGGAAGTATATAAGCTCCCCTTCGTAGCTATGAGGAAGTGTTAGATGACACACTCCACATTGACCAAATGGCTATTGATAGTGGATGGAAGACGTACGGTCCCAATGGGAGGTTGACCAATTCTAATCAAGGAACTTCAAATTACCAAAATAAAACAAACAATAAACAAGGACCTAAGGTCTTGAACTAGAACCATAGTTCCACCATAGATGGTGTGATGGATCAACCCAAAAATCCTAACATTGTAAACACCAATAACAGAAACAATAACAATGGAAACATGAATAACCAAAGAGTTAGAAACCCCACTCCTTCTGTTAAGGTGGTTGGTTTTAGTCATCCTCCTCACTAAAAAGTTCAAGCCCAAGTCCAAAACCAATATCAAAACCCTGGCCAAGGGGCTCTGAACTATAATTATAACAAACAAGTCTAAAATAACAACTGAAGTTAAAACCAACAAAAAGATAAAAATTAGACGCTATGGGATTATGATCACAACTTATAATGTGGATTTCATATTGTAATTGGTCATGATGCTTGGTCATGTAGGGATTGTAATAAGTTCATTCAATGACTCCTGGAAGTCTAACAATAACTTTGCATTGATATGCTTTTAGTGAACCATGGGGAAAAATCTCATAACACTCACACATGACTTGTTGTACCCCAAAACACCAACTTAGGAATCTATTGAGATCCTTTCCCCAAGTGTCTTGAAAATGAGAAACCTAACCCTTGGAATTTCAACAAAGAGATTCTTGTGGCAACTCATGATCGTGAATCCCCTACTTCTAATGACACTCAAGTTTCTCCCAACCTTGATAGAAGACATAAAACAAAAATCGTATATTTGGTTGAATTAGAAACAAATCCAAAGGTTAATGTGACCATTCATAATCTATATTACACATCACACCCTCTTCCCATTTATCCTCTAGTAAAAGATTACATACCCATAGTTCCTAAAACCGTAGGAGTATATGATCTAATCAAAGATGTTAATAAGACCTTTTCTCACATTTCCTTTTTAGATCTATTGAAGAACTCTTTAAATCATCGATTTGATTTGTTGGAAGTATTGGTCCCTAGTCATCTAGTACATGTCAATCCTTCTTCGAAGGCCCAAATCAACTATATATATTTATATGTTTATCCTCCAGGATAAAATGAGGGAGACATGGGATTCATGTTTGATATAAGAAATATGCCTTTAGATGCTGAGATGACATGAAGAGGTGATACCATGTTATACCTACAAGTGTGGGTTTATAATAAATATGTCAAAAGGGAAATGATGAATGATAGGGCCACTGTGAATATTGTTCTTTTATCCTTCCTACAAAAAATAGGGTATGGAGAAACTAATTTCTTCTCTACCAGGAATACACCGAGAGGTTATGGAAACTTGAAAGCCACGTCGATTGGAATATAATTCTCCCAGTCACCCTTGGGCCCAAAACTATATTAAATGAGTTTTATATTATATGTAAGGAAACCAACTACAATATGAACCTTGGAAGACCATGGATCCAAAGAATGAATGACATTCCATCCAAACTATTTGAAGAGGTAAGGTTCCTTCATTTAAGAAAGGTTTTCATAGCCCAAGGTGACCCTAGACCTTTTGAATTCATTTGGAAAATCTCAAGAAGAAACCTAGAGTTCATTATGAGTTTGAAATCCTAGGTAACCAAATAAATAAACCACATCATTCCAAATAACTAATCTCCATTGTAATCCTAGTTTGAGAGGATGAAGTTGACAAAACTAAATAAATCAAAGGAGTAAACAAGAGTAAAGGTAAGAATGTTATCGTATAAACTGTATCTACCAAGACAACAAAAAATAGTAAAGCTCTTAGAAAATGACTTGTCGATCACTCTCTCGTTAGAATATAAAGGTATTGTAAATGTTCTTGGACTAGCCTCTCTCTTAGCAAATGGTTTTTTAGAAATATGTTTGGTCGAGGTATCTGAAGTCCAAGAAGATCTTCCTAAGGACATTGGAGAGTCAATTTTTCCTATCAACCATTGGAATTGCACTACGATGGAGCTAAGTGCCGATATGGCATGGGGGCTAGGGTGATTTTGAATTCTTTGGAAGGGAAAATCATACCTTTCACCTTCAAGGTAAAATTTGAATGTACTAACAATGGAACAAAGTACAAAGCCTTAATTATTGGTCTCATTGTAGCCAAGAGAATGAGAGTAAAGAATGTTAGAGTCATAGGGGACTAAAAAATTATAACAAAATAGGTCTCGGAGGTATATGAGACTAGATTGGAGCATCTATATCTCTATAAATTAGATATTTTTGAAATGTGCAAAGAATTCAATTTTATCTCCATCAAAGTAATCCATAGAGAATAAAACCAACTTGCTGATTCCATGACATCTTCTTCTTCACATTTTTTCCCTAGTGAGGTTTTGAAAGAAATAAAATTTGTAGTCTCTCTTAGGGCCGAAAATTTAATTCAAATGATGCCAAACAACACAATATTATCTTATGTATAGAAAAAGAATGAATCAATCATGTTAGACTTTGAAAAAAATGATGAGGCAATCCTAGGGTTTCTATATGCTTATACTGATCTCCCTTCCATACATCATAAGAAGGGTTTTTCTCTTGTCCTTAACCCTTCTACATATTTTTGGGATGAAACAATTATTTTTCCTCACTGCAAGATTTAAAGATTTACGAGGTTGAGGAAGAATATATGGAATTGCCTTTAGCTCCCCCTAAATTTAAAGAAGGAAATACTTCTTTGATAGAAGATACAATCAATATTAATATTGAAATAGAGGAAGAGCCCAGGATTTTTATGCGTGGTTCTTTATTATTGATGAAAGAGATGGAAAAAAACCAATGTGCTCAAAGAAAATTCTTGATATTTTTCATTTAGTTATAAATACATGACCAAATTTTCTCTAGATGTAGTAGTCCACAATCTGGTTACCAAACCTAATGCTAAACCTGTGAAACAAAAATTGAGACCCATGAAGCCCAAAGTCACTTTGATGGTCAAGGAAGAAGTAATGAAAATTCTATAAGTAGGGTTCATAAAACTAATAGATTACTCCATGTAGTTGTCCAACATTGTATCGATCCTTAAGAATAACGGGAAGTTAAGGATATACATGGATTTCAGAGATATAAAAAAATCCTGTCCTAAAGATGATTTCCCACTACCATCCATTGACATCATCGTGGATTTCACAACTAGTTATGAGATGCTATCCCTCATAGATGATTTTTTAGGGTATAACTAGATAAAAGTCTTCAACAAGGATCAAACCAAAAATACCTTCACCACTCCTTGGGGAACCTTTTTATATGCAGTTATATCATTCGACATGATGAACGCTGGTGCCACGTATCAAAGAGCCATGAACTATATATTCCATGATCTTATTCATAAGACTATGGAAACATATGTTGATGATCTCTTAGCAAAGGATATGAAGAGAGGTGACCATCTTGAGGTTCTTTGAATCATCCTTTCATGCTTGATCGAGTATGGTGTGACCATGAACCTAGATAAGTGTGCCTTTGGAGTTACATGAGGTAAGATTTTAGGCTACATAATTTATTCTCAAGGGATTAATGTATAACCAGGAAAGATTCGAAAAATCCTTAAAATGACTCTACCAATAGATGAATCTAGTTTCAAATATTTTTTGGGCAAGCTCGGGACAATCCAGAGGTTTTTCCCTAATCACACACAACATCCATCCCATTAATGGCTTGTTAAAAAAACCTATTGCAATATATGGATAGAAGAATGTCATAATGCCTTTGAGTCAGTTAAGTGGTTTTTTCTTTCTTCGCCAACGCTTGTGCCACTAAAGTCAGATCATCCTCTAATTTTATATTCTAGAGCCATGGATGTTTTAATCACATGCATGATGGCACAAGAAGATGATAATGGTCATGAATGTGTCATTTAATTTTTTAGTCATATACTCATAGATTATGAAAATCATTACTTGCAAGTGGAGAAGGAATGTATGGATATTGTCTTCACAACTAAGAGGTTAAGGAACTATACAATCAATTAAGGAATGAGAGTCATTATTAAATCTAATCAATTTCGAACATTCCTCACCCAAGTGGCTTTGTCCAAAAAAGTTGCTAGGTTCATCACATTGATGAACAAGTTTGAACTTTTCTATGTGAACCAAAAGTATGTCAAAGGAAAAATTATCACATATTGGTTAGTTGAAAACCCCATAGAATTTGACGAGTTATTCGATTTGGATTTCCCTTATGAATGCATCTGCTACATAGATAAACCTACAATTGCTTCATGCCCATTGTATTTAGATATAATAAATAATATCATAGATCAGACGTATCCTGAAGGGGCTAAGTATCAGTAAAGGAGACGAATTATCATTATAACTTCCAAATATGTGATTGTATAACAAGTCTACTATCGGAAATATTTTGACGGTATGTTACTTAGGTTCGTTGAAGAAGAAGAAGAGAAAATACTCTTCAAATCCCACAATGGTGTTTGTGGTGGTCACTTCAGAGGGCATTAAAATACTTGTAAGATACATCAGATGGGTTACTTATGGACCATGTTGGAGCATGATGCGGTGGAATATGTGTGAAAATGCCAAAAAATCCAAGAGTTATCACATGCCATATACATCTCGGCTCAAACTCTATAGCTTATTGTTATACCCTGGCCATTCTCTGATTGGGGTTTGGATATGATAGGTAAATTCTCCCTTGCATCCACATATGACAACAATTTTATAATTATGGCTACAAAATATTTTACGAAGTGGGTTGAGCCTATGCCTCTAACCACGATACCCAGTTCTATCATATCCAAATTCATTTTAAATCAGATAATTTGTAGGTATGGTGTTCCACAAGTCATTATTTCAGATAATGGCTCTCCATTCAATAATGATGAGGTATGTGATAAGTTTGAAATATCTCATCACATGACATCTTTATACCACCCTCAAGCTAATGGACAGGCTGAGGAAACCAACAAAATCTTGAAGTTGGTTCTCCTTAAAATAGTTAAGGAGAATAAAAGAGATTGGCATTTAAATTTATTTCCATCCTTATGGAAATATAGGACTTCAGTTTGTACACCAACAAGAGCAACCCATTTCTCCTTAGTATTTGGTGCTGAAGCGGGTTTTCCACTAGAAGTAGAACTACCTAGTATTTGTGTGTCTCTAGCATTATAGAAAAACACAAGTATCAAAATACGCTTTCAAATGACTTAGAGAGCCTATATCAGAATAGGATTAGAGCTGAACAACACCATCAGGTTTATGTGGAAAAAACATGTTGCCAATATAATAAAAAAGATCTATAAATATCCAATTTGGGTAGGAGGACCCTTTCTTAAGACTTAATATCCAAATAGATAAGAAATTTGGTGAAGGTAGGAAATTTAGGCCAAAATAATTAGGCCTCTACTAAGCAATAAAATATTTCAATAATGGTGTGTATCACTTGTGCACTCTGGAAGGTGAGGAGTTTGGTGAATCCATTAACTTCTTGCACCTTATATGATTCTATATTTAGTAATTTTATCTGCACACCATCCTTTTGCATTCTCATCTTCTATGTCATATACATTCTCATTTAGTTAAAAATGTATTACTAATATTTATTTTTCAAGTGATTATTAAACCTTTAAACATTGGAAGATCTCTCAATCATGACAATTGTACAATTTTCTCACTCTCAAATAAAATAATTTTCATCATTATTTTAAATCATGAGAAATTTTTTGACATTGGTATTATAAGTACTTGCATGCTCAATCCTTTTTATGAATTCTTCCAATTTGGGTGTTTCTTGCCTATAGTTTTATCTAGAAGCTTCCTGATGATGTGTCTATCCCTAAAAATGTCTCTCCATACAAAAATATTCTAATCATTTCACCTGAAATGTTGGTGATGAGTTATCACATCTTACTAGTTATGTGGGTCTAATATTTGGGGTAAAAGTTACCTCCCAAAAAGCACAATAAAAATCAAGGAAAGATAAAATATATATAAATAATAAATACATATATTCTTACTACAAATAAAAAACATTTTCTATCCCTCCCAATATTTGGCAATGAGATCATGCTTCTTACTGGTAGTATGAGGTTGGGAAAGGAGGAAGGTGCCCTTACTCACCTATGTTTTTTTCCTTAGGGATGAGCCCCTTGCTTCTTACTGGTCACATGGGGAAAGTTATAGGGGGTCATGCTAAAAATAAAAAAACTTAAATAACAAAGGAAAAAATTTCTTGAAAATTTAAAATTCCCAAGAAAATGATGTAGATGCTTATGTTAGGAGAGAAAACAATTCATAAACCATATGAATCAGTAGGCCATTCAAAGATCTAAGTCTAGTTAGAGCTTATAAGAAGAAATCATCTTGAACTTGGTTAGTTAATCTTGATTACGGTTGAGCTATGGATTTTTGAATAATTTTTTTTCAAAATTCTTGTCTCTTGATCATCATTCTTATTCACACATTCTTCAGTCATATATCTCATGTCCTTCTTAGCTCTTGGTGATGAACCCTTATATCTTACTAGTTGCGTGGGGTCTAGAATAGAGAGAAATCATCCTCTCATCATATAATATTCAATATATTTATATCATCCCCCATACCACCAAAAATCATCGGCCAACTTGACGCTCTCAATGAGAAAGTGACCATAACATAACAATACTAGGATGATCTAGCGAATAGTGTTAGACAATGAAAAACTTAGGTGTCCCTCATAAAATCCTTTCTCATTCTTACACGAACCTCTTTGGAGAGGTACATTTAGAGGAAAAAGGGAAATTCCATCAAATTAATAAATGGGTTTGAGCCACACTTGGTTTCATTGAAATAAAATGATACTTGTGGACAACAATCATTCTTGACCATAGTATCAATCCTATACAGGTTATGTAGGCATTCATTTCCCTTGATGAGTAAATTTCCAATTTGTAAGTTGAGCATCTAAGTTTTCCTTGATCATAGATCATGGTATAACCATTATTCCCACATATCTCATTTATATTGTATTTATTCATCCTATTTATCTTGCTTTGGATATCTCGACACAATTTTGGGAATTCGAATGCATCTAAAATCATGTGTTGATTTTCAAGTGTACAAATTCTGGTGAACCAAATGTGAAGGACTATTTCCTTTTTGTGTCCATGTCTTTTTCCTTTCTTTCATTCACCTTCCTCCTCCCCCATTATTCTTTGGGAGTTTATATACCCCACGAATATGTCAGGGTGAGATTATAACAGGTTTATTATAGGCCCTAAAGCTTACTACAATCAGGTGAGTTCTCAATAGTCGCCCTCATTATGTAGGTAGGATGATAACTATTCCCAAAAATTTCTATCTCTACACACATCCCCTATCCAAGGGATGAATATTGTTTCAACTGTAAGGATCAAGGAGATAGACAAATTGTATCATGACCTATAACAAGAGTTATCAATTTCTAACAATATGAATTTCACAGGAGAATAGGGCCTTTATCCACGTGTTTTGTCAAGACCCCAAATCAATATGTAATATGAGTTTTTTCCATACTATTTGTAACCAAATGATGAACTCTTAGGATGGTTTACCCAAAGTGGTGACTACCTTAATGCTATAGATGGATCCTAAGATAAGATGTATGCATACACAAATATTCTTTTGCAAAACAATGCTTCCTCACCCACTCCAAAAATAGAAGACATGCCACAAAAGGTGGAGCCAGTTAATGATCAATTTATAAGAGGGTATCATATACCCTTTCAACTGAATAACGTGCAACATATACCCAAGAAAGTTACACATCCTTCACCTGACAATGTTATTTTGACATTAGTGGGAAGAATTACAAAGTTATAGATCACCCATGCTTCGTAACTTATATAATTTATTAGGCAAGGTAACATTCCACATCACGTATAAAACCAAAACTATACTCCTACTACTAAAATTCACTTGGTATAACAACCACCACAGTAGGTTCATTTGGGTGTTGCCAATCTAGGTGATATCCTTACATCGTCAGGAATGCTAGGAATGACTCCTCATCTTTCCTATTCATATCCCACACAAAGGATAACTGGAAGTACATTCTCAAACATTTTTCCTCATAACAATATGAAAAACATCTTATAAACATGAATTAGTCACACCATGAACTTATTTAGGTCTTTAATAGTTCAATTAGTCCTTACCATATTAGTTTTATATACCCAAAATGTTTGTCTTTAATAATGAAGCTTGTACCATCTTTAGCCACTCAACCATGGCACTATCCCTCCCTATGTCCATATGTATTCAAAATCCCCTCAAATGGACATATACACTCTTCCTAGTCCCTATAAACAATTATGCTACATCATATAAATATTTTCTTCCTCCTCCTTCCCTTCATCAAGGAACCTCCATGGTTGAGTCCTATGCAATGGGAATTTATGTTGAATATTTAAAGGAACCTCTTCATTTCATAATACAAGGTGTTATACTTTCATAACCATTTCCAAACATTCCTAAGTGTAAAGGAAAAGGATATCCCAAACCCACATCAAGTCCTACACTACCACAATTAGATAATTGCTTCCATGGGATGTGAGTAATTGCTAAGATATTTCCCAAAACCTGTAAAGAAATTGCTTTGGATTGGTATTTATTAATCCCTAAAGCATCAATACATTCCTTCAAAATAGCTTGTGTATAAATTAATTGAAGCCTTTGACATGAAAAATTTGTTATGCAACATGAGAACTCAGGGAGTTCTTACAAATTAAGAAAGAAAAAAATGAGTCTACTTCTCACTTTATTCAGAGGTGGCACCAAGTTCTCTACTCTTCCACAACCACACTAAATATGGATCAAACTAAAATGTGTGACCCCTTCCTCCACTCACTTAATTGATAAACCAAGGAGGAAGTGTAGAATTTTCCCCATTCATAGCTTTGAGGAAGTGCTAGAGGGTTCACTCCACATTGATGCAATCACCTATTGATGGTGGATGGAAGACGTATGGTTCCAATGGGAAGATTGGTCACCTCTAATTAAAATAATTTCAAATTACCAAAATAACTCGAAGCAATAACCAAGGACCTAAGGTCCCGAACCGAGAACTGTGGTGCCACCACTGGATGGTGTGATTGATCAACCCAAAATATCCTAATGATTTGAACAATAGAAATAAATGGGAACAATAACAATGGGAACAAGATTAACTAAACTATTAAAAAACTTGCTACTTCTATTAACACAGTTGATTTCAATCACCCCCCTCCTCAATAGGTTCAATCCCAAGGCCAAAAATAATATCAAAACCATGGCCAAGGGGTTTTGAACTACCACTATAATCACCAATTCCAAAATAATAACTGGAGCTATGGACAAAAACAAGGTAAAAATTAGAGGTCACAAGATTATGATCCCAATTTATATTGTGGGTTTCATAGATTAATTTTTCATGATGCTTGGTCATGTAGGGATTGCAATAAATTAATTTAATGACTCTTGGAAGACCAAAGAAAAATTTTCATTGATATGTTTTTTAGTGAACCTTGGGGGAACCTCTAATCACACTCATATGGGACCTGTTTCACCCCAAAATTCCAACTTAGGAATTTATCGTTATCCTTTCCCTAAGCATCTTGAAAATGAGAAACCTTACCATAAAAATGTTAACATAGGGATTCTTATGGTGACTCATGATCATAAGGCTTCTAATTCTAATGAGGCTCGAGTTACTCCTAACCTTTACCAAAGAAATACAATTAAAATTGTAGTTTTGGTGGAATTAGAAACATAGATCCGCAAGTTAATGCAACCATCTCACACTCAAGAATATACATCACACCCCCTTCCCGTTTATTCTTTAGTGCAAGATGAATTTCCGGTAGTTCCTAAACCCATAGGGGCATCATGATCTAATCACAGATCTTAACAAGACCTTATCTCACATTTCCTTTATGGATTTATTGAAGAAATATCTAACTCATCGATTCTAATTTATTGGAAGCATATGGGCCTCGACCACCTAGTTCATGTCACGCCTCCTTCGAGAGGCTCATATCAACCATATATATTTTGATGTTTTATCCTCTAGGGAAAAATGAAAGGGACAGGCGAGATTTTTCTTTGATATAAGAAAGATGCCTTCATATTATCGAGCTTGGCATGAAGATTTGATCTCCACATTATACTTACTAAGTGTGGGTTTACAACAACTATGTCAAAAGGGAAATGATCAGATTGACAGAGCCAAGGTGAATATTTTTCCCTTATCTCTTTCCTATAAAAATTAGGATATGGAGAAACCAATTGCTCCTCTACTAGGAATACGACTAAGATAGTTATGACAATTTGATAGGCCACATTAGATTGGAACCATAATCTTCCATAGTCACCCTCATGGCCACAAAAATATCTTAACAAAGTTTTATATCATAGATAGGGAAACCAACTACAATATGACTCTTGGTATACCATAGATCCATATGATGAAGGCCATTCTATCCAAATTATTTCAAGAGGAAATATTACTTCATTTAGGAAAGGTTTTCACAGCCTTGAGGTGACCTTCAACCTTTTCACATCCACTTAAAAAATATCACAAAATAAACCTGAAGTTCCTTATTTTGAGTTTTAAATTCCTGGCCAACCAATTAAATAAACCACCTTTTTCCAAAGAGCTAGTCTCCACTATGAATACCAATTTAAACAAGTGCGAAAAGTTAACAAACCTAAAACAATTAAAGGAGTAAACACGAGTGAGAGACTAAGCCCATTTTGGTAGAAATTATATCTACCAAGATGATAACAAAGATAAGTAACAAATCTCTTAGAAAATGACTTCTTGATCACTCTCCCATTTGAATCTCAATGAATTAGGAATATTTTCTTGGACTAGCATCTCTCCTAGCAGATGTTTTTTTTGAAATATACACATGGTAGAGGTATGTAAAGTCTAGGAAGAGGTTATCCGAAGGACAATGGAGAGTCAATATTTCCCATCAGCAATTGTACACTCCATTATGATGGAGCTAAGTGTATGATATGACATGTGGGGGATGGGGTGATTTTTACTTCTCCAGAAGGAAAAATCATTCCTTTCACCTTTAAGATAAACTTTGAATGTACCAAAAATGGAGCAGAGTATGAGGCCTTACTTCTTGATCTCATTGTAGTCCAAGAGAATGGGAGTAATATAATTTTAGAGTTCTTAGGGTATTCATCACTTATATCCAACCAAGCTATTAAAGGTATGTGATACTAGAGAGGAGCATCTCTAGCTCCATAAATCTATCGTGCGTGAAATGAGTAAAGACTTCAATTTCATTTCCATCGAAGCAATCCCTAGAGAACAAAACCAACTTGCTAATTCCACGAAATCTTCTCCTTCCTACGTTTCTACCCTAGTGAAGGTTTTAAGGAAATAGTAATTCGTGGTCTCTATGAGGGCCAAACCTTTAATTCAAATAATGTAAAACACCATGATACTACCCTATGTAGATAAAAAAATAGAATCTGTCATGTTAGACTTTGCTAAAAAAGTGATGAGGTAGTCCTAGGGTTTTCTTCATGCATATACCGATATTCCTCCCTTCACATACATCAAGATAAGGTTTTTTCTCTCACTCCTCAATATTCCTCCTATTTTAGAGACAAGAAAATATCTCTTCATCCACACCACAAGGTTTGGAGGTCTACGAGGTTGAGGAAGACTCTCTGGAATCACCCTCCAACTCCCCCTGAATTCGAAGAAAGGAAATGCTTCTTTAATAGAAGGTAACGATCAATATTAATATGGGAACAAAAGAAGATCCCATAATTCTAAATTTTGGTTCTTTGTTATCAGACAAAGGAAGATAAAAGAACACACTAAATTGTAGTCAAAGATACACACTTGAGAGTTCAGTATTTTTAGCTACAAGTCATTATGACACGAGTTTCTCCTTGATGTGGTGGTCCATAATATGGTCACCAAACCTAAGGCTAAACCCATGTGAAACATAATTTGAGACCACATGAAACCCAAAGTTGCTCTAATGGTCAAAGAAGAAGTAATGAAAATTACTACAAGTTGGGTTCATAAAACCAGTAGATCTATTCTATGTGGCTCTCCAATCATTATACTTGGTTCTTAAAGAGATATGGGGAGACTAAGGACATGCAATGATTTCAGAGATATAAACAAATATTTCCATAAATATGATTTCCCACTACCATCCATTGATATCATTGTAGATGTAAAAAATGGTTATGAGCTGTTATTCCTCATGGACATGAGTTCTTCATGATATATACTAGATAAAAATATCTAATGAAGATCAAACCAAAGATACACCTTCACCACTCCTTGGGGAACCTTTTGCTATGTGTTCATGACCCTTCAGGCTTGACAGAATGCCGACACTACATATCCAAGATCCACGACCTATATATTCCATGATATTACTCAGAAAATTATGGAAACATATGTTGATGATCTCTTAGCAAGGGATAAGAAGAGAGGTGACCATCCTACAAGGTTTTTTGAATCGTCCCTCTCATGTTTGATTGAGTGTGGTGTCACCGTAAACCCCAAAAAATGTTTCTTTAAAGTTTCAGGAGGTAAGCTTTTAGGATACATAATTTCCTTTGGAAGGTTTGATGTAGACCCAACAAAGATTTGGGAAATAATTGAAATGAATCCACCAATAGATGAGTCTAGTTATCAGATCATTTTCTAGGAAAGCTTGGGGAAATCCAAAGGTTTGTCCTTGAACATCATCATATGTCATCCATCCCATTAACAATGGCTTATTAAAGAAGACTTGTCACAAGATATGGAAATAAGAGTGTCACAACACCTTTGAGTTAATCAAGTAGTTTCTTCTTTCTCTACTAATGGTTATGCCACCAAAGTCTGATCATCCTCTAATTTTATACTCTAGAGTCACACAAATTTCAATTGCACTGTGCATGTTAGCACATGAAAATGACCACGGTCATGAGCATGTACCAGCTATTTCGTTAATTGTGTAATCCTAGATTATGAAAATCGTTACTCACAAGAAGAAGAAAAAATGTTTTGATCTATTGTCTTTGCAACTAAAATATTTAGACATTATATGCTTAATCAAGAAACGGGAGTGATTATTAGGTCTAATCAATCGAAAACATTCCTAACTCAAGAATATTTGTCTAAGACAGATAGTAGGTTCATCACATTGATGAATGAGTTTGATCTTACCTATATCAACCAGAATTATGTCAAGGGAAAAATTACCACTGATTGGATCGCTCACAACCCTATAGACTATGGTGAGTTAGTAGATTTGGATTTCCCTGATGATACATCTACTATATAGATAAACTTTTCATCACTTCATGTCTATGCTATTTTGATATAATAAATCATATTATAGATTGGATGTATCATGAAGGAGATAACTCTTAGCAAAGGTGACAACTTCATGTCATAACCTCAAAATATGTGATTTTATAAGCATCACAGTCATCAGCGATGAGTTATCGCATCTTACTAGTTGTGTGGGTCTAATATTATAGGTAAAAGTTCCCTCCCAAAAAGCACAATAAAAAAAAGAAAGATAAAATATATATAAATAATAAATTCATATATTCTTACTACAAATAAAAACATTTTCCATCCCTCCCAATATTTGGCGATGAGATCATGCTTCTTACTAGTAGCATGAGGTTAGGAAAGGAGGAACGTGCCCTTACTCACCTATGTTTTTTCCTTGGGGATGAGCCCCTTGATTCTTATTGGTCACATGGGGAAAGTTATAGGGGGTCATTCTAAAAAAAAAAACTTAAATAACAAAGGAAAAAAGTTCTTGAAATTTTGAAATTCCCAAGAAAATTATTTAGATGCGTATGTTAGGAGAGAAAACAATTCATAAAACATATCCTTCCAATCAGTAGGCCATTTAAATATCTAAGTCTAGTTAGATCTTATAAGAAGAAATCATCTTGAACTTGGTTAGTTGATCCTAATTAGGGTTGAGCTATGGATTTTTGAATAATTTTTTTTCAAAATTCTTGTCTCTTGATCATCATTCTTATTCACACATTCTTCAATCATATATCTCATGTCCTTCATAGCTCTCGGTGATGAGCCCTTATATCTTACTAGTTGCGTGGGGTCTAGAATAGAGAGAAATCATTCTATCATCATATCATATTCAACATATTTATATCATCCCCCATACCACGTCATCCCCCATACCACGTTATGTGATGGACGTTATCACATTGTCATGTCTTAGAGATACTTCAACCGCTGTGAAAAACTGTATTCTTGGTCTTTAACCAAGAATCTCTCATGTAGTGTGCTAGGGTGGTGCGAAGACATCATTGTTGCGACCGAATTGTGTTGGGGATATTGCATCTGTCAACAAGGTTTCCCGTGACATACCATTAGTGATCATAAAAAATCCAATTTCTCTCACCTAATAATATCGCACCATCCCTAATATTTGAGTACAAAAGACAAGTTTACAATGGTGAATTAGTAATTGTAAAAGTGGGAAAAATATAAACAATAACTACTAATGTCTAATATATAAAGTATAAGGAAAGGAGAAGTTCAACTACTCACGAGGATCTCCATAGATCAAAGTGTGATCCACAGCTTCCCCCACAAATTCTACAGGCCCATCCTCAACCTTCTCCTCCTCTTTTAACTCCTTAGGGTGAAAAAACTCATCCTCTACCTCCTCCTTGGCTCTCGTAGCCATTGAATCCTCTCCACCACCTTCCCAATCAGGGTTTGAATCTCCATCTGAACCAAATTCAATCTCATTCCCCTCTTCCTTTTTATGTGTTAGAGCCTCTCCAATCTATAATACCTAGTGTGTTCTAGGATCTAGTCCAACTACAAGTGTCCTTATCCCAACAGTGGGTACTATAGGTGTTCATAATTCAACCCATATGGCTAGCTCGGTCCTCCTTGATACCTTAGAACATAGTTCCAATTGTAGGAATTTCATCTAAAAAGGGTTACCCAAACTGCTAGGGTACCCATATGACTGGGTGAATTTTGGTCTAACCCCCATGGTGAAATAACTATGCAGTGGATCTACATGCATCTAATACAATGGTCTCCCCGCACTACTATCCAATCATGTTCTGATATAGATGAGTTACCATATATGTGGTACTAAATATTGCCGATGTCTATGGTGTGTCCATGAGAGGATACATATCAACCCACCTTACTAGTCTGGTCTCTGTGGGATCTTCTCTTTCTCTGTGAAGAGAAATGGTTGTGCCACTTTTGTGGTAGTCATGTCATCAAAATCATGGTCGTGCCCTTAAAATTTTTAAAAGTACAAAAAATCACCAAAACAACTCAAATAAATTGCAACACCTACAGGGAGCTTCCATATGAACATTTTAACTATATATTTACTAAAAATATCCTCTCATAAAGCTAATTTCAAATAAAAATGACAACATGTTGAAAAAACATGAACACTTGTAACTCACCTATTCTTGAACCTCATTTGTTAACGCTAGGGTTTCTGCCATCGTGATCAAATTATCTTTTTTTTATTGTGTTCACAAGTGAAATGATTTCCAAAAGTCCAGAGTTCCAAATTTAGCTAAGTGGGTAGGTGAAAATGATTTCTAAAAATAGATAAAAAGTAATATTTAAATCATATTTGGTTTTATAACATTTTTCTGAGTGAGTTTATGTAGGGATGATGTGTGCAAAGTAGGTAGATTTATTATCCTCACACGTATGATAAGTAGTTTTATCTTTTCTTTTCAATGTATTTTGTCAAGATTATTTTACTACTGTACTTTATTCCCATTTCTTTTTTGTAGGTAGCAGAAAGATTGGCTAGCATTGAATTGGCATGTGGTCAAGCAAGAAAAATTTCTAACCATCCCATTTGGGAGCGCTATACTCAAAAATCACTTTTTAGCCCATTCATGGATAAAATGTTCCTATGAGGGGGAAATATGTACACACCTAAAAATTATACGGCATTCCATGGAATAATGTGATAAGTCTCTGATAATGATAAAAATATTCTCCAGAGTAACAGTGAGATCCAAATCCTTCCCCTTCACCTTCATATGCTTTTTATGACCTTTTTGGCCATTTTTCAAATTTATATAGTTCATTTCATTTTTGTAGGTTATTTCCCACTCCTTCCATGCTTTATTTTTAAGTGTTGGTTACATAACCTCCACAATAGTTTCATAACTACTGGTCTATCCAGACCAGAGGTCCTTTCACCTTAATGTAACAGTTAAAGACACATGTTTTTCAACGTGTGTTTTGATTTTGGGAGTTTTTTTCTCACCGTTTCTCAACCATTTCACCTAAATTTTGGCTCATTGGATTCATATTGGAATTTTATTCCTAGTTTACTAAATGTATACTATTGACAACCCCTTATTGTGTTGTGTTTTCGCTTCTTTTTAGACATGTGTTGTTAGACTCTTTCTTCCCCAAAGTTTTATAAAATCCCATATTTCACCTGGATGATGGGTTGGAGTTTTCATATTTTGGATGTAAGGTTATGCTACTAAATGTTTGAGGGGAATTACACAAAAAGAATCTCTTTTCTCTATTCCTTCCTACTACTTTTTTCTCTGTCACTTTCTTGCAACCAGTCAGTCACAAAAATTTGTTTTTATCTTCTTATTACCATCCAACAATCTGCATACCTTTAGATCACTTGGAAATAATTTATGGAGAAGGAAATAAATCTGAGGAGATAGAAAATGCAACACCATATCTAGAATTCTACCACAACTCGATAGTAATAGGTTTGATGTGCATTTGAATTTCTTCAAGCTTTAATTAAATATAGTTGTTAGAATAAAAGATATACATTGTTTTAAATTGGTAGGATTAAAATATTTCTTCATTTCCCATAAAAAAATATTGTATGTGCATTTCCTACAAAAATTTTCCATTGAGATCCTCTTTCCTATTTTTACCTGTCAATCTGCAAGGAAAAGAGGTCAAAGGAAGATCTTTTTTCTTTAATCCTTTGTTATTTATTCATTATTATCATTTGTATAATTTAATTTGACTCTTCCAAGGAAATATTCTGGGTAAAGAAGAAATTGATTCCAATAAGCTTTTCTTTCCTTTCACGAGAACTTAAGATAAAATATTAGTTATAATTAATCTCATCTTCCAAAATAATAACTTGTGAGTACACTTTCGTTTTAGAATAAATCTTATCTTACAATCTTACAACAAAGGAATAGCCACATCTGACTATTCCTTATTTTTAGTTTATTTTCATTAGAAGTAACTTGTTTTATTTTATATTATTTTCCCTGTGTTTGTGTCTACAAGTAGTTTATTTTATTAAATTATTTTAAATCCAGAAAATACCAAAAATAATTTAGGAATTTAATTTATTTAGTTGTCAAGTGTATTTGAAAATATTTTCTAAAAACATGAAAAGAAATAGTTAGCTTGTTATTGTTTCACTTATTTGAATATCGGAAGGTGAATTAATTGTCTTTAATTTAATTCAGATTCAATTTCCTCGTTTATATAAAGTTAGTAATTAAAGGTAGATTAGAAATTGGAAAGAATAGAACTTCCTATTTCCTTAGTGGCCTAGGCTATGGGTACTTAGCTTTTAGCCCCTTTAGTTACCGATTGTCTAATTATTTTCATCTTTCTCATGATTTGGTTCCTGTATGACCATCCCAGGTCTTCCTAAACCTCATAAAAGGCTATTTTAATGCATCATCAACCCACCCAACATTGATCGGTATCAGGTACACATAGATATGGGTATGCGGGTATTAGACTATAGATAATCCCCCATACCACTAAATATCATCCACTAACTTGACGCTCTCAATGAGTAAGTGACCATAGCAGAACAATATTAGGCTAATATAACTATTCAAGTTAGACTACAAAACCCTTAAGTTTCCCTCATAACATCCTCTCTCATTCTTACATGACCATCTTTGGAGAGGTACAAGGGAAATTCCCTTGAATCTATCAACCGGGTCAAGCCACACCCAATTTCATTGCCATAGACCAAGATCTATGGAAAACATTCATTCTCAACCATAGTATCACTCCTATATAGGTTAGGCGGGCATTCATTTCCCTTGATGAGAAAATTCCCAATTTTTAAGTCGAGCATATTCATTTTCCTTGATCATAGATCCTACTATAGCCATTATTCCCACCTATTTCATTTATAATTTATTTATTCATCCCATTCACATCCTATCTATCTTGCTTTGGTTGTCTTGACACAACCTCAAGAAGTTGAGTGCATATGAAATCATGTGTTGATTTTTAGGTGTACAATAACTTGTATGACATATGATGACATACAAGTTATTGTAAAATAACTTGAAAGGGTTAACTAACAAAATAAAGTGGATGACATATGATAACTGTTAGGGGGTAGGGATGGATTGCATTCTTCCCTCATGTAGATTCAAGTAGGAATTATCATGCCCTAGTTTTTTGTTGGATTTTAGTAAGGGGTATACCTTATGTGATCCTAAGACACCTGGTCAAGAGCATATTCTTTACTTAATATTTTCTAAGATGTATTTTGATCATATACTATTTGTAAGTCTACTAATTATTCAATGAATTTACTACACATGTAATTTTATCTTACCTTATTGGTTTCTCACATATTCCCTCCCATGAAGGGTAGGTCCAATTTATGTTGTGAGAGGTGTGCAGGGATTTGTAAGGATCATTTTTGGAGGGAAATTGTTCCAATGATATTATTTCTCTCATTTACATGGCTTCAGTATTGGATAGATCTCTAGTGAAAGGAAATGTGGAGTCAGGATTTTGGTAAAGATGTATAGTATACATGGTATATATTATTTTATTTCATTTGAGAAAAAATAATGTAAAATTTTTATAATTGTAACTTATTGAAAGTTGAATGCCAATTATAGACACCTATAATTTGGATCGAGCAATTTAAATACTTAAATTACGCTAATTATCCCCTTTCCCACAAATTGATGACATATTGTCAATAACACACCTTATCTCTTCTATCACTGTTAATTAATTACATTATGTAATTAATTAACTCTTTTATCGCTCAAGACATCGATTAATGATCTTCCATTAATTAGTGTTCCTTTCTATCTAGATTAATTAATTTACTTCCCCATCTATTTAATCAATAAGTCTTCATTTATTGGATTAAAATCCCCTCATAACCCAGATCATGCTAACTTTCTTCTAAAAATATTCTATAATCCTACATCTACCTATTCATTAATCACTCTTGATTAATAAACACGCCTCCTCTACTCCCATGGATCACTAATGATATATTAAAATCCTATAAATAAAACTAAAAGAATGATTATCCATTACTAACCTAAATTTTCTATTATCCCACATACAATAGGATGCAAAGATTCTTCAAACCAATGGGTTATATAAGGAACCATCCTCCTACCTTTCTTCTTAAACCTTTACATGCATATAGCATAAACTATAGGCATTTTCATCTTTGAGAATCTTCCATTAGTGTTGAACTAGGTATCTTCATCTCACATTTCATCAATCCAAGATTTTGAGTCATATGGAGATAATCAAGATGGTCTTGTAGCTATGTCTTGATGAGATTCCATCCTCAAACCCTTGGGATCAAAAATAAAATAAAATTTTGATTGCTAAGAATCTTCATAGGTCCATCTCTAGTTTAGCTTTCAAAGAGTAGAGAATAATGTTTAACAATGTTAGTTTGATTTCCTACAAAGTTCTAATGTGTGTTATTTATATTTAGTCTCTTTAAGATATTAGTATGATGATCCTTGTTTAGTTATCTTTGTTTTAGAACTATTAGGTGTTAGTTTCAATTCTCTTAGCTTAGCTAACTAATACTTGGATACATATGGCACACTCGGTGGGACCGATTCATAGTCTCTTTGATTATAATGAGTTTTACTAGTTTTTCTCAAGTTTTACTAACCCAAATCATGCACAACTGAAATAGGTTAAGATCCTTAGGTTAATTAACTAACTTTATATACATTGAGTCTCTCTTATGGGGTTTATTGTGATGGGTTGCCATTAGATTTGAGCTGAATTAGGAAAATATTGATCTTTTTGAAGTTGCATATGTCAGAGCTCCATATTTTGACATGTCATCTAAAGGTACATTCATAGGAAAAAGTTTACAGGGGTGCACACATAAAAAATTGGGTGTGTCAGTGCACACACTCTATTTTGCACGCATGTTCTGCTACTCATTGTACCCTGTGTCAGTCCTTGGTTAGCTAGAACACCATTAAAAAGTCCCACATACATCATTTTACCCGCGGACATGAAATATTTCCTCTCTGTGTTTTTGCATTCTCATTTTCCTCACACATATGCTTAAACCACCCGCAGGAACCTCTCTAGGAACACAAAATTTTGATAGGATTTTGTTTTACCCTCTATCTGAAAGGGGCACGCACATGATAAGTTACCCTCACACACAACTCTCTACCTGCACACATGCTTGTATCACTGTCATTTTTAGTAGAGGTACGCACATGTTGTTATGCATTTGCACATGTTGATAAGGGCACACATATAATTTGAAGGTTGTGCATGCATCCCAATATAGATTTGAATTTTATTTTAATAATTTGCAAAATATTGTGTTCTTGATGTGCTAACTCCTTTCAGGTTTATTTGAGATTAACTTTTGTTTTGTAGATTATATCATGCTTTTTTATAATTTGGTTTGTTTAAATTTAATGAATGTTGCATACTTATCTATGAGATTAGAATCACACATGCTCTTCCCTCACACCTTTTAGGTGATCTTGGTAATTAGAAACAATTTATACATCTTTTATATACTTTGAAAATCATATCATTACACTTATTGCTAAGGGAATGAATGTCAATTTGGATAAAATGAACAAATTGTGTGTTTAAGTTAAGTATTTTTCCATTGTTAATTAAATATTTGGATTCTACATTGTGTATGCCCTTATCTTGTGTCTTAGAATGATCTGAAGAATCATAAATGACGTCTTATCCTCTTTTTGTTTGTGGAAAACTACTAAAATATTCCTGTAAGACCTAAAAAATATTGTCAAAGAAAGGAGAACTGGAACAAACTTTCTAACTACATGTGTTGTAGGTTACCAAATGGCGAACAACTAAACCACATTAAGTCTAAAAGATAAAAAACACACCACATTCATCACACTATATATGCAGGTTTAGATAAGGGTATGCCCCATCCGCTTATAACTAGGACATAACCCCTTTGGCATAAGCCTTAAGCTACACAAACGGGGGTGGTCCTAGGAACCCCAAAGTAGTTCACTTAAGAGTGAACTTTGTGGAAGAAATGAGAAGTACTCTGCACACCTACTTGACTAGTTTACATGTGAGAGTTAGTGTCAAAGTTATCTGTATCATGACTCTAGTGAGAACACATGATGAACCTATTAATTTTTCACTGTGTTTTAAGGGGGTAAAGTAAAGCTAAGATGACCCAAGACTAGTCAGTGTGAATTTATTTGTAAATCAAGCTCACATTAGATAACTTGTGACACTAGTTGAGGATCCACCTAGGAATATATCTTTACTTGGATCCAACTTGAGTATACCAAACCAATCATTATTGAGAGCCTTCGCAAAGGGAGAACTTTCTCAGAGTCAAAACCTTGTTTATCAAACAAGGGGAGAGTCCATCAAAGTTCAAACTATGCATCATTCACCACAAAATTTGTGAAGCATTACATTTTCTTAGTTTTTCACTCGCCATAAGGAGGGGCGAAATTTCATCTAAGTGAGGCCAAACATGTTTCAACCCCACTTGATTTACTTCCTTTTGATTTCATTTGACACCTTTTTTATCAAAAGAAGAGCAAACATACATGTGTTATCAATCGATCGTGTCCACCACTTTTGCACCTGTTTACATTCATCCTTTCTTAAGGCTGGATGGTAAACATTAAAAGTGTGTTGGTACATTTTCATTTCTTGATGGCCATTTGATCTTGATACCCAAGTCAAGATCATAATTTTAGTTAGGATTGATTCTTCACTCGATTCTCCTTTGAAGTGTTTCATTGCTTGTATCGTATCGTAACAATTTTGATACTTACATCTTGTTTCTTGCAAACTTGACCTAAGTGTATAGATTGTAATGTTATGCTACGCACACCTTAACAATTCCTTGGTATACTTTAGCCTTGGTTTTGTTTCAATCATTACCTTAATTTTGAAAGGTGTTGTTGTTACCTTTGTGTGCATCGTACTAATATTATTTTGATACTAATACCTTACTTTTTCGTAAAATTTTCTTAACATATATTAGTGGTATTGGTGCATTGTTCATATTCGTAACCCCTACTTTTTGAGATTTAGGTCTTTCTAGGACTTAAACTTTATTTAAGTATATTTTTCTTGGAAATCACATCAACCTCTTATTATTACTTATGCCTTGTTCATTTTGAACTTGACATAAGTAGTGACATTTTGTTGATAATATTAAACGTGACAATACCATTTGGAAGCATTTAGGAAGTAATTCATTGTTTGATTGGTTTAGAAATGAACATTGTGTATTATGTCTTGCAATTATTCATAATTTTGACTTATCCATTTAGCATAATCACTTTTATCACTTTACTTATTGACATTCATTATTATTTAGACTATTGACATTCTTTCTGCATCCTTAGTAAACATATCATTCTAGGATTTCATTTAGGTTTGATTATGCCCTTAGGAAAATTCAAAAAAACACCTTGGTGAAATTATCATTTGCTATGGCCGCCATAACAAGCATGGGAAACATAAAAAAACAAGGGTAAAATCCCTTTATCGATCATGATTTAGGACCTTTATTCTTCATAGTGAAGGAAGAAGACGAGATGGTAGACCATAGTGGTGATGATTTGGGATCACCACACGGGGAATTTTAATTTGACTCCACCCAATTATATGAGTTCCTATTTCTAAACAAATATAGATTGCTTACAAGATTTGTGGAATTAGGTGCTAGAATGCCAACAGAACATGAAACTATTCCACCTACAAATAATGCTAATGAGGAAGAACGCCCCCTCATTAATATGGATGAAATTTTAGGACATGGACATGCTTTCACCTTGAACACTTCAAATGACAACATGGTGGGTTTTAAAATGCCACTTGCTAGAATGTAACATAGGGTAAGAGTGGAACATGAAAACATGGAACAACCCCCTCTCCATAAGAATGAAGAGGAGCATCATGATGAAGAAATCACTATATAATATAAAATTCAACACCTTAGTCAACAATTAGCTTTCCTAGCATCCTGTGTACAAAAAGAGATTAAAAAAATGTACATCAAGACAAACGTAAGGTCAAAAATAGTGAGATTCACATAGAAAATGAAGAGGGAGAAATGCCAAAAAATAGTCACGTGTCTTGCCAACTTCTCCCACTAAGGAGAAACTTCTTTCATAATATTTACAATCTATGAAAGCAATGTGGGACATAGAAAAAACTATCAATATGAAGATCTATGCCCTTATCCATTTTATAAGACTATGTTGCTCCACCCCTTCCTAAGAAATTTGACATCCCAATGTTTGAAAAATATAAAGGGAAAGTAGATCCAGAGGATCATGTAAAATATTTTTACATGGCATGCCAAGAAGTGGCATGCATCGACAACTACCTCATAAGATTATTTCCAAAAATTCTAGGACAATTACTAGAGTGGTTCACTCGATTACCTTGTGGGTCTATCTTCACATGGATAAAACTAGCAGAAATATTTGTGATAAATTTCTCATTTAATATGGAAAGAAAAATAACCATGTTAGACCTATGTAATTCCAAACAAGAACCAAATGAAACCTTTGCAAGTTTCCTACAAATATGGCGGGGGCTAGCTAGTCACTTCCCTTGCTCGATCCCTAAAAAATAACTCATTAGCATATTTGTACCAAATGTAAATCTAGATATTTCCTTTCATCTACAAATGCTTTGTGTTCAAAACATTAAAGAGGTTATCAAGAAGGTTACATAGATAGAAAAGGCTATAATCAAAAAAGGGACACTCAAACCATTTTCAAAAGACAATCAGTCTTCAAAACCTATGGAAAAACCAAAAATATTTAATTAAAAAAAGAAGGTCATAGGAGATGGTATCATGGATTCTAAATGCAAACAATCAGTCTAATTTGGTCTATCTTTTAAACTCACCAAATGACCAATCCAACTACCAATTAAACATAGAGTGTTCACTCCTCTTACGGATTCCTTGTCCACAATATTAAAACAACTAGATGCAGTGAACATGGTGACATATCCTACAATGATACCCTTTGATGACAATACTCCTAAACCTTCATGGTATAAAGAACATGAGTATTGTGACTTCCACCGTGTCAAGGGACATAAGACAAACAAATTCTTAAGACTACGCCACTTCATCCAAGATCTTATCGATAGTGGGGAGATAGAAGTTGATTCACTAGAATCAAATCAAATGCCAAATAAAAGGATGGGAATATTCAAGGAGCCTTTCCAAAAACATGGTAAACTAGGTGAGAAAAATATAAATCAGGGAGAGTCTTCCCAAAGCTATAAAGCCACAAATTATGTTTATACCAAAAATGATAACAATCAATATGAATCACTTATTGGATGTGTTAGCTCTTCTGACGAGTGTGTCAATACCATTAGGATCAAGGGAAGAGATTGTGCTGCAGTAACAAGGAACGCTTGTCTCACGATCCCATAACCTCCTCTGTCTACCCCTCAGGATAGTCAGTACAATATCCTATAACAACTTGAGAAGATGTCTGTTAAGATTTCAATCTTAGATCTTCTTAAAATATCAAACATACATAAGGACATCCTTTATAAAAATCTCCAGGGGTCAGGAGTGTCAATTGAAGTAGATCCTTCTCACCTACATGTTGTGGTGGAAAATATTGCACCAAGTGAACACATTGCATTTAACCATAATGAAATCCCTAATGAAGATCATACACATAACCTTCCTCTTTACATAGAAGTATTTGTTACTCACCAAAAGATAAAGAGGGTGCTTGTGGACAATGGGTCAGGGTTAAACATATGCACATTGAAGCTAATTAAACAATTTTTATGCACAGAAGAAGATATCAAGTCTCACATTATCACCATAACCACATACAACAATGTGGAACGGGAATCAACAGGTACCATAACACTACCGAAGGAAGTAGGGCCCACTTGTCACAACATGAAGTTTCATGTCTTAGACTTGGAACTTCCATACAATATGCTTCTTGGTCACCACATGGATTCATGCCATGTAGGCCATACCATTGACATTTCACCAATGTATCAAAGTGAAACACAAGAGGGACACACTATTACTATTCAAGGATATCCAGGAACCCTTCATCCACTACATAGATATCAATATATTTGTCATGTAGGAGTGTGTATAAATGTCCCTCCACTGATATTGCTTGTCTCCCTTCAGTCATAAGAGCTCTTGAGTCACGTGTAGATTCAGAATCTCTAATTTCTTGCACTCGTGATGCCTGTACATATGCCTATACCTTTTATTTACAAGAGATGAAGATTCTTGAGTGCGGATTGTGGAGAACACAATATACAAAAGGATTTCCCAGTCTTAGACTCTATCCTTGTCGGCCTAAGATAAGGGGCAAAACCAAACTATTGATTACAAAAGGCCTTAAGAAGAACAAACAATTAGGACATTATTACCTGGTGGTCTACTTGCAGAAGATAAATTGTTGAATCCTCCTACATTTTGGGTCCCCGATAGAAACTGAGCCTACCTATTCTCAAAATCCCAGAATACATAAAATCTCAGTAGAATGATGTACTTTGTGGGTTACAAAGGGCTTGGATGTGGAAAATATGAATAAGAAATAAGGGAACCTAGTCCCACTTCCACATTTGAAAACATAAAGATAAGGTATGTGGAATTCAGCTCATATGGGGTGCACCCCATAGACCAATACGCTACCACCTCTGAAACGTGAGGATATATCCGTTTATTTGGTTGGCAACATAAATTCCAACCATAACTAGTATAAGGATATTTCCTCTATGAAACTTTTTTATGAATACCGCTGGCCTTACCATAACACTCTTCCAATACACAAATTGACCTTGTATATCCCACTCTTATCGATTAGGACCAACACTATGTCACATACCGCTTTGGACATTTTTTGAGAACAATGAGTATATTGCAGATATTTAAGGGCATAGACGACACTAATACTATTGGCATACCACAAAAAGGGATTCTTGCTATTAATTTGTATATCATACTATTGTGCATACTTTAAGGAGGTCGTCTGAGATTTTTGGTCAGAAAAATCTAAGTTAAAGCGAGGGAAAAAGTTCCTCTATAAAGCCTTGGAAAAAATGTAAGTCCAAGTCATACAGTGAAAAATTCTTTAAGGTGCTGACCGACCAACAAATGAAAAAATCAATAGAAAAAAGAAGTGACCACACTGAGGGTGAAAGTATTATTGAGACAACCTTAGAAGAAGATCTTAACCTTCCTCCCAATCCTACGCATATGAAGGATATGCCAAAGATTCTTGTGGAAGAAACTATTGATGTTAATATTGGAACAAAATAATAACCAAAGATAGTTAAGATGGGAGCTTTGCTTTTAGCACAGGATCAAAAAAAATTCACTACGCTTATCAGAGAATTTTTAGACATATTCATAGTGTCCTATGTGGATATGGCGGGCTTAGATTCATCCTTGATAGTGCATAACTTATTTTTGCATGCAAACACAAATCCTGTTAAACAGAAGCTACATAAATTTTCATCCACGAGTGACCCTTCTGATCAAATAAGGCTTAGAAAAATTGTTCGCATGAGGGTTTATCAAGCCCATTGAATACTCTGAGTGGATATCTAACATAGTTCTAGTTCAAATGAAACTTGTTGGAATTAGAATCTGCATTGACTTTCGAGACATCAACAAGGCATGTCCTAAAGATGATTTTCCCCTATCAAACATTGACATGATTATTAATTCGACTCCAGACTATGAAATATTATCTCTTATCGATGGATTTTTTGGCTATAACCAAATCAAAATAGTAGAGGAATATTAGCATAAGATGGAATTTACAACCCCTTGGGGGACATTCTGTTATCAGGTAATGCCCTTCAGCCTTTAAAATGTCGACACAACTTATCAAAGGGAGATGACCATAATATTCCATGACATGCTTAACAACATCATAGAGGACTATGTGGATGATATCCTAGGAAAATCAAAGACAAGAGAAGACCGTCCTAAGGTCTTGAGATGCATTTTTGTACGTCATTGTGAATATAATTTCATATTAAATCCAAGGAACTGTGTCTTTGGATTGTTATCAGGAAAGCTACTAGGCTTCATTGTGCCAACAAGAGGGATAGAGGTAGACCCTGCTAAAGTAAGTTCTATAATTGAAATGCCTCCTGCTAAGAACATCAAGTACCTACACAAGTCACAAGGAAAAATATAATCCATCCACCACTTAATCTCACACCTTGCCAACAAATGTCACTCCTTCATCCATTTTCTTAAAAAGGATGTTGAATTCATTTTGGGACCAAACCAACAACAAGACTTTTCCTGACTCAAGAAATATTTGAAAAATCTACCAGTCCTCATGCCACCAACTCTAGGAAATCCACTTTTGTTAGATATATTAACAACCCAATTTTCTATTAGTGCCTTACTTTCTCAGTGTTACCAAAGCCAAAAAGAAAATGTATTATACTATCTCATCTGTACCGTAATTGCATATGACCTCAACTATACCCAAATCAAAAAGGCTTGTTTTGCCATTGTTTTTACCATCCAAAAATTTCACCATTATCTATTGAATACTAAAACCAAGATTATTTCCAAAGTGGATGCGCTCAAATACCTGTTTTCAAAACCCACCGTTACTGGTAGGATGGTTAATTAGATCATCCTACTCAATGAATTCGATATTTAGTATGTACACCAAAATTCAGTAAAAGGAGAGGTGTTCACAGACCACCGGGTGGAGGTACCCTTACCTAGAACAGAGTCTGTATGTTTGGTGGTTTAGACCTACTAGATGCATCATTAATGTTTATTGAAGAATCTATCATATAGAAAGTACATTTTGATGGATCATTTTCTTTCCATGGTTTAGTGGTAGGTGTAGTACTACTCACTCCTACAAGAGACCCCATACCCCAAGCATTCTGTCTTGAATTTCCATGCACAAATAACATTGGAGAATATGATGTGCTCATCACTGGGATGAAGTTGGCTATAAAATGGAATATCCATCACCTTAAGGTCTTTAGTGATTCACAACTAATTATCAAGGAATTCAATGATGAATACAAAGTCAAGGATGATAATGCATCCCATATAAAAGTTTGGTAGAAACTCTATAAGATTATTTTGTGTGCAACATCTTTGAACAAGGTCCAAGGGCACAAAACAAATCTGTAGATGCAATGTGCTAGGCACCTAGGGAAAGGATGTTATGATGTATATGTATTGATGGAGATGTCGACATGTGGCACACATCCCTTTATCTTATTATATCATTCATTTATGATTTATTATGCTTAGGAGGTCGGCCTCAGTATTGGCCATAGGTTAGAATGGTATATATAGGGGTTATAAGGTTGTAGTTAATGATCATATTGAGTGTTGGAGTGTTATTGTATGGTTTAGAGGTTACCCCCTCGAAGTGGTATTGGAGGTTGCCCCCTCGAAGTGGCAAAGCTATTATATGAGCATATTATCATCATTTACCTATATTTTGGTGTTCTCTCATGTTATTCTACTGTATATGTTCTGATTTATACAAGTAATATCCTTACACAATGGAAATAGTGGGTTACCTTATCCCCATGATATGATACCATATTTAACTACCTCCAAAGTGGTACCTTTCCTCCAAACATCATCCATTATAAGAAACAAATCATTATTCGTAAAATAGCTCATTACACCCTTCTAGAAGGCACCCTCTACTGTCATGGCTATGATGGGAATATGTTGCGTTGTTTAGATGTAGCAAAGACAGTATGATCAATTAAGGAGGTACACGAAGGAGTGTGTAGATCCCATACAAATGGGATGGTTTTAACAAAGAATTTATTAAGGGTAGGCTATTATTAGCCTACCATGGAGATAGATTTATACAATTATGTTAAGAAGTGTATTTTATTTCAGAAGTATGGGAACTTTATCCATGCACCACCATAACCTTAACAACCAATCACAACACCATGGCCATTCTCTAAATGGGGATTAGAACTAATAGGGAAGCTTACCCCTACTTCATCCAATGGCCATACACACATTATAACGTCCACCGAATACTTCACCAAGTTGGTGGAGGCTATTCCATTGACATATGTTACAGGTTCTCAAATATGAAAGTTCATCATGAACCATCTCATCTATTATTATGGAATTCCTACTGCCATTATATTTGATAACGGAAAATATTTCAAGAACAAGACAGTGAAAGCTCTATGTTAGCACTTTCAGATACGATTAAATTGGTCCATGCCATATTACCCTCAAGGTAATGAGAAAGCAGAGGCCACTAATAAAACACTTGTTTGGATCATGGAGAATATGGTGAATAAGAGAGGTCACAATTGGAATTTTCAAATTCACCTTGTTATATGGGCTTATAGGAACTCCATTCGCACCCATACTAGTGTAACACCTTATTCCCTAGTGTTTTGAACTAAATCCATCATCCCCATGGAAATAGAGCTTCCATCCTTGAGAATATCTATTATGGACTATCTAGATAAATATGAGGATTACAGAGTGGCGAGATAGGTAGAACTAGAGCTACTAGATGAACGACACATCTGTGCACTCCACCATCTAAAACAGTATCATAACAAAGTGTCATAGAGATACAATAAAAGAATCATACCTCGTCATTTTGATTTCAGATATTTTTTGTTGAAGGAAAATCAATTCATCACAGTGAAGAAGAGAGTTAAGAAAGGAAAGTTCAAACCTCATTAGTTAGGACCATATGTCATTATAGCCAAATTTGGGTCAGGAGAATACAAACTTGCCTATCCTGATGGGGATGAGATGCGTGAGCCCACGAACACAATGCACCTCAAGTGGTTCTATGATTGAACATAGCGCAAAAATTAAAAAACAAACATAAAATTAAAAACTATGAAAAACAAAAAAGATAAAAAGATAAAGATAAAACATGTCATTCAAATGTGAAAACCACGTAATTGTGGCACTTTGGATAGATCCCTTGGTGAAAAACAATTTTCAACACCTAAGGAAGATTTTTTGTTCACAAGCATCTTTTATCTAGTGGGTACCTTTACTTAGACTTGAGCTAGTTCCGTGATTGTATCTAAGATTACTTGTGAGCCTATCTTGTCAAAGCCTTGATCTGGATTTTTCTCCCCTATTTGTATAGGAAGATTTTTCCTTTGTATATTCCCATCTAACATTGGGTGCATCTTAATAAATTCACGTCCTTGTATATAACATGTGAAATATGCCTTTGTATATTCTCATATAACACCGGAGGCATCCACATTTCTTGGTCTCCTGTACATAGCTTCGGAAAATTTTCAAAAACACAAAAACATTTGTATAACTTTCAAAATATCAAAACATTCAAATATTTTAGTCGAAAAAATCTAAACATTCAAATATTTTGAAAATCACAAAAACATTTGAATATGATTGAAAATCCCAAAACATTATAAAAACATAAAATATAAAAATGATAGAAAATTGTTTCACAAAACTCTAAAAACAACACAAAACATAATGAAAACAGTCTTACAAAAACATAGTAGTAGTTTACTTACTTTTTTTCTGTGCTTGTTTCTTTCTTTGTTTATTTTTTTGTACATTGTATAGTTTTTCTTACTTGTACATTTATATTGTGTGGTGCTTAAACATACATTTTAGATTAATCTTTTCTTTCTTATATTAGATTCATTCTTATTTGTACATATGAAGTGTGGTTTTGCATGTTTGTAAATAATTGTTTATAATTGTGTTGTTAGGTTGTTTAGTGTGTATATTTGGTAGATTTGTTAATTTTTGTTTTTTATTGCTTTGTTACTTGTACATTGTTTGTTATCACATCTAACATCATATATACATCATATATCAATAAAATTCTAAGTCTACACTATACATGTATGCTAAAATAATCATCACATATCATATCATCAATGGGGAAAGAGGGGTTGCAAATATAAAAATATATCCCCACACACCAATATCATCCATATCATCAAGTGGACTAATCAAAAGCATCTCATGTAAAATAAAAATGATATCATCTAAGGATATATCATAAATCAAAAACATGTGATACATATACAAATACATCAATAATATAGAGTCCAATCATCATAATCACCATACATGTCAAAACCAAATGTACATATACATATGTGTTTCAAAGTATACATCATGTAGATAAAAAATATGCCATCATAGGCATGAATCAAATTGAGCCTTCATCTTGAGGCCTATAAAAAATGATACATCGTGTATAATCAAGAAAAAATGAGCCTTCATAAGAGGCGTACATCTAATACATAAATCTGTAAATACATGATAAACAAGACAAATTCAACTGCAGCTCTCACTCTCTCCTATACTTTCTGGCCTATGGCCCTAAGGAGGAGGCATCTGTTGATGGGATGTCTTTGTAGAGGCCACTACATTCTATTTTATTATAGGTTTTTTCACTGATCGAGATGATTGAGAAGTCCTTAAGACCTAGATCTAGACCTGCTAACATCCATATGATCAAATGGAGTAACCCTCTATCCATCTAGAAATTCTTGGGTGTATGCGGCCTTATAATAGGAGGCCTCGCTGCTATCTCTCATGACATCTGATAAAATATCTACCATCCCAACTGATGAGGATGCCTGTAATAGAGCATCACGCTCTCCAGTAACTCTAGCTACATTGGCATGAGCTTGTGTGTGCTCTTTAGTCAAATGATCTTTCTCCGAAGTAATCATCTAAACATGTACCTAGGCTTGGTCCCTCTCTGTGGTAATTTTCTGTAACTGGGCCATAGAATGATGTAGTAGGTTCATAATCTATTCCATCTGAGTTGCTAGCTAATGGGTCTGCTAGAACCACACGGCACCATATCCCCCACCACCCCCATCTCCTCAACATCTATTACCACCACCTCCTCCACCTCTCGACGGACTATGTGGTGGGATAACAAGCATCCCCTATAGTGGTAATCCTCTCAATCACGAACCCTATGGTGTTACTCTTTTAAGAGGCACCTGATGTAGCCTTTCCTGTATACTAACAGGTATGCCCACTCAGGGCATCTATATCTATCGGACACCTAATATTTGTCACTGTCCTTGTCACTGTAATGGTAGAGGAACCTATCCATAATTGCCATCATGACCCTAACTGTCAATCCCGTCATCATCATTTTCACTTTCACTATGCTCCTCAGGAGGCAGTCTAACCCTTGCATCCCATACGGCCTATGGAATGGTGAGATGACGAGGTAAAAATATTAGGTACCAGGGTGCATACTCTATTACAACTCTAGGATCCCTAATCTTTCTCATGCAATCAAAACCTATGGCACCATCTGATCAAAACTAGATCAGTCCCTAAATGTCTGGATCAGCAGCCCCATATCAAATCTCTTGGTGGCTTGTCGTGCATACCACATGTCAATACCATGTAAATAGTGCACTACACCAAAATATCGTTGACATTGGTCTACTAGATAAAACTCTATAATGTATCCCTAACAGCCAATCAAGAAGTGCTTAACCATATCTATACTCAACTCATCTACATCCTCGACCCACTGATAATGGTGGTAGGGCCTCCACACTATCATATGCTGTTGAATATCATCAAAAAATCTATGGTAGTGATAGGTATCCCCCATGTACCAGTGGATATAATCTCCAACAAGGACTCATCCCATCACTAATGGTTCTTTAGGAGCTTAGAATTGTAGAACGCCTATGGGGTGACCAATCACTATGTGATCCCACACCCATATCTATAGCAGCATGGAGGGACCCACAGTCTTATGTAGTGCCCACTTCCCTTTGACACTTGTTGATACTATTCTGATACAGTTGATCACATTATGGACATTATTATGTTTTGATTTAGTATGATGTTAGACATTTGATCATGGATTATTGTTGATCTTGATTTGGATATGATACATGATGATTATTAGAGACACTTATACGTGGATGATGATATACTATTTGACATGGATGTTTTATGGATGTTGTTTAGACATGTGATTTTGGATATTATTAGTAGATCTAGAAAATGGATATTATATGATGATGACATTGTTGTATGATATAAATTGTATGTGATAATGTTAAATTGCCTTGATGTTGTTGTGATTCACATACTTAGATGATTTTGTGATTTTATTTGTATCATATTGGATGTTCTGATATGGCCATGAGGCCAAAGGAGGTATTTGTATTTTGCAGGTTAAAAATATCACAACAAAATATCAAGGGATACGAGACCAACCACAATGGAATTCTACGTGAATTCGACATGGTCACCATGGCAACTTATTTTATTGTGTTGTGTGTTGTTTTGTTAGGGATTCCCATGGGGGGGATCACCTTTACATGTGACCATGGGTATTGTGTATTTTATTAATGTTTTTTCCTTTTATTTAATGTTTGTATGTATTTTATTAGTAAGGTGTTCCCTTTCTTTTAATTAATTAAAGTTGTGATAGATTAATGTGAGAAAACATATGATTAAAATTTAAATAAATCAAATTGGGATATGGGAAAGTAATAATGGAAGTTGTTGGATGTTTGTATTAAATATGTAAGGGATGTGTAAGTTGTGTAAGAGTATGTTTAAGTCTGATTTTGGAGTATGAAATACTCCACCTCCTTGGAAATTCGAATTTGTCCTTGGGGGATGTTTTTGGAGGCTTGTGGGACAAGTAAAACTTGTCTCATGCCTCTAAATTTAATTTACCAACCATAATTATGGTTGGAGATGTGATTTTTGACTTTTATAATAAATTTTATTACTCGTGTTACATTGTTTTGATTGCACTTTCTTGCATTTTATTTAATTTGTTGTCCCATGAGGTGTGGGCTTTTCAGAGTGTGTAAGTAACTTATCATATTTTCATCCACCTCTTTATTGTGCTTGGGAGAATAGATTTTTTATTTTATGTTTGGAGTTGAGGATGTCTGATGTGGCATCCTACATGGATCCACATCATCCTCTCTATCTTCTCCTCTTCTATATAATTCAAACTCTTTGCTTGTTTTGGGTTGTTAAATCTTTTTGCATTCTTCCTTTGGGGCACATTTTGCTTGTGTTGGAGCTCTTGTGGATTGTGGAGGAAATTGGAGATAAGCTTTCCATACTTAGAGATTGTTGTTTTGGGACTGTGTTTTTGACATTTAAATCTTGCTATTTGGAAACAAAAGTAACCATGGAGAGGTAGGAGTTTAGTCTCATCCTTTTATGCTGTTATTTTCTTGTTGTATTGTGTGAATGGTGCATGTTTTGATTTCCTCATTGGCTGGTTGGGTAGACTGCCATAGGAATGGTGTAGGAGAAGGCTATGGGGAATCCACGTGAGGGGGACATAAGGGAATGCCATTGGCATCAAAATTTTGTGGAGGGAGTTTGGGTTTGGGATCCACCATGGAAAAAAAATAGCTTGCATTTCTTACTTTGTGGGGGGCATAAGGAAATCTGTGGGGGGCATAAGGAGGGATTTGTGGGTGGCATAAGGATATGTTGTGTGATGAATTATTTTGGTGGTTTGTTACTGGTGGATACCCAATTCCCAATTGGGAGGCATAAGTAGCTTCCCCCATAGACCTTGCTCCTTTGGCTTACATGATAAAGACTGAGTTTTGTTTTGATTGTTTTCAAATGTAGTTGTGATTTTTTTTTTGTGTGGACTGTATTTTATATTGAATTATGCATGTTGAATGAATGTTGTGTGTTGTGGAAGCCAATTGTTGCCATGGGTTGAATTTCACCTCTTATTGTATTTTGGTTGGAGCTTGGGGGCCAATGATGAAGGAAGGACTTCTCCTTTCATTAGATGTCTTGGTTTGGTGGAGAACGTTTCCTTTCCCCCACTTTTGTTGTGATCAACTTGGAGAAAGAGAAAACTGTACATGTTATTGTTCCTGGAGCAAAGGAAAAATGTAGTTTTTGATAGTCCTTTGAGAAACAAATTTATTTCATTTGTAATCCTTTCCCACTGTGTTGTGGATGAAATTGTAATATGTATACTTCTAAGGAAATGATGTTGTAATTGATTATGAAAGTTGTACATTCGAATATGAAGGCAATTATGCTCTATTCTGGTTATTGGAAAGAAAGAATTAGAAATGTGTTATTTTACATTCAAAACATGGAAAGATGTAAATTCCTTTTTGGATTGATAAAGAATTGTAAGATCTTCTCTCATTTGTATTGTTGTGTGAATTGGAATGTTAAATTATGATTGGAATCTTTGTTTAGAAAATTGGAAGAAGAAGAGATACGTATGAGGAAATTATATTACCTTGTTTTATTTTTAAAAACTATTAAAGTGGAAATCAGATTTATAATTTAGCTTTGAAATGGTTTGTTTATAAACAACTAAATGTATTGGATTAGTTTAGAAATGAAATGCCATACTTGCATGATGAAAAGTTAGATGGATCTCTTAAGAAATGAATCTCAGCTGCAAATTTTAAAACTGGGAAATTTAATCAAAATGTATAGTTCAGGTCTGCACATTGTAATCAACTTGAAAATTATATATTTTAGCATGCTAAGACATCAATAAAGTCAAATTGACAAAGAGAACTTAAGACAACAATTTAACCATTGAAAAATCGAGCCCAATCCCTTCCTCAGTCATTTTCTATCAATTGTTGGAAAAAAATTTCAAATTGGAATAAATTAAGCAAATTAACTTCCCTAAAAAAAATTAAACCCTCCCTAGAGCAATCCTCCATGTTTTTTTGGCATGTTGAGTGAAGGAGGAGATCCAATTTAATCAAATTTGAAAGTTGGAAATTACCAGTTGGCTTTTTAAAAACCTACAGATAGTTTTTTCAAACTTGACCCCTTAAACTTTGTCAAAAAGTAAAACTTATGTTTAATGTGCAAAGAGGGCATTGAGAGATTTCCAGAAATTCCTTATTTTCCCAAAACTGAGATTTATAGAAAAAGTTATGGAACTTTGAAGTTTTTCTGCCTTGGTGGGCCCGCGGACTGAAAAAAATTCCTGTTAAAATACTTAGGAAATTTTTTAATTTTTGGTTCGAGAAAATTTCTAAATTTTCCTCTGCTGGCCTGCAGCCAATCAAAGGCTACCACATGTCCCCACGAGGTGTAGTGGCAGAGGTGCGACATCATTTTTTCCCTTAGACCTTTTAAAAATTTGAATTTTTTTTCCATTTCTCCCCGTCGGCCCACAGCCTATCATAGGCTGCCATGTGGTAGCTTTGGGTGCTAGCTGAGGGGGCGGAACCCTCGTGACCCCTTTTCCTTTTGAAAATTTTGATTTGGAAAATTTTTGTGTTTTCTCCCATGGCCCCCCACTCCCCTTATCTCTTGCCATGGAAAATTCCATCCGTAGGCACGTAGACCTGAGCATCCAACCTTCCCCTTATCTCCCCTTCAGCAAAATTCTCCAACTGCTCCCGCTGCTCCGCCCTTCCCTCTCTTCTTCCCATTTTGTCTCATTAGGTGAAATGTGTCCACCGGAGGACCCAAAGAGGCACGGGAGAGTTTTTAACTTTGCTACCCACGTGGGGAAAAATCACCAACACTGCCACCCCGCGACCCACCGACATGGCAATGGGTTTTCTTCCCCTCTCGCCATGTGTCCCCTTGGGGAAAATTTGAACTCTAAAGTCTTCCTGTCCATATCTTAAGTTTCTAAAGGAGTTAGGAGGACTTCTTTATATCAACAGAAAGTTGAGAAAATTTCCTAACCAATGGGAATTATTTAGGGAAATTTGGAAAGCATTAAGTGTGTGAAAAATAATTTTTAAACTCCGAGCCTGTTAGAGAGTGGGTATGGGGGTAAATTACTCCCCTGAACCTAACTGAAACTTCTAACCCTAAAATTTGGACCATGTGACCTTTGATAAATTTTAATGAAGGAAAAGTATGTTCTGAGTATTTTAGATTTGTTCTAGAACCTGATAGTTTCAACTGTTGTCTTGCAACTTGGTTGTGGACACTTCTAATAAGAAAAAAATTATTTCATAATTTTCTAACTAACCCTAGGTTGTTTCTTGGGTATCAAGTGGGTTGTTTTAACGGACATCATAAATAACGTGCAAAACTTACTTAAATATAATGACACTTAGATTCAACCAATATCTTCCATCTATTAATAAATATAGAAGCTCCTTATAGTACTGTCAATTTATATCAAGGTGCATATGGATATGATACACACATTCATACATCAAAAATCATACATATACCCGCCCTCTATGATGCAGTGCTGCTATTATGCACCTAACATCGGTCATATATATAGGGTGGGGACTTCCCCTTCACCGCTTAACTACTCCAGAAATAGGTCGCATGCTATTGATAGCCACACGCCATTTACAATTATAGCCACACATGCAAGTGAGTTATCTATAGTTCTCTTGTAGTTATCAAAAGTGTTAACTCTATTCTTAGCTTTCCTCCATGCATAGATTGAACCGCTTCTCCAAATATAGAAAATGCATGGTGTGCACATATCTACATAGTTGATGTACTCCACATGCCATCTTCTAAAAATAGGTCTCTATACCCAAAATCGGCTAAGTCCTGAAATCTGAACTTTCCTTCTGTGTCTTTGATCTTTGCCTTCTATCCCATGCAAACTCCTTGTGTGATTTTAGACAAGTATTCTTTGATCAACAATATTGCATGAGTTTCATGATGGATAAGTTAGAGGCCAATTTGCTCCACGAGTAACAATGCTAAAAATTATGAGGGCTGGTTACTATTGTCCTACGGTGTTTAGGGATTGCTACTCATGGATTAAGAAGTGCAAGAAGTATGCATTCTTCATAGGGAAGGAAAGGTTATCAGCCCTACCTCTTCGCCCAATTTTGGTAAATCAGCCATTCATACAATGGGGATTAGACTTCATCGAACTGATCAACCCAAATTCAAGCCAAGGCCATAAGTGGATACTCACAGTGATTGACTATTTCACCAAGTGGACTGAAGTAGTGGCACTTAAGGAGGCAAATGAATCCAACATCTTGGATTTCTATGAAGGGATAATCACAAGGTTTGGTGCCCCTTCTACTATCATATCAGACAATGTATTAGCATTCCTTTGAATAAAAATTATTGAATGGGCTATCAAGAATGGGGTATATCTCAATACCTCTTCAAACTATACCCTCAAGGTAATGGCCAAGTAGATTCCACGAACAAGAATTTCTTGAGAATCATCAGGAGGACTCTTAATGAGAATCATAGAACTTGGCACACAAAAATCAAATCAGGTCTTTGGGCAGCTAGAGTCACCCCCAAGGGGTCAAAAGGTAATCATCCCTATAAATTAGTTTATGGGAAAGAGGCAGTGTTGCCTATATCATTAGAATTTCCTACACTAGAGCTCGTGAAGCAGTTGGAGTTGTCAAAGTTTGAACTAATGGAGGATAGGTATGTAGAGCTGAATGAATTAGAAGAAATTAGGTAGCATGTAGTTCAAATGATGGAAAAGGATAAAACCTTAATTAAGAGATGGTTTGATAAGAAAGTAAGAGCAAGGACCTTTCAGGAAGGGGACTTAGTTCTGAAATGGGATGTAGATCGGGCAAAACTAGGAAGGCATTCAAATTTTGACACTATTTGGAGTGGCCCCTACATGGTCACAAGATGTAAAAGTAGCAATGCCTTCTAATTATATACATTAGAAGGAGAGTAACTTTCAGTGTCTATTCAATGAGATCCATCTCAAACATTGCTATTGAAAAGGAAGGTTTCACCCTTGTAAATATTAGCATAGGATTTTAATTTCTCTAAGTGTGTGTGCATATTGTCTTGTTGTAGTATAGGTTTTATTTCCCTAAGTGCTCTGGCACAGGTTTTGTTGCTCCAGGTTTGCATCATTATACAAATCAATGTGCCTCCAGGTGAATAAGCTAGGCCCTTCAACATTTAAAATAGAGAGTCTCATAGTTAACAGTTGCTAATTTTAAAATAGAACAAATAGAGAGAACTAAAGTCGGGTCTCGAGGGATTCCATTTCTAGAATAGTGGGATAGGTTCAAGGTTGCCAAGTGCAAGCATTGGATTCAAGCTTCAAAAAATAGGACCAGTATCGGGCCACCACCCATGACTCTGTGCTCAATGGATACAACAAGGAAGCTGATCCGTTCACCTAGCAGGCAGGTGATCCCATGAGTCACCAAATTATTGACCAATTTTTCCCCTTAGGAAAAATTAATCAAACATGCCCCTACAAAGAGATTAATTTTTCTGGGACATGTGGCATCATCCATGGACTATCACATTTTAGGGAAACTAGCTGTGAGGGTCCCACTCACAAGGGGATTTTATAGGATTATATATGGTGGGCCCCTTTAACTCATCAAAGGGACAAGGAAAGAAGTGTTCACATGGGTCCGAATAGGCTAAGTATAAGTCAAGGCAGTGGAAGGATCCATGTGGATTTTTGGCACTCCTTCAAGGGGTGGATCCAAAAGTGGCTCCCAAGACTAGTGTCAGCCTTCAATGTGTCCTAGGGTTTGAAAGAAAGGGTTGGATGTTGAAAAGTAAAGAAGGACTGATGGATACCTCCACGTTCCTCGTCTACACAAATTCAAAGATAAAATCTAGGGGCAGTTTCTATATAAGCACGAATCCTTCATGTGTCTTTGGTCGGGTACATTATATCCACCAAAAAAAGGGGGATTAGGTAGAATATAAAAGAAACAAAGCAGGCCTGTAGAAGCCATCATGTGTCTCTTTAGCACAACTTCAAGAATGAAGAGGAGGGGTGTGAAATCATGAGATGCGCGGAGCCGCCATGTGGATCTCGTGAAGAAACTCCATTGACCTAAAATGCCTTCAGACGACCTTGCTACTTTCCAATGATCAAAAGCTTTGAATCAAGTAGGAGGGGACGTTGGATAGATAGCTCTCAACACCAGCTACCCACCTATCCACCATCTAATGCTTTGAATCGCCATTACATGAGGCCATCAAGTCTCCCACCTGCCACCATGATGAGAGAATGGGTTTCCTCTACTTGCTCAGTAGATGGAACAATGACATGGGCATGGGTTTTGTATCGGGACTCCATCATGTGTAGCAATAGGTGTGCAATTCAATGATCCTGAATTAGGGGCAGTATAGAACAGGGTTGAATATTTCATCTCCGTTTGATCTCTCTCATTCTTCCTATACTAACCAATCCAAGAGGGAATAGTGCATAAGCACAAGTTATGGACATGTCAAATGATACTTTGAGCCCTCCCTTTCTTCTCTGCATCGATCATCCTCACTGAACTAATTGTGGATGTCTTGAACCCCTCGACATAGACTAAATTATAATGCAATTTTTGGCTCTTGGCTGTTGTAGTGCATTGTATAATTGGGATCTTGGAGTAATAGACATAAGTCCGTGGATGATTGTCAGACCTGCTCTTATGTTTTATTGCTTCTTCCTAATCCCTCAGGGTGCCAATATTAGGTCATACTATGTATGGATATTTTTTTCCATGAGTAATGGTTTGTGTTTAAAGGCAGTGAAAATGTTCAACATATCCTTCAGGTTCATCACCTCATGTTAGACTTATGTCTTGTAATTCATGCATTCTCTTCAACTCCATGACACTTGGAAAATTACGAATAGGATTTAGGATGGACCCTCTGTAATCTGAACGTGTGCACCTAGAGAAATAGAGAAATAGGATCTGACCTTCATCTGGAGAGCTCTCTCAAATCGCAAATGTCCCACACTTAGAGAGATTCTCCATGTTGTGCATATCACTTTGCTAAAGAAATTAACTCGTCATAGCTACTAACTGTCCCATAGGGGTTTTGTGATTTTGTAACAACAATATCCATCTGCATCCAAAGGGGTTCTTCCCTGGTGGAAGATCGACAAGCTATCAAGTGTTATTTTTCATCACTGATTGATATTTAGAGTCAATGGAATCTTTCCAAGATTTTGACTGTAGGGATTCCTAGACTCTAGAGAGCTCATTAGATTCAATAGCTCTGCTCATCAAAGAAAAGTTAGCTTCTTCTCTTACTTTACTGTGAGTCTGTGGTCTAAGGGTGGATGTATCCGGTGGAGCATCCATTCTTGCATCTTGTAATGTGCTAGTACACCACTTGGGCATACACTGAACTATTCCCATGGGTCGTGGTTCTATTAGATTAACACCATCATCCCCATCATAACTTTCCTCATCTGTGGGAATATCAGTTTCAATTTTTACAACTGGTGAAGTATATACATCAAGTGAGTCTGGAGGAGGACTCTCTACTTCCTTCTTATGAAAAAACTCAACATCTCTCCTCGTGTAGACTTTTCTGGTCTTTGGATCTATCAATATGTACCCAAGAGTCTCTTCATTATACCCAATGAAGATGAGTTTCTGTGACTTCATGTCCAATTTATTTCCTATTCTTCTTTGGTATGTGCATACTGGGTTTCCACCCGAATACTCTAAGGTGTGCAATAGATGGTTTCCCCTTTGACCATGCTTCTTGTGGTGTTACTTTTTAAAGAGAAATTGTGGGCACTCTATTCAAAAAATACACTGCTTGTCTTTATTACTTCTACCTAGAATGTCTTTGCAAGTCTAGATTTCATCGATCATGCATCACACCATTTCCATGATAATACGATTTCTTCTCTCAACAATACCATTCTATTGTGGTGTGTGTGGAGGAGGCATTTTTTGACGAATTCTGTGAGTTTTTAGGTAATCTTTGAACTCGTTACTAGTGAATTCCCCCCTTGATCTGAGCATGGAGAGTTATGATGTGATGACCAATTTCATGTTCTCAACTACTACTTTGAACTTTTTGAAAATTTTCAAAATGCTTCACTTTTCTTGCAAAGACAAAAAATCCAAATTTTCCTTGAAAAGTCGTCAACACATAAGCATGAAGTACTCAAATCCACAATGAATTGGTTGCATTGGACCAAAAATATCAGTATGAACTAGAGTCAATCTTAACATGAGATCGATATGTAATCTTCTAGAATGATGTTATGTGTTGTTTGTCTAATAGGCAGTGAGGACATTTGTCTATATCCTTTTGAAGAGATGGTATCCCATGTACCATATTGCGCCAGAGTTGTGTCTCAAGATACTTGAAACTAACATGACCAAGTCTCCGATGCCACAACTGTACTGAGGTAGAGTTCTTACCCAAAAGTTCCTAATAATATCTATGGAATAAAATCAAGCTGGAACATGCATCCCACATTGGAGGATTTTGCACCACTATTTTTGAGCCTCGTGATTTATCTTGAATCAAACACGTTTTCTTGTCGGAATGAGTATCAAAGTTAATTTTTAGGTTGTGATCTAGGATTTGACTAAATGAAATTAGATTCTTAGTCAAATCAGGGACATATAAGACATCTGATAGTCTGGACTTGTGTGAACCAAGGGGTAGATAAATGTTCCCAATCCCCTAAACTGTATATGAAGAATCATCACCCAACGAAACATGGTTTTTTGAAGTTGTGTCCCTCATTGAGGTAAACCAGTCTATATGGTCAGTCATGTGTTAGGTGGATCCAAAATCAACATACCAGACATCACTAGATGATGTGGATGGTTTCACTTGATCAAGTAGTGTAAAAAGAAGTCTTCATTATCTTAATGTTCTTCTTGCTCAACAATATTTCCTTGCTAATGGGGTCTTCTTCTCCATTTCCCCTTTTTCTACCCTTGATTTTAGTTTTAATGTCCCTTATGAGATTGTTCTTGTGTTGGTCAATATTTTCTTAACGAACCTTTCTTGTAAGTATTGTACCAACAATCTTGTAAGTCATGTCCTCTTTTACAAATTGGACATTACTTCTTTTGTTGTTTGTCCCCGTGTTATTGTTTCTGATGTTGGGAATTTTGATAGAATTTAGGTTTTCGTTTACCTTTTCCTTTCCATTTTTGATGTGAAGAAAGTGCTTTCTCCTCTTCATCATCCCTATTGTGCATGGCTTCTTCTTGTTGCAGTAGGTTTACCATCTTGTCAAAACTAACTGTCGTATTTGACAACATTTAGTGTTGTGATTAAAAATGCAGTAAGAAGAAGGATAGTGCCCTCAAAAAAATGGGAACAAGAGCATCATTTATGAACCGCTTCTCCCAAGGCAAGAAGTGAAGCCCTCAATTCTACAAATCTTCTTAAGAAAGCTTCGATTTTCTCATTTTTCTTAAACTTTAGTGTGTGTAATTGACTCTACAAATTTAGAATGACATTCTTGTTTTTGGCCTCATATACTGTGCTCAACTTATCCCACTCTTCTTTGGCTATTTTGGCATCTCAAATATGGGGTTTCACATCATCATACACTCCAAACAAGATGATGAGTTTGGTCTTCTGATATGATCTATCAAAATGTCATTACTGTGTTGCATCAGTAGTTGATCTAGTCAGAGTACCATTCACAACATGTTAGATCTCTTCAAAATCAAGTTGTGTCTTGATTTTAGTCTTCCATGCAACATAGTTTTTCCCTCTGATGTAGTTGTGAATCAGGAAGACTTCAAAATTTGGGGGCATTGGTGCCCATTTTGTAGAAATCACTGATAAGGTTAGGATGTTTATCACTTCAGGTATAATGTCTCCCATATCTATATACCATCAGTCCGATATACCGATTTCTATATAATACGCCCTTCCGATATACCTATCAATACGTGGAAGAATATCACCCTTTCTATATAACTGATGGTGCATGAAATAGGTGTTAACGTATGTGAAATAATTTGATACGTGGTACCAAGACAATATTGAAAGGGGTATGTGTGATTATTGACATCGGCTCAAAGAAATATCCTCATACACACATGTAACTTCGCTATATACTTGGATAATTTCTCAATCTATATTTATGTCATGTAATCATTCAAAGATGGATGGAATGGCTCATAGTGTGTGAATTGTGTCCTTATTACTCCCCATGGATTTAAAGGGTTGATGCCTAGATGACGTCATTGCCGAGCTATATTAGGTGTTAAGTGCACCTAGTAGTCATGACAGATTCTACGCCGTCCAAGTGCTTTCTAGAGGAACTGTATATGACCGAATGTTGCAAATCGAGATCTAGGATCTTGTGAGTGATTTCGAACCAAGTTATGGTCAACTGATCAACTTATCCCACACTTATTTTTATATTGCTGGCATCTCGAATCAGTGGGGTTGCACATCGTCGGACACTCCAAACAAGATGATGAGTTTGGCCTTCTGATCCGATCTATCAAACTGTCATCATTGTGTTATATCGGTAGTTGATCTAGTCAGAGTACCATTCATAATAGTCAAGATATCTTCAAACTCAAGTTGTGTCTTGATATTTAGTCTTCCAAAAAGCATAGTTGTTTCCTCTGAGTAGTTGTGAATCTGGAAGAAAACAATTTGGGGGCATGGGTGCATATTTTTCTGAAATCACTGACAGGGTTAGGATCTTATCACTCCAGGTATAAGGTCTCCCAATCTATATACTATTAGTCTGATAAACCAAACCTTTCTATATATGTGCCCTTCCAATATACCTAATGGTATGTGTAAGAAGATCTCGGCCTTTCTATATACCTAGTAGTACATGAAAGAGGCGTTAACATACATGAAAGAATTCAATGCGCGGGTACCAAGACAGTACTGAAAGGGGTTTGTGCGATTATTGATACCGGCTCAAATAAAGATCCTCATATGTGTGTGTAACTTTGCTATATACTCATGGATAATTTCTCTATTCCAGATTTATGTCCTGCAATCGTTCACAGATGGATGTGATGGCTCATAGTGTGTGCATTGTGTCCTTATTACTCCTCGTCGATTTAAAGGGTTGATTCCTAGATGACATTGTTGTAGCTATATTAGGTGTTAACTGCAGTAGTAGTCATGATGGATTTACCCATAAGCGCTTCTTAGAGGAATTGTATATATTGAACTCTTCGAATGAGATTTAGGATCTCGTGAGTGATTACAGAACCAATTTTTCACCTATTTTTAATTACAACTATTCTACCATTTTTTGATAAGTTACAATGTTTTACAATTGACTATGGCAACCTAGAAAATTAGTATAATACATTGAAGTATACAAATTATATTCAAAAAATCTTGAAATATTGAATGGCACGCAAAAAAATTTGTTTTACGGGCTTTGGTGGCCTTCTGGAGCCAAAAATGACCCAAAATGTGAGTAAAAAACCATTAAAAACTTGCATAAAATGGAAGTTTTCTGGGTACCCCCCCTTTTGTGAATGTTGTCTAAAATGAAAAAATAGGCCTGATTAGGAGAAAAAACAATTTTTACCCAAAAATAGGGATTTTTCTCACAAAAATTTAGGGGCTTGTTTAGTCATAGCTAGAGGTTTAGTTTGAAGTTTTTTGCCTAAAGTTTGGTGGTTTTTTCAAATTTTCTGCACTAAATCGAAAAATGATTTGAAATTAAAGTTGGGGGTGGGGGTTCAAACCCCATGCACCTCCCTTCCCCAAGACTCATGCCACTTATCGAACTTACGCATCAATAAACTGCTTTGAGATAAGAAATGAAGCACTATTATGATTTTAACCAGATGAGAAGCAACTTACCTCATAACAACGTGGCACTGCCTGGAGGAGGTCCCATGTGGCGTGAGATTTATTGGAGGATGAAGGATCTAGGGTTTTCTTCTCCAAGGACTGGATCTACGATTACGTCCTTTAACGCTTCTTCTGTTTATCCATCGCTTTGTTGATAGTTATGTTTCCTTCAAATTTTGCACGGCCGTAGGTGTATAATCTTCACCATCGTTGTTTTATTATGATTGTAGTTGCTTCGCAACGGTGATCTCCAGCTCATGATCATGTTGAAAGGATAATCTTTGTGGCTGGACTTCATCTCGATTATTAATATTGCAAGTCATGATGGCTGTAGCAATCTTATCCACTGGATTGTTGATTTTCCTCCTGCAAGTCGCAGAGGAGTCGCACGTTGTTTTGTTATGCAGGTCATTCGGTTCTTTTTATGCAAAGAATACGTATGTGTAGCAGGGTCAATCATGTTGGGAGGAGGCTTTCAAATCCTTGCAATCGATGCCTCATCTACATTTTTAATTTGTGAACTGTTGCAGGGTGTCTTTCTACCCATTACAAAGCTTTGTATGTGGCTCGGTTTCAAGCTTTGTATAAGCATTAACTGATACAGATTTGCAAGGGGATCAGGCTTGGTATGCTCGATCCAAAGGCACATGCTTACTCGGGTTGGTATTTGTTTAAATAATACAACCCGATCGTAATGCAGGCATTAAACGTGTAAGATAAAATTCATATCTTTGATGCAAATGTAGAGGAATCCACATGGCTCAGCTGTATAGTTTGTGGGCTCGGACAATAATGTAACTTCAATATCTCAACTCTCCACAATGTAGAAATCTCGATGCCCAGACTTGATCAACAAGAGCTCAGTCATGACAGCTCAGTCTGAGGGCTCGAAGAAGAGCCAGTGACTCATTGTAGAATAGCAACACAGTCCTCCAAATTTGATAGTAAAAATAATATTATCTATAACTAAACAATTTTAAATACAAAACCCCTGATGGGGAGAAAATTTTTATTTTTTTGTATCTTTTAAGTTCCAGGAAACATATTTGCCTGGTGCAGGGCACCAAGGAAAAAACAATTTGCTTTACATTTACCTATAATTCACACAAGTGGTTATGGGATTGTAGGGAGATGTGGGAAGTTGCTGGAGGCAACACTGGATCTCTGACAAAGCAGATTTCTTCTTCATGAATTCTTCTTCCTTTGTAACCTTCTCCAGCCTTTCCAGGAGCTTCAATTCACTCTGGTACCAAATGTAAATTAAACAATAGGGGCGGAAGCCTGATAATAGTTATTAAACTCAATCAACTAATTTACAATAGCAAGACTACAATACTTATAGGTATTGTATAGTCATGTGCAGACAAAAGAAAGGTTGCACAAGTATAACCAAAATTACAATAGCTTCCATAATACATCCGGGAAGCACAAAAAATGCAATCAAACAATTATATTGTTAAAACAATATAACAACATCTATGATGTTTGGAATAAAACAAATAATATGGTTAATAAAACCAAATAACAACATTATTTAATTAATAACATTAATTAAATAATAAATTATATAATGCATAATTAATTAGGAAAATAATAATATTTTATCCTAATTATCATCGGACCCTGCGTCCTTCATCAATTTCCCTGGCATGTATTCTTTCTTGGGGCATCATTAACCCTTGTCATTAATCATTTGGGGATCTTCAACTTGATAACAAAAATTTTGTGCAACTGTCTTGACCATTGTTTGCTTGAGTATGTGTGTTTGTACTTGTTTCCCTGTTAAATGAGCTTGTTTACTTCTCATATTGCATTTCATTCTTTATGTTTCATTGAGTTGGTGTTTTCAGAAATGGAAAATTTTTCATATTGTGGTTTTTCATGTCATTCTACCCATTTTTTGTATGCTTATATTTTTAATAAGGACCGATGACGTAGATCACTAGCAATATGATGACACAAAAGTTGTTTTAATACAATGGATGAAATCTCGTTCTTTTCTCCCCATCTTAATTTTTATTCTATATCATTCTCTTATCAACGTCGTTCTTCTAATTCACTTAGGGAATCCTACCCCTCCCCATTCTTCTTTCCATTTCCTTCATCTTTTCGATCATTGGTCGGCCTCTTTCATCACCCTATTAACACTCGAGGGGGCATCCTTTACACCACTAATTCTTCTATCTTATTTTAAATTCATGTGCTTATACTTGTCTATTATCTTTGAAGTGGTGTCACTTATGCCACCCCAAAGAGGGGAAAATGTAGACACCTATAATTTGGATCGAGTAATTTAAATACTTAAATTATGTTTATTATCCCCTTTCTTGCAAATTGACAACATATCATCAATAACACACCTTATCTCTTTTCTCATCACTAATTAATTACACTACACTAATTAATTAACTCTTCTATCACTCAAGACGTTGATTAATGACCTCCGGTTAATTAGTGTTCCTTTCTATCTAGATTAATTAATTATTCTTAATTAATTAACTTCCCCTTCTATTTAATCAATAAGTCATCATTTATTGGATTAAAATCCCCTTATAACCTAGATCATGCCAAATTTCTTCTAAAAAGATTTTATAAGACTATATATACCTATCAGTTAATCACTCTTGATTAATTAACACACCCCCCTCAACTCCCATGGATCACTAATGATATATTAAACTCCTATAAATAAAAATTAAAGTATGCTTATTCATTAATAACCTATCTTTGTTATTATCCCACATAAAATAGGATACAAAGCTTCTTCAAACCAATGGGTTATATAAGAAACCATCCTCCTACCTTTATTCTTACACCTTTTCATACATATAGCATAATCTATAGGCATTTTCATCTTTGAACATATTCCATTAGTGTTGAGTTAGGTCTCTTCATCCTACATTTCATCCATCCAAGATTTTGAGTCATATGGAGATAATCAAGATGGTATTGTAGCCATGTCTTGATGATATTCCATTCTCAAACCCTTGGGATCAAGAAAACAATCACATTTTGATTGTTAAGTGTCTACATAGGTCCATCTCTAGTTTAGCTTTCAAAGACTAGAGAATAATGCTTAACAATGTTAGTTTGATTTCCTTGAAAGTTCTAATACATGTTGTTGATATTTAGTCTCTTTAAGATCTTATCTTGATGATCCTTGTTTAGTTATATTTGTTTTGTAACTATTAGGTGTTAGTTTTAATTCTCTTAGCTTATCTAACTAATACATGGATACACCAATTCTCGTGTAACTATGTGTTTTTTATAATGAGTGAAGAAGACATATGTACCTTGTTAAAAAGAGAATGTAATAATTATAATATTGTATTTTTGTATTCCAAATGATTATTGAGATCATATATATCGAAAAAAAAAATTTGATGAGAAATATGTTGTGATTCATAATTGTGATATGAGCCTTGAACTAGAAGTAATGATTGATCATTGAGTCTTTATGGGATCTTGCACTTAGCATAATTATAACTAATTAGTTACAATGATGGAAACGCTAGAAGGATTATTTTAGAATAAATAAATGAATGATAATATTCATTTCATTCATCATTTAAATAATAATAATAAATGAAACATCCATTCTCCATATATGTTAAGGACTTAAATGTTAGGTTGCATTGTTAGTAAAGTAATAATTGAACTAGTTATTGATATATTATTGATATTGTTCAATGTACTTATATGAATGGAATTAATATACATGTTTAAGTAGTTAACTATAATACATAAATTAATTGGATGAACAATTAATATGTGAGATCATGTAGGTACTTGTACCTTGTGCTTTATCCACATCTGATTCAACTATGTTATTATTGAAGCAAATTATACAAATTTAAATGTATGACACATCCTATCTTGAGATGTTAGATAAATTTGATTGTTTTTATTACTTGGATTTTGATTCTTGTATGTGATTGGATGATTAGGATTAGGTACAAGAAATTTATAGGAATCAATTTCTGTCCCTAGTTTTGTTTGGGTAGTTTGGACATTCCTCTTGTAAAAATAAATAAATAAAATTTATGGTGTGTTTTATTGGCTACCTATGGGGGGGTTGTTGCATAATGGTATCAAAGAAAAAATTGAATGCTATGACCTTTTTATTTTTATACATTTCTTATCTATGCTCTTTTGTTACGTACTACATTAATTAAAAAATAAAAGTAGATGAAATATTACCACTAGTTGAGTTGCATATGATAATTAATATCAATCAGATTTGACCATGGTCATATTTGAGGAATTATTTGGAATAAAATATCAATTACGTATCAGTTGAGGGCCAAAATATGATAAAAAATTCATTGGAATTAATATGCTTACTGAAATAGAAAAACAATTAAATTTTTTTGAGTAAGATTTGTTAACGGTGTAGAATTGCATGAGAGTTATGCACTTAGGAAGGGAATTCCTAGAGAGTTTTGAGATAGGGGATATAAATTTTTGAAATAAAAACGTATGATTACATATTTATATATTTTGGAAAGGAACCAAAACTAGGGCATTATTTTATTACAACCATTCGATGTATTCAAAGTGGCTAATTTAGTTGCATGTAGACTTGCATTGGCCCCCTACTCTCTACAATACATAATATGTTTGATGTTTCCACATAAAAAATAGTTTATTGATGTAACTCATAAAAATTTGAAGTGGAAAAATTTCCACTTGTGGCTCATATTTTAGTATCCTATTTGTTACTCAATAGAATGCAACTATTTTGAAGCCATGAATTCTATCTGTGAGATGCACTAGTTCATAAATTGACTTGTTTATTGTCAATTTGTTTAAGTAATTTGGAAAACAACTTGGTTAATTTTGAAATTATCCTTTTGAAAAGTAAAATTAAAACACCTAACAACTACCACAAAGGAAAAAATGAATGAAAATGGGAAGCAATAAGAAACCAAAGGTGAAAGGTTCAATGAAAAACTAAGGAAATAACATGATAATGGATAAAAATGATAAGCATTATGATAACAATTTTACTCAAAGTTAATAGAAACAAAATTAGAGGACCACCTTTGTAGTTTCATGAGTATACTTTTCTATAATTTCCCTTTTAATAGGGTATGATTGTCAGGATTGATTTTTATATCTCACTATAGAGGCCTCGGGTAGAGGATCCTCAAGTGATTTTGGTACATTTATTTTGAATGTTTGAGACTTGCAAGTTCCATTTATAGAATAAGACTTATCTTGGTGCAATGTTCAGTGGGATCCATATTATATTTTTAGGATATTGCTTATTCATCGAGACTAGGATGAGTTCTATGAATCTTATATATGTCTTACTTCAATATTTGTTTACTTAACTAAATTACAATATGATTAGGATGATGATTTCTCTTAGAGGGGAAGGATGTCACATACCATATTTTCATCATTAATTTTTTGGATACTTTCTAATGTCTAGGTGGATGTTGTCACACTATTACATCACTTTATACAATTGTTTTGATTTACTTTAGTTATAATTATGACATGTTTTGGGAATAAAATAATTAATGTCATTGATTGAATTGTAATAGGTGATGATTGATTCATATTATAGTTTTGGAATTATTGTTTATTGATGCAAGAGCATTACTAAAATAAACATCAAAGTGGAAATTATTATTCTATCATGTTTGTAGAAGGACAAGGAAGGTTGATAGAGTGTTTGGGAGTCATTAGAAAGGGTATAGGAGTCTAGCATTTCAAATTTTCAAATTTGTACTTTCCATCCCTTTTGCAAGTTCAAATTTTGAAATCTTGTAATGTGAAGGTTGGTATTTCTAACATGAATTAAGAATTCTAGAATGTTTTAGGATATTTTTAATAATGTGGGATATTATCGTGAGGGTCATATGTTCTTAATGTAAGTGAGTTAATCTAATAAATCCTTTTGTACTTATTTGAAAAGAAAAATGAAAATAATAAGTGAGGGTATTGTGAGTGATGAGTAACTTGTGTGCTAATTAGTTGGAAATTTTAGTGATAGATGTAGTTTTTGAGAAAGTTTCATATGAATAAGTTGATCTCTCGAGGAGGAGATAGAGTTAAGGTAGATGAAGCAAAATGGAGTGAAGGGGTAGACAAAATATAATGTATAGAAGTCAGTCAAGAAGGATTAGAACCCATAATTTTGGCTTGGAAGTACAATAAAAATTATTCTCTTAGATTTTTAAGTTTGAAACTTTTTTCTAATTATGTTTTCATTTTATTCTTGATGGTTTTGAATGAAGAATAAAGAAGCTACTATTTTTTAGACATTAGAAGAAATTGTCTTGGATCATTTCCTTGCATCAAGAACTTGTAAAATGATATATTATGATAGTTTGGGGGTGAATAATATGTATGTGAAGAAAAATTCTTGTTTCCAGAGTACATTTATCTCTATATAGGATTATAAAATAAGTTTTGTTGAGGAAAAGTATTATGCTAGTGTGAAACCTACCATACACAGTCCAACACAGTTGGAAAATAAGGTGTTGGTAAATTTTAAGAACAATTTAGTCTTTAATATCAAGCTATACATGTGATTAAACATAAATTAGACTTACAGTAGAAATTTGGGGCTTTTAAAGTGAAAAAAACATGTTATAAAATATTTTGACCACTCACATTTCCTAGAAAATCTCTTTAGGGTTTATCCTAGATAATGCACTTGATAAAATTTGTGGTTTTCTTCAATTTTTATAATTGTTTAGGATTTATTACATATTTAATGAGGTATATGAAGCATGTAACCTTGATAGTGTGGGCCTATAAGGCTAAAAAGTCCAAAATTGTTTAATTTGAGCCAAGTTCTTGAGAAGCTAGTGAAGGGTAGATTGAGTAAGGTAAAGAATTTTAAAGTTTCTCTTGTAAATGATTTTAATGATGGTTGAAATTGTGGATTAGACCCTAAGAATACAGTCTATGGGTGGTACTTGTCATGTAAGAACAAAAATACTAAAATTTTGCATATTGTTTTCTATCCAAGCTTGAGAAAGTGAGTCATATTTCAGGGTATTAAGACTATTTTGGAGTATCTTGTCTTTTCTAACTTGTTTAGGTTAAATAAGTGTTAATGAGCTATTAATTATTTACACTTTATAATTAATATTTATACGTATATGTTTCTTATAATCCATTAGTGTTGGTTTCATTATTTTAATGTATAATACATTGGGTATTATTATACACTTGTGCATAGATGCTCTCTAGATCAAATAAGGGTATCATTGGGGAGAGAGGTAGAAATTTACAGAAAATGATTATAGATAATGATAATTTCCATGTGTGATTTAGTGCATAAGAAATTATTTCAAACCGTAAGTTGAGATCCTAGATTTCCCTTCTTATGTTTTATCTACTTTTATGTGTCGCTTTGTGTGGTAAGACATATTTGTCACATTGCAATAATGAGATAGAGTTTCATACTCTCGTTGTGGTGAGAAGCATAATGTTGCAATGTGGGATTAGTCAAGAGGAAAATTTTCTCTTAGTGAAAATGACTCTCTTGTGGTATGAATTGGATGTTCAATAATTTGATATGATAACTTGTTATAAATGAATAGGAAAAGAGTAAAAGAACAAAAGAATAAAAGAATAAAATGGATCTTATTAGAAAAATCTGTTAGTTATAGCTTATATCAAAAGGGTGTTTTATTATAGGGGTGAATTGTGTTATTTGATCCTAATTGGTCTTTTGAATTTATGTTTAGCTTTTCTCCTCCAATACCCATGCTCATGGTAAACAATTTTTCCCAAGTATGGCTATTAATATGACCTATGTTTTTACCACATCCTAACTCAAGCCATCCTTAGGTGGGAATGGCCATAGCCATGAATCTACCGTAATAGAGAATTTATTTTCCATATATATACTTTTTTAGTCTTTAGAAGGGTGCATATGGGATCATTTAACCCTTAGTGTTAAATAAGGGTTGAGCTTTCCAAGCTCATTGGTGAGCCAACCCAATTTTTTGTATTGAGTTGCATTGGTCAAGCTAACATTTGAGATAATCCAACCTAAAGTCACATTACTTCATATTAGAATTGAGTTTATATTATTCTTACATTAGATCAAGCTATATTAGATAAGATTATAATCCAACCAAGCTCAAATACATCCAAGTTACACTAACTCACTGTTTGAAATATGATTGGATCCATGTTGGTGTAAGTGTATCATATAATGTTGAGTTATTCTAAGTGAGTTCAAGTGATGTTGTAAAATAAGGAAAGAAAGAAAAAAATCGTTAGAATTTAATTTGTCTTGTCTTCTGGTCTTACATATGTGTAATCTATGGGATGTTTATTATCTATCATTATATATGTGATATAAATAGAATCGATCCGATCCTAAGTTACGACTGGTTGAATTACTTGTTAATCAAGTTGATATATTAATCGAGCTAAGCTTCAAATCAGCCAACTCACTGTGTTATTCTAGATTAGTGTAGGTGGAAAAATGCCTTGTTACAGTGTATATGTATATGTATATGTATATGTATATATATGTATACATATGTGTGTGTGTATGTATACATATATGTATGTATGTGTGTGTGTCTATATATATATATATATATATATATATATATATATATATATATATATATATATAATCATGTATTTTCCCATTGAGAATAATTTTCTGGTGTTTATTTTGGTTGATTATCTTAGAATATTTGTTTATATTCATAGTATAGTTGTGAATTGAATGTTTATTCAATTTAAATATTAGGATTATAAGGAAAATATTTCCCACTATTTCTTATAGTATATAACCATTATATTATGCCTTGGTTTTACAAATGATGAATTAAAATGAAGGAACAACAACTCTTGTCACTTATTATTCACTTTTACTAAAATATGTTTCTTCTTAGTAAGCATGGTTTTATAATGTAAGACATAATCATTGATAGGAAAATTTGATATTTGTTGTTGTTTGGCCATTTGAGCGTAATATACTTTATCTCAAATGTTGATAGAAAATGGTGCAATAAATTGATCGGAAAAAGGAGTGAAAATCGTAACAAAAAACATGGGTAGATTGTATAACCATTATAAAGAAGAATAATTAGACTCCAAGAAAATATATTGGTAAATAATGTATCATTTTAATAATAGTCCAAGGAAGTAACATGAACTATGTGAATTTTCTCTTCAGGATCACCCTTACCATCATAAAAAGGAAGTTTAGGATTAAAAAAACCAATAATAAAGGGTTAGAAGGCACTTCGGGTGCAAGTGGGTTATGCAGCAACTAATTAGAATCCATAACATGAGTATAATTAGATGCACCTTGTTGTAATTGTATAATTTGATCTTGCAAAGTGTGAAGAAGGGATTCAAGATCCTATGTGTTATAAGAATAAGAAAAATGTGAGGTACTATGATTGTAGACATGAGATGTAGGAACAACAATAGTTATATGAACATACATAGTAACACTACAAAGTGGAGGATTATATGGCCCAAATTAAATTGGTACTATAAATTCAATAATAGTATTTTTATGCACACTATATGATGTGGCATTGGTATCAAATATATAAGATATAAAAGTATTCTTAATATTTTATGTGGTAGTATAACTAATAATATTGATGTTATTAGGATGTTCCTTTAGCAAATGTACAAAAAAATTTACCTCAGCATCTAATAGACCATGTTTTTTCAGACATGTTATGAGATCATTCACCTTGTATAGTATTAGTGAGAAACATGAACTCAAAAGGATAAAAGAGATCAAAAATATCATATGCATGCTTGTGTAAGTTAAAGAGGTATTATCATAGATTGTGGGAAGATAAAAATGAGATACATTAGTGTCAACATATATAGAATCGACAAATGGATCCTCATCTTCATGTAAAGGAGAAGCATGGACTTGGCTAGATGGATAATAGCTTTAACTAGATTAAGGGAGGGAATCCTTTTGCTAGAGATAGATATAAAAATAATGATCCATGATCCATGATACTTAGAATCATAATGCACCAATTCCATTATGAGGAAAACCCTAGGTACCTTAGGGTTTGAGAAATAAAATCGATTCTAGAGTCAACTTCACCTCATGTTTACACCCTAATTAAATATATGATATGGAAAATGCAAAACATAATGAGGATGTAAGGGATTATAAAAATAGATTATTCTAATCTAATTAATTTATAATAATCCATTCATAACTAGAATAATGCATTAGTTATAGCAATAATTGACAAAATTATAAACCATAGTTCAAATACGTAAGAGGAGAAAGAGACTCAGTTGTACATATCAGAACATAGAGAATCTAGACATACATGTAAGTATATAAATCATATTCTAGATTGGGAATGATTTGGTGTAAGTTTTGGGACTCAACTTGAGTAGGGGTAGGACCATAGGAAATTTGTATATTATAGACTAAAATTATACAGTCCTCAACTAGGTTGTATATTTTTAGACCCTTTAATAGGTAGGGTTTAAAACTTATTTTTTACTTCAATTTCCTAGAAATGGCCTTTGTTATGTGTCTATATGTTTTGAAAAACTTTAGGATGACCTGTAATCACTTACAACAACGTAAAAACCCCTATAAATCTATAGAAATATTCATCAAAACATTATCAAACCAAAAGGAGAAATCATATGTTTATCGTGAGGTTTGAATACCCTAGGTAGTCAACCCTAGTTGTTGAACTAATGCAAGTGCTACTCTATATGATCTTGTGTGGCATCAATCCTCATGAAGTTTTCCTATGTGCATGTGCAAATTTAAGTGCAATCTAAACAACCCCCTAGGAGTTCCGTCGTGTCTCTTAACAACAACATAGTTATATGGTATAGAATGTACCCAATATGGTAGTAGTGTGATGTGGTATGCCTCAGCTATGTAACCTAACACTTTATTCCATAAAACCTTTGTATAATTATTTGAGTGAGTGTTCTCTTGATAATATATGGATATATGAATTTTTCATGCTTGGAAATAGAGGAATATAGATTCTTTGACTTGATTGAGTACTTCATACCTATAGTAGGGACTTCTTTAATTTATGTGTAGCTGATTTGGGTAGATTTAGGAAACCATTGAGTGCTTTTGATATGGTATTTGTAATAGGATATGGTAAGTGTGTCAAGTGATTTACAAATTTATATTGACTTACTCATATGGTCTTATGTAGGTGAAATATTCTAATAATTCTAACCCTAGAAATATGAAATGACCCAATAAAGATATTCAAATTAAAAAAATATTTGGAGAATGCAAAGGGACAAGATGGTACAATTTGGTCAAGCCTAAACCCCACATCCTGACCTTTTATATGGTCTTGGATAGGATAGATATGAAGTGAAAAATAAATTTGTGGCATGAAATATAGAGATAATTTACTACTTTTATTTTATAATATTCCTTAAATTAACGACAGAGCGTAATTTAAAGATAAGTGTGTCACAAAAGAGGTAAAGAGCTATACTGATTGGATTCCAAATGTGAGAATTTTTATTAATAAGGGTGCATAGCCAAAATTAGCATTGAAAATGAACAAATTACTAAATATTATTTTTTAGGTTATTCCATTTTCATTTTTTATGGTGTTAATTGTGTCAAAACATGATCAATTTTTTCAATTAGGTGAATTTAGGTCACTTTAGGTTGAATTAGGGGGAATTGCATGAATTTTTTCCAATTAGCGTAGTTTAGTTCCACTTTAATAATGAGGTAAATTAGGTTAATTATCCCTAATCAAGTTCATTTAGATCAATTACGTCGAATTAGGCCAACTAAGGTCAAATTATGGAAATATTGGTCTATATGAGTCATACTTCTATAATTTAAGGTGTCATATTAGTGTTTAGAGTTTTGTATTGGTATTTTTTGTCATATTGGAATATATAAGGTTCCAAACATCATGTTTTAGTGCCCCACTCAGCCACTTAATTGATGTGTTATACTGGGAATTCAATTAGGACATGTCAATATTCTAATGATATTAGCTTGTCATGTTATGTTTAGGTTCTACCATTTGTGTGTGTTTTAGGGTTTCCATGGGTTTGATTATGTCAAAGATAATAAATTTTTCCATTCAAGTTACTTTAGGTCAAATTAGGGGAAATTCTATAAATTGCATCAAATCAAGACAATTTAGGTTTGATTGGGTCAGTTACATCAATTTAGGTAAAGGTAGGTCAAATTAGGTTAATTAGTTTGAATTAGGTTAACTACATAAATTTATGGAAAATAAGATCAAATTGAGTGAATTTTGTTTGAATTAGGGGAATTTAGCTCAAACTTATATAATTTAGGGTGTCACATTTGTGGTTTTTCTCATTGGAATGTAGGGGTTAGAAAATCTGAGTTTCAATGCCCTGCTCAAGTAACCACTCGATGTGTTGCACATGGCACTCTAATAGGACATGTCAAGCCCCCTAATAATATTATATTATCTCATTATGTTTAGTTTTCTCAATTTATGTTTTTCAGTTAATGGAATATGAATACACAGTCGCCATTATGTCAATTGTTAAATATTACTTGAGTTTGGGGAGTCAAAAAATATAATTATTATTGAATCTAAAATTAAATATTATGTCAAGCTCACCCAAATTCTTTACCTTGTTATCTATGCACATATATTTTTATTACAAGGTTATATGCTCCATGTTCAAGTCACCTAGCTTGTTTTTTTTTCTAATATTTCTTAGGTTAACTCGATCACTCTTCTTCTTTGCAATTGGATATCCACACTCTTAGTTAAATTTTTCTTAACTACATTATTAGCCATTTTTAGTAGTACTTCCCTAGTTTTTGTATTTGTCATTTGGTTAGTATCTACGAGGGATAACTTATCTTCTCCCTCAATCTTGATAGAAAACGTGTTTAGGATAGTGAATGGGAACTTAAATATGGGATCCTCTATGTAGGTATATAAGATGAAGGATAGTGCGTTATTCACTATTATCAATCCCACTGAATCCTTTATACTATACCATACAAATAATTCCTTATAAATTTTTCCTTTCTATAATCTAGATCAAAGGGATTTTAGAGGTTTCTTATCATCAAGATTTAATCATTCTTCATCTTTTTCGTTCTCTTCCTACATACATTTTCCCTTGTTTTGGTGTCACTTGTTATCCCTTCATCTTGAGCACTTGCTTCCTCTTCATCATTATGTGTTTCATCCTCCACATGTTTTTGTTCTTATTCCTCATTATGTTCCCTTTATTGGCACCTAAAATTTTTCACAACGTTTTGGGGCCTTAAATTTAATAGTTGAAGCTTAGACAGTGAAAAATCTATCATTTTTTGGAAACTCTATGCTTTCCAAATCACCAAAAATGGTTGTATTTTATTGTTTTGTGTCTCTGTAGGATTATACAAAATTTTTGATAATTTTTGAATTATTTTAGGCCTCTTGATGTTCATTTGATGGATAAAATGCTAGCTTCCTTCATTAAGTAGATCATTAATTTTAAACAGGGAAATCAAACCATATAGAAGTTAAAAGTTCACTGATGGATGAAATATACCTCTCACCGACATTCAAAAACTTTGGAGAAAATACATAGACATCAAGTATCACATAAAAATATTGCACCAATGGACGAAAAGTGTTACGCATTGACTCAAAAAGCTAAGACAAACTAGGGGAGGACAAACCCATTTATGGTAAGTGTCAACGATCAGCATAGTCAAGGTATGGTTTCCCAAGGTTTCAAAGGGTTATAAAGGGAGGTGGAATTGATGTGTACCACATGGAATAAATGGTTGGAAATAGGGTACAAAGGTCCTAGATCCCAATCTATGAGATTTCACATATAGCAATGAAATTGATTGTCACCATGCGACAAACATTAGTGAAGGCTAAGTGATGAGGTAGGGTCAAAGGGAGGCTAAGTGGAATAGTTTGGTTGGATGCAGGTAATTTTAGTATGTTAAATTTTATGACAAAAATACAAAGATAAAATGATCTCATTGACGTCAAATTATAAACTCCATTATATTGAATGCGGACTTGGATTTTCATTCATAAATTTTGATTGGGAGCTCCAAATTACAATCTAGTACCATTGGAAAGTTTATGAATAGATCTAATCAATGGAAAAATGGATGAATTGATAACATATTTTTTGTTTATTTTGTGATGGAATTTATCATATCATTTCAAATATTTTGTCACCATCTAGAAATTTATTCCTCCATTTTTATTGTTCTAGCACATATGGGGCCTCTCTTTTCATGAATTTTTTACTTCTCAAGAAATGAAGTGGGTCCCTTGGATTTTTTTTAAGATTATAATTAGTGAAAAATTTCATATGACCCATGGTGGATCCATTGGATTGATCTTTTCATGCTCTCTTATCTTTTCTCATTGGTTCTCACCAGTTATGCATTCCCTCCTATTCCAATTTTGGAATTTTCTATCATTATGTAAATAAATGAAGCATGTGATTTATCAAATCATCTTCTAGCTTGGAATTTTCGGTATAGATCTCTAACCTCCTTGGTATTTTATTCTAAAGGTGTTTATTTTATATATTTTTTAGATTTTGGATAAGGAATTATTGTAATCAATTCAAGGATATCATAATCAAGATATGGGAGAGTATCCATGTTTATTTTATCGAGTCATGAATGAGATAGTGGATTAGAAAGGAAGCTATAATTTGAGGTAGAAGTTTATTCACTCAAATTGTTAGAGTATTCTTTTGGAAATTAGATGTAGAGTTCTGATGTGTAGTCACTAAAAAATTTGGTTCTAAAATCCTTGTGGTATTATGGCTTCATTTGCATTTAGTGAACTTAGCATGTTGGTTCCCAGTTTTACACCCCAAACAACTTGGATTTAATTTAGAAAACAAAAAATGGAAAAAAGAATCATAGATGTAGGAGTATGTCATTTTGTAGCTAGTGAGGGATATAATATTATTCCATGAATCAATTTTGACCGTGATTAGGAGACACGTGTAGAGGAAATGACTAACTTCTACTTATTTTGGATTTTCCTAAACCAAGGAGAGATGACCCAAAAGGTAGCTTGAGGGGGGCAAGTATTATAATTCAATCCCCTAAAATTATTGGTAAATCAATTCGAATTTATTAGAACCGTAAATGCAATGCTTAATCAAAGGATTTATCACATAAAAACTACACATACTAATAATATTTGATATAATCTACTAGAGATAAATGAGATATGATTACGAACATCATTCAAATGATATTATTAACAATTTGGAACAAAATGATATTCAAAATTCTAATCTTTAAGATCTAAGGAAAATTCACTTAAAATATGCAAAGATAACATGGTTTTTAGAGGTATAACACTGTGGTACGATGGAAATTAGATGAAAAGGGGGATGGTGATCTAATGAGGACAAAAAACAACATTCACCATCTTAGGATGATGATCCTATGATGCATTTGATCTTGAAATCAAAATAAGACATTCTTTCAGAGGTTAGTTACATTCATTGATACCCAATTTGTGCAAATACTACTAAATAACCTTTGAAACTTTAACACAAACACTTTTGATTAAAAATCCGTACATATACTATACCAAATCCATAAAACCTAGTATATCCCTTAGAAGGTAGAAAATATTCACTCCTAAATTGCAATTGCAAAAAGAAGTTTTATACTTGAAATAAGTATTACAAATTAATACTACAAAGTAATATTCATTCAATGACCAGTACAAATAATGATCTGAAATGTGCTTCTTTGGATTTTATTGACATAATAGATACAAGTTTATGAAGCTTGAATTCATCTCTATTTACATTAGGAAATAACATAATTATCCATGGAAAAATAGTCATGTGTGTTCAATTGACAAGGGAGACATAAAAGAATGATCTCAATGCTTGTTAATGACTGTACATACACAATCACCTTAGTTAAAACCCAAAATTAGAACCCTTTAAAGTGAATACAGGCCTTCACTTTTATAAAAAAAAAATCCCAAAAGAGAATATCCCCAAATACCCCATGGAATTTTGAAAACAAGACACACATAGAGCACTGATCGTTTCTTTGCAACTTGGATGAAAATGTGCCAAAACAAAGAAATATACCATCTTTATCTACTTATCTGGAATGTTTTTGTTTCATGATGAAACCCATGGAGAAATGGATATTATTCTTCCTCCTTCTAAATAATTTTTTTAATCTTCTTTTGTAACCATTATCATTCTTTGTTTACTTCAGAAAGGATTTGGTTACATATTACAATCAAATCATATGATCCTCAGAAACTAATAGATAAAATAAGGAATCAAGAATAAGTAATAAGGAATAAGGAATAAGGAATGATAGGTGTATGGATCAAGATACACTTGTTTTACCTTCATTTATTCCTTAATGTTTTTCCTGTATGCATCAAACCTTTTGAAAATATCCAAAATTGGATCTTCATCTGGCCCTGCGGGTGAGAGAAATATTATCTCATGCTTGTGTCAAGTTCACTGGAAATAGATTTATTTCTTTTGACTCCCTTAACTAATTTATTTATATATCCTTCTATATGAATACACTTTTTAATAAAGGAATAATAAAAAAATAGGAGGCTCTAACTCTCCTGCAATACATTCTTGAAGTATATCTATCAACCTATTTGCGTAAGTAGATCCTGGAGTTTATATCTCTTTCAAGGGGGAATTTTTTTAAGTATTGAATTTATATCATCCACATACTCCCATGCATTTTCTCTTATGTCTTTTATTTTACATATGCATCCCTCCAAGGTTTCAATTATTATTTTAATAGCCCCTTTTTATTCATATTGTCTTCCTCTAGAATCTAAGGAGACTATATACTCTTTTACACAACCTCATCCCCTAGATCCACTATAGCCTCCAGATTGGGTAGAAAGTCATTCCAGTAATCAATAGTTTTTTTCTGTTATTCTATTACAACCTTACTTTCTTTTATCCACTCAGAGACATGATTATGACACTTAATGATGTCCTTGTTTAGCTTGTAAATTTCAGTTCTACATACATAGGATACACATGTACATAAGCCATTTCATAGATATATTTTTTTTAACAAAAAAAATTGAAAAGTAGACACAACTAAAAATTATAGTTTTGATGCACCATGCATGATCATACTTTGCAGAATTATACACAACAAGACTTTCAACAAGATTGACATGTAACTAAAAGAAAACTCATGATTTTCAATATGATAATATTACAAGATTCTTGTAACAATAAGTTAAAAACTTTCTTAGTAATGACTAAAGTTTACAAGAAGCAATAAGTACAATAATGGGTATTTACAAGAGTGTAAAAAATTCACAAGCCACATTTATTTACAAAAAGAAGGTAATGCCCTCAAATGATGAGGATGACCAAGATGGCAAGAGGCTCAAACTATCTCCAACCTGAGTGTTCTTCCAATGATGCTGAATAAGAAACAAAGCTTGCTTACCACCTAACCAATAGGACATCATCACATGTCTTTCCATGATTGGAAGCCATGCTAGCCTCCCCCCAAGCCCATGGGAGAGAGGAATAAACTTCCACAATGTGCACAAGTATAAAAGGGATAAAACATAACAAGAAATACATAAGACCATTTAAACTACTTAGGCATCCTACACATGATAAAACAACAACATGAGGATAACAAGGTCAACCTCACAAGGGGGAAGAGAAGAAGTAGGATGCCCAAATCAAAGGTCACCAACCATAGAAACACCAACAAAAACATGTTTATAAAACTCCTTATTCCTCCTAATCATTCATGTCATAGAAATCCTTATGTCATGGGAAGATTTTCAAAGGATTTTCAAAAAAAGGGTTTCCTCACCAAGAATGGGGAAAGGTTCAAGCCATATGAACCTTTCTCCCACCTCAAACCATATGAGGGGATGAGAAGGGACCTTCATGGCTTGACAACAACCATGAGGTTTGAGAGGGAAATCCCTCTCTTCCCCTACATTCTCCAAAAACTATCAATCCAAATGATGGTGGAGAGAAGCCAAAAGAAAACAACAAAGAACAAACAAACAAAACTACATTCACCATACAACTTCACAACACATCATTTCACACACATCATTTTATTGATCAAAGCATAGTTAACAAGGTAATCACAACTAAGAAGGAAAAAGGTTAAGAATCCTCCCTCTACAATGCTTTCCAAGACTCTAAGCTTTTCCTTTTGTTCAAGCAAACCTCCAAGCTCCCAAAATTCTCTAAGTTCTCCCAAAAAAATGAGCCAAGAAAACCCCTTCCTTCCACATGAGAAAGAATAAGAAGAGGAACCCAAAAGTTTCCTCACCAATGCGAAAGTGACAAGTGTCACCCACTCTCCTCTAAAAAATCAAAGATTCCAAAAACCAAATAAGTAAAAGTAAACACACCTTTAAGCCCTTCTCACCCAAAATACTAAAAACAAAAATAAAACAAAGTGGAGCAACTTTTAACAAATACACACAAGCCAACCATCTTACATGGATGGTGACTAAAGAGGGAAAAATGGGAGGGAAACTCCCTCCAAACCTTTGAAATAAGCCCTCCTACCTATAAGGTAGGGTCCAAGGGCCCATTTTCATACTAAGGGAACTCCCAAACAAAAAAAGGTCCCTAAAAATGCCCAAAATAACCCAATTTCGGGTTTGGCATGCTTGGGCATAAGGGTAGAGGGTGTGGAGTCCACCAAAGGTTCACATCTGGTCCCCAATCCCTTCTACCAACACACACACATACCCAAAACCATCACTTAAATTAAGATGAGATCATTAAACCCCTAAACTAATTTACTTAATAAAACACACCCTAAACATAATTAATTTTACAAGCCATAAATACATTACAATTGAGGGTTCACCCAAGGTGCCCAATTAAATACACTTATTCTAAGGCCTCAAACATTTAGCATGGTTAGGACTCAGCCCGTGGGCCGCTTGTGCACAATTACGTAGCTGCTCTGAAACCCATGCTCTCCTATACCTGTCACCTGCACACTCATTACACACATTAACCCCATCTGTCTAATATAAATCATCATATACACATCACAAACTTAATCACCTTATAATGTCCTAACATCATCTTTATAATTGATAGTGCAATGCATACAATTATACACATAGTTTGCCACGAATCATCCATAGATACAATTGCAATGACATACACTTAGGCTAGCATGATTACCATTATTAAATCTAGAAAACTATATCATTAATAAATCAAAATCGACATCGCAATGAATATCACTACATCTAACCCTGTTAGTGTCATCAACATCATAAGAAATATATCAAAATACGAATCTAGTCCAATTGGCTCTACGCGCCCAAAATACCATAATGTCTATGAGGATAAAATAACATAGTAGAATGTCCAAAATCTATTAGAGTCTCAATCAAAACATGTCTATGCATAAAGGAACCAATAGATAACTGAAGCTATAAAAACGTGGGCACTACATCCCCCTCTCCTAGAATTAGACTTCCTCCTGGAAGTCATTGGAAGAGATAGGGATATCTAGCCCTCAGAGGTGTAGTATCCTCCCAGGTAGCTGATGACTCATCATATCGAGTCCCACTGCACTCTGACCTGGTACAAATCTCGACCCCAAAGGGCCAACCTCCGGTGCTCTAGTATGGTGCTCTAGTCTCCACTACCCTCTGTCCTCTACCTGTAATGCCAACCAATCTAAAACATGAGAAACATCTGGTACATATCTACGAAGTACAGAAACATGAAAAATATCATGGGCCTGTGCAAGGCGTGGTGGCAAAGCTAGACGATAGGAAACTAGACCGATGACCTCAAGAATATCAAAAGGCCCCACAAAACGAGGCGATAGCTTAGAACGCTTTCCATAACGGATCAGACTCTTATGAGGATGAACCCTCAAAAAGACTTTTGTCACCCACTGAGAAGTGACGATCGGTCCTTTTGGTGTCCACATACACCTTCTGGCGTGGTCTAGCCTACTCAAGATGTTCTTGAATCATAACAACCTGTTGCTCTAAATCCTGAAGATAAGCTGGCCCTAAAATAATCCTGTCATCTAGTCTGTCCCAGCTCAACAGTGTCCTGCAAGTTTGTCCATACAAAGCCTCATAGGGAGCCATGCCAATGGAGCTATGATAATTGTTGTTGTAGGAAAACTCAACTAAATGTAAATAATCTTCCCACTTCTTATGCTATTCCATCACATACATCCTCAACATGTCCTCAAGAACCTGATTAAACTCTCTTTATCTACCCATATGTCTCTGAGATGATATGCCGAATTGAAATTAATTTGTGTACCCAAAGCATCCTGAAAAGAAGTCCAGAAAGCTGATGTGTAGATGATGTCTCTGTCATTGATGATCATCTTCAGGATCCCATATAATCTAACAATGTCCTCCATAAATACTTTGGCGATGGCCTGAGCATTATAGATAACCTTGGTTGGCGAGAAATGCGCAACCTTGGTCAACTTATCCACAGTGACCATAATGGCATCATGACGATAAGAGGACATAGGAAGTCCTACTATGAAATCCATGGAGATCACATCCCATTTCCACTCAGGAATGTCATGAGGGTATGTCAATGCGGGATGAGAATGCTCTGCCTTCTCTGACACTCCAGACAATGTGCTACAAAATCTGCTATGTCCTGACGAAAACCTGGCCAATAATATAACTCTCTCAAATCAGCATGCATCTTCTTCACTCCTGGATGTGCTATGTATGGGGGCTTGATGAGCCTCAGTAAGGATGAAATTATGTAGATCACCTGCCCTAGGCACATAAATGTGCCTATGGAACCAAAGTAAACCATCAGACTCTAACATGCATCCTGAATACCTTCCCTCAAAAGAACCTTGAGAATCCAACATCTGCCTAGCCCCCTCATAAAACCTCTCATCTCAAAGATGCTCAAATATCCTACCTCTCAAATCTGACTGCAGTGTCAAAGAAGCCAAGTATATGTCGTCGTCTACTAAGTGCATCTACAACAATATTTTCCTTTCCTTTGATATATTGTACCTCCATGTCATACTCACATAGGAACTCCATCCAAAACCATTGACGAGCATTGAGGTTTGGCTGAGAGAAGATATGCTATAAGCTACAATGATCTGTCCTCAAGATGAAAGGTCTACCCAAAAGGAAATGTCGCCAACGCACAAGTGCATGAACAACTGCTGCAATCTCCAAGTCATGAGTAGGATAGTTAAGCTCGTAGTCCTTGAGCTTACATGACTCAAAGGCAATCACCTGATGCTCCTGCATAAGAACTGCTCCTAAACCCTCTAGTGATGCATCAGTGCAAACAACAAAATCCTCTGTCGGGTCTAGAACTGCTAAGATAGGTGTCGTGGTTAACCTTTCCTTAAGCAATTTGAAGGCCTACTCACACTTCTCTGACCAATCAAACTTCTTCCCTTTCCTCTGAAGGGAAGTAATAGGGTGAGCAATCCTAGAAAAGTCCTGCACAAACCTGCGGTAATACCCTGCTAAACCCATGAAGCTTCTCACCTCAGTGACTGATGTGGGTGCTGGCCAATCCATGATAGCCTGAATCTTAGAGGGATCTACTGAGATACCCTTTCCTGAAATAATGTGCCCCAAGTACTAAATCTCTGTCTGAAAGAAGCTACATTTTTCCAAGTTCCCAAACAACTTCTGCTCTCTCAAAATCTGAAGCACCTGTCTCAAATGCTCCTCGTGTTCCTCCTCGGAACGAGAATATATCAAAATATCATCGAGGAAACACTATGACAAAGTGATCTAGGAAGGTCCTGAACACTCCATTCATGAGGCTCATGAAGATAGCTGGGGCATTGGTCAAACCAAATGAGATAACAGTGAACTCATAATGCCCATAACGTGTGTGAAAAGCTATCTTATGAATATCTGCATCTGATATGTGCAACTAATGATACCTTGACTTGAGATCAATTTTAGAGAACACTCTAGCTCCCTGCATCTTATCAAACAAGTCATAAATCCTAGGGAGTGGGTAACAGTTCTTTATTGTGACTTTGTTGAGCTGTCTAAAATCTACACAAAGCTTGAGAGAACCATCCTTCTTCTTCACAAATATGACTGGCACTCCCCAAGGAGATACACTAGGTGAATGAGACCCTTCTCTAACAACTCCTCTAACTGAATCTTGAGCTCATGAAGCTCTGAAGTCGTCATCTGATGGGGTGCCCTAGAAATTATTGTGGAGCTAGGCACTAAGTCAATGGTGAAGTCCACCTCCCTACTAGGTGGTAAACCTGGAAGCTCTCCTGGAAACACATCTGCATACTCCCTCAAAACTGTGTGATCATCAAGGGGTGAATGCTCTGGAGTACTGTCTGAACGATCACTGATAGTGATGGTAAACAACTGGCATCCCTTACACATGCTCCACTTGAGTTGCTTAGCTGAGATCATACGCAAGGAAATAGGTCTCTGCATCCCTAAAATCACAACCACACTACCAAGATCATCCTGACACTCAATGACCTTCTTTCTGCAATCCACCTTGGCTCGATGAGCCTCGAGCCAATCCATACTCCAACACTACTTGATAGGATCCTAAAGGAATAACTCGGAGGTCAAGTGTAGTGGAGAAGACTCCTAAATCAAGTACACAACTCTCCACATACGAGTCCACGGTGAGTTTAGCCCCAGAGGCCAACTCAACCTGCCAACTATCTGGTTGCCTAGCCACCACTAGCTCACACTGGTCCACTACAGAAGGAGATACAAAAGAATCTGAAGCACCTGAATTAAAAAGTACTGAGATGGAAATACCCATGATAGTACCTATCATCTTAATGAATGTGGCCTGATGCTCAGCTTGGCAATTTTCAACCACTGCATATACACGATGGGCGCATCCCACGTCAACCATCCTCTGCTCAGATCTAGGAGCTCTCTGCATATCCATAGTAGTGGGCTTGTGCAGACACATACACACATAATGGTCTGGAGCCCCACAAATAAAACATCCTCTTGTACCCCTCTGAAATGGGGTCCTTCCTGTACTCTGGTGAACTAAACCTACCGGTCCAACCCTAGCAGACTACTACGAGCGGGTTGGCTATGAGTGATGATTACCCGGCCTCCTGTCTCGAGATCCACCAAAACCACCTCTAGATCCACCTCCCTGAAAACTCTGATTCTGTCTACCCCTCTGATGCTGGTGTCCCTGATGTTGTGTCTGTTGTGATGGGTGCGGTGGAGCTCTCGATGCTACTGGAGAAGACCAGAATCCTCCTCTAGGGGGTGGTGATGCACCCCGTGCCCTCTGACTCTAAAAGGCTTGTATCCTATCCTAGAACTTTCTCTTGTTTCTATCTTGGTGTTCCTACGCCTTGGTCCTATTCTCCTTATCCAAGTAGGCCTTCTCAACGGCCTTCTCAAGCGTGGGAGGAGATAACATCCTAACAAATCTTGTTATATCTGCATTCAAGCCCCTAATGAACCTGTTTACCTATAATATTTTGTCTTGTAGGTAGTCTACATACTGCAAGAGATCCAAGAACCTACTCTCATACTATGTCAATGTGTCAGAGCCTTGTCGTAAGTCGTGAAACCCATCGATCCTCTTCTGCACAAAATGTTCTGACATATACCAGGCCCTTAATTGCTCCTCGAACATCTCCCAGGTCACTGTATCTTGAGTCAAATGGAGCTTCCGCTCCTCATTCCTCCACCAAACGCATGTTGCATCTTGGAGGAGTTGTATGGAAAACCTAGCTTTGACATTTCTCTCATGAGAGTGCAAGCCAAAGTAGCTATCCAGGCTAAGGAGCCAGGACTCTGCCCCAAAGCCATCTGTCGAACCAGTGAAAGTAGGTGGCTGTAGGCAAAGAAGGTCTCGAATCACACTACCTATGTCTCAATCCTGGCAATGTGGTCTAACAGGTGAAATTGGTCGTCTATCTCCAAAAGGTCCCTCAAAGCTGTGTGATCAGCTGTGACAAAACGAGGCCACCCTCTCGCCAAGGATGGAAGGGTTGCGTGACCTCTCTCATCTCGGGGTATCATGCTTAGGTGGCTCTGAATGTGTTTCCTTTCCAATCAACTCCTCGTCTCCCAACTGAATGTCCTCCTCTTGCGGCTCCTGTGATGGTGGAAGGTGCTCATGTACGATGCCTATCAGCTGCTACAGGGTCTCTAATATCTAAGGCCCAAAATCAGGGGTCGGCGGCTCCTGCGTAGGTGCACTACATCCCGAGCCTCGAGCCGATTGTCCCCTCTTGGGTGCCATCCTGAACCCGAGGTAAGAAAAAAAAAATTAAAAACCCCTTTCTTTATTATTAGTATTATTATTATTATAGTTACGATCATTCTATAATGTAACACCAAAAGCAATGCCCCTTCTCATTAATAATTAATTTATAATAATTATTAATTTTTCTGAAATAATAATAACATTATCCCAATAATAATGTAACTATTTTACTCCATTAGGCTTCCTAGGGTCATAATTAAAATAAAAATTAAAAAAAATAAAAAAAACTACACCCTTAGTAAATAAATAATCTTCCCCTTTTAATTAACCTTCCCCTACACACCCTTTTAACTTAATTTGTTTTCCCCCTTTTAATTTAATCTACCCACACACCCCTCTTAATTTATTTTTCAATCCCATTAAAATGTCATGTTTTAAAGAAAATTAGGGTTGAATGAGAGCCCTAGGATCTAATCCAATCTTGGCCATTGATTTTTGAATCCACCCAAAAATTGCCCTAAATCTAACCTAATCATCCTTATGTTTTTTTATTTTCTTTTCCTTATCTTTTTCCCTCATTCATTTTGTTTCTTCTTCGGTTCTATTTCTCTTATTTTGTTTTCTTTGTCTCATCTTGTGTAGGTGGAGGAGCTATGGAATCTTGGCTTCAAGGAGTCTTTTCTTTTGTGATGAAGAATCTTCATTTTATGTTACCTATATTATCATTTTATTGTTACAGGCAGTGGACTGTATATGATGGCTGCATTTTTTTTTGGTTCACACACACACACACACACACACACACACACACACACACACACACACACACACACACACACACACATTTGTTTTGGAGAGAAGCCATGGCAGGGGCAATGCAGCTAGTTGGGGTGCGGCAGGGGCGATAGCAATGTCGAGGAAGGGTGCGTGAGGAGTGGGGCAGTGATGGTAGGGGGCAACGAGCCGTGTGTAGGGGACGTGGGGCAGAGGGGAACGTGGGGGAAGGGGGATGTGGAGCAAAGGGGAACGTGGGGGGTAGGGTGCACGAGGTAGGGACGAGGGGGACAGGGTGTGCACAGGTGCGCGGGAGGATAGGGGTCCGTGGGCAGCGGGGGGTTTGTTGGGGGCAGGTTTTACTAGACCTGCACACGGGGAGTGGGAGGGGTTCGGCCCCCCCAAAAAAAAAATCATTTTATTTTATTTTATTTCATTTTATTTTATTTTATTTTATTTTTTATATAAAACAATATATGTATGTATATATATATATATATTGGAATCTATATATTATTTAGTATATATAAAAAAAACATATATATACTATATAATATATGATATATATATATATATGGATAAAATTTGTTTGTTTTTTTTTAACATTGAAATTAAATCAACGTTATAGGCCATACCCTAAAGGATTATATATATATATATATATATATATATTAAGCAAAAAAAATAGTCATAAGTAAAAAAAAATCTATATATAATTTGGTTTCATTTCTTGTTTAATATTACCAAACTTGTAGGCCAAAACTTATTTTTACAAATGATAATATAACCATTTAAAATAATTCATAAAACTACATGAACACTAGTTTTCCTTCAATGAACTAACTAAATGGTATTTTCAAATTTTTGCAATGCCAACTAAAGAAATATTTCAGATTTTCATGCAAGGAAGATTACATTAAGGACATCCATGTTTTTTTTTTGTTAAATGCAAGGCTAAAACATTGACTAGTTACCCAAGAGTCCGCGTGTTTGAACCACGGCTCTGACACCAAAATGTAATGCCATAAAAATTTTCAAATTTAAAAGAATGTTCAGCTTGTAAATTTCAGTTCTACATGCATAGGATACACAGGTACATAAGCCATTTCATAAAAAAAAAATTAACAATACTTGAAAAGTAGACAACTAAAAATTACAGTTTTAATGCACCATGCATGACCATACTTTGCAGATTTATAAACAACAAGACCTTCAAAAGATGACATGTAACTAAAAGAAAAGTCATGATTTCAATATGATAATATTACAAGATTCTTGCAACAATAAAGTAAAAACTTTCTTAGTAATGACTAAAGTTTACAAGTAGCAATAAGTACAATAATGGGTATTTACAAGAGTGTAAAACTTCACAAAGCCACATTTATTTACAAAAAGAAGCTAATGCCCTCAAAAGATGAGGATGACCAAGATGACCAAGATGGCAAGAGGCTCCAACTATCTCCAACTTGAGTGTTCTTCCAAGGATGCTGAAATAAGAGGCAAGGCTTGTTTACCACCCAACCAATGGGCATCATCACATGCCTTTCCATGGTTGGAAGCCATGCTAGCCTCCCCCAAGCCCATGGGAGAGAGGAACAAACTTCCACAATGTGCACAAGTATAAAGGGGATAAAACACAACAAGAAATACATAAGACCATTCAACACTTAGACATACTACACATGATATAACAACAACATGAGGATAACAAGGTCAACCTCACAAGGGGGAAGAGAAGAAATAGGATGCCCAAATCAAAGGTGTCCAACCATAGGAGTACCAACAAAAACATGTTTACAAAACTCCTTATTCCTCCTTTATGTCATAGAAATCCTTCTTGAAAGGATTTTCAAACCCAAAAGGGTTTCCTCACCAAGAATGGGGAAAGGTTCAAGCCATATGAACCTTTCTCCCACCTCAAACCATATGAGGGGATGAGAAGGGACCTTCATGGCTTGACCAACAACCATGAGGTTTGAGAGGGAAATCCATCTCTCTTCCCCTACATTCTCCAAAACCCATCAATCCAAATGATGGTGGAGAGAACAAAAGGAAACAACAAAGAAAAAACAAACAAACTACATTCACCATACAACTTCACAACACATCATTTCACACACATCATTTTATTGATCAAAGCATAGTTAACAAGATAAGCACAACTAAGAAAGAAAAAGGTTAAGAATTATACCTCTACAATGATTTCCAAGGCTCTAAGCTTTTCCCTTTGTCTAAGCAACCCTCCAATATCTCAAAATTCTCCAAGTTCTCCCAAAAAAATGAGCCAAGAAGACCCCTTCCTTCCACATGAGGAAGAATAAGAAGAGGAACCCAAAATTTTCCTCACCAATGGGAAGGTGACAAGTGTCACCCCCTCTCCTCTCAAGAGTCCAAGATTTCAAAAACCAAATAAGTAAAAGTAAACTCACCTTTTAGCCCTTATCACCCAAAATACTAAAAACTAAAATAAAACAAAGTGGAGCAACTTTTAACAAATACACACAAACCAAACATCTTACATGGATGGTGACTAAGGAGGGAAAAATGGGAGGGAAACTCCCTCCAAACCTTGGAAATAAGCCCCCCTACCTATTAGGTAGGGTCCAAGGGCCCATTTTCATGCTAAGGGAACTCCCAAACTCAAAAGGGGTCCCTAAAAATGCCCAAAATAACCCAATTTCCGGTTTGGCATGCTTGGGCACAAGGGTAGAGGGTGTGGGGTCCACCCAAGGTTCACATGTGGTCCCCAATCCCTTCTACCAACGCACACACACACATACCCAAAACCATCACTTAAATTAAGATGAGATCATTAAACCCCTAAACTAGTTTACTTAATAAAACACACCCTAACATAATTAATTTTACAAGACATAATTACATTACAATTGAGGGTTCACCCATGGTGCCCAAATAAATACACTTATTCTAAGGCTTCAAACATTTAGCATGTTTAGGACTCAGCCCATGGGCCGCTCATGCACAATTACGTAGCTGCCCTGAAACCCATGCTCTCCTACACATGTCACCTGCACACTCATTGCACACATTAACCGCATATGTCCAATATAAATCATCATATACACATCACAAACTTAATCACCTTATAATATCCTAACATCATTTTACAATTGATAGTGCAATGCATACAATTATACACATAGTTTTCCATGAATCATCCACAGATATAATTGCAACGACATACACTTAGGCTAGCATGAGATTACCATTATTAAATCCAGAAAACTATATCATTAATCAAATCGACCACAAGAAATAACATCTAACCAATGAATATCACTATCATCTAACCCTGTTAGTGTCATCAACATCATAAGAAATATATCAAAATACGAATCTACTCCAATTGGCGCTACACGCCCAAAATACCATAATGTCCATGAGGATAAAATAACATAGTAAAATGTTTAAAATCTATCAGAGTCTCAATCAAATCATGTCTATGCATAAAGGAACCAATAGATAATTGGAGCTATAAAAATGTGGGCACTACATATTTCTTAACTGGTTGAAGGATCTTCCATCCTCTTCTACACATAGGTTGATAAGATATCAACCTTCTCTATCAACTGCTCATTGGTCTCCTTGTCCTTATCTATTTTCTAGAAGATGTCATTGACTTCCATAGTGACATAATGTTTAAAACTCACTATGGTCTACTTTCCTAGGGGGTTCCTAGTAATATGATAATCAACAGGGGAACCTTTATTCCTTAATACATCAGTTTGTGGAGTGGGCACTCTATGCACCAAAAATTTCATGTGCTACATTGTTGGAAAATGGTTACAAAAGTCCCCAATGATGATTCATGTCCCTTCAGAAGATGTTTGAGCTCTTAAACTCATTCGTAGTGTATATTTGTAGCCTAGAAACCCTTACCTTTTTCACGCTTTTTCCAACTTCCTACTTCATTTTGTGCATGTTTTGGCCTTTAGTGCCAGAACTGCCACCCTGCACAGGGCAGCAGTCCTGAGTGCTTTTTCCAAAATCTGTCATGTGTGTTTTTTACATGCGATGCTTCACTTAAGTTTTAGGATGCATTTATGGACCAAATTGCCTAAAAATAGTCTTGATTTCTTAGGTTTCCTTCCCTCTTCTATTTTTAAATAGATTCAATTAGTTTGAACTGTGTCTTCTTATCTTGTGCATGAAGGCACATCCCGTCCAATTCCTATATATTCCATGCTTATATTGAAGCAAAAGGCTTGAGAAATTTTGTGTATCTTGCATAGTATTTCTTCCACAATCCTACTAGCAATTGCATAGCCAAGCTCATATATCTTGTGTTATCTCTCTTCTACTTGCATTACAACCATACTACCTTCAAGCTACCATTGCTCAAGTGTCTTCTTATGTTGTTGTTCTTGCATTCCCAATCCCTTGGAATCATATGGACACACAAAGAAAGAAAGGAATATACTAAGGGGGAAGAAACAGATATAACCAAATTTTCCAAAGCTCTTGTTTATCTAGGTTTGAATTATTTGTTTGTTTACTTCATTTGTTAAATTATCAATTCTGAATTATTCATTTCAAACACATATCAAATAGAGTAGAAATCGATTTCCTTTCATTTGCAAGTAAATAGTTAATTTCCAAGAGGGTTTTAATCTTTTGTAGCAACCCCCGGTGACGGATCCTCTTTTTCCCATCCCTGTGGATTTTAAGGAGAGAATATCTAAAGGAGGTTATCTGCATATCATATATCATTTGGAAAGGTTCTTGTTTCAAGTTAGTTTAGTTTACATACGCTTAGCACATGTGAATAACCATACATGTTTGTTTTGCTTGTTTAGTTGTAGTGTAGAAATATTTTAATTATGTACAATAGAAGTAAATTGTTGTTTGTGATTGTAATATTTCAATTTTGTGATTTGTTTAGATTAGTTTCCTTTCAGCAGTAGCATAGATTGTTAATTTCATTCAGTTTACATGGACACTTCAAACTAGATCAACAGTTAGATCTAAGTTAGGCAAAAAACCCATATGGAATTTACAATACCCATTCATAGCCTCTAAATCTCCCCTTTGCCAACTCAGCTACAAGGAGATCACACTACTAGATCTTAGTCACTGATCCTCCTATAGTTAGCCACACAAATTCAACATCAACTACTCTGGCACAACCTTGGGGGATTGAGTGGGGTTGAAGGTTGTATGTTAATTTTCATCCATACAAATTGGTGAACCCAACGTGAAAGATTAATTCCTTCTTGTTTCTTTTTCTTTCATTACTAGTACCTCAACTCTCCATTTCTTCCCCTATTTTGGAAGGTATTTTATACTTTCTAAAATATTTCTAGAAGAGAGTTTAGTATGCCATTTGGCTCTGATAGATATGACACCAACGTGGAACCATAATAGTCCCCTTCTCTTTCAAGATGGGGCAACAATTACACAAGCATCATCCAAACCTCCCCTTATTACACTTCAAACCCCATTAGCTATGTAAGGATGGAGGAGGTTGATCAACTGTTAAACATGCGATATGGTCAATCTAATGCAAACCATGTTATTATCACAAATAGAACAAGTTATCATCATAGATTCTTGTCAAGATCTCACATTTCTATGCAATCAATAGAAGATGATACATTCACATGATTAAAAAATCCTCTTCGCCAGATAGATGAGTGTTTGGATAGAATGAAGGCTACAACCTATCATATTTCAAATGCCTATCCTAAGATTCTTACTTCTGAGGAAGACATAAATTATAACACTTAACAATTCATGAAAGGGTATCATGAGCCTGCTCAATCAAACCCTACGCCATAGGCACCCTAACAAGGGACTCAATCCTCTCCAAAATATCTTATTTCTAATTTAGTAGGGAGGATTAGAGAACTAGAAAGTGACAAGATTTCATAATCAACACATGCAATAGGGAAAAACATGAGATATCTAATTGATAACAAAGGATACATCCCTCCCAATGAACAACCAATGCAATATCTTATACAACAAGGTTATCCCATTCATTCAGATCCATGTGATCTTCTTATAAGATTAGAAACACTAGGGATGGGTCCTCATCCTTCTCACGCAAGGGCTAACCAGAAGTGCATTCTTGAATGTTGCCACATCAGGAAATGAGACGTTCCCTAGTTTTATGCCCACTAGTCCATATCCTGGTACTATCCCACCTTACATACATATGTATTCGAAAACTCCCCAAATGGACCCATTTACCATTCCTACTCCCTACATGCCATATCAAGGGACCCCATACATTCCCGTTAATTCTTATAATGTAACTTATCCAAAACTGCCCCCTCCACCTCTTCATTAAGGATCTTCAATTATGGAATCTTTATGCAATGGGTACATACATTGAGTACCTAAAAGAGCCTCTTGACTTCACCATATGTGGTTTCATGCTTCCACACCCATTTCCAGATCTTCCAAAGTTTAAGGGAGAAGGAGAACCAAATGCTCATATCAAGGCCTATGTTGTTGCTATTAGGGAATTATTTCCTTGGGATGTTGTAGTGGCTAAGATCTTTCCAAAGACTCTCAAAGGAATCACACTGGATTGGTATTACCATATTCCGGAAGCTTCTATAAATTCCTTTAAATGGCTTGTTTCCAATTTCATCAAAGCATTTGACATAAACAAGTTGTTGTGTAGAGGGATTAGGGAGTTCCTGTATATTAGATAGGAGAAAAATGAATATGTTGCCCATTTCATCCAGATATGGCACTACGTTTTGTATTCCTTTGCAAGTGTGCCCAACATAGACCAAATGGAACATTGTGATCTTTTCCTTCACTCGCTCAATCAAGAGACTAGGGAGGAAGTCCAGAAGTTTCCTTTCCATAGTTACAAGGAAGTATTGGAAGGTGTGGTTTAGATTGACCAAGCCACTATAGATAGTGGGCATAAGATCTATGGTCCCAATGGGAAATTGGTATCCCCAAATTAAAATAATCCAAAATATCAAAAACAAGAATACCAACAACCAAGGACCTAAGGGTGTGAATCACAATCAAGCTACTACCATGAATGGTGCTACGGATCAGGCTAAAAATGCTAATTTTTACAAACGATGACAACAATAACAACAACTTGATAAATCAAAGAGGCCCTAACACTACGTCATCTATCAACATAGTTTATGTAAATCATCTGCCACAAAATTAAAGTCAAACCTAAGGCCCAAATCAATATCAAAAATCTAGCCAAGGGGCAGCGAATCATGGTTACAGCAACCAATTTTAAAACTACAACCAATTTTATAATCAACAATAGCAAGACACTTATCAAAGGCCAATATTTATTGATCCTAACCTATACTGTGGTTTCCATATGGTTTGATGTCATGATGATAGGACTTTCTGTGATTGCAGAAAGTTTCTGCAGATTTTTCCCAAAAACCAAAGGCAGCTCTTTGTAGACATGTTCCTAGAAAATCCTGAAACAAACCCACAGCCTAGTTATACCAGACCTGTCACACCCCAAAATACAAACCCTAAATGTCTTGTGGATTCCTATTTTAATCATTAGAACATAAAAAATGGTATTCCTATAGGAAAAAATGACCATAAAGCCTCAACCTCTGACAACTCTCGAGCTGCTCCTAACCTTGGTTCAAACGATATTACAAAAATATTGGGATTAGTTGAGCTAGAGGTTGAGCCAAAAATTAATGCAACAACTCAGAAAAGGGAGTACATTTCATAACCCTTACCTACTCTTTCCTTCCCACAAGATGATTTTCCTACAATCAAAAAACCAGTAGGATCCTATAATTTAATATCGTATTTGAACAAGACCTTTTCACACATTTCATTTCTAGATTTATTGAAGAATTCACCTACGTATTGTTCTAAATTTCTCAATGCACTAGGTCTTAGTCATCCAATCCATGTTACACCACCTCCTAGCACTCAAATAAATCATATTAAATTTGACATACATCCTCTGGGATAGAATGATAAGGATACTCGGTTTGTTTTCGATATAGACGAGATGTCATCTGATGCTGAAATTGCCCAAATAGATGATCCTGCCCTATTTTTACAAGTTTGGGTTTATAAAAATTACATTAAGAGAGCCATGATTGATGACATGGTTGTTATAAATGTGGTTACCTTCTCTTTCTTACAGAATTTTGGGATATGGAGAGATAAATTATTCCTTTACAAGAAACACGTTACAGGGGTACGACAATATTAAAGTGACCTTGATTGGAATCATAGTTCTTCTAGTAACTCTTGGTCCAAAAACCATCTTTACGGAGTTTCACATTATCGATAGGGAAACAAGTTATAACATGATCCTTGGGAGACCATGGATTCATCGAATGGAGGATATCCCTTCTACCATGTTCCAGGAGATTAGATTCCTCCATTTAAGGAAGGTCTTTATTGCTCAAGGGGATCCTAAGCCCTTTGATATACACTTAGAAAACCTCAAGAAGAAGAAAGGAGTCCATAAAGAGTATGAACTTCCTACAAATCAATTGAACAAAGCACCTCCATTAAAAGAGTTAGTCCCGATCACCTCAAATGTGACAAAGTCTGAAGTCATCGACCCAAAAACATTTGAGGTGGAAAAATAGATAAGGGTAGATCAATATATGTGGAAACAGTGTCCACTAAAACAACAATGTGAATTATGAAAATTTTGGAGAGTGACGATCTGATTTTCCTCCCGTTTAAACCACAGGGATGGTAGTCTTCTCATTTTAGCATCTCTTCCCTCCAACGACCTAGGTCTAGGTGTAAACATGATAGAATTAACAAAAAAGGAAGGGAAGTTTGAGATTGAAACAATGCCCATAAAAACCATCCATGAGGTTAATTCTATTCTAAACCTTGGTTTCAATACAAATGCATCTGAAACTAAGCTTTCCATATCCATGGGGAAAGGCCTCGTCATTCAACAAGTGTCATAAGTAAACACCACACTCTACATTGGAAACAAGGTTGAGCAGCATAGCCATGCTCACCCACACGTAATGTTTCAAGAACATGACAAAGAGGTCCATGAATGCCTCTTTTAGAAAAACTATTTTAGTTATTGGACATATATGCTTCTGGGAAAGGGTTGTAAGTTTAAACCCAGAATGTTAGAACTTATGAAGAGAACAGAAATTTTGAGGATCATGGTTCTCCACTGTGTACTTTTAGGGGTGAAGAATTCAATATTTGTCAACCTTCTTCACCTTAGCTATCATGACATGTAGTTTCACCTACATTTTCATATGTACATTACTTCATTTGCATTGCATTTTCATCTACCATTTCATTGTGTAAAATTTGTGATCAAGGGACTTATTTTTATAAAAATTCCTTAAAAAATTTGAAAACATTGGCAAAACATTCAAATCATATCTCTTAAAATCTTCACAGTATCATCAATTTTTTCTGAATCATTTCATCAATCTTAGCAAGATAAGACAAATCTTCAACAATAATCATACCAAGGCCTGCATACTTCTTTTTGCTTATAGTTTCTTCTAGGTTAGGTGTCTTTGCCTATAGTCTATTCTAGAAGCTTCATGGTGTCGCATCTATCCCATAAACATATCTTTGGAAATAAGATCATTCTATCCATTTTGCCTAGATAAATAATTCAAAAGAAAATCCACAAAATATTTTTATTTTACACATTTATTTTCCCTACCAACCTTTGGTGTTGAGCCTGCGTCTCTTACTAGTGATGTAGGGTTGGTAAATGAGAGAAGTGCCCTTACTTACCTATGCCTTGTCCATAGTGATGAGCCCATACTTCCTATTGGTAGCATGGGGAAAGGTGTAGGGGTTCTCTTTGACAAACTTGAAAGTTAGAAATAGTTTATTCAAATACTGTGTAATCATAAGTCAAAACAAAGTGAATTAGATGTCAAAAATTCCAAAAGAGGTTAAAGCCTCAAAACCATATTTTTTCAACCATGTGGCCAACTGCAGATCTAAGTTTAGATAAAATGGAAAGAAATTCACATTTTAAGCTATGAACAAAACTTGAGTAGAGTGAGGTTATAGTGTCTCAATTTGGTTTTTTCAAATCATTTCCTTTTTCTCATCATTACCATTCAACAAATTTCATAACTCGTGGCCTTTCTAGATCTGGTTGTTGAGCTCTCGCATCTTACTAGTTGCATGGAGTTAGCAGTGGGGAAATTTCATTCATTTATCATATCACTCCTTCACCACATTTTTCCAAAACAATACGAAGTACCAAATTTTCTTATAGAAACTAAAGTTCAACATTACAATGTGATTGCATTATCATATATCAGTATTACAAAACACAAAAAAAAAAGAAATCACTTTGTTAGAATTTATATCCACTCTATACATTCTGAAAAGCATTTAAAATGGAATTTCTAAACATATAGAGTACACATGTGAAGTGATCTAAGAGGAATTCAACTCAAATACAAATAACTACCAAACCAAAAAGATATATTTGTACATATAATGGTGTGTCATAGTTTTGTACAATTCCATTGCACACTAGGTGTGGTCAAAATGCTCACAGTGAGCACAAAATACCAAAACATCATATAAATTCCCAAAAAAATGACAACTAAGAATTAAAGGAACTTTGCCTATCCACCTCTTTGAGCCTCTTTTTTACCACTCTAGCTACGAATTTCATAGGATTTATTCTCAAAATATTTCAAACAGCAAAGGGCCAAGCCTAATGCAAAATACCATTCCCAAATCCATTTCAATTAAACCATACTCACAAACGAAACAGTAATCGTGGGCCCAAAGCTCAAAGATCACCAATTCAATATGTGTAAATGAATTGGAAAATGAGTTTTTTTTCATATATATATGTTGTTATAACTTCATTTTGAGTGCATTTATTGGCAGGGTTGGAGCATTGGTGTAGGTGTATTTCTATATCCTAACATAAATGGTAATTTCTCTTATTGTTTTAATTTAGTGTTTATTTTCTGACCACTATATCTCCGTCTATCACTTGAGGTCTTCTGGATGTAATGATGAATTCACATGCATCGGGATCTATTTGATGACCATCAATGCAATGAAAATCACGGGCATGTGGGTTTGTACCAATATGACTTAGGTAACTCCCTAAGACAAATGGTTTTGTAATTGGATACTCAAACTCTACGTTTTATGCCTTTACTAATTGATGAAAAACACTAGAGAGACTTATCTTCGAGGGGGCATAAATTGTACGTTTGAGTTTGCACAGAGTAGTGTCTTTGCTAGGTTGCTATGATTGGATTTTTGGGTGATTGCTCACTAAGTTGGGAAGTCCACATGAGATGAGTTATTCATGTCATCTCATTAGAAGATGTTTGAGCTAATAAACTCATTCACAGTGTATATGTCTGTAGCGTAGACACCCTTACCATTTTTGAAAGAGGGGAGGAACAAAGAAGAGAAAATATTAGCAACTTCAACCCTTATGAAGAGTGAATGGCCTAATAGTGAAAGAGACCCGAAAAGATATGTAAATTGACGTACGTCAACCCTTAATCCAAGTGAATTCGTAAGATGGAAGAGGTTTGGACATGTGACGATTCAGGTTAACTCTAACCCTTAGAACTGTGAATTCTAAGATGGAAGATTAACTAGGAAACACGTCTTGATTTCTTACTCGAGTCCTTAACAAAACAAATGTTCAAGATAGAACAAGACTTAGCAATGAAAGGGGACTACTCAAATATGCAACAATGTGAATGAAGGAACATCCCATCCAGAGGTCCTAGAAATGATGATGCTTAAAATTTAACAAAGTGACTTGTTAAATTTTGTAGTATCATAGGATAGGAAAAGTGCCTAGAGTTCCTATTAGGAACTTCTATGTCAAAGCTAAAAGATCGTAGGAGAATGATAAAATGATAAGATCTTCTGATGGCTTAGCATTGTGAATGAAAGTAACTTCAAGTATAGGATGTGGGTATCCACAGAATCTTCTTCTATTAATTTTGACGGGAAGAAGTTTCTTAATCCTTTGGGATAATATGGATCACACAATATTTAAGACTAAAGGTAAGGAATGAGCTCGAGCATGACACAAATATAATTGAAGGAATTTGGCAAATCTCTTGCTTATCAAGAGATGATGAGAAATCCAAATGAATAATGGTTGAAGGATTAGAAAAGGAGATAGTGAAAAATCCAAATAAATGATCATTTCAAACACATTTGAAATAGAAATGGTAGAGATCCAAATGAATTATCATTTGGAGGATCCAAAAAGTAAATGGTGAAAAATCCAAATGAAGGATATTTGGAGGATGTGAAAGATGATGGTGACAAATCCAAATGAAGGATCCTCTTCTTGGAATCCATGTGGAAAGAAGATGGAAAAAAAATCCAAATGTAGGATGTATTTCTGAGGATATCAAAGAGAGATGATGAAAAGGTTCTTTTTTGAAGAATAGTTTGGAAGATTCCATACACTCAACATAGGTGACTAATGGGTCCAAATAAAGAGTCTTTTGGAGGATTAGTGTAGAAATAGATAGTGAAAAATCCAGAATAGAAGCAAATTGTTGTTTGGAAGATTTGAAAATAAATGAAGTTTGGAGATTTGTACAGATATGAGTGTGGAACACAAAATCACAAACATGTAACAAAGAAAAAAAAATGAAAATGATGTTTACATGGAAAGAGGGCCTTTAACTTAGATCAACACTTAGGTCCAAGGTGTAGGCTTCTTAGAATAAACCATAGGGAATTTACCCTATCCATGTCACCAGACTACTTGAATGAGCACTATACCTACTTAGCTACCAAGTTGACTTTACTTTACCAGATCTTGATACGATAAGCTAGATTTTACTCTGCTCAAAGTTAGCCAAACACGGGGTCAAGCATTATATATAACTTTGACTCTAATCTCTTAAAAAAATCGAGTACTAGTTAGTTGGGTGGGGGTTCAATTGTTCATCCGTACAACCAGTTCACATCAAGGTGCTGACTACTTTGTGGGACCCATGTGGTATTCTTGAACTCACAATTGATTTCTTCTGGCCCCTGGCCATGCACTTCCCAGGAGTTACATATGGTATAAAGGAATAATCCTGTCTCTCAAAAGTTTAATTAAAAGAGTCTTTATAAAAATTGTAATAAAAAGGGCTTATCCCAACCAATTTTTCAATGTACACATTGACCTGGCCAAGGCAACTCTGTAGTTAGTAGGGTCACTTTAAGTAATCAATCACTTGTAAAAATAGTCAGGTGTGCGAAACAAAGAGTCATAGAAGTTTTTATTCCTGCAGGTAAACACAAGAGATTCAACAATGAAAAAGAAACTCACATTTCTGATTCTTCAAAATCTACCCCTTGTTCATTTACTTAAAGTGCGATCATGGAAGAACATACATGGTGAGGTATTTATCTATCATAAAAACAAATAAAAATATAACAAATATTTCAAATATAATTACTATTTTGATGGAGAATTTGATCTTTGGAAAGTAAATATGGAAGCCTACGCACAAGATTTAGTAATTTGGAGGCAAAAAACCAAATATAATGTGTTATAACTAATATATCAAGCGTTAGGAGAAAGGATCTGACTGTAAAGTTTCTATAAGGTTAAATAAAAAAATTATGTGTTCACTGCATAGTTCATTTTGAGACCTTTCTGTTGCAAAACACAGAGTTGTTTCGAGTTCGGGAGTAAAAGTTATGGCCTCCAGAAGATAGGTTACGCTAGCACTCTCACTGATACGTTAGTGCATGAAATTGAATGTGTTAGTGTAACAAAACATTTTTGTTTAGTACGCTAGTGTGAAAGTAGGTGCATAACATAACAAAAAAATATTCTTGTTATGTTAGTGCACATAATGATACATAAACCCATGTAATAAGTCAGTGAATTTTTGTTGATGTGATGGGTATGGTTTCTCCTAAATTTTATCTCTTTTTACCTCCTATGTCTAAGCTTAATCGATAGGAAAATTGGAAGGAATTTATTGAATAGGAACATCAACAGGAATTTTATATTGCATAGGAGGTGGGGTAGTAAGAACTAGCTCTGGAACTTCAAGGGTTACTGCAAGCATTGGAACTTGTAAAATTACTCCCTCAAATATTGTTCTTGTGGCTTCCTCCACTACAGGTGTTGTCACCTTTATCCTCTTAGTTCTTACAAAATGTTTAATTTAAGGTTGATCTTCATCCCCTTAAGGATGGATTCCAACACTAGGTTAATAATTACTTAGCTTAGATGAACACTTACTTTCTTATGTTTCATCTTACTAGATGGACTCTTTAAGGAAGAAGTAGGCACATCAACTTGGATTGAATCTTTGGAAAAATGGATTTCATACCTTGACACTAAATATGGAACTACTTGAAGGGATGTAGCTGCAATGACAGGAGAATATTACATAGTTTTCTTTAATATCTCCTTTGTTATTTGTGTCAAATTTGAGATAAAAGTCCCTTTTTTCTTGTGGTAGCACTGAGTTCCTCCATGACCTTTGAATTTAATGGTCACTTAGTTGAAATTTGTGGGTACTTTCCTTTCAGTGGATCTAAATTCACATCTCCTTTCCTCAAAGGGGGGTGTACGTACTTTATAACACCCCTTGCTCAAAACTCCTTTAGAACTGATGTAATTTATAGGCTCAAATCAACTCTCTTTCTGGTTATCTAGTACAAAGTTATTTAAATGATCATGTGAGTGATTATTTAATGAAATGAGGAACTTTCTCATTTTTTCCAATCAATACCAGCGAGAGGCTATGAGGCTATCTTCTTGTCAAAATAGTACTTACTTACCAAGTCCCCTTCATCTATAAGTCCTTGAGGCACAACCATAATTTTGTAGTCAACTTGAGTGAGGATCATCCTTGAAAATTCTCTAAATCTTATCTCCTCCTCATCTCTACAATCCATTCAATAATCCTCATAATGAGGTTTATGTTCATAGGAAGTTCCAAAATATCCTTTAACTATCTACCTGATATCATAATTGGGCCTAGGAGTAAATTTTTCCAATGTTATAATGTCCATCTTTGTTTCTAAGAGTATGGATTTAACCAAGGAAGGACATGAATACCTCCCAACACTAATGTGCAGTTTGATATTGACATTGTGATTCCATCCAATTAGATTTTGGACTATAACCAATTTCCTCTTAGGAATATCTTGTTTAGTGCTTCACATTATAATATAGTTTGTGTATTATTAATGTAAAAGGAATTACTATTGTAATTAGTTGTTTTATAAACAACTAATATTTTTTGGCTTGTGTAGTGGTTGAGTAGGTTGTACTCACCCACGTAAATAGGCTTGATGGAGTTAGTGGTTATACTTGTTTCCTAAATTATAGGAACAAGTTATTCTATATATTCTGTAATACAAACTTGAATGAATATTGAAGGTGAATTATTATTCCCTAAATTATATTTTCTGTGCAAACGTAGTGTGTGCTTTACATTTGGTACTAGAGCAGGTTATTCCTATGAGAGCCAAGAAGATTTAAGAGGCCAAAGAGAATATTCAAAAATCCGTCCAAAAAAATACAACAAGTAGTGTTCAGTAAAATGAACATATCTTCCTCATAAAACATCGGATTGAGGCGATTCTTTTTGGGTTGAAAAGATGAGAAAAATACACACAACTTTGTAGATTACATCAGGGTCAGATTCAGCATGTAGATATGACGAAATTACTGTCAAAAATATGTTTTTGTGGCTGGAAATGCACATCCGGGAAAAGAAATGCAACACACATGTTTTTTCTTATTGGTCAATTTTTTTAATTATTTAGAAAAACTATAGTTTAATATATATATATATATATATATATATATATATATATATATATATATATATATATATATATATATATTTCTATAGTTTTTGCTTAATAATTGAATTTTGAGGGCAATTCAATTTTATTTTAATTGGACCAATTTACGGGAAATTGTAACCTCAATAACTTTTGCACGGTAACTCAAAATTGAGCACCGTTTTTTGTAAAAGTGTTTATTTTTTAATTCTCATTATAGTGGTTCTAATTTTGGGATAAAATACCCACTTTGAAAAATATCATATTTTTTTGGCTATTTTGTGGGACGCATTATCGGTTGTACCCGACGTCCTAAAACTAAAATGTTGCACATTGCGGGGGAAGAATAACTTCAATGTGGAAACAAATGAGCTTCATATCCAAACCCAGCTGAGCTAGTAGCATGTTAATGGAGGAAGGAGGCATCGGAGGAAGGAGGTCGAATAGCGACCTCTCGTCAGTCACCAACGACGGGGCCACGCAGAAGCTATGTTGGCATATGTATGGTGTGAGTATATGATTTTTCAGTGTGGTTTCCATTTTCTCAATGTGCTTCAGTTTGCAGTGTTCCTGTTGCTTTGAGTGGTGTGATTTATTGTTAATACTGAAAAGAATTGTATAAGAGAGCAAAAAACTACGGAGATCCTCTGACTACAGAGATCCTCTGACTGTCTTACTTCGTTGGAAGATGATCGGTCAGTGAATACGTTCATTGGCAATGGTGATCATGCGCAGCAAGATCAAGACAGCAAGATCCAGTTAGTATGATACAACACAATACATTTTTTCCTTTCTGATTTCTTATTTGGAATTTCACATTGTGGGGGGGGAATACATACCAATGTTCCATTCCCATTCTTCACCCAAAACGACTTAGTCAAGGAAAGCTTCCAGTGGTAGTGGTAGTTTTCTATGTTGTTCGAGATTGAGTGGCAGTGATCAATGACAGAGACTACGATTAAGAATATTACGATTCTTATAGGAAGTAATGTGAGATTTTTTCAGTATATCTTCTATTGTGTAGTTTTGTGATATGCAAGTTGTGTTTCCTAAATAATTCCCTGATGTATAAGCATAGTGATGAATAGTAGCACCAGAGTAAGTTAGTTCATGGATCTTGAAAGGGTTTGTGGGAGGATCCAGAAAACCACACGAGGTGGATAGTTGATGAGGTTCCTGTCACTTCAAGGTTTGTGGTAAGCCTGTTTAAAACCATGGAAGAAGAGAGCCTTTCTTTTGGATCAAGGTCATCATGAGTCACAGAGTTAGACATGCCACAGGGGTGAGCATACTGCAGTTGAGAGTGTGGATGTTTTTCTACCATGTTCGCACTAAGGGGGGGGAATGTTAGGAATATCTTGTTTAGTGCTTCACATTATAATATAGTTTGTGTATTATTAATGTAAAAGGAATTACTATTGTAATTAGTTGTTTTATAAACAACTAATATTTGTTGGCTTGTGTAGTGGTTGAGTAGGTTGTACTCACCCACGTAAATAGGCTTGATGGAGTTAGTGGTTATACTTGTTTCCTAAATTATATGAACAAGTTATTCTATATATTCTGTAATACAAACTTGAATGAATATTGAAGGTGAATTATTATTCCCTGAATTATATTTTCTGTGCAAACCTGGTGTGTGCTTTACATTTCCTTGATAACTCCAATGCCCACTTGTTATCTAAATATTTCAGTAACATAGAGGGGTATCATGAAAACCACTTATTCTAATATAAGTAAATTTTTTGAATTGGATGAAGTAATATCCAAATTCAATGATCAATTTCCTTTCTTGTGTGGATATTCCATTGTATTCCCTTTAGGTTGAACAAACATATAAGGGGGACAAAGAAAGTGTCATGTACCATTATAAAATTAAAAATATAATTGTTAAGGTTTAATTGGGGGTATACATCACAAACTATTAAATTTCCAGTCATTTATTCTATCCAATCCAGGAAATCGTCTATGGTGAGAAATATTGTAGACTAAGTAGGAGGTCATGTAAAATTTTAATTTATTAGTGGATCCCTCTGTTCATGGCAATTTTGGTTGTCAGTAACATGGTAAACACCAGAAACTTGGAAGACAACAAGGTTTAATGAAACATGCACTAACAATGCAATATCTAGATGAATGGATGACAAAGACGTGAGGGAATCCTCCTTTTAGCAGATGAGAGAACCTACATGAAAATATAGCTAAACAAAATATGTATTAGATAGATATTTGATGAGTTTCTCAGCAAAGGATAATCCAAAGAACCAATGGGATTCCTCAAAGGGTGTCAACTAGTTCTAGTACAATTAAGTGATATGATAAGGAAAATAATTGACAATAAAAGGAAATACTATAATTCCAGAGGGATAGAAAGATCATCTTCTATGTGTAGATGGCCTAGGTGAGGGCTACAACAATCTTGAAGTCCAAGAAGTAGCCAAACCAGAAATGTTCACCAATGTCCTATTATTCTTGTATGATTTCAAGTTGGTCTTTGATGTCTTCAATTTCAGGTGTCAAGTGATGGCAAAAACTCAGATTTCATGTGCAATGTCAAACTATTCATATACAAAGGGTTGTTGAATGATCAAAAGATCATAGATTATGGTAATGGGGTATAAATCACCTGGCACTATCATCTACAAAGAGGCACATCTTGAAAACAAGTAGATTAAGTAGAAGACAAAATGATAAAGTGATAGAGAGTATGTAAAGGGTATTAAAATGATAAAATGATAGAGATTGTTGGTGATTTAGGTAGAATCACTGGCAATTCAAATTATTTTTTTTGGAAAAATGTAGATTAGGTGCAGAATTATTGATTTGGTGGTTTTTTTAGACTTATAACTGATGTTTAAATAGCTTGGAATGTGATTATATATAAGTACTTACCTTTCCTATGGAAAATGGGTTGACAGAGCTGAAAAATCCTTACAAGAGTTTGTGAGTGCTCCAAGGGTTTAGCTAGCTTACTAGAGATATCGAAATGTTGATGTTGATGTTATCGAGATCTGGAGTGAAACAAAGCTTCACTGCAAATGTCTGAGGGATCATTTCAAGGAGGTTTAGTGTTTCTTTTATAATCATCGGTGATTCTGTTAGAATTGTTGGTGACCTGGGAAAAGTGGGGAAATCCTCTTGGAAGTGGTTTTAACCCCTTATAAATAAGGTTTTTGGGATAATGGATGAGTGGAGATGTTTGTGGGTTATGGGTGGTTAGGGAGGTTTTTGGATGGGTAAATGGGTTTTATGGGGATAGAATGTGCTTTTACGAGGGTGAAGGTATGACTTAGGATAATTTTTTTATTTAATGATAGGATCAGATTAAAATTTTAAATATGAATGTGAAGGATGTAGGTGGGTCACCTAGGGTGTCGAAAACCCGATGTCTGCATTTTCCCCTTTTTCTCAAGTGGTTTGTGATGGACATGCTTGTGGGAAAAAATGAGTGGAATGATCTTATTGGTGTTGAATATGTGGTCCCCCCTCAAACTGGGGGTTATTTCGATGAAGTGCAATGGTCATTTGTTTGAATAGGTTACTAGATGATATAGGGTTAATGTGATGTTGTGTTTCTATTTAATATGCCCCAAGACTAACTATGAAAAAAAAGTTCCACAAAGGTGGAATTTTTACAACCAAAGATTCAACTGATAAGGGAACCAATGGGTTCTCAACCAATAGATGGATGAATCCATGGGAAGAAACTACGCGAAAATGAAAGCATATGGTATCTAATATGTATTGGGATATGTAGGCTTGATAAATAATTTTTTCGTAAAGGTGGGCTTACATGATCATGATTTCAAGTGATAAGGGAGCCAATGGGTCCTCAGCCTATAGATGTATGACTCAACTGTGGTAGGGGAAAAGTTTCCCTAATGGCTGCAAAATCCAAAATGGATTTGATAAATTTGGGCTTTGTATAGATTTATTGATTTTGATTTTATATAGGGTCTCAGGTACCAAAAAGAAACACATGCTTGAAAAATTTGTAATTTTGGAAAGGATGAAAATGATGGTTTGATGAAGCTCAGAGGAATTTTAATGATGTTTTAGATAAAAGGAGGGAATTGGTAGTGATTTTAAATAAATCACTGGTGATTAGCCCAAACATTGGTGATCAGGTGGGTGGTAAAAATTTGATAAATAAAGTTGATTTTGAGACTCATTTGGTCATTACAACTTGAGAATCTTAAGAGATCAAAATTAACCTAATTTTATTTTTTCAATAATTTGAGTGGGATGGAGGTAGCTAGAGATGTACAGAGATGATAGAGGCCAATATGTGTTGAGGTAAGTGATGTACTTAAGTTTTTTGTTGTTTTCTATTTATTTTTATTTTTTTCTAAAAATTTAGAAGCACTTAGAAACCATTAGCGATTTCATATGAAATTATTAGCACTTTATGGGTTGGTGGTCATTTTGATTAGGTTACCAAAGATTCAGTTAGGGTCACTGGTGATTCTAAAAATGTTGTGATTTTATTTATTTTTATTGATTTCTAATGGATTTGGATTGATTTTTTCATTTTTTAATGTTGGATGCGGGCTCATGAGAGGTTGACTACACATGATAGATCCAGAAGATACTTGATGATGTCTGAGGCTTATTGTGAGATGATGATTAGGATCATTTGGATGAGGTTGGATTAGGTGGGATGTGTCACTATAGGTGTATCAATAGGTACATGGGTTTATTGTTAACATTATGTGAGCAATGGGACCATGTGACATGAAGGTTTTGGTTTCCTACTAGGTAGATGGCAGTCACTTTGGAGGATGTGCACTAGATATTACATTTGCCGGTATAAGGTGAGAAGATTTATGTGATCGACGAGTCCAGTAGGGGTTCTGCAATGCAGAATTTTTATGGTAATGATGGAGGGGATGTAGTGTGTTAGGAAATATTTTTGTTAGTACTCCATTAATTATTGGTGTTAGTAAAATATAAAAGTAAGTTGTTAATACAACTTACATAGGAGATTGAGGAGTGATTATAGGGATGTAAGTTGTTAGAACAACTTGCATATATTTGGATGAGTGGTTATAGAAAAAAAACTATACATTTGTAACCAGCTTGGTATGAAAATCAATGAAGTATTTTGTTTGCTTAATCATCTCTGCAATTATCTCAATTTTGTATAATATCCTTCAAACTCTATCAGTGGTATCATAGCGATTCAATCACAATGAGAAATTGAAAATATATGGGGCAATTTCTTGTTCTTCTTTTTCCTATATTATGTATATTGTTAATTGATATCATCTGCTATTATCAACTCATAAACGTTTGATGGTATTTATAACAATCTCCAATGTCTAGTGATCTGCCAATTGACTACAGTCTGATGTGTATATTTATCTTCACGCCATTAGAAATAGCTATAGTAAATATTGTATGGTGGCGTCAACCAAGGTTCTTAATGGTCACAAGGATGAGCTATTAAAAATATATATGATGTAATGTGCTTCTGTCTACAGTCATACAGAGTCACATTCCCATATCCAAGAAAATGGTATAGTTAAATTATTAGTAGAAGAATTGGATCATGTGAATCTGTACGTTTTCTAGGAGTCTAGTGTAGATCTGTGGCATATTTCTCATAGATTTAAATTATATGAGAATTTTTTAGACATCTTTTGCCATATTGCATTGAAGTTTTTCTAGTGAATCTCTTTTTGAGCAGATGCCTTTTCGGGAGTCTTTGATAGAGACTGGTTTGTTTTATTGCTACAGTCACTAACACTCCAAATAAATCCTCAAAGAATATTGACTCCACGTGGTGCGTAAAGGTTTGGGAAGTCATTTTTTTGGCTCAAAATTGACCAAGTCAGTCATATGTCATTGGTTTTAAATTATCAAAAATTCAAAGTGAGTCAGTCTAAAGTTTAGTTGGCCTTACTTTAAGACTTTTTATAGTTTCCTGACTATAATCCACATCAAAGTCTCTGCATATTTTAAAACTATAAATGTTATCACTTTATTAATATATTTGTTGATCGATAGGTGTACTATCATTAACTTTATATGAGATAGTTTATTTAGAGTCATTGTGTGTTAAAGAATTTTTTTATTTATTTTAATAGTCGAAAATTATAAAGTGTCAAGTTTTAATAGTTTAAGTCATATCGTCATTTTTTCGTCATCAAAATTGTGTCTCATCAAAAACATTTATTGTAAGCCACCATCATTTTTCAAGTTATTATGGTCATTTCTATTGTCTTATCAACGTCAAAAAAATTCATTGTAAAAGTCATGATGTCAAAAGTTGTAAAAATAAAAAAAATTCCTTAGGGACACATTTTTGGTGGTATCCGACGTCCGATTGAGGTTTTTTAAAATTGAGCTTCATGATCAAATCCAGTTGAGCTAGTAGCATGATATGGAGGACATAGGCATTGGAGGAAGAAGGTCATTCAGCAACCTCTCATCAGTCACCAATGATGGGCCTGCATATCATATGTGGTGACATATATATATATAGTATGATTATATGCTTTTCAGTGTAGTTTAGTTTTGTTATGAGTTTCTTTGCAATGTTTGTATTGCATTATGTATTGTGTATACTATAAAATGGTTGTATAGGATGGTAGAGAACCGTAGTGATCCTCTAACTTCCGTACTTCATTGGAATATGTTTGGTCAGTGAATACGTTCATTGGTAATAGTGATCATGTGTAGCAAGATCCAGATAGTGGGATACAACACAATATAATTTTCATTTTCTTTCTTCCTATTTGCAATTTCACATTGTGGGGGGCAATATTAACCAATGTTCCATTCCCATTCTACGCCAAAATGACTAAAGTCAAAGGCAAATTATAGTGGAAGTGGTGGTTTCCTATGTTGTTCGAGATCCAGTGGCAGTGATCGACAATAGTGGTTGTAACTAAGAACATTGTGATTCTTAGAGGTGAAAATGTGAAATCTTTCCAGTATGTTTTCTATTGTTCAGTTTGGTGAGTTTTTGTTTCCTATATTGTTCCCTGCAATGTGATATTGATGAGGGATAAAAATAGTACTTGAAAAATCATGATGTGGTTTGTGCTTAACCACTTGAAAATCACCAGTATTAGTTTGTGGTGAGCCGGTATAAAATCATCCATCAGGTTTATGATTGTCCTATGAAAATCACCTAATCATGAAAGCAGGTGCAAATACAAAGATAGGTTTTCCCCATGTTTTCACTAAGGGTGGGAATGTTAGGAAATATTGTTGTTAGTACTCCATTAATTATTGGTGTTAGTAAAATATATAAGTAAGTTGTTAATATAACTTACGTAGGAGATTGAGGAGTGATTATAGGGATGTAATTTTTTAGAACAACTTGTATATATTTGGGTGAGTCATTATAGCAAAAACAATTATATATTTGTAACCATCTTGGTATGAAAATTAATGAAGTTTTTTATGTGTTTAATCAAATCTGCAATTATCTCAATTCTGTATAATATCCTTCAAATTCTATCATAGTGTATTAATATGGAGCCCTATACAGTGATGATGAGTAGGGTAGAGCCTTATTGATTGTGATGATGATAGGGATTAGTTGTTACACCTTACCGGATTCATCTAGAGGGTGGTTCTCATGGATGATGACAAGGGCCATGGTAGATATGTTGGTTCATAGGAAAATGTTTTCTTGGGCCCCTTCTTTGTTGGCACAAGTGTATAGGGAGTTTTTTTCCTGGAGCACTGGATGGAGGTTTGGGGTTGATGTATCATTTTTGTTAGACTGTTTGGCATATGAGCACATTACAATGGATCTAATAAGGGGAGTAACATGGATAAGATGGGTGGATTTGTAGTATCCCATCAGGTTTATGAGGTGGAAGTCAAATTTTGAAGCTATAGGGCATGTCTGAGGTGAGGCTTATTACAAGTAGCTTATAGCCTGTTTACAGGGCAAGGATGTTATTTAGAGGTTGTATACATGTTTCCTAGTATGGCCTAGTGCAAAGGGGGATTTGAGAGCACATCCATAAGATATATGGGTGTGGGGGTGGAGGGAGGATTAGTGGGAGTTGATTTTGTTTGGTTAATTTTAGGATGTGTCAGAGGAAGCAGTGGCCTATCGATGTGATGATGTAGAGGTAGATGTGGCAATGCTAGTTTTTCATGAGGTAGTTAACATGGTGGATGAGGAGGGGGTAGGTGTGAGGATATATTTTCATGGAGTATTGATAGGATATGGTGATTATGGAGTAACTAAGGCTTACACTATTTGGTGGAAAAGGAATCTAGGTGAGTTTGAGAGGTATTGGTTAGCTCATGTAGAGGTGACACCTTAGTAGGGTGGTGGTGGTGATGCTGAGGAGAATATAGTGGTAGTATTATAAGCCAAGAAGGCTACATTGTTGGATGAGTGAGCCACAATGTCTGGTGATAGATATGAGTTATGCCAACAACTTACTACTTTAGAGGATGAGCTTACACAGGATATAGCTGAAAGAGATAGATACATGTGAGATAAAGAGGCATTACAAAATTCATTCAGGGTGAAATTCACTTCAATTTCAAGAGTTAGTTCTCCATTAATTATTGGTGTTAGTAAAATATATATTCTTCTGACCCCTAAGAAGAGTGGGAAGATGGAACCACCATATAGAGTGGGTATGGACAACTACCAAGAACTATGTGAGGAGTTGCATTACTATGAGGATATAGTGTGACGAAGGCTTCTAGATGAGCATCATTATACTTTTTCTTAGCATGAAAATAGGTGTATCCATTAGGTAGTATTGGGAGCATGGGCCAGCCACCACGAGGTATAGAGGGAGGACCAGACAAAGGGTCTAGTAGGTGCCCAAATGGAGCTCAAGGGAGTAGTTCATGGGGAATTATTTTTTTAAAAAACATTCAATTTACATAGTAGTGTTGTAGATATGATTTTGATGTATGAGGATATTTTGAAGCCCTTACAGATGATGTATATATTTTGATAAATGGGTCTTTTTAATCCCTTGATGATGTATATACATTTCTGATATATGTATATCATTTTTTCGTTAAGTTATGTTTTGTGTTTTAATTATGATTATAATGTGATAGATGTAGATTTGATTGATGAGGATTTAATTAATGATTTCTGCTATGATATGATGTGTTATGGAAGTGTATGATTTAGATTTTGGATGCATGTGTTAAAATATTATTTTGATGCTTTTAGACATTTTAGTGACAAATGGTAATCTTGTTGTATGATTTACACATTGATTGATAAGAAATTATTATGGAATGTTTTATTTTTACTGTTTTAGACACATATATTATATGATGGTAAACCGATTTAAATGTATGATAATGCATGAGAGGCCTCATACTAGATGTTAATGTGTAACCCATAATGGATAGTCATACTAGGACCATAGATAAATATGAGATAGTTGGATCTTATCCTTTTTTGAAATGGGAAAGGTTTTGTGTAACAAGCACAGGAAATGGGTTCTTCCTTATAATCCCCATGATTTTACCCCATATTTAGTGTATATGATATAAGTTGATTGATGTGGGAAGTTTACATTTGGGGAAAGATGATCAATGCGAGAAGATTTCCTGGGATGGTTGATTTTTTATTTTTATATATGAGGGATAATTGATAAGGGAAACCCCTTTTTGATATGAGGATTGATCAAAATAGGAATTCCTTACTATGCATTTGATTGGGTAGCCAACCTTTTAGGTAAAGATCTATGATTTTATTTTATTTTGGTTTTATGGTAGCTATCCTTTGAGCGAGTAGTCTACAACTTCATTTGACATGTTTTATTTTTATACTATGATGAATTCCACCTTTGACATTGCAAATGTCAACATGTGATTTGTCTTAGGAATGTGTATTCTTTTGATGTTGAAAATCATGTTTGCAATGGATAAGTTAATACTGTTAAGAATTTATGCTTAGAGTAATTCTGTTACTTGGAAGTGAAGCCATTCTGCTTTGTGAATTATAAGTTGTAAATATGTACCATTGTTTTCACATCTTCCATATGTTAATAGCACACCTTGAATCAATTCCATTGATCCAAGGTATGCTACGGTTCTTCCTTATTGTCATCTTGTTAATTGACATGCTGAATGAAACATATTATAGAACCGAGTTGTGTTTTGTTGTAAATTGAGAAGAACTTGGTTTTAGGTGTCCTTACTCGGCATCATGTTGCAAACTGTAAGTTTGGACCTCCTTTATTAATTTTTTGTAACATTGATCAGCGTGAGGAGAGTAAGGATCTATTATGGGCTAATAAGGAAAATGCCTTAACCTTGGTCAGAATGCTTGTTGCTATTTGGATCTGACAAAAACTGTAATGTTATAGCTATTGGATTTTTGACCTAAGGTATTAATACTTACCTAGGACCTATTACTAAACTATTACGGTTGACACCTAAAACTATGTTACAGTTCCCTACCCTATATGGATTCTAATTTAAGGGGGTGGGTTATGACCTAACGTAAGATGGTATGTTATTTGGTTGTGAGTTTTGAACTAACCTAAGAACTAAGATGGAAACCTAACCAATGCTAAGGTGACCTAAACTCTTACTAAGCCTAAGGGGGGCCTATGGGTTACATGGAAAATGGAAGGTTGGTGGTGGTGGTTTCTAAGGCATTAATGTGGATTGATTTTAGTCCTTCATCATAAAATTCACCATTATTAGCAGAGACATAAAAAGATGGTGGGATGCCTAGCTGGCATCATTGCTAAAATTAAAATGAATGGGAATTTTTGAATTTTACTTTGCCAATTTTGTAGTGGAGGTGGTGTAAGAAAAGAGAGGGAATTTGCATTCGATGGCATTGATTTCGGTGAAGAGACCACCTAAGAAAGAGAAGAAGAGTGTTTTTTGGAAGTTGTTGATCCTTTTGGTCTTTCTAGTTTTTGCTCGACATGTGGTTTTGGTTCTTCGAACCCGTAAGTCTATTTTTCGACCCAAAGTAATATTGAGCATCCTCGAAGTGTTTATGAACCTATGGAAACATGGAGGTAGCTGGGAGATTTGATTGTTGACATTGTTTGAAAAGAAGAGATTCTTGAGAAGCACAGCTAGATATCTTCTACAAATCAATAAGAAATTTTATCAAGCACAATAGGCTCTTCTTATTAAATAGTTCCGCTTTTTATTAAATGTCTTCATTAAAAGAACTCTTCTCTCATAGAAACGAGTGGTTTTTTGGAATGCCTTGGTGTATTTTTGTTATGATCTTCTGTTTAAGTTTGTTGTTTGGAAAAAGAATTGATATGGGTATTTTCTTGATGCATGTTTGAGTAAATCGTGTTTATCTTATTTCAAATTGGATTGTTACTTAAGTCACGTGGACTTCTAACTTTATGTGCAAAATGGATTAGGAAAATTTGTTGGGCAAAGATTTGATATGGTTTGTTTGCTCTGTTAAAAGAAAGTATAAAATGTTATGTCTTTTGTTGAAGCTTGAGTTGCTTCGAATCTTGTCATTCTTGCTAATTTATAATGGAACAGTGGTTTGGATTCTGCATTGGGTAGATTCACATTTGTTATATGTAATAGGAAATGAGTTTATTACTTCTGAACCTTGCATGCTTAAGTTTTGAATCTATGTTAGAATGCTTTGAAGGAAGATAACCTTAGCACTCTTGAAGTAGTTTCGATTTATGTCACTCCAGTTTAAATCTTCACTATCATGGTTGTTGGTAGCCTCTGTTTTATGGAATCAAACTTGTTGAAAATAACAATAAGGAAGTCTTATTGTGCTTAGTATGAATAAATTCTGTGGATTCTTGTGTATCTGTTTGAAACAATTGGTAGAAGTTATTTCTATTCTCTTACCTATATGTATGAAATGGTTTGTGGAAAACCTTTTGATTTACATCTGTAGATGTTGATGTGAAAATCGACTACTGTAGTGGAACATGGAATTAGTTCAGTTTTGGTTATCTAAGGGGAAAGAGTTGGAACATTCTATTTTACTCTCCTCTCTTTTGTTCAATTTTAGGAACCAACTTGGGGTTGAATCTCATTTTTATTTTCCTACATATTATTCGAAATAGGGTTGGAATTCTATCCTTCTTACCTTTTTATTGTTTCCTTAACCCCTGTAAAGTGGGTACATGGTCGGCTTATCTATAACTTGTATTCGTTCTTTTTGGCGTCTAATATATAAATTTTAAGTCTCTCGCTATTTAGGAATTAAGGGAACATCTGGGAAGAGGCTATCTTTACGGAAATGAAGCTAAGGAATTAGTTAATGATCTTGTTTCTTGAAAACTTGTATCAGTTTTATGCCGCAATGATTGTTCTCTTTATTTTATGAGAAGCCCTCTCTTCAGCTCTGTCTTGCTAGTTTTAGTTGTTTATTCATATATCGATTCAATTTCAAGTGTGTTGTTTGTGTGGCGGTTTTATTGAGTTTGGATGTTGTTACGAAAGGATCGATTTAGCCTTCTTAGAATATTGACTATGTTTAATTTTTCTTCAATAGAAGGGATTACTGAGATCTTTTCTCTATTTCTGAGCTAGGTATGAATTGTTTTTTTTCTTTGAAATCTGAAGGATATTACATTTTTTCTCTCTCTCTGAGTTGTTGAACACAATGTTGTTTTTATTGAATTCTGAAGGATGACGAAGGTTGTTTCAATTGCATCTGTTCACTTTCCCTCTTCTGCATTAAACCTGGTTGAAGTCGAGTGAGTAATAGAAGGAAAGGAATTCTTGTTTAGGAATGTAGTTGATCCATCATAAATCCCTTTCTTAAAGATGGAATGAAATTGGTTTTTGGTATGTTATAAAGAGTATGTTTGTGTCGCAAATTGTAATTCATTACTTCTTTAGATAATTCTATTTTAAGAACTATTTGAATTAATATTCTTCTTGAACCTTTGTTTGAATCAAGAATGAACTATAGACATTATAGTATGAAACAGATAAGTAAATTGGAATGTAATATTACTTATTTGTTGTAGATTTTCTTATGAAATTGCTGACTTAAGAATTTTGATTGATCATGATCCTTACTTGAAGTAATGTTGATTGTTCATGTGATCTCCCTTTTTTATCCTTATTTATTATGGGATATCTATCTAAATTTCTTAAATGTTTCATAAAAGTACAGTTCTTTTTATGAGACAGTTAGTCAAAAGCACATCATTTTAATGTTTAGTACTTATCATGCTCAATTCGATGAACAGACCCGTGCTAGCAATTTTTACAGATGGATTCGTAAGTGACAAAAGAAGACATGTTATTTTATGATGCTTCATGTGTTTACTTAAAGGCTACATTTTTAATGAGGAATTATTATTCTTTTGAGATATACTTGAAAAACAGAAAATTTATAAATTATACTTGAATTTATCAATGTAGAATGACATGAAAGATGTTTGAAATGTTTAGACCTATAAAATATGTATTTTCTTTGATCAATGAAAAAGGATTGAGTGTTATTGATATTTTTTATGTCATTATCTTTTTGGCATACTGTAATGGGAATCGTAAACTTATTCTTATTCTCTCATAAACCTATCTATTTTGAATCATTTCAGTTGTACTGAAATGAAATAGAGAGAGAGAGGGAGTTGATACTCTATTCTTCTCTTAAATGCAACTTATAAGTTGGCATGTATAGATGAATATTCAACTAGGTCAATATGGATTAATAATTGACACTAATAGAAGAGTAAAGTTACATATGGTTTATGTATAAGTGAATTGTTGCAATGGACGCTAACTAACATATGCTAAAAGAAAGACAAATAGTCTTCAAAATAAATATTTCGTTATGATATTTTTGGGTGTCATACTAAAGGGATATTCAGAAAGAGGGAATCTATACCTCTTCTTAGTAAACCTTAATCCTAAAATAAGGTAACTGAAAATGAAAATATATATACATTAAATAGACTTCATCTTAATGAAGTCTATTATATAGAAATCATAATCTAAATTCAGCCATAGATAAGTTTGGTCAAGTTAAGTAAGTTAGTCTTACTATTGTTAAGCTGGTTTGGAATGTTAGTTTGAAACTTAAAGTTAAGAAACTAAAGAATGACATACAAACGTTCAAGAAGAAGGATTGGTTGTAGATTAATCTACATGAAAACCATAAGTCATTTATGACTAGCAACCATAATGATCGAAGAGATTAGACAATCAACAAGGTTGCTAAAACTGAATCTTAAATTAAGAAGATAAGAAATTATTTAACCTCTTATCTAGATATGTACCCTTAGTCACCACGAGTTGTCCTCTATACCAATCTATGTTGCTAATCTAAGTTATAGTTAAATCTTGGACAAGAGGAGTGATGGGAGTCAGTGAAGACCATTCTAGATAATAGATGAAGTGGGGGTGAAGGATGTATTTTGTTGACGAGTATGCCGTCTAGGAAGATGATCATGAAAAGAATGTGAAAATCTTTGGCCAAAGTATCGCAAGCTGTTGGTTGTGTTTTTCTACGTTACCTAGTTTAAGATGTAGGATATCATATGAATATTGCTAAAAAATATTCAAATAGGCCTCTTAAATAGAACACTTCAATACCCCAAAAAGGGTAAAAGAACCAAATATACTTAGTATACAATACATTGAATTAACATGAAGGATCAGTAAGAAAATGAGTCACGAAATGAGAGATCGATAAAACTCCAAGTCATAAAATGAGAGATCGGCAGTTTATCGATTCATTACAACTGCATATGGTTATATTTTATGAGATCGAATGGCATGGAATGTGTGTTCCATGTTATGAATATAAGAACAAAGAACATTAATCTAAATGGAATGTGTGTTCTAAATAATTATTATTTAAAGCAGAGAACATTATTCAAAAAAAAATCCCTTGTTTCTAAAGCTTTAAAATGGGAATGTTACATCTTGGTATCAGAGCTGAAGGTTGCAGATCTTGGGCCTATTGTGTCCATAATCTAATAAAAACTTAAATTTTCTTGTAAACAAAAAATGGTTAGAACAAGAGGAAATGTTGCAAAAAACCCACCACCTGGTGGAGAAGTAGCTACTACCCAAAAAACTTGATGATATCCTCATTATCCTGTTGAACATGAGAGATCATCTGGCTGTACTGGAACAACAAGTAATGGGAAATGAGGAGGAGGAAGAAGATGTTGATAATGATGATGAGCCACCTCCTATGGACAACACTAATGGAGGGAATCTGGGTGTTGATAATAGTATGTAAACATACCTAATCAGCCTAAAAATAAAAAGGCAAGATTAGTAGTGGAACTCACCAATGATATAAAAATAATAAGTCCTCCTAAGTTTGATGGAACTACACTTGGGAATAGGGTTGAGAACTAGCTCAGTGAAATGGAGAAGTACTTTTCTATAAGAAACTTCTCTAAGGAAAAAAAATAAATATGGGGTGCTTATCAACTTTCCCATGAGGCATCTTCATGGTGGGACAACCGTAAGGCTGAGTTGAATATTGTCGAAGCAGACATAACTTGGGATAAATTTAAAAGTTACTTTAGGAAATGGTGGTTGCCTCAGCTTTTTATGATTAGAAAATGGTTGAATTTCAAAACTTATCCCAGGGAAAGTTAACTGTAACAAAGTACTGGGAAAAGTTTACTAAGCTCCTTAAGTACATTTCTCAATTTCAAACTAATGAGAATTTTAGGATACGGAAATTTATTATGGGATTAAATCCCATTATAAAAGGTGAGGTGGATGTTCACATTCCAACCACTATGGAAGGGGTTGTTGAAAAATCTGTAAGGCAAAAATAGAAATTAAGAGCAATCTCTGCTCATAAGGAGGAAATTAGAAGGAAGGTTCCAAACTCTTCTTCGTCTCTTGCACCTAAAAAGGTACCCTAGAAGAGGTTTGGCATGAAAAGTAAATTTTCCACTGATAACAATAAGAGTAGAATATTCTCTAAGTCATAGGAAGAACATTTCTACTCTTATAACATTGAGAACTCGGTTTAAGGATGAGGTGAAAAGTGTCATGGAATCTGAATTCTATTTTCAGCAAGTAAAGACAAGACTTGCTGCAAATCCAAATGATGTGAGATATAAAGGTTTTCATTTTGAAAATGAAGGAGTTTACAGTTTGAAAATAGGGTATACAAACCTTTGGCAAATGAGTTAAGAAAGAAATTATTAGTTGAATTTCACAACTCACCTTTTTCTGGACACCCTGGCATTACAAAGATGCTTGCTAATATAAAACAAAAATATTTCTAGAAAGGGATGAAAAAAAAGATGTGATGGAAATTGTGACACACTGTTTAAAGTGTCAACACGTTAAAGTAGAACATATGCATCCAACCTGTTTACTGTACCCTCACAGCATTCTGCAGTACAAATGGCAAGTGATAACTATGGATTTTGTTTAAGGATTTCCTATATCAAAGAATAAACATGATGTTATTCTGGTTGTTGTTGATAAACTAACAAAATTATCACACTTCATTGCTGGTAATCTAAAGGATTATTCACTTGTGTTAGTAAGAAGATTTGTGCATGATATTTTCAGGTTACATGGAGTACCTGAACTGATCATATCGAATAGAGATCTGAGAATGACATCAATATTTTGGTAAACGCTTAATGCAGCTCTAGGAACTAAGTTGAATTTTAGTTCTGCATGTCATTTGGAAACGGATGGAAAGACTAAAAGAGTTAATCAAGTTTTAGAGGATATGTTACGAGTGTATTGCATGGATCATCAGTATAAATGGGAGGAGTACCTTTCATTAGTATAGTTTTCTTATAATAACATGTATCACACCTCTCTAAAAATGGCACCTTTCAAAGCATTATATGGAAGGAAATGTAGAACCCCTGATACCTGGGAAAACATTAAGGATAGAGAGGTAATTGGGCTAGAAATCCTTACAGAAATGGAACAAAAAGTTAAAAATATTATGAACGCTTGAAGGAAGCTACCAATAGGTAAAATAGTTATGCAGACTTAAAGCGGGTTGATAGGAAATTTGAACTTCGTGAGAAATTATTTCTTCGGGTTAAGCCGAAAAAGAGTTCTATAACTTTTGGCAAGGCTACCAAGTTATCACCTCGTTATGTGGGACCCTTTTAAATTGTTGAAGTAATCAACCCTGTAGCTTATCATTTAGCTTACCTCCTTCTTTATCACAAATGCATGATGTTTCTCATATTTCTTTGCTTAAGAAATACATTTCACATTTATCACATGTGTTGAATTGGAATTCCTTGTAGGTCCAAGACCCAGGAATAATCATGGTTAAGCCTACTTTAGTGCTTGAAACTCACCAGTTGCACTTAAGAAATCATGAAAGAAGTCAATGTAAGGTCCAGTGGGACTAGTTTAACGAAGAAAGTGCAACCTGGGAAAATCTCGAAGATATGAGATCTTCTTTTCCATACATGTTTGATCAAAATTGATTCTAAAAATTGATAAAATTTGAAAATTTATTTATATTTTGATGTTAAATCTACCAAACTTGAGCAGTTACTGAACTATTTGACAACTATTTTAAATACTATTTTGAAAACTTGAATTTTTCAAATTTAGTTGTGTTATGAACAAATGAATGGAAGGACAATAATTAATTTTTTTCCTAAAATTTTAATGGTTTAATTAAGTTAATCATCAGGAAGATGATTCTTTAAAGGAGGAAGGTATGTAGCGTCTTGGTCATGATTGTTACTATGATGACCTCCACCTTTGACATTGCAAACATTGACATGTGATTTGTCTTAGGATGGTGTATTATTTTCAAGTTGAAAATCATGTTTACAATGGAAAAGTTAAAACTGTTCAGAATTCATGCTTGCTGTAATTTTGTAACTTGGAAGTGAAGCCATTCTGCTTTTTGAATTATAAGTTGTAAATCTATACTGTTGTTTTCACATCTTCCATATTTTAACAAAACACCTTGAATCAATTCCATTGATCCAAGGTATGTTATGGTTCTTCCTTATTTTCATCTTGTTTATTGACATGCTGAATGAAACATATTATGGAATCGAGCTATGTTTTGTTGTAAATTGAGAAGGACCTAACTTTAGGTGTCCTTACTCGGCATCATGTTGCAAATTGTAAGTTTGGACCTCCTTTATTTTTTTTGTAACGCTGATCAGCATGAGGAGAGTAAGGATTTGTTATGGGGTAATAAGTCAAATGCCTTAACCTTGGTCAGAATGCTTATTGTTATTCAGATATGACTAAAATTGTAATGTTTGCCCTATTAAATTTTTGACCTAAGGTAATAATATTTACCTAGGACCTATTACTAAACTATTATGGTTGACACCTAAAACTATGTTGCAGTTCCCTACCCTATATGGATTCTAATTTAAGGGGAGGAATTATGACCTAACCTAAGATGGTATGTTATTTGGTTGTGAGTTTTGAACTAACCTAAGAACTAAGATGGAAACCTAACCAATGCTAAGGTGACCTAAACTATTACTAAGCCTAAAGGGGACCTATGGGTTACATGGAAAATGGAAGGTTGGTGGTGGTGGTTTCTAAGGTATTAATGTGGATTGATTTCAGTCCTTACATCCTAAAATTCACCATTATTGGCGAAGACATAAAAAGATGGTGGGATGCCTAGCTGGCATCATTGCTAAAATTAAAATGAATGGGATTTTTGAATTTTACTTCACCAATTTTGTAGTGGAGGTGGCATAAGAAAAGAGAGGGAATTTCCATTCAATGGCATTAATTTTGGCAAAGAGAACACCTAGGAAAGAGGAGAAGGATGTTTTGTGGAAGTTGTTGGTCATTCTGGGCTTTCTGGTTTTTGCTCTACATGTGGTTTTTCTTCTTCAAACCAGCAAGTCTATTTTTTGACCCATAGTGATCTTGGGCATCCTTGAACTATTTCTGAACCTATGGAAACATGGAGGTAGCTGGGAGATTTGACTATTGATGTTGTTTGAAAAGAAGAGATTCTTGAGAATCTCAACTAGAGATCTTCTACAAATCAATAAGAAATTTTATCAGGCATGATAGGCTCTTCTTATTAAATAGTTCTTCTTTTTATTAAATGTATTCATTAAAAGAACTCTGATCTCATAGAAATGAGTGGTTTTGTGGAATTCCTTGGTGTTTTTTTTTTGTGATCTTCTATTTAAGTTTGTTGTTTGGAAAAAGAATTGATATGGGTATTTTCTTGATGCATGTTTGAGTAAATCGTGTTTATCTTATTTCAAATTGGATTGTTGCTTAAGTCACGTGGACTTCTGACTTCATGTGCAAAATGGATTAGGAAAAAATTTTGGGAAAAGATTTTATATGGTTTGTTTCCTCTGTTAAAGGAAAGTATAAAATTTTGTGTGTTTTGTTGAAGCTTGAGTTGCTTTGAATCTTATCGTTCCTGTTGATTTATAATGGAACATTGATTTGGATTCTACATTGGGTAGATTCACATTTGTTAGATGTAATAGGAAATGAGTTTATTACTTCTGAACCTTGCATGCTTGAGTTATGAATCTCTGTTAGAATGCTTTGAAGGAAGATAACCTTAGCACTCTTGAAATAGTTTCAGTTTATGTCACTCTAGTTTGACCCTTCACTGTCCTGATTGTTGGTAGCCTCTGTTTTATGGAATCAAACTTGTTGAAAATAACAATAAGGAATTCTTATTGTGCTTGGTATGAATAAATTATGTGGATTCTTGTGTATCCATTTGAAACAATTGGTAGAAGTTCTTGTTGTTCTCTTACCTGTATGTATGAAATGGTTTGTGGAAAACCTTTTGATTTAAATTTGTAGATGTTGATGTGAAAATCGACTACTGTAGTGGAACATGGAATTAGTTCATTTTTTGTTATCTGAGGGGAAAGAGTTGGAACGTTCTATTTTACTCTTCTCTCTTTTGTTTGATTTAAGGAACCAACTTGGGGTTGAATCTCCTTTTAATTTTCATACATCTTGTTTGAAATAGGGTTGGAATTCTATCCTTATTACCTTTTTATTGTTTCCTTAACCCCTATAAAGTGGGTACATGGTCTGCTTATCTATAACTTGTATTTGTTCTTTTGGGCGTATAATATATATATTATAATTCTCTCTCTATTTAGGAATTAAGGGAACGTCTGGGAGGAGGCTATCTTCACGGAAATGAAGCTAAGGAATTAGCTACTGATCTTGTTTCTTGAAAACTTGTATCAGTTTTGTACCGAAATGATTGTTCTCTTTATTTGATGAGAAGCCCCCTCTTCGGATCTTTCTTACTAGTTTTAGTTGTTTATTCATATATCGATTCGATTTCAAGTGTGTTGTTTGTGTGGTGGTGGTTGTTGAATTTGGATGTTGTTAGGAAAGGATTGATTCAGACTTCTTGGAATATTGACTATGTTTAATTTTTCTTTAATAGAAGGGATTACTGAGATCTTTTCTTTATTTCTGAGCTAGGTATGCATCGCTGTTTTTCTTCAAAATCTAAAGGAGATTACATTATGTTTTCTCTCTCTGAGTTGTTGAACTTTGAAGGATGACAAAGGTTGTTTCAATTACATATGTTCACTTTCCCTCTTCTGCATTAAACCTGGTTAAAGCCAAGTGAGTAATAGAAGGAAAGGAATTATCATTTAGGAGTGTAGTTGATCCATAATAAATCTCTTTCTTAAATATGGTAGAACTTTGTTTTTGGTATGGTATGAAGAGTACGTTTGTGATGCAAATTGTTATCCATTACATCTTTAGATAATTCTATTTTAAGAATTGTTTGAGTTAATATTCTTATTGAACCTTTGTTTGAATTAAGAATGAACTATAGGCATTGTAGTATGAAACAGATAAGTAAATTGAGATGTAATATTACTTATCTGTTGTAGATTTTCTTATGAAATTGTTAACTTAAAAATGTTGATTGATCATGATCCTTACTTGAAGTAATGTGGATTGTTCATGTGATCTCTCTTTTTTATCCTTATTTCTTATGCGATATATATCTGATTTGCTTAAATGTTTCATAAAAGCGGAGTTATTTTTATGAGACAGTTAGTCAAAAGAACATCATTTTAATGTTTAGTGCTTATCATGCTCAATTTGATGAACTGGTCCGTGCTAGAAATTTTTACAGATGGATTCGTAAGTGAAAAAAGAAGACGATTTCTTTTATGATGCTTCTTGTGTTTACTTAAAGGCTGCATTTTTAATGAGGAATTATTATTCTTTTGAGATGTACTTGAAAAAGGGAAAAGTTGTAAATTATACTTGAATTTATCAGTGTAGAATGACATGAAAGATGTCTGAAATGTTTAGACCTGTAAAATATGTATTTTGTTTGATCGATGAAAAAGGATTGAGTGTTATTGATATTTGTTGTGTCATTATCTTTTGGGCATATTGTAATGGGGATCTAAACTTATTCGTTTTCTCTCGTAAACCTATTTTTTTGAATCATTTCATTTTTACTCAAATGAAATAGAGAGAGGGAGGGAGTTGATACTCTATTCTTCTCTTAAATGCAACTTCTAATTGACATGTATAGATGAATATTCAACTAGGTCAATATGGATTAATAATTGACACTAATAGAAGATTAAAGTTACATATGGTTTATGTATAAGTGAATTATTGCAATGGACCCTAACTAACATATGCTATAGGAAAGACAATTAGTCTTCAAAATAAATATTTCGTTATGATCTTGTTGGGTGTCATACTCAAGGGATATTCGGAAAGAGGGAATTTATACCTCTTCTTAGTAAACCTTAATCCTAAAATAAGGTAACTGAAAATGAAAATATATATACGTGAAGTAGAATTCATCTTAATGAAGTCTATTATAAATAAATCATAATCTAAATTAAGCCATGGATAAATTTGGTCAAGTTCAGTAAGTTAGTCTTACTGCTGTTAAGCTAGTTTGGAATGTTAGTTTGAAACTTAAAGTTAAGAAACTAAAGAATGACATACTAACCTTCAAGAAGAAGGATTGGTTATAGATTAATCTACATGACAACCATAAGTCATTTATGACTAGCAACCATAATGATCGAAGAGATTAGACAATCAACAAGGTTGCTGAAACTGAATCTTAAATTAAGAAGATAAGAAAGTATTTAACCTCTTATCTGGATATGTACCCTTAGTCATTGTAAGTGGTCCTCTATACCAATCTATGTTGCTAATCTAAGTTATGGTTAAACCTTGGACAAGAGGACTGACAGGGGTCAATGAATACCATTCTAGATAATAGATGAAGTGGGGATGAAGGACGTATTCCGTTGATGAGTATGTTGTCTAGGAATATGATCATGCAAAGCATGTGAAAATATTTGGCCAAAGTATTGCAAGCTGTTGGTTGCGTTGTCCTACGTCACCTAGTTTAAGATTTAGGATATCAAATGAATATTGATAAAAAAATATTCAGATAGGCCTCTTAAACAAAACAATTCAATACCCCAAAAATGGTAAAAGAACAAAGTATACTTAGTATACAATACATTGAATTAACATGAAGGATCGGTAAGAAACTGAGACATCGATGAAACTTTGAGTCATGAAATGAGATATCGGTAGTTCATCGAGTCATTACAGCTACATATGGTTATCTGTTATGATATCAAATGACATGGAATGTGTGTTCCATATTATGAATATGATAATAGAGAACATTTATATAAATGGAATGTGTGTTCTAAATAATAATTATTTAGAGCAGAGATCATTATTCAAAAAAAATTCCCTTGTTTTTAAAGCTTTAAAACGGGAATGTTACACACCCTTTGAGGGATCTGTGTATAATTTGATTATATCCATACCATATATATGTTTATTTATATCTGAGGGAAACCTTAGGGTAACCACATAGAAGGGGATAAGATAAGTGTGCAAGCTACACTTATGTCCTTGTCATGTCGTTTAACATGATAATATAGGGGGATGGTGTGAGTAATGATTGTGGGGTTCCCTAACCATGAGAAGGGAATTCATCCATGAGGAATATGCTATGAGTAGAGTTGTGGTGCCCATATTCAAGGTCATGAAAAGTATGCAGACGGAAAATACCACATTATTCCAAATCATTACGGGAGTGATAGGATGTGTTGGTGGATGGATGGAGGTCATAGTTTTAGTAATATATTTTGATTTAATAAGATAACAGTATAATGGCTGCAAGTGTAGTGCATTAATAGGATCCTTTTTTAGGTTTATCATCAAGGGATGCTAAAAAATAAGCCCCATACCCATATTTATTAGTAATAATATATGGTCCAATCCATTTTGGACAAAAATTTCCACATTTTTTCTTTTCCATGTTATTGACATGTTGTTTTTCTTTGAGAACAAGATCACCAATATTGAAGTCACGTTGTTTGAGATATTTTTTGTAGGCTTGTTTGATTCATTCCTACCAGTATCCTATTGATGGGTAATGAATGCGGTATAATGATGAAACACATGTAATTATGTTGTTAGACATGATTCCCTTCGACAAGAACTAGTAGTCTCATGATGCGTACAAATTTCCCTCATTAACAAATGAGTTACACATATCTAATTGCAATAATGTATAATGAACCAAATTAAGTGAATCCATTTTAAATTGAAGTGTAAAAAATAGCTTCAATGATGTAGAACCTAATGTTTTTAGGGTGTACCTACACATGAGAGTGAATTAAGTTCTGATACCCCTCTTAATGTAAGAGTGTTAGCTTGGAAAGAAGTATCAAAGTCTACCAACTTGAGTTACACAAAGATTGTCACGAAGATTAAGTTGAGTGTTTTTCGATTACTCCATTATGCTTGACTATTGGTCAGGGTGTAGAGTATGGAGATGAAAAGTTGAGTTTAATGTAATATGTGGTACAAAGTCCTTGAGGTTATCAATATTTTTGAATGATATGTCATCACCCATGATAAGTTGTTTTAGTGAATGTTAAAGAGGCAAATAATGTGATGATGGATGAAGTCGACTATTTTATCTTCATTCGTAGAGATGAGGAATATTGCTTCCACCAATTTATTGCAGTGGTTAATAACAGTGAAATGAAATGGATTTGTGTCATTGAAATCACTCCAGGGTTGATAAGTCAGATGAGGACACATACCCATGTATGAGAAAGTATTTTGTAACTTGATATCCGTTTAAAAGAGACGCTAACTAAGAACATGTGTGATGTTGGAATGTAGTTGTACATAAGATGCATTTCTTAATGTGAGGCATAATAGTCTAAGGATATAGTGTAGGACACTCGGAATCCCCTCATAGCTGTAATTATGAATTTTTTTAGCGATTGTTAAAACCATTGAAGTGAGCTAGTCAGATTTCTCCTAGTGAGGTTAAACTTTCATGAGCTACATGAATTCATATGGATTTTTAAAAAAACTTATGAGGATGTTCTCAAATCCTATTAACTAAAGGCCTAAACCTAATCATAGAATGATAACGAGACCTTCATTATTGAAAGGATCTCTAGACATTTTTGCCCTAGATCTGGATGGAAGTTTTCTATTGGATGGATAACCGGACACTTGTGAATACCAATCTGCTTTAAATATTAAGATTACTTCCCCATATGATTCATGGTTGGAATATCATTGTTCTTGTGTAATGAAGGTAAGACTAAGTTTTTTGTAAGATAATAACTTATTTCAGGAATAAACCCCTTGGCATAGAGGAATCTAGCGATTATGAAGGATTTGCTACGTTTATTTAGAAATGCATTGGACAACTAAAAATTGAGTTATGGAAACTATTCACAATGGAGAAAGAGGTGTAGGATTTCAGTCGAAACTTAAGCTTCAGATTTTTAAATGAGACCATCATAGGTAAAATGTTACAATGAAATAAAGTATCCCTTTAAATTTAGTTTCAAGTGGAAGGATAGGTTTACATGCTAAGTGTCCTTCAAATACATTAAGGCTAGTTCAATAGCAAGTAATCATCCAGATTATAATAAAGACTATAATCATGAGGATGTTTTCTTCGTGGAAAGTTCTCATTTGTAAGTGTAGCCCAATACATGTATTATATATTTTATCAACTAAGTTCATTAAATTTATGCCAACACAAGACCAAAGTAACAACATAAATGTCACCTAAGAACAAGGATAAATGTTAGATTAAACTTATGGAGATGATTACATTACATTAAAAATCGTATTTTGCTTTTACCTTGAACGATGTCTTCACAAACTCACTAGGCCTAATGTGTCATAACCCAGGAAACCGAAGGAGAGCTTCACTCGGTGATAAAATAACCTATCTAAAATGAAAAACTTCACAATTTGAGTACCCTACCCTTTTCCACACACATAATTTTGTATGCATCAAATTATAAAGTATCTATAACACATGATGAAAAAATGGAATCAATCTTCTCATGTATCTCTGAGAACTGCCCCAATATATGCTTACTTAATTACAATGACTCTGTTTAATGTCATAAGATTGGACCAAATGAGACCTACCCATCATAACCTCCAAGTATTTAACCTTGGTAAATTCCCTTGTGTCCGTGGAAGGTATCGTGTACTCGTGATGTTCCAAGTGTTTGACCATTAATCTTTTTTTGAGGAAGTATGACATTGTATGTGCATTTCAATGCTTATCTACGTCGTATTATGTCCTGAGTCCATATCAGTATAAATATCTTGTTTGATTTGCATTATCTTTAAGTGTTTACATGTGGTGTCACGTATCAAGTAATGTAAGTAATAAAAAATTATATCCAGTTTTATTGTGTTGTATTCTATGTGTCAAAAATTTTGGGCGTGTCAATGGGTGTTTTAGGAATGTATGCTCAAACTTCCTCTTCTAACACTAATCTCATGTTACTGTACGTTAAATTAGATCTTAATACTGTGTCAACAATAAGAAGCACAACTCGTGGATGGATTTCTAAATATGGCATCGTCATACTTTTTAGAGTAAATTTCACTTTGAAATAGATTCAAAGCTCCTTGTCACCATATTATATAGAAGTCTATATGAAAAATCCATAATGCATGTTTAAAAGAGTTCTAGCTACAACTTAGTGCTTGAGGGAACCGTAGTTTTGTACTTGTATTAGCCTAATAATCTTCAATGTTGCTTCTCCTAATGTAGTAGATGTTTCTCTTATTTCTCTTTAGTCTTGATATTTCAAGAAAAACCTAGGGAGTTAGGCTTCCATATCCTATCCCACTCATGTGCTACCATTCATCTATAAAATTGAGCAAAATATGACATACTTTTTAGGTGACTCACTGTGTAGGTCATGGTTTGATACAAGGGCATGGGAAGAAAGATGTAAGAATACTACAAATGGAGAGGAATATGGATTCTACTAGACTGGGCTTTTCCATGTTTCTAAAGGGGATTCGGGATGTAAGGATTCAAAAAATGAGGGAAGACCATGAGTTCTATATATTTGATGCACATTTACAGGAGTATTAAATTATTTAATAAATATATACTTGCATCATATCATGAAGACGTAGTACAGTTCAATTTTCATATAGTTTTCCAACATGTAATGAAATATCACAATGGAAATCTAGGTTGAGAGGTCATGATATAGGGTTTAAACCATATGGACGAGGGGGATCCTACATGAGAATGACGGATAAATCTCCCCATGGAAATGGATCATGTAGGACTATACTTATCAAACACTCTATAATCTTGTTGCAATAAGGGCCACATTCAAGATTGTGGGCAATGGCCCTCCATTAACCTTTAACCCATTTGTTATAAATCTCATGATCAAATGCTCTGAAGCTAATCCTTGAAATCATATGCATAATAGTAATCTTCAAGAAGGAAACCACCATATTTATAATAGTTTAATATACATACGAAACATAAGTTTAACATGAGAAGAAATATGTATATCCATCATAAAAATGTATCCCTTGCACTCCGGGAAAATTTCCCTTGTAAATAGGGTAGGGATGCATGAGGAATGTATTGGTGTTGCACATGAAAAGGGGGGACCTGTAATGGGTAAAATGATGATCTCATGAAAATATAACCATATTACCTCCTATAGAGGGAGATGAAAGTAGACTGATTAAATGAGAATACATCATTTCCTAAATGATTAGACTCTCATGCAAGATACTTGGAATAACTGGTTCTAAAAAACTTCACATGCCCATTAACTCAAGGGAGGCATTTTACATTTTTTAAACATTTTGTTGATTCATACACATTCTAGGACTCATTACCCCATGTCTAGACTCATACACACATACTTAAAAACCTTAAATTCAACAAGAAATACACATAGTTTGGTCCTTTTTAGGCGTGCTTACAAACTATAATGGTTGCTGAAATTATGTGCTAAACTTGTAATTTGAAATATTTAGTAACTTGACTGCACTCAATAGCAATAATGGGAATACCTTTTCTCAAGACTGTGGGAAATTGTATCCATCTTGCCTAAATTCATAAACATGATTAGTAGGAATTTTTTACATATTTGTATCTTCTAAATAATCTTAATGCTACCTACTATCATGTAATGACAAGAAAAACATGTAAGAGAAAAGCCAGAGAAGTCGAAGAAAGTGGAAGCTAAGAAATGAGTCATGATGAATTGCCATAATAATTTGAGGGCCACTCTATCCTCTATCTATCATGTTATATAATGCAACTAAACTATACAAATATAACATGCACACACGATAATGGGGTAAGAGTATAAGCCATAGGTGGAAACATGAATATTAATGTCACCTAACCTATGCCTAAATTTTGACACAACCATGAAAAAGGAATTAGATACTTTGACAAGAGATCTAAAACATAGGTCTAGACATATTCAATTGATTCATTAGGAAACTAAAAAATATGGAGTAATTGATTGTGATCTACTAGGAGAGGATCTGCAAGCTTATAATCAATGGCCTGCCAATCTAATGGATTTTTATAGAGATGAAATCTAGGATGGAACTGGGGAAGGGGAAGATGATCCATCTAGTGATGTGAATCATCTTGATATGGTCTAGCTGAATGAATCCCAAATAATAGTGGATTGAAACATTCCCCAACTGAGTAAACAAACATGTCCTTTTATTAAGTAAATAATGACAAATTTTAGAAGTTACAAAGTAAATGGTACAACACAAACTTTCAACTTTTGAATAGCGAGTTTTGCACTCATAAAGTGTACATATTATGTAATAGATGTATTTTTTTTTACCTTTTTCATCTCAATGCACAAGCATGGATCCCTAGGCATTGTAAGTTGTGCGCGCGTGTGCGCGTGTGTGTAGAAAGGTTCCCACTCACATGGAGGTGTGAGCACGAGTGGTGATAGGAGAAAATTTTTGAGGGCATCGAAGGCTTATTGACAATTATCGTCCCATTTTAAGTGGATATCTTTTCATAAAATATGATGGACGGATTGACAATGGTCTAATAATTATGAGATGAAATCATAGATAGATTAAATTTTTTGTTGAAGACTACAAAGTTGATTAAGATTATATGGTGGAGGAATTTTGAGAATGGATTTAAATTTAGTGGGGCTAATTCAATTCCCCTAATTGACATTATGAATCCAAGGATTTTTCCTGTGAGAACTCCAAATACATATTTGGCAGGATTAAGGTGAAGGAAGAACTATAAAAGATCTTGGTGTGGTGTACTTTCCTTATCATCTCAAAGCATTTTCCACATCACGTGGTGAGTTGTCTCACTTAGGTGAAATCATAGGTCTTAGGTGTCTTAGGGGTATGAAAAATTCCATCATATATTTTTTGATATGTGTTAGTGTGCGTAAGTGGATCATACCTGAGTTATTTTCCATTTCTGGAATGTAACTCCTCTTCTCCCTTATGTAGGTATAATTGGTCTTGTATTGGGAGTTACACAACACTCCTATTTGAACCCTTCTTTTATGATCTATGAGTATTAGTAGACCCCTTTATTTTTGCATGCACATTTCATGGTTGGATGCTTGCTTACTACGTGGAAATTTGTCACACTTCTGTTTGAGTGCAACTTAGTTGATGTCCATGCCATTTTATTTTATCCTCATTCTCGCATTCTCTCACATGGTATCAGAGCATGTTGTTGGGATCTACATCATTCTCCATCTTTTTTTCCTGCTACTCTTGATTTTATGTTCCTACTAGTTTATTTTGCAAGCATCATAATAATTTTCCCATTAATGCCTTATTTTCATTATTCAAGTTCATCTCATCTTTCATGGATTTGTGTTGGTTTGTGGTTTGTTTTCGGTGCTTGTGAAGGTGTATTTTGAAGTTTTAGATTTTTTAGGGGTTTTCTAGCTAAATATGGTTGTTTGCAACCAAATCTACTAGAAATATTCCTTTAGAGGTATTTTATGGTTTTTTTTCTTATTGGATTTTTTGTTTAAAATTTTTGTTTCTTTAAAAAATATACCTTCTTCCCTCCTACTCTTCACCCATCTTTCTCCTCCACTCAAAGATTATCTACCCCAGCTCACTTGATCTCCTTACTAGCTCAGTGATCCCTCCTTAAAACTCAGAAAGTCAAGTCTCTTGTCAACAAGTCGGGTTGGTGTCTTGCTCAATGATTTTTTCATTAGGTCTTTGTGATTGACTTCCTGATTTGTTCTACTTGGCCTTATACCTTGTTCACTCATTATTTTATTATGTTTGGTTTAAAATCATACCTGGTTCATCATCAACCTATTTATCCCTAATTAGAGTAATGTGCATTTTATTCTTTTCAATCCCTCTTACCTACTCAGTGAGATTCTTGGGCTCAAATGTCTTGCAGTTGCGTATTATTGAGCTTAACAGACTCTTGCTATGTGTAGGTCTTCTTCACTTGATTATATGACGAACCCCTCCTCTACATGTCATTTTCTTGTCCATCTGATCTCTAACTCCAACTATATTTCCTTGCGCCATCCTTCTATTTTGTGTCTCGAGTCTATTGAGCCCCTAAGATCCCTATCCTACCTAACTCACTCATTTCCCAACCATTACCCTTGCATCTAAGGAATTACCTGTCGATTTTTCATCTTTCTTGCCCCTACCTCAAGCCTTACACCATCTCGGAACCCTCCCAAATATACCCGTCCAACTTGCACCACCTGTCATGTCCCGAATCACTCATCGAGCCCTTGTCTTAGATACCCTATCTCACTCCCACATCCTACCATGTGTCAACCTGTCCCTCTTTCCTTGATCGTTTAACCCTTTTCCTTCCCTTCTCATTCAATAAATCCTTCCTTTTTCTTATTTTAAACATAGGATCATTCTTTTTTTCGAAGCATATATTTCAAATTAAACCTTAGGTTGTTTTTATATACAAGCTTAAGCTAATTCAATGTTTAATTTGGGTTTCATTAAACCTAATTAGGGATTTTTTTTAAGGAATAATTTTTTTAAAGGTAGGTCATTATTTTTAATCAGGAGGTAAATTAATTTTAATTAGTAAATTGGTTATTTTAATTTACACCCACTTTTTTTCTATTTTGGAGAATTAAATCAAATTGGGAAAAATTTATTCCAAAACTAGGGTTACTTGGCATTGTTTCCACTGACTTTTTTGGGTGTGTAGCATGTTTTGCTAGATTTTCTGGCATTTTGGGTGGTATTTGCATGTTTTGGATCCCTTATGGCATTTTGGAGCCCCTTTTGACTTGTTTTGGAGTCATTTTATATTGTAGTGCTTTTCTTCGCTTGCGAGCTAGTGAGCATGTCCACCACATCCTTAGGGTGAGAGATCCCCCTTATAATATGTGAGACGCTTTTTCTTGCACTAAACTTTTTTTCCCTTGTAACTTGCTTTATGTAACACCTATGGTAAATTGTTAACTTTTCCTCTTTTGCATTGCAAGCATTGGCATGTGATTTGTCCTAAGAAGGTGTATTATTTTGACTATTGGAAATCATGCTTTCCATGGATAATTTATTTCTATTCTTGGATTCATTTTTCTGAAATGCTATTGCTCATAAGGAATCCATTCTATTGAGATAAGAAAGGTTGTAAACTGGTAATGTTGTTTGCAAAATTATCTCTTTATAATAACCAAACCTCGATCAATTCCATTGATCTAAGGTATGTTTTAATTCTTCTTACCTGATCTACATGGTAAACTAACATTCAGAGGTTGAAGGTAATAAAGGTCTAAACTCTTATATTTATACAAATTCATTGACCTTATTGGAAGTTCTTTCTTAGCATTCTGTTGTAAAAAGTATGCTTGGATCTTCTTACTAATATCTCTAGGACGATGAATGACGTAAAGAGGATGGAGGTCTACTTCAAGACTATTCAGGGTAATAACCTAAGTCCTATATCTTTAATATCTACCCTAACGGGATTCTATTCTAAGGTAAACTAGACTTACCTTATCTCTATTTTTACACTAATCTTGTTGAATCCTAACCTAAGTTGTATGTTTTACAAAGTTGGGGATTTGGAAATAACCTAAGGTAACTATAGGTTTATTTCTAACCTATTACCTAATGCTAAACTAGTATGCAGCATGGTCTATCCTAAGATGGAAAATTTACCTATGCCAATGTTTATAAACCTAAGGTAAATACTTTTTAAACTAACCTAAGGTCAGATCCTAAACTAATGCAAAGATAGAAAGGGACCTAAGGGGAGTCACATGGAAAATATGAGAGGGTGGTGATGGTTTCTAAGTCATTTATTTTATTTTATTTTTGAATTTAAAACATTTCGTACTATCAATTTGACAGAGGCAAGGAAACTAGAGGGGATCCTAGTTGGCACCATTTCTAAATCTAAACAAGCATGTTCTCTTTGAATTTAGACTCACCAATTTTAGATGACGGTGGCATGGAGATTTATGTGGGAGAATGGAAATTAATGACATTAAAAGTCATCATTTTTGGCGAGTAAACCACCTTGGAAACCATGCGAGCAGATTTGTTGGGAGTTGTTTATTCTTTCTTGCATTCCAATTTTTGCTTTGCATATAGCTATCTGGTTCTTCGAACCAGTGGTTTTATTTTTAGTTTGTTGTTATTTTTAACTCCCTTCGACTATATTCTATCCAATGAAAGTATATGAGGCATTTGAGAAGGAGTTTTTTGGTTGTTGATTTTTTTTGGAGAAGGAGTTGTGAAGGCTTGGCTAGAAATATTCTTCGAATCAACAGAAGCACTATCAGGCATGATAGGCTCTATCCATTAAGTTGCTCTGATTTTCTATAAATGTCTTCATTAAAACAAACTTTTCTCTCATGAGATAAATGGGTTTTTTATTGCTGTGATGGTTATTTGGTTTCCTTGCTTAAATATTTTTTGTATTCTCTGATTGAGGAATCTCTTCTTGGAAAGGGAGGCTTTGAGTTGTTTTCCTGTTTATTTGATGTTGAATCCCACCTTAAATATTGTGGTGATTTGAGTTATGAAGTGCATTATGAATCTTTCTTATGTGTTCAAAAATAGGTTGGATATATGCTTGTCTTCCCAGGATGGGTTTATGGAATTATGTTGTAGCTTCAAGTTTTGAACCAAGTTGTAGTTTTGGTTGGTAGAAGACATGAATATTATTTATATCTGTTACTTCTCTGGTTTTTTCAAAGTAATGTTAGCTTCATGTTGTAACTACCATGTAAATGGATGCTTTGCTTCATGTTGGGTAACTCGATTTGTTATGGAAACATAGTAAATAAGTGTGCCTTTCTTCTTGAACTTACTATATAATCTATCAGTTCTTTGAATTCGGTATTTGATGGAAGCTAGAGCTGTTATTGGGTGTTTGGAATCTTTTTTTTGTGGGTTCACCATATATGGAAACAAGAGTGAATGTTTTATTATTCCTTTAAACTTTTCATTTCAAAACCGAGTCACTCGAATTAAGTTATTTTATGGAACTATGTGTTAATTGTTTCTTGGACCCTTGGGTTTTGATGTTACCTTGTTAGGAATACTTGTGTATGAAATCTATACTTGTGATCTTATATTTATACGGTGTCTTTCTGTAAGTTTTGGAGGACTAAACTAAGGGATAAATGATGAGGTCCGTATTGGTTGGGGACATTGTGATAGTCATATTTTTCTGAGTCGATATAGGGTCATTCTTGTAGTCTTTGTTTGAGATTTCATTAAGTCGATCATGTTGTCTACTTCCTAGTTGAATTAGAAGTTGTTGATTTTGAATACCTGTTCCTTGATCTTGGTTAACCACTGAGGTAACTTGTTGGAGTAAACTTGTTAAATCTGACTCTTGTAATTTCATGTAATTTTTTGAATGGGTATTTGACTTTTGGAGTTGAACGGTTTCTTAATCTAGAACTAACCAAATCGGCTTAGTTTGATAGATTTTCTTGATCTCTTCTTTGTGTTGTAATAAAATAGTAATTTGTCCTTGTCAATTTCGTAGATGTGTACGATTAACCTATCCATGGAATTAAAATGAAAGTAATTTCATCATTTCTATTAGTTGACTTCAACACCTGTAGCTAATTCATGTTGACCTTTTGTTTTGCATCTTCTTGAAATCTAATCTTGATGGATTCTTCTTTGTACATTTTATTAAGATGTTTTCTTCTGACTTCTGAATGGTTACGATTATGAGTTTGATCATTCTACCATGTTTTATCTTCACTTGGAAGAAACTAATAAGCTTAGTTTGAATGCTGTAACTTTGTCAAATTTTGAATGACTATTGAAGACTGTAATTTCAGTGTATGGTGATTAACAACTTTGGTTAATGCATCTCCTTTTTGATATGGGTATAATATTACTGTCAATGGTTGTCCATGATGGGAAACCTTGCTTGAAATTCTGTTTCAAATGCAACAGTCACACATTATGTTTAATCTCTTCTCATATGTGTTTTCTTTTATAACAGAGTGGGGATGTTCGGATTGGGTCTACATCTATTCCTTATGCAACCTTCTTCACGTTTGAAGAGAATGTAAGAATTCTCTTTGATCATGTCATTTGAATCCTTCTCTTTCAGTCTCTGGGGTAAAGTCTAATCACTGCCCCTTTGGAAATTATAGGAGAATATGTGTTGTGGTCTCTTTTTCTGAAGTTGTGCATGGGGATTCAGGTTAACCGAATTGTAAAGGAAGTTCTAAACTATTTTATCATAGTCATTCTTCTTCTTTTGGGTAAATATTTTCATAAGATTTATTTGGTTCAGTTGCACTACTTTCTTTAGTTCCTTGAGTAGTAGTCATTGCTGCTTGCTTATTCACTTGACTTGTGTTAAAGGTTTTTAATATTTGTGATAGAAGACTAATGTGAGATGGTGTGCATTAATTAAATACTATCCTAATGTTGATGTATGGCCTAACTTGAGAAATTAGGTTATGTCTTGGATTTGGATTAGGATGTCACATCTGATGTGTGAGACTCTTATTTACTTATTTGTTAGTATTTCATTAGAAGATTCCTAATTCTATTTTGGGTTAAATAGTTAAGATGAATTGTGAAGGAAATAATTAGAAGGTACTTTTATTTGATATATGGATAAGTGTATTGGATGGAACATTATTTATCTGATATCATGTTGTAGATTGTTGATTACATCATGATATTTCCTTGAATTTTATTCAAATTGATTAATTTTTCTTCTTTTATGGTTGTTATTACTATGATTTATTTGTCTTCTTGACCTCATTGTTTCATTAAAGTAGAGTTGGTTTAATGAAATAGTTAGTTGAAAGTATTTAATTTTAATGCTTAGTGCTTATCATGCTCAGTTCAATGAACTAACCCGTGCTAGCAATTTTTGCAGATGGACTTCGTAAGTGATAAAGGAAGGAAATAAATTTTATGATGTATTGGTTGCTTGAAAGTCTAGACCATTTATAAATAATTCTGATTTATTATTGAGATGTATTGAAGGAAGGAAAGTTGTATTCTTAAATGATCTTGATGTTGTTAACATGACATATGTCAGTAATGCATAGTCTTGTAAAATGTGTATTTTATCATGATGAATTGAAAATATTGAAGTTACTTAAATTGATTAATTCAATTCTCTTTTTCATAATATGAAGGAAATTTGTAATCCTATCTTTGATGTTGTCATTTATATCTAATTGGATCCTTATTTCTGTTGTTATTGAATTAGGTTGGATAAATGGGAATTAGTACAATTTCCCTTACTTGAATGCAACTTACTAAGTTTCATGTATTGATGTTCTTTACCTAATCTTGTATGGTTTATTATGATGTTATGAACGTATAGTTAAAATATCAGGATGTGTGAATTGGATAAGGGTATAATTAATCCTAATACTTAACCATGATGAGGAAGGTTCTCCTCCTCTCAAAAGGATACAAAATAAACGAATGGTATATGAGTTTGATAACCATTTAGACTTCATATCTATGAATTCTATCATAACAGAACCTATTTTGGTTCTTATACATTCCTTGAATGGTTGAGACACATTAATTAAACCTTATGATAGATGTTGTTTCTGTGTTTTCGATTAATTGCACGTTAAGAAAAAAATTAATGAACATAAAAGCAATCATAGGTAATGAGGTTTCATATTATTTAATCAACTCAAATAAGGATTGAAAACTTAAGGATTGTTGGGATTAGGGTTATGCAAGGTTGTTGTGATTTGAATCTTAATCCAAAGATAATTAAGTGGAAATGACCTCTTGAGGTGTGTAAATCATGATGAAGTAGTTTTGTCGTATGTTGGCACATGCCAACTGCAGAACTGTACCTTCATGAAGACTTGGGTCTTCATGAGGATACAGTGGTGCATTTGACATGTTACAACACCCTTCAACATTGGTTTATCTAGATCTACTCAAACCTGGACTTGAACTTAGTTTCTCTCTAGATCAGGCTAAGGATATGATTTAGTATAGGAAGTGACTCTCAATGACTTAGGGTAACTTGGAACATTCAATTGACTTAGGTCAAATGAGTATGCCCATATACCATAGGTCATCATGAGTGGTTCCCTATACCAAATTATATCAATAACTTGGGTTAGGGTCAAACCTTGGACAAGTGGACTGACAGTAGTCAGTAAAGACCATTTTAGATAACAGATGAGTGGGGTGAAGGATGTATTCTGATTAGATGAGTATGCCATCTAGGAATAGTAACATGAACAGTATGTTGGAAATCTTTGGCCAAAGTATCGCAAGCTGTTGGTTACATTGTCCTATGTCACCTAGTTTGAGAAATGTGATTTCAGATGAATATGGTAAAAAATATTCAGATAGATTTCATAAATAGAACAATCAATACCCACAACAGGGTGAGAGAACCAAGTATACATAGTATACCCATAGTATATAATACTTAAGTTAACATGAGAGATCGGTTGTTAACCGAGTCATGAAATGAGAGATTGGTAGCTCACCGAGTCATTTACAAGTTGCATATGGTTATCTGTAATGAGATTTATTGGCATGGAATATGTGTTCTAATTTATTATTATTTAGAATAGAAAACATTATTTATAGAAAAAAAATTCCCTTGTTTCTAAAGTCTTAAAATGGGAATGTTATATCTTGGTATCAAAGCTAAAGGTTATATCTCTTAGACCTATTGTGTCCATAATCTAATAAAACAAAATTTTTCTTGTTAACAGAAGATGGTTAGAATAAGAGGAAATGTTGCAAACACCCACCACTTGTTGGAGAAGAAACAACTGCCCAAAAACTCGATGAGATCCTTGCTACCCTGTTAAACATAAGAGATCGTTTTAATGTACTTGAACATAAAGTAATGGGAAATGAGGAGGAAGAAGATGATAGTAATAACAATCAACCACCTCCTATGGAAAACGCCAATTTGGGAAATTTGGGTGTTGATAATAACAATGTAAACATGCCTGATCATCTAGAAAATAAAAAGGCAAGGTTGGTAGTTGAACTCACTAATGATATAAAAAGGATAAGTCCATCTAAGTTTGATGGCACCACATTAGGAGATGGAGCTGATAACTGGCTCAAAAAAATAGAGAAGTACTTTGCAATAAGGAATTTCTCAAAGGAAACAAAGGCAATATGGGGAGCATATCAGCTTTCCCATGAAGCATCTTCATGGTGGGACAGCCATAAGGCTGAGTTGAACATTGATGAAACTAATATTACTTGGGATCAATTTAAAATTTATTTTAGGTGAAAATGGCTGCCACAACTTTACTATGATCAGAAAATGACTGAATTTCAGAACTTAACCCAAGGAAAATTAATTCTAACAGAGTACTAGGAGTGGTTTACTAAACTCCTTAAGTATGTGCCTCAGTATCAAACTGACGAGAAGTTCCAGGATACAGAAATTTATCATGGGATTGAATCCCATTATAGGGGGAGAGGTGGATTTTCACAGCCCAACCACTATGGAAGGGGTTGTTGAAAAATCCATAAGGCAAGAACATAAATTAAAGGAAATTTCTGCTCATAAGGAGGAAGTAAGAAAGAAAGTTCCAAACTCCTCTTCATCATCTCTGGTGCCTAAGAAAGGACCATGGAAGAAGTTTGGTATGAAAATTAAGTTCACAAGCTGATAATAATAAGAAAAAAACAATAAATAAACCTGCTACTAATGTACATAATAACTTTGTCAAGAACAATAATAACAGATATAAGTCCTATGGAGGTCAAAATGATAACTTTAAGGCTGGGAATAAATTTGAGCCTAAAAAGGGACCTGTATGAGGCTGTTACAATTGTGGCAAGGATCATTACAAAAACCAATGTCCTTTAAAAAAGGATGACCGTAATCAATAGCACAAGATACATGCTACAATAGCTGAAAAACAAGTTGAAAATCAAGCCACACCCATAGAAGTTCCGGGTAAGTTATTTGACATACCTGTAACTATTCTTTTGATACAGGAGCTACTGAATATTTTATTTCTTGTAAATTAACATTGAAATTAAAAATAAAAGCTATAAAAATGGATAAATCATGGGTTGTACATTATGGGAATAATGTTGTTCATATAGTTAGTATGTGTCTTTTTGGAGCAGTCCTTGATCTACCTAGTTTTTCCATGGAATTTGATCTTTATGTTGCTCCTTTGGGGTCTTATGATGTAATCATAGGTGTTAATTGGCTAGCTAAGCATAAAGAAAAAGTGGACTATTTTGAAAAACATATTAGTTGTTTAGATGACCTGCAGAAAACAAAAGAGATTCAGGGTGTAAAACATGAAATTTTAGTTAGGAAATTATCTGCTATGCAACTTAAGAAGGCCAAAAATAAGGGTTGTACCTTGTATGCAGTAAAAATTTTGAATCTACTAAAGAAAATAGTGATTTCTTATAATGTTACCCACTATTACGAGACTACAGTGATGTGTTTCTGGAAGAGTTACCAGGTCTTCCACCCAAAAGGGAATTTGACTTCACAATTGAAATCAAACCTGGAACTGAGCCTATTTCTAAGGAACCTTATCGGATGACTACTATTGAATTAGTAGAGCTTAAGGCACAGTTACAAGAAATTCTATCTAAAGGTTTTATTAGACTGAGTGTCTCACCTTGGGGAGCACCAGTAATTTTTGTGAAAAAGAAAGATGGAACACTTAGATTGTGTATTGATTACAGAATGTTGAACAAGGCAATGATTAAGAATAGATATCCACTTCCTAGAATTGATGATCTGTTTGATCAGATGCATGGAGCATCGGTATATTCTAAGATAGATCTACGATCTGGATATCATCAGTTACGAATTAAGGATGAGGACATTCATAAAACAGCTTTCAGAACAAGGTATGGACATTATGAATTCACAGTTTTACCTTTTGGATTAACAAATGCACTTGTAGATTTTATGAATTTAATGAATAATATTTTTCAAGAATACTTAGACAAATTTTTGCTTGTATTCTTGGACGACATTCTCATATATTCTAAAAGTATGGAAGAACACCATGAGCATTTGAAGATAGTCTTGGAAATCTTGAGAAAAAGATGGTTATTTGGTAAGTTGTCTAAATGTTCTTTCTATGACATGGAAGTGCACTATTTGGGTCATGTTATAAGAAAAGATGGAATAGCTGTAGATCCTTCTAAAATTATAGCTATAACTGAGTGGCCTGCACCAAAGAATGTACATGAAGTCAGAAGCTTCATGGGTCTTGCTAGTTACTATAGGAAATTTGTTAAAGATTTCTCCAAAGTTGTTGCACCAATAACTTCATTGCAGAAAAAGGATAAGAAATTTGTGTGGAATGATAAATGTGAATATGCATTTAAAACTTTAAAGGATTAATTAACTTCAACACCTATTTTGGTTATACCTGACCCTAATGGAGACTTTATTGTTGTAACGGATGCATCTAGGGAAGGTCTTGGAGGTATTTTGTTACAAAATGATCATGTCATAGCATACAAAAGTAGAAAAGTTAAGTTACATGAGTTGAATTATGCTCCACATGATCTAGAGCTTGTTGTCCATTGTTCATGCACTTCAAGTTTGGAGGCATTACCTACTTGGTAAACCTTTTGAATTAAAAACTTATCATCTTGGGATGAAGTATATTTTTACTCAGCCAAATCTGAATGCAAGACAATGAAGATGGTTAGAGTTTTTATCTCAATATGATTTTGACATAAGTTACATTAAGGGCAAGGAAAATAGGGTAGCTGATGCTCTAAGTCGTAGGAAGCACATTTCTGCTCTTATAACATTGAGAACTCAGTTCAAGGATGAAGTAAAGAGTGTTATGGAATCTGATTCTTATTTTTAGCAAGTAAAAATAACACTTGCTGCAGATCCAAATGATGAGAGATATAAAGGTTTTCACTTTGATAATGAAGGAATCTTACGATTTGAAAACATGGTATACATACCTTTGCTAAATGATTTAAGAAAGAAATTATTAGTTGAATTTCACAATTCACCTTTTTCTGGACACCCTGGTATTACAAAGATGCTTGCTGATATAAAACAACAATATTTCTGGAAAGGGATGAAAAAGGACGTGATTGAGTTTGTGACACATTGCTTAGAATGTCAACGTGTTAAAGCTGAACATATGCATCCAGCTGGTTTATTGTATCCTCACAGCATACCACAGTACAAATGGCAAGTGATAAGCATGGATTTTGTACAAGGGTTGCCTATGTCAAGAAATAAACATGATGTTATCATGGTTGTTGTTGATAAACTAACAAAAGTAGCACACTTTATTACTGGTAATCTTAAGGATGATTCACCTGTTTTAGCAAAAAGGTTTGTTCATGAGATTTTCAGATTACATGGAGTACCTGAATTAATCATATCTGATAGAGATCCAAGAATGACTTCAAGATTTTGACAAACACTTAACGCAGCTTTAGGAACTAAGTTGAATTTTAGTTATGTGTATCATACAGAAATAGATGGAAAAACTGAAAGAGTTAATCAAGTTTTAGAGGATATGTTATGAATGTATTGTATGGATCAGCAATATAAATGGGAAGAGTATCTTCCATTAGTTGAGTTTACCTACAATAACACATATCACACCTCTCTAAAGATGGCACCTTTCAAAGCATTATATGGAAGGAAATGTAGAACCCCTATTAGTTGGGACAACATTGAGGATAGAGAGGTAATTGGACCTGAAATCCTTATGGAAATGGAACAACAAGTTAAAATGATTTGTGAACACTTGAAAGAAGCAAGCAGATAGGACAAAAGAGTTATGCTGACTTGAAGTGGGTTGATAGGAAATTTGAACTTGGTGAGAAGGTCTTTCTTTGGGTTAAACCAAAAAAGAGTTCTATAACTTTTGGCAAGGCTGCCAAGTTATCACCTCATTATGTGGGACCTTTTGAAATTGTTGAAATAATCAACCCTGTAGCTTATCGTTTAGCATTACCTCCTGCTTTGTCATGAATGCATGATGTTTTCCATATTTCTTTACTTAATAAATATGTTTCAGATTTATCACATGTATTAAATTGGAATTCCTTGTAGGTCCAAGACCCAGGAATAATCGTGGTTAAGCCTATACGAGTGCTGGAAACTCACCAGTTGCACTTAAGAAATCATGAAATAAGTCAATGTAAGGTCCAGTGGGACCAGTTTAACGAGGAAAGTGCAACCTGGGAAAATCTGGAAGATATGAAAACTGTTTTTCCATATTTATTTGAACAAAATTGATTCTGTTGACTGATAAAATTTGTGATTTTATTCTTTTTATGACAATAAATCTGCCAGTTTTGGGTAGATATTTTATTTGTTTAAATAAATAGCTACGTAAATGCTGATTTTTGGAATTTTAAAAATCTAATTCTACTTTGAACATATGGAAAGAAAGATAATAAATTGATTATCCTTGATGCAAATTGTTTAAATAAGTTAATCATCGGGACAATGATTCTTTTTAGGAGGGAAGTATGTAACACATGTGGCAAACTGTTAACTTTTCCTCTTTTGCATTGCAAGCGTTGACATGTGATTTTTCCTAAGAAGGTGTATTCTTTTGACTATTAGAAATCATGCTTGCCATGGATAATTTATTTTTGTTCTTGGATTCATTTTTCTGAAATGTTGTTGCTTGCAAGGAATCCATTTTGTTGAGATAAGAAAGGTTGTAAACAGGTAATGATTGTTTGCAAATTATCTCTTTATAATAACAAAACCTTGATCAATTTCATTGATCTAAGGTATGTTTTAATTCTTCTTACCTGATCTGTATGGTAAACTAACATTCAGAGGTTGAAGGAAATAAAGGACTGAACTCTTGTATTTATACAAATTCATTGATCTTATTGGAAGTTTTTTCTTTGCATTCTGCTGTAAGTAGTGTGCTCGGATCTTCTTGCTAATTTCTCTAGGACACTGAATGGCATAAAGAGGATGGAGGTCTACTTCAGGACTATTGAGGGTAATAACCTAAGTCCTAGATCTTTAAGATCTATCCTAACGGGATTCTAACCTAAGGTAAACTAGACCTACCTTATGTCTATGTCTACACTAATCTTGTTGCATCCTAACCTAAGTTGTATGTTTTACAAAGTGGGGGATTTGGAAATAACCTAAGATAACTATAGGTTTATTTCTAACCTATTACCTAATGCTAAATTGGTATGGGGCATGGTCTATCCTAAGATGGAAAATTTACCTAAGGCAATGTTTATAAACCTAAGGTAAATACTTTCTAAACTAACCTAAGGTCGGATCCTAAGCTAATGATATCTATCCTAAACTAATGCAAGGATAGAAAGGGACCTAAGGGGAGTCACATGGACAAGTATGAGATGGTGGCGATGGTTTCTAACTCATTTATTTTATTTTATTTTTGAATTTAAAACATTACGTACTATCAGTTTGGACAGAGGCATGGAAACTAGAGGGGATCCTAGTTGGCACCATCTCTAAAGTTAAGAAATGCATGTTCTCTTTGAATTTGGACTCGCCAACTTTAGATGGCAGTGGCGTGGAGATATAGGTGGGAGATTGGAAATTAATGACATTTATGGTCATCATTTTTGGTGAGAAAACCACCTTGGAAACCATGCGAGTGGATTTGTTGGGAGTTGTTTGGTCTTTCATGCATTCCAATTTTTTCTCTGCATGGAGCTATCTGGTTCTTCAAACCAGCAATTCTATTTTCAGTTTGTTACTATTTTTAACTCCCTTGGACTATTTTCGATCCAATGGAAGTATATGAGGCATTTGAGAAGGAAGTTTTTGGTTGTTGATTTCGTTTGGAGAAGAAGGAGTTGTGAAGGCTCGGTTGGAAATATTCTTTGAATCGACAGAAGCACTATCAGGCATGATAGGCTCTATCCATTAAGTTGCTCTGCTTTTCTCTAAGTGTCTTCATTAAAACAACTTTTCTCTCATGAGATAAATGGGTTTTTATTTCTGTGATGATTATTTGGTTTCCTTGCTTGAATATTTTTCTGTATTCTCTGATTAAGGAACCTCTTCTTGGAAAGGTAGTCATTGAGTTGTTTTCCTATTTGGTTTATGTTGAATCATGCCATGAAACTACTTATGATTTGAGTAATGTTGAAATTGTGTGGATTCGGCTTGTCTTCCCAGGATGGGTTTATGGAATTATGTTGTAGCTTTTATATCAAACTGGGTTGTCATTTTGGTTGGTAGAAGACATGAATATTATTTATATCTGTTACTTCTCTGATTTTTCAAAGTAATGTAGCTTCTGTGTAACTACCAGTAAATGGATGCTTTGCTTCATGTTGGGTAATTCGAGTTCATATGGAAAATAGTAAATAAGTGTTTTCTTCTTGAACTTACTGTATAATCTAACAGTTCTTTGAATTTGGTATTCGATGGGAGCTGAGCAGTTATTGGGTGTTTGGAATCTCTATTTTTGTGGGTTCTTCTTGTATGGAAACAAGAGAGAATGTTTTATTATTCCTTTAAACTTTTTAATTTAAAACTGATTCACTTGAATTAAGTTCTATTATGGAACTATGTGTTAATTGTTTCTTGGACACTTTGATTTTGAGGTTACCTTGTTGGGGATACCTATGTTTGAAGTCTTACTTCTGATCTTATTTATGTTGTGTTTTTCTTTAAGTTCTGGAGGACTGAACTAAAGGATAAATGATGAGGTCCTGTTGGTTGGGGACATTGTGATAGTCGGCACGTCTGAGTCGATACAGGGGTCATTCTTTTAGTCCTGTTTGAGCTTTCATTAAGTTAATCATGTTGTCTACTTCCCAGTAGAATTTGAAGTTGATGATTTTGAATACCTATTCCTGATCTTGGTTAACCATTGGGTAACTTGTTGGAGTAAACTTGTTAAAATATGACTGTTGTAATTTCATGGAAATTTTTTGAATGGGTATTCAACTTTTGGAGTTGATGGTTACTTAATCTGGAACTAACCAAATCAGCTTAGTTTGATAGGTTTTCTTGATCTCTGTGTGAGTTGTAATAAATAGAATGTCTTGTCAATTTCTTAGATGTGTATAGTTAAGCATGTCCATGGAATTGAAACAAAAGGAATTTAATCATTTCTTTAGCTGACTTGAGCACCTGTTGCTAAGTCATGTTGACCTTTTGTTTTGCATCTTCTTGAAATCTAATCTTGATGGATTCTTCTCTGTACATTCTATTGATGTTTTCTTCCATCTCCGAATGGTTACGATTATGAGTCAATCATTCTACCATTTTATCTTCACCTGGAAGAAAATAATAAGCTTAGTTTGCATGACTATAAATTTTTTGATTTTGAATGACTATTCAAGACTGTAATTACCCTGTATGGTGATTAGCAACTTTTTTAATGCATATCCTTTTTGATACAGGTATAATTTTACTGTTAATGGTTTTCCATGATGGGTAACCTTGCTTTAAATATTTTTCAAATACAACAGTTGTACATTTTTTTTAATCTCTTCTTATGTGTTTTCTTTTATAAAAGAGTTGGGGATGTAGTGATTGGGTCTGCATTTTTCCTTTGCAACCTTCTTCACGTGTGAAAGAATGTAGGAATTCCCTTCTGATCATGTCATTTGACTCCTTCTCTTTCAGTCTCTGAGGTAAAGTCTAATCACTGCCCCTTTGGAAATTATAGGAGGATATGTGTTTTGGTCTCTTTTATTAAGTTGCGTATGGGGATTCGGGTTAACCAAATTTTAAAGGAAGTTATTAACTATTTTATCACATTCGTTCTTCTTCTTTTGGGTAAATCTTGTCATAAGATTTATTTGGTTCAGTTGCACTACTTTCTTTAATGCCTTGAGTAGTCATCATTGCTACTTGCTTATTCACTTGACTTGTGTTAAAGGTTTTTAATATTTGTGATAGAAGACTAATGTGAGATGTTGTGCATTGAGTAAATACTATCCTAATGTTAATGTATGGCCTAACTTGAGAAATTAGGCTATGTCTTGGATTTGGGATTAGGATGTCACATCTGATGTGTGAGACTCTTATTTACTTATATTATTAGATGATACATCCTAAATCCTTTTTGAAGCTGGAATGAGCTCGACTGTAGTGTCTTTTTATGAAATTTTGTAAACTAAGTTAGAAGGTTCCTACTTCTGAAGGTAACTTTGTTTTGGTTAAATAGTTAAGTTAATTTTTGTATTTCAAATTCAGATGAATTGTGAAGGAAATAATTAGAAGGTACTTTTATTTGATAAGGAAAAGTGTATTGGATGGAACATTATTTATCTGATATCATGTTATAGATTGTTGATTACATCATGATATTTCCTTGAATGTTATTCAAATTGATTAATTGTTCTTCTTCTATGGTTGTTATTACTTATGATTTATTTGTCTGCTTGACCTCAGTGTTTCATAAAAGCAGAGTTGGTTTTATGAAACAGTTAGTTGAAAGCACATCATTTTAATGCTTAGTGCTTATCATGCTCAGTTCAATGAACTGACCTGTGCTAGCAATTTTTGCAGATGGACTTTGTAAGTGATAAAGGAAGGCAATAAATTTTATGATGTATTGGTTGCTTAAAGGTCTAGCACCATTTATAGAGAATTCTAATTTATTATTGAGATGTATTGAAGGAAGAAAAGTTGTATTCTTTAATGATCTTGATGTTTTTGACATGAAATATGTCAGTAATGCATAGACTTGTAAAATGTGTATTTATCATGATGAATTGAAAAGACTGAAGTTACTTAAATTGATTATGTCTATTCTCTTGTCCATAATATGAAGGAAATTTGTAATCCTATCTTTGATGTTGTCATTCATATCTGATTGGATCCTTATTTCTGTTGTTATTGAATAGGTTGGATAAATGGGAATTAGTACAATTTCCCTTACTTGAATGTAACTTACTAAGTTTCATGTATTGATATTCTTTACCCAATCTTGTATGGTTTATTATGATGTTATGAACGCATAGTTAAAATATCAGGATGTGTGAATTGGATATGGGTATAATAAATCCTAATACTTAACCATAATGAGGAAGGTTCTCCTCCTCTCAAAAGGATACAAAATAAACGAATGGTATATGAGTTTGATAACCATTTAGACTTCATATCTATGAATTCTATCATAACAGAACCTGATTTGGTTCTTATACATTCCTTGAATGGTTGAGACACATTAATTAAATCTTATGATAGATGTTGTTTCTGTTTTTGATTAATTACATGTTAAGAAAAAAGTTAATGAACATAAAAGCAATCATAGGTTATGAGGTTTCATATTATTTAATCAACTCAAATAAGGATTGAAAACTTAAGGATTGTTGGGATTAGGGTTATGCAAGGTTGTTGTGATTTGAATCTTAATCCAATGGTAATTAAGTGGATATGACCTCTTGAGGTGTGTAAATTGTGATGAAGTAGTTCTGTCAGATGTTGGCACACGCCAACTGTAGAACTATACCTTCATGAAGACTTGGGTCTTCATGAGGATACAATGTTGCAGTTGACATGTTGCAACACCCTTCAACATTGGTTCATCTAGATCTACTCAAACCTGGACTTGAACTTAGTTTCTCTCTAGATCAGGCTAAGGATATTATTTTGCATAAGAAGTGACTCCCAATTACTTAGGGTAATTAGGCACATTCGATTGACTTAGGTCGAGTGAGAATGCCCATATAGCATAGGTCATCATGAGTGGTTCCTATACCAAATTATATCAATAACCTGGGTTAGGGTCAAACCTTGGACAAGTGGATTGACAGTAGTCAGTAAATACCATTTTAGATAACAGATGAGTGGGGTGAAGGACGTATTCCGATTAGATGAGTATGTCATCTAGGAATAGTAACATGAACAGTATGTTGGAAATATTTGGCCAAAGTATCGCAAGCTGTTGGTTGCATTGTCCTATGTCACCTAGTTTGAGAAATGTGATTTCAGATGAATATGGTAACAAATATTCAGATAGATTTCTTAAACAAGAACACTCAATACCCAGAACAAGGTAAGAGACCAATGTATACATAGTATACCCATAGTATACAATACTTAAGTTAACATGAGAGATCGGTTGGTAACCGAGTCATGAAATGAGAGATCGGTAGCTCACTGAGTCATTTACAGCTGCATATGGTTATCTGTTATGAGATTGATTGGCATGGAATGTGTGTTCTAAATTATGATTATTTAGAACAGAGAACATTATGTAAAAAAAATTCCCTTGTTTCTAAAGTCTTAAAATGGGAATGTTACACCCCTTATAAGATGTGAGACACTTTTTCTCGCACTGAACTTTTTTTTTCCCTCGTAACTTGCTTTCACACTTTTGTACATTTTACGTGTTGTTCCTCTGCTTTCAACTAAAACTTACTATGGCCTCCACTCTTGCACATTTTTTCCTACTGCAAGGTGAGCAATCAACTATTTCACATCACATGAACACACCTTACTGTAATCAACATGTTGTTTATAAAGTGCCACAAACTGGGGGGGCTATAATTTTTCTTTTGTGTTCTATTGGATACAAATGAATTCTTGGTTGATTATGACATCTTATAACCTTGTTTGTATTTTTACACCCTTCTTTTCTTGTATTTTGGATGCATTTTTTTATGAATTTGACATCCATTTGAGTGTGTTTGACCTTATGAATCTTTTTCACTTCTTATTCTTTTCATAGATGAACCATGGAAGATATTTTTCCAGACTTGAGCTTAACATGATTACTTCTCAACCTCCACCTCTTCTTCTTGGTAGAGATAATTATACATCATGGCGTGCTTGCATGGAATTTTACCTTTCGCATGAAGGCATTTTTCCCCTTCTATATGGGGAATTTCTTGTTCCCATTGATCCTTATTGTCTTGAAGATGGGCTCTAAAAGTATGATCATCTTCTTGGTTTCTTAATTATATATGTTTCCAAGCCTATCCACCACCATATGGTATACTTAGAGTGTCCTCACATAGTTTTGAGCATTATTTAGTCATTATTTGGAGACCCTTCAAATATTTTCGTTGTTTCTTCATCCTCTGATATAGTTTTCTCTTCACCTTCTTCATGTGATGATAGTTCTGCTGACATATATTTGCATGTTCCTATTCCTAATGAAAAGTTTTTTTATTATAGTTCTAATGACAATAGTACTGTTGAGGACTCCTCTCCTCCTTCACTTGGCCACCATTAAGAGAATGTTGAACCTCCTCTCTTCCCATCAAATATTAGGAAATCTTTTTCCCAACCTCATACTTTAATTTTATCTTCCTCCATTCCACTTCCCATGGTGAGGATTTTTCTACTCCTCTTCCTTCTACAGGTGTTTCAGAGGAATCCTTCATATTCTTTTTTAGAAGTGCCCCATCTAGGAATTTTATCAAGTACACATTTTTAGAGACCATCATTGATGCACCTCTTCTTATGTATGTTCTTTCTACTATTGTAGGGATTTTTTATTTTCCTTCACTTCACTTGGATATTATTTTGGCAGATGTTCCCTTCTTGCACTCTAATAGTTATACTTTTGTGGCATTACCTTTGGTTCTTTTATACATATTTTCTAGACCTTTGTCACATTACAGTGGACCAGATTTTTATTTCTTCATATTGTTTCCTTTGGTTTCCTTTGCAGAGTGGGAATACAATCAATACTTAATTTCTATTTTTCCTAAGGGCAAAAACATTATTCGATGCGGGTGGGCCTCATTCCGTCTACAGGAAGAAAACCACATCATTAACACTCTTCTTGGAGACTTCATAAAGTTACATATTTCAAATCAAGATGTGGCTTCACGTCGTCTTTGATTTATCTAGTCTCTTTTTTCTCTTCTCTTCTTTTTTATCTAGAAATATTGTGGTTTGTACATTGGTACCTCATTAGGCCTTTAGTTTTTGGAACCTATTTAACACATATTTCTTAGGTTGTTTAGGGATATTTTATATCTCGTAATTGGGTGTTTTTCCCAGTAGGATTTCCTTAATTTATTGAGATCCTTATCGTACATGGGTACCTCATCAGGCATAGCTACTGGGATCCATTTCTAGTTTTTGACTTACTACATCATCCTAAGTTACGGTGAAGGGGAGGTGTTGGTGTGGGGCACTTGCTTTTTTATTTTGAGGAATTTTCCACATCATGTGGTGAGTCATCTCACTTATTTGAGATTATATGTCTTAGGTATCTTAGAGGTATGAAAGATTCCAACATAGATTCTATCATATGCATCAATTTACATTAGTATGTCATACAAGAGTTACTTTCCATTTCTTGAATGTAAATCCTCTTCTCCCTTATGGAGGTATGATTGCTCATGCATTGGGAGTTATATAACACTCTTATTTATACCCATATTTTATGATCTATGAGTATAAGTAGACCCCTTTCTTTTAAATGCACATTTCATGGTTGAATTATTGTGTACTACATGGAACTCTGTCATGCTACCATTCGAGTGCAACTTGGTTGATGTGTGCACCTCCCTCTTGATCCTCGTTCTTGCATTATCTCATAAAATATGCACACATATCATGTCAAGAATAGCTAAGTGGCCTCTTCAGTGTTTGGATTTATCTAACAGATCATCGATGTAATATTTTATGGTTTTATGGATGAGATCATTAAAGATGTAGGTCATGGCGCATTGATAAGTAGCTCTTGTATTTTTCAAGTCAAAGGGCATTAATTTATAGTAAAAGGTTCCCCATGACATGATAAAAGAGGTCTTGTGTTGATCCTATGGTGTGATAAGGATTTTATTGTAACTAGAAAAACCATTCATATGAGATGTCATTTCATTGCTTGTTGTTAAATCAATGAGTTGGTCTATGTTATGCAGAGAAAATTAATCTTTGCAGAAAGCAAGATTCAAGTCTCAGAATGTTGTGTAGATGCATAATTTTCCAGTGGATTTAGTGATGGTTACGATGTTATAATCCCATTGTGGATAATCAATGGGTAGTATGAATTTTGATGAAAGAAGACATTGAAGTTCTTATTTGATTAGAAGTGTGGATACATCCTACAAAGTTTTTTCTTCCTAGACTTGGCACTCAGTATGGTGACGATATTGTGGGTAATGATATTAGGTTCTATACCTTACATTTCACTATACGACCACGAAAATGTTTGACTATGTTTTGATAGGAAAGTTGTGACTTCTTTGAGTTCAAATGAGTTTAAGGCTTGGTTAATTATGGTGTGTCGATGTTAACATCGATAGTGGATTCATTAAGGAGGGTTGACATGTCAGATGGAAGGTTCTTCTAAATATAATGATCCTCAACACCCATATAGGTTAGGATAGCATTTCCATCATGATGGTGGACAATGTCAATGGTAGGAGATTCTTATTCTATCATATGAGGTAAGATTAAGGGGTTGGATTCAATTTTTTCATTAATCTGATAAGTTAATGGTCCAAGTGAAATGGTATTAACTAAAAAATGTTAGGAGGAATAGACATGGTATCACCGTATTCTAAATAGGATTCTGACATGGGAGATGATGTGGCTAATTAGGATATGACATTACTGGGGATGAGTCAGAGGAGGATGGTTTGAATCCAAGACCATGTTTCTCATAAGGCTTGTAGAAGTCCTCAAAGTGGAAATCTTGGAGACCATGATCATATTGATTAAAGAAAAATCCTTTCTAGGAACAATGATGAAGATAAGTCTTGGTGAACTGGGGCTTATCTATGAATGAAAAATACTAGGAGAAAAGTTTTACATGCAGTTGATTTTTGAGATGGGCTGAATGGTAGTCGATGCCTCCATAAACTAACTATGTTTGAAGGCGTAGAGGGAAAAAGGAAATGATGTTTCATACATTAGATTCATAAAGTGGTTTTTTTTCAAGCCTCCCATACATTTTAGGCATGGGAAGTGTGTTAAGGGATAAGAAGTGGTACTTCCCTAGTTAAATGTGTTGCATGATTTCATTGAGAGAGTCATGGTTTGGTAGTTTGGATGTTGGGATAGAATAACTTATGGAAGCTATTTTTTATGTAGGATCTTGTAAAGGAACCATTACATCATCAGGTTTGTATGTCATGTGACAAGCTTTAAATGGATTTGGAGTGGTGGAGACCATGACTATCTTACCTTTATGTTCATATTTTAGAAATTAATGTAGATTGGATGGGACATAAAACATGGTGTGTATTTAGGGGTGACTCAAAAAAAAATTATACCAGAACTCTCCTTTTACAAGATAGAAGAGTTCATGGAGGATTTTTTGACCTATTTTGATTGGAAAGATAATTTTTCCCAAGGTAGGAGTGAAAGTATCATTAAACACACGTAAGATGAAGGATGATTGGGAAATAATGATGTTCAATAGTTATATTTGTTAGAACACATGATATTATATGATGTTTATGCTAGCGCTATTATCAATGATAACTCTTTTAATAAGAGTGTTGTTAATTTTTGTGGTGATGGAAAGAGGAATATAATGGTCTTCTGGTTGGAGTGACACAATCACAGATTCATTGAATACAATGGAAGCCAAAATCTTCAGGGCACTAACAAGGTTATCAAAAATTTGGGGCTTATTAGAGGGTACTGAGATTTATTAAATGGATTTGATCGTGGCTTGGTGATGTTGGGGAAGATTCTGAATAGACTCGTAGAGGAAAATTCTAATGGGAGCTTGATGTAGCTATTTTAGAAGAGTATTTTGAATAGATGATGATTGATTCTGAGGGGATGTGGCTATGGAAAAATTTAGCCCTAGATGGTGATGGACTAGGTGACTCAAGAGGAGCCTTAGAGATAGATACTTTGGGCTTATCTTGATTATGGGCCTTTAAGTTGAGTTTTTGGGATTTGGTGGTTATGAGGACAATGTCAATCCAAAAACATGTTGGCTTACTGTAGGAGGCCACATTTTTGTTAAAGGGGATTTCAAATTAGTTCTTTCGATTATTTTATTTACGAATATTAGGAGCATTTATGATGTGATGTTTTGATTTGGTTTATTTTATGGGTGGATTGGAATGTTCTTTATTGATTGGAAGAAGTCCTTTATTAGAAAGGATTTGAATGATCACATGAAGGAATTTGCAATATTTAGTGTAATGCCTTAATATTTGATGATAAACACAAAATTAATGGTAGTTATACCAATACGGTTTTTATCCCTAAGGTTAGAAGATTTGAATAGGTGGTAATGCGATATTTTATGATCGAACGATTTTTTCAAGGGTTATAGTATAATACTTTGTCAAATCTTGTTGAGATGATGTCGAGGGTGTAGGATTATGAGTTTCATTGGTTGGTTCATCTGTATAAGGAATATGGCATGTGTCTAAGGTGGTATGTTTAGATGTTGTTTTAGAGATGGGTTTGGATTATATGATAGTGATCTTAAATTTATAATATAGATGCCCCAAAAATGGAGGGAAAATGGATTGTATTGGTTTGGCAATGATCCTTTGAGAGTGTTTCCTTATTATTTCGGTGCATGTGTGGTTTTGACGTGATATTTCTATGGTTTTTGATTCGATGCATGGTGACATGGTCGTTAAAGGCACTATTCAAAATCTCAATGACAATTTTATTTTCTTGTGATGTCAAAGGTGCGGTATCATATATCTCTATGCAAGTGGATGTGATGTATTTCAAAGGTTGAGATCCAAATGATATTGAGATATGTATTGTGATGCCATCTAGGGAGGTTGATTGTTCACTTGGGGTGTCATTTGTAGAGACTGATGATGTGTTGGGTGTGGGTGAGAGCTTACTGAAGATATTTATGTTGTGATGAGACGCTATGATGTTGGTTTGAGGTTGGTTGCTATTTGGAGGATGATTTGGAAAATGGTTGTTTAAATACATCCAAATTTTGATTAGGAGGTACATTCAGGTTATCAAGATGTAACTAACCTCAATCAATGAGGTCTTGAAGGAAATTTATAAATGAGAGAAACCTTCCAGTATCATGTCCTTAGACTTGGTGATATTTATAGTAGTCATTTTCTCTATACCAAGAAGGTTTAGAAGTGGAAACATCGATAGATCGGATGGGAGGGAGTGTAATCATGCAAGCAGCAAGGAGTTTGTCAAAGATGGAATTATATGATTTTCCTAGGGGTGTATATTTTAATTGAGGTTAGTATTTTTTAGAGTCTAGATGGATTCTAGATGTATTTTTCAAAATAACTGCATTTGAGGAGCCTTTATATTTCTTAATCATCTAGCGATGAAATTAGAGATAGACTCGTCTTCAAATTATTTGATAGCATATAGATCGGTGATAGAGATCTTACGGGCTATGTTAATAAAGAAATGTTCTAGAAACAACTGTGTTAGTTTCATGAATGATAACAAGGAATCTTGGGTAATATTGTTGTACCAATCGAGGTCAATGTCGACCAACAACATGGGAAAGATCCTCAACATAAAATCTTGAATGTAGGTGATGAGGTAGTAGGCATGAAAAAAAATCCATGACGTTTTTTTCTATATCCTCCTTGTAAAATTTGATAAATTTAGGTAGTTCCCAATGAGGAGGATATGCTTTGAATGGTACAGATGGACTGATAGGTTCATTGCATATTTTTTCATAAGAAAGAGTGATCTTAGGTCCCATCGTAATGACTTCAAGGCTTCTGATTCTACTTTTTAATGCCTATATGGGATCATTTTGGAGATATTGTTGGATATTTGAAGATGATGGTTTGTATTGATGGTGGATATGGGGGTTATACTATTGGTACATATATTAGGGTAGTGTTTGATGTTGGAAAGGAGGAATACCCCCTAGGATTTTATTAGGTTGTTAGGAGACCAAATTTTATGACAAGGATTCAATATATTGATAACGTATAGGGATAGATGTGTTGATGAAACCAAAATTTCATTAAATTTGGACATTTTACAATCTAAATTAAATACTGAAATTAGCTATATTGGTTTTTCTTATACCAAATATTGGAATTTGATTTTTCTATTATTGGAATCCAAAAAGGGATTTTGTAGATTTGATTTGGATATTATTGGAATCTGAAAAGGGATTTCCATTTGGAAATAGATAGTCATGTATGAGTGATTCCCATTTTAGGAGTTTACGAGAATAAGTATGTAATAGTTAATACATTTATAACATTGCAATGCATAACAAATACTTATACTGTCCATTCTCATAGAAACAAACATCCTTATCTTGTATTGAATGGGCATATGTCCATTCTCAGATAAACAAACATTTTTATCTTGTACTGAATGGGCATATGTCCATACTCATATAAACAAACATTTTTATCTTGTATTGAGTGGGCATATGCCCATTCTCATATAAGAATCATAGAAGAAAAATAAACTCAATATAGAAATAAATAAAATAAATAGATGTGATTTATTTTAATTATGGGATAGTGCACATTTTAATGTTGTATATTTTACATATTTTGATCATGTGTGTGTGTGTGTGTGTGTGTGTGAAAAATTCTTAAATATAACGTGGATTTATTTGCATAGAATATGAGCTATTTACAACATAAAATGATGGTAATAAATGAATTGTTAAGATATTGTCTATAAAAAAACTAATTTTTAATATATTTTTATGAGCAAATATCAAGCCAATTAATTTACATAGCCAATTAATTATATATATATATTATAATATATATTTGATATTTTAAATGCTTTTGACTAGAACTTAGAACCAAGGGATTGGAGGGAACCCACCCGTATACATCCAAACCTATAACACCCCAAACGACCTTCCCAAACTAGCAAAGATAAAAAAATCCTTCAAACAATATAGGTAACCAAAGGAAACAACATACAAAGATTACATACAAAAAACAAACCCATAGAAGAAATACATTTAATCATCCAGCTGAATGACATCCACCTTAGCATCATGACAATTGGGTTGTGCCTTCTTCCTACCACCAATAGTCCCACCAGCCCGACGAGACTGAAGCAGAAAGTTGTATGAAAACCTCAACTTCTTGTGAAACACTTCCTCAATCTCTAACTCCAAAACCACTAGCACCAACAGCTCCAAAAAATACAATTTCTTGATTCTGATACCACCAGAAATCCCAGCCAAGCACGCCCTATGAACATCTACCACAAATTTCATAAGATCCACATTCCTTGATGAAAACATATTAATGACATGCTGAGAGTCAGATAAAGGAATCCCTTCCTTGTCCACAGTTAGAAGCAGTTGAGCTAGGTTAAAATCCTCTAATGCTTCATCCAACTTAAATCAATGTTGGGGTTTGATAAAATGAATAGAAAAATACTTGACTTCCACCACACCAAAATAATCCGAGAAACAAACTAGGGTGCCACCTCAGAATTCACCCTAGCCCTCACAGAAGTGTGTAAAGACTCCTCGCCCAGAAACCTTTCAATGGATTCACATACAGACCCAAATTCAGCCAGGAAAATGATGTGTATGCAAGCCCACTTGATGCCTCCAAAGAAATCCATCTCTCTCTTTACACCCTGCAAAAATAAACCAGAGTACGGGGGTATTTCCATGCTGTGAAACTTAACCCACAATGACCACTTCCTCCCACCTAGCAGACCTGCGAAACATGAAGAGAAATAAACTTAATTAATTTATATTTATTAATAAACATAATATTAACAAGTAAACTCAATAAATCTCATTAATCGTGGAAATATTTTGTTACGAGATAATACAAGTCACATTTTTTTTACATAAAATGATGGTAATTAATACAATATTAATGAATTTTTATGAGGAAAAAAGAACAACAAAAACTAAATGTACCTATATAAACTCAATCAATTTCAGCAATTGCTTTTTTAAATGTTTTCAAAGACCAACGTAAATTTGGGTGTGAACCCACATCATTTAACCATGTATATATTAAGTGTTAAAAAATTAATATAATGCATTCAAATTTCCACCCCCATAACCAATAACTTTATTTTCGATGGAAAACAAGATCTTTGTATAAACCTATCAAAGTTAGATTTGAGCATTATATACTAATCACATCATTTGGATGAAATGTGAAGAAGAACTAAAAAATTGTAATAAACACATTTTGAGATCTACATACTAATAACCATTAATAACATCAATTCAAATGGAAAATGGGAAAAAGAACTAGAAAAATGTAATAAGCACAATTTTATATATTGATTTGTTCCACTATTGTTTGAAATAGAGAACATCCCTTTAAGATGTCTCTTACATCATCCACAACCCCTACCAAGAATATTTCTGTAAAAACGATGACATAATCCACTTATTATTTTTAAAGTCTTTGTCAAAAACCGTTGGAGACACCAAAAAAATTCTTTAGAAACTCCTTTGTTGATTACATTAACTACAACCGTAGTTTCACATTTGTATGGAAATTCTGGTGTTTTCCAAATTATTTCCAAATATTTAATAAATTTGTCTCCCCCTCTTTTTGTAATGCTCCATACCACAAAAAAACAAAGGATGCACGTCCACTTTAAATAGTTTTTATACCTTGACATTTGTATCCAACATAGACCATGAGAATGTAATTCTATAAAACTCTTTAGATACAAAAGTTAGAAATTGGGAAATATACATTCATTATTAAACATCATTATTAACTTTTATGTATTTCAAATACAATAATAATATTTCACAAAAATACTTTTACCTATTTCTTTACACATATTTGTTAGTTGTAGATTTTCTAGATTTTCTCTAGTTGTATCTCCACATAAAAATTAAAATTAGGATATATTTATCGAATTGATTCCAACTAATATTGACAAATGAAAAGGTTTAATATTTTTACCTATTTCATTACATATATTTTTTGGATATTCTCCAGCTGTATCTGCACATAAAAATTGAAATTAATATATATTTATCAAATCGATTCAAACTAATATTGACATGTAAAAATGCACATTAAAATTTTAAAAATACTTGATAATTGTTCATGTGCCAACTGTCATCACTCATGGTGAAGGGTTTTATGTGGCTTTAGTATGAGCATCTACCCATTCAATGCAATACAAAGGTTGTGAGAATTCATTACTTCTCATTCTACAACAAAGTGAATATTTAGACGTATTAAAATGTTTTGTTTATCTCAGAATGGGCATATGCCCATTGTAAACATTCAACTACAACCAATAATGAATTCAATCATTTTAATACCTCTCAATATTATAAAACATATTTAATTTTATTTTTCCTAGAATGGGCATATGACCATTGTAAACATTTAACTACAACCAATATTGAATTCAATCATTTTAATACCTCTAAATATTCTTAAACATATTTAATTTGTTAATATTTTTATGTCTGAGAATGGGCATATGCCTTAAGAAACTATTGAACTTAATAATTTTAAGAAATCTATAAAATTTGTGAGAATGGAGAAATATTAACTCTATTCTTCTAATTAAACTTCTAACTTTTATTTACATATATTCTATAACATGAAAATAACTTTTAGGAGTAAACTATATGAAGGATGTACATCTTAATATTTGAAAAAAGTAAACATTGTTAAGAATTAACGTATACATAATGACTATAATAAAAAGAACAAAAAAATCATAGAGGGGATGCACCTGGAGGCATAGTTAGACATTTATAATATTGTTGGAGCATGATCTCCTGCTTCTGATTCTCCACCATAAAGATAAGTGAGGAATTATTTGTTTAATGCATTTTTCCCACATGTAATATTAATACAGTGGATGCATTAGAGTTGCATATCTCAATCATGTGCTCCCAAAAATGCACTGATCTCGATCATTTGAAAGAATGTTCAGGGATGACAACTCCAATTTCATTCAGTTTGATAATATCCAAGGGCTCTGAATGTTGCCAATCCATATCCACTATCACATATTCTACCTCCAATTTCATATAGTGGATCTAACACTAATCAATTTTGAATGACATCTTCCACCTAATTGCATAATATGTGCTTGAATGATCTCAATTATTTGAAAGAAGTGGATGAAAAATCCAATTTCATTCAGTTTGATAATATCCAAGCTCTAAATCTGACAATCCTTGCTAAATCAATTGAATAACATAGAGTTGAAAATGACACTTTTCAATTTCAAATGAATTTTCATCAAATAAAAAAAGATGAATCTTTTCATCAATTTTGAGCTTGTTTTAATAATAATTTCTATTTTGCAGATCACTTCACCTCTTGAAAGTGTGATTCTGAAATGCCTTTTTCCAACATAGATAATTTTTGTCTTCTGAGCATGGTAAACATATTTTTATCTTCTCGGAATGGTAATATTTTTTTAATGTAATTTTCATTGCCCAATTCCTTATCTAAATTCATAGGGTGGGCAACAGATGAACCAAATGAGCCTTATGTAGTAATACAGATCACTTGATTTTGCAAGTGTTTGTTTCCTTGTCCACTCTATGTTATGCAACCCTGTACCTTTTCATCGGGATGTAATTTTGCAGGAGCTACATGGAAATGACCAATATCAATTTTGAATGATTGTTTGTCAAATAAAAAAATATGAACATTTTCATCAATTTTGACTTGTTTTAATAATAATTTCTCTTTTGCAGATCACTTCACCTCTTGAAAGTGTGATTTTGAAATGCATTTTTATAGCATAGATAATTTTTGTCTTTTGAGCATGGTAAACATATTTTTGTCTTCTGAGCATGGTAAACATTATTAAATTTAATTTTAGTTGGCCCAATTCCTTATCCATATTCATGTGGTGGGAAACAGATGAACCAAATGAGCCTTATGTAGTTCTATTATTTTTGTTTATAATTGTTACTATCGTTTTGGCTAGACTAACCTTGGTGGAGCCAAGTGTTGGCACCGCCAAGTGTTGCACTACATACCCTCAAGAGGGATCAAGCCTTGTGTAGTTCTATTATTTAGTTTTAGAATGGGTGGGAAATATTGAACTCAATCATTTTGGCTAGACTAAACATTGCGTCTTTTGTATTTAATTGTCTCATTTTGGTTGCTATTGTTTTTTTTAACATGGTTTATTTATTAATTAAAGGTAATTATTTTGGAAACATGTCTTCCATTGCAAAATGAGGCATTTCCAATTGTAAAACAAAGTAATCTTCATATTCATGTCAAGCCCATTCGAAATGGACAGATGCCCATTCTCGTATAGAAAATGTAGAAGAACAAACATAAGAAGAATAGATGTTTAGAATGGGCATATGTCCATTCTCAAATAATAATCATAGAAGAATTGTGGGCAATTTTTATCTCATATAAAACATAGAAAATCAATAGATGGAAGATCAATAGATGTTTAGAAGAGGCATATGCAAGATAAATATTACTTTTTTTTATAATTGGGAAAATGCCCATTTAACATATAGAAATCATGAAAGAATAATGACTCATAAAAGAAGAATTTAGTTTTTTTTAAATTGAAGATAAGTTTCAGATATACTTCTAACTCTTCTTTGTTGATTTATTATGAGATGAAGAATATCATCTAGCTTTCTTTCTTTTATATTCTGATCTGGGTATAAAGATAATGCCATATTTTTGATCTTTTGTATTTTTTATGTGTTTTAAGAATATCACTTCAATATTTTGTAAGACTTGTATAGTATTATCCTCCATAGTTATAAAAGGATGCATCTAAATATGACCATTTCTTGCATGTTTCAAAGTCTCAACAAGATCATTCCTTGCAAAAAAATGTATAACTACATAAACAAAAAATGGAAAATCATTCTATGCAGGTGAATCATGTCCATGTGTGTGTGTGTGTATATAATGTTATCTGTATTTTTATGAAATATAGGCATCCCAAAGCAGAAAGACCTAGGAAGGGTGACTTATTTTTTGAGTTGGTGGCCTAGTTGCGCAAACCATGGGGCGGGCTAAATGGATTGAGCTAGTGAGTTACTTACACTATTGGTTGAGTTGGGCGGTGTGAGCTAACCAGAGCTAAGCTCAATGATGCATCTAATGGGAAATTTGACATTCTAATCATGGGAAGGCGAGATAAAATCCAGCTTAGTTAGCGGCCGAGTAATGGAGTAGGTGAGCTCACACCTACCGAGTTATTAAAAAAATAAGTTAAATGATGTATCTAATGAGAAAATGACATACACCCATTCTCATACAAACAATTGGAATCATAAAAGAAGAACATAGAGATTAAAATGTAGTTTGTTCTTGTATAATGGATGCCAATTTACCCATTCTCATATACCTAAAACATAGAGTATTGTTTATCATTAATTTGTTTTACCAAATGAGACCAAATTGTTTACCACCTTTTATTAATTGAAGGTACTTGTTTTTCAAATACCTCTTCAAGCACCCGTTAGAGGGAAATTGGCAAAAATTAATAGAAATTAATTAAGCTTCTGTGCATGTAGAGAGAATGATGGTGTTTACTATTTTTGATGTTGGTCGAGGTCATGAGAATTGCAAGGTTCACTGCGCGTTGGCGAGTCTATCTCTTTCTTGTTCATCCTTTATGTTTTCTTTTTCATCCAATTTCCTCTTTTCAGGATACCTATATTTCATAAAAATATAGATACACACACACACACACACACACACACACACACACACACACACACACACACACACACACACACACACACACAAATGAAGATTATTCATCGGAATTTAATGATTTCCTATTTTTTCTATGTAGTTAACCATTCAGGATGGGGTGAAGGGAAACTAAGCTTTTAGGAGAGGGTGCTAATACAATATAATTAGTAATTATTACAAAATAAAAAATGTTTGTTTGTATAAGAATGGGATTTTTCCCATTATAAACATGCAAAAATTCTATAAAGGATGTCACAATTCACAACTTCCCATTATAAAACAAATTACATTTCCAAATACTATTTCATCCTGTGAAGAGGAATATTTGAGCAATATTTCTAAGATATTATTTTATCTCTCTACTAAATTTGTGTTGACCCTTTCCACTTTGAGCTCCCTCTATTTCATAAGACCATTTTTGCTTGTGAAGAACCAAATTTGAATAAAATTTTAGGCATAGATTATTCAACTCTTCTCTATTGAATTATTATGAGATGAAGAATATCATTTGGTTTCCTTGAACCCTTATATTCTATTCCGGGTTTAAAGATAATGCACTATTTTTGATCTTCTGTATTATTTGATTTGGGTATTAAGAATATCATTTCAATGTTTTGTGAGACATGCATAGTTTTTAACCTAATCGTAGTTGCTAATACGAGGAGTTACATATTTTTTAAATTGAAGATAAGTTTCAGAGATACTTCTAACTCTTCTCTGTTGTATTCCGAGTCTCTAGGTATAAAGATAAATTATAATGTCTTATTTTAGATATTTTGTATTTTTTATATGGGTTTTAAAAATATCACTTCAATCTTTTATAATAGTTGCATAGTTGTTATCCTCCATAGTTATAAAATATTGCATCTAAATATGACCATTTCATGCATGTTTCAGATTCTCAACATGATCACATTCCCTTATAAAAAATGTATATGATTTTCCTTCTTGGTAAGACAGGGAGTTACATAATAAATCCACTACCAATCCTTCTAGGTAAGACAGGTAGTTACATAAGAAATCCACTACCAATCCTTCATGCTGAGACGGGGAGTTATCTGTTATGTTTTTACACAAGTACAAAGTGGGCTTACCACCTAGGAGGCATTGCTTTGTTGTTGAAATGGATGTGATAGTTTATCAAAAAATAAATGATAATTCTATAATTCTTATTTCATCCATAAAATGATATTTTTTGTTCATGATCGATGTTCATCTAGGTTCTATAATATTAATAAAAGTAAAGAATTTTATCCGAAAGGTGAATCATTTGCAACTTAGCCTTGCATCAATGGTGAATCATGTCAAGTAAAGCACTTTATCCAGATGGTGAATCATTTTTTACTTGGCCTTGCATCAATGGTGAATCATGTCACATCTATTAGCCTTGATATCGCATGTTTCTTTTTTCATTGTTGAATGATTTACCATATATGCAAGGCCAATGTACACATGGTTTATCCTTTGAGATTAAATGTTAGACTTCCATTACTATGATCCTACCTTATTGAATAAAATTTTTCTATTGTATATATTGGGTATTAGAATGTGTATAACAGGCACAAGATAAATTTTAATTCTAAATATTCTTAAAAAAACTAAATTTTATTTTTTATTCTTCTACTTTGATTTATACATGAGAAGGGGCATCTGCCCATTCAATACAAGTAAATATTGAACTTAAATAATTTTTAGACCTCTATAAAGGATGTGAGAATGAGAAGTTAGTTTGTACAAAAAATTAATCATTTTAATACCTCTATATAGGCTGTGAGAATGGGTAACGTCTGATTTAATACAAGGAAAAAAAAATTGGTTTCCCAATTCAATACAAGACAAAATATTTTTTAATATTATAATTGGCATATATGTGTGTTAAACATTCAAATGAAAGAAATTTAGTACAAGACATAAATTTTTGTTTATATGAGAATTGACATATGCCCATTCTAAGTATTTTAATGCAATAAATGTTTGAAAAATGTTATTTTAGAATTATTTATTTTTCAACATTCTAATAAATCTCTAAAAAATTTAAAGGGGTCCAAACAATAGGAATATTAAAATATTAAAGCATGGTTGGTATAAAAATTTATAAAAAATATCGGTCTCATGTTATGTTTCATGTCACTTCATATTTTTAAATAGGTTTTTCGAATACGACTTTAATTAGTCATATTGCGACACTACCAAACATTTATATCGTTTTGGCTGGACTAACCCTGGTAGAGACAAGTTATGATTCTGCCAAGTGCTACACTACACACCCTCAAGGGGGATCTAGCCTTACGTAGTTCTATTTTTTTTTTATAAAGGGAATTTTTGGCATGTAGTTATATTTAATAATTTGATTTTGAAATGGCAGATGCCCATTCTCTACCCATTTTCATATAGGATAAATTAACATGTATATTGTTTAAGACCATGACATATCGAGACTAGTATGCAAATATGTTGTTTACAACCATGTATTTATTAATTAAAGGTAATTGTTTTAAAACAAGACTTGGACCACTCAAAATAATGAGAATAGGCATTAGACCATTCTCTGGACATTCTAACATTTTTTTATTACACTATTTAGAAATATGGGCATTTATCCATCCTCTAAGAAACAAACATTTATTTTTATTTTGTTCCCCATTTTTCATTGAAGGAAGACCATTACAATCAAAGGAGGACCATATTATAAGAATCTAATAGTGTTAAAACATTCTGACAACCTTTATAGAGTTAGTACTTGTATCATATTGGTTGGACTATCCCTGGTGGAGCCTACTGATGCATTGCATACCATTAAAGGAGGATCAAGCCTCTATCTCTAGTTGTTGTTTATTCTTTCACTTTTGGGCTCTCTTTCTTTTCATGAAGAATATAAAAAAAAAATCTGAGAAACAACAATGAATATTTCCAACTCTTCTCAATGTGATGAATAACATATGGTTTACCTTCAAAATAAAAATGACGCCCAACCCACTTCATCTGCATGTCATTCCCATTCGAGTTTTCCATTCTTTCATACAAACAAACAAACATTTTTTTTTCATTTTATCTTGAGTATGATTGTATTGTTTTGGCTAGACTATCCCTGGCAGAGCCAAGTTCTACCTCCACCAAGTGCTAGACTACATACCCTCAAGAGGTATCAAGCCTTATGTAGTTATATAGTTTTGTTTTAGGAATAGTTATATTTATGGGAGTTCATCCATCCTCAAACAAACAATCATTTACTGTTGGATTGTTCCCCATTTTGCATGGAAGGAGGGTGATTGCAATGGAAGGAAACATTCTAACAGCCTTTATACGGTTAATAATTGTATCATATTGGCTGGAATATCCCTGGCAGATAGCTCCTATGATTTTGGTCTCTCTCTCTTTTCATGAAAAACAAAAATGAATATTTCTAACTCTCTTCAATGTGAATAATAACATCTGATTTTCTTTTCATTGCAAAAAAAAAGGGAAAGATCCAATTTCTATTCATGTGTTGCCCATTTGAGTAGATAGATGCCCATATGTAGTTTTTCGTATGCCTATTTTTCTTTGTGATTCCTATTATTAGAATGGGCAGATGCCCATTATCAAGATGTTACAAGAAATTGATACGAACATTTTTATAACTTTATCTTTACATACCCTTGGGCAGATGCCCATTCTCATAGTTCTATTAATTTGATTTAGAAATGGAAAATGTCCATTTTCATATAGGATAAATTAACATATATTGTTTAAGACCATGACATATCGAGACCAACATGCAAATATATTGTTTGCCAACATGTATTTATTATTTAAAGGTAATTGTTTTAAAAGAAGATTTGGACCGCTCGTAATGATAAGAATAGACATTAGCCTATTATCTAGACATTCTAACATTTTGGTTTGGCCATTTTTTTTGTCAGTTGTATTGGACTATTTAGAAATATGGGCATTTTTCCATCCTCAAATAAAAAAAAATTATTGTTGGGTAGTTCCCCCTTTTGCATGGAAGGAGGACCAAATTAGAAGAAGAATTATAGTTTAAAAACATTCTGACAACCTTTATAGACTTGATAATTGTATCATATTGACTAGATTATCCCTAGAGGAACCTAGTGTTGTACTGCATACCCTTAAAGGGAGATCAAGCCTCTATCTATATTGTTGTTTAGTTTTTCGCTTTTGGTCTCTCTCTTTTCATGAAAAACAACAATGAATATTTCTAACTCTTCTCAAAGTAAAGAATAACATCTGGTTTTTCTTTCATTACAAAATGGGGAACTATCTACTTTATCTTCATGTCATGTCCATTCGAGTAGACAGATGCCCATTTTTCATTCTTTCATACAAAAAAACAAACATATTTTTCCTTTTATCTTGAATACAATTGTATTGTTTAGGTTGGACTATCCTGGTAGAGACATGTTATGCCTCCACTAAGTGTTGCACTAAATACCATCGAGGGGGATAAATCCTTATGTAGTTCTATATTTTTTTAGGAATAGTTAGATTAATTTGATTTAGAAATGGCAGATGCCCATACTCATATTTTCCTAATTAGCATTTTTGTAAAGACCATCTCAAGGGGGATCAAACCTTATGTATCTCTATTATTTCATTTTTAGAATGGGCATCTTGGCTCTGCTAAGTGTTGCGGGTCTCATAGTTGTATTAAATTGATTTAGAAATGGAAGATTCCCATCATCATAGTTGTATTAAATTGATTTAGAAATATCCCATTCTCATAGTTGTATTAATTTGATTTAGAAATGACAGATGCTCATTCTTATAGTTGTATTAATTTTATTTAGAAATGACAGATGCCCATTCTCATAGTAATTAGCATTTTTTGTTAAAGACCATCTCAACAGGGATCAAGCCTTATGTAGCTTTATTATTTTGTTTTAGGAATGGGCATCTTGGCTCTGCCAAGTGTTGCACTACATACCCTTTGGCAAATGTCCATTCTCATATTTTTATTAAATTGATTTAGAAATGGCAGATACCCATTATCATAGAACCACCATTTCATTAAATTTAAACTCATTTTAGTCTAAGAAATTTTTCAAGAAGCTCATTATCAGTTTCTTCACATCTAAATTTTGGTATTCAAAAATGTTATCATTGGTTTTCAACATTTTATTTATTGGTCTCCAATAATTGCATTATTAGTTTCCAATTTTTAGTTAGTTGAATTATGAGGTATAATGGGGGGCCACCCATTCTCCCTATTAATTTTAATTCATATTAGAAAAACATTTCGTTAAATTTTGACTAATTTTAATCCCATTTAATGTTTTCTCGAATTTCATTATTAGTTTCTTTACATCTAAATTTGTGTTTACATTGCCAATTGTTTTTACATGGCATGAGAATGGGAGGCCATGCATTCTACCTCTTCATGGTTATTTTGATCTCAAATGGATAATAGGATGACATCTAGTTTAATAATTTAATTATCCATAATATATTTGGAACTTCTATATTTTTGTTTATATTTGAGGGAAAATTGGAAGCCACATATTCTCCCTATTATTTTTTATTTAAATTGATATAATATGATTCCATCTAGTTCACATAAGGAATATTTTATTTAAATGATGATTAAGAAGCCATCTATTTCAACATGTGTAATTTCCATATTATTATTACTCATACAAACAAAATTGAGTGAAAAAATACTACTAAATCAATTATTTCCATTTTTTAGTTGACTTCTCTTTACCTTATTGCTATTCATAATATCTATGTCAATACTATTATTATAAAAACAAGAAAATCAACATATACATTCAATATAGTTTACTCAAAAAAAGGTTCACAATTTAAGTTTCATTTATAATTAATAATCATAATTAGTTAATTTGAAAGTTCTAAATGAATACCTCAATATTTTTAGAGGCCCCACATGTTTAACACAAGTACATAGATGGGTTTTTACATTTTTTATCTTTCTCATAAGATCTGTCAAAATCCCAACTATGTAAGATCTTAAAGTAATTAACATGGAGGGACAGTCAGTGCAGTCTCTGTTGTACTGGCTACAGAATGTCTGTGGTCTAGGTTGGACATGGCTGAGAAAGGGCTGCTTTCTGACTTGAATCAGACGGTTAAGTTACAAGCAAAGAAAGTGAGCACGCTGGGATCCACACCTTTGGCCTGGAATAAGATTCTTCAGAACCCCATCAGAAATGTGGGGCCACAATCTCTAGAAAAAGGGCAGTTCACATGGGAGAAGGAAAATGAAGGGGGTACCTGTCTAAAGGTGCCAGATGGTTGCTTGCATAGGGCTTTGGAAAAATCAAATCTTTCCCTAGTTGGTAAGTTTCTAGGCTCCAGACCTAATATTGATGTCATTAGAAAATGGGCTTTTAGAAAGTGGAAACCAAAAGGGGATCTGAGTATTACCATTATGTCACGGAGTTTTTTCCTGGCTAAATTTAATCAAGAGATGGATTTGGAATATGTGCTTCTGGGAGGCCCGTGGTGGCTGGGCAATATGGGCCTTTTCCTAAAAAAATGGTATCCTGGGTTTGATCCAAACATTGAGAATATAAACACCATTCCACTCTGGTGTAGTCTCTCAGCGTTACCTCTACAATATTGGGATGATAAGATTCTGTTAAATATTGCTAAATCCCTTGGTGCTCCGATTAGGCTTGATGGGCCCACAAGGAATAGATCCAGACTAGCCTTTACTAGATTCTACATCTCTTCTGAAATGGAGCAAGAGTTACCGGATCATATCACTCTAAAATCAAAGTTTGGCATTTGGCATCAAAAGATCAATTATGAAACCTTTCATTTGAGATGTAAGCAATGTCATCGTATAGGACATTTCACCAGAAAACACCCTAATAAGGAGATCTCCCAAGAGGATAATCAAAGTAAGAAAGAACAACTTGAAGGAGATAGTACTCAGGCACAAAAAACTAGGATGATAGACAAGGAAAGCCAAAGGGAAGAAAAATCTCTTAACCAACCTGTGTTGAACTACAAGAAAAAAGGAAAAAAAGGGGGTTTAGAACTCCTATTAGGAAGCCTCTGGTCTGTAGAAAGCTATGGCGTCCAAAAACCTCAGCGACAGCTTTACACGGAGCAATCATAAGTAACAAAGAAGATTCAGAAATGCAAAATCCAGTAAAGGTGACTCTGGAGGTTGACGAGCAAGAGGGAACAGTGAAAGTAAATATTATTTATAAGGATCTTGCCCAAATTGTGGAAACTCAATATATCACTAAGGAAACTGTGATAGCTAACCCGAATCCTTTATGCATCATTGAGGAAATGGTGGGTGAGGAGAAGGATACCATGGAACCAGCAGAAGCATTACAGAAAAGCTCTTCGTGGATAAACAATAAAAAAACACCCAAAAGTGGGAACCCACTTTCTAGCAACAAATCAGCAAATATACAACCTATTGACAATAAACATGGAGAGAAAGAGGAGGGAGAAGTAACGCCACTAAGAGAAAACAATGTTTATGAGGAAGAATCAGAGCTAACAAATGGATTCATACAGGTCATTTCGAAAAAAAAAAGAATGAAAGGATTTGAAAAGATCCCATATTTGCTCTACAATGAAAAGAAAAAGAAAATTGACAACTGGGGAACTTCAACATCCAGAACCACTAGATCGTCTACTAGAAGAATAGTAGATTTTGGTAGTAGCTCTAAAAGAGGAAGACCCTCAAAAAGGCTCTTAGAACCAAGAGAACATAGATAGACATTACAGATGGCACTCAACGGCAGCTAAACCATCAGGCAATCCCAACACCTACTTCTGTTAAGTGAAGATCATATCTTGGAACATTTGAGGGTTAAATGGAAACTCCAAACAAAGAATAATCAAGGAGTTACAGGAGTCAAGTAGACCTAGTATTTTGATTCTGCTAGAAACTAAAATGAACGCTAAGGTTCTTGAAATAAACAAAAAGAATTTCTGGGATAATTTCAACATGGCTACGATGGATTCTCAGGGAGCTTCAGGTGGTCTGGCTACATTTTGGGATAAAAGGCAGTTTACTGGTATGATTCTTACCATTAGTACTAACTAGCTTGCTATTAAATTTCATGTTATGGAGAACAATTGTGAGTGGATTATTTCTAATATCTATGCCCCTACTATGATTATTAGGAGACGTAAACTCTAGTCTGATCTCAAGACTTTCATAAGTTAGCATACAACTACCAACTATCTTATCATGGGTGACTTTAATTCTCCTCTAAACCCAGGCAAAAAAACAAGAAGGAAACTCTAGTTTTTCCACCTGCATGGATTAATTTACTGATTTTGTTGTTGAACTTAATCTTTTGGATGTGGATCTTCATGGAAATCAATTCACTTGGACTAACAGAAGAATGGGGAAATATCTAATCCAAGTTAGACTTGATAGAGCACTAATATCTGTAAGTTGGATTCTTAATCAGGACTTTCATCTTTCTTCTCTACCCAGAATTGGGTCGGACCACAATCCGATTGCTTTAAAACTCTTCAATTGGACTAAGCCCACCAGAAGTTCCTTTAAATTTGAAAAAATGTGGATGGCACATGATGATATACATGCCAGAATCAAAGAATGGTGGATTGGGGATGGTGAGGGCACTGCTCAATTTAGACTTATTCAGAAACTCAAAAATGTTAAAAAACAAGTGAAATTTTGGAATAAAAGAGTTTTTGGAAATGTGTTTGAAAAGAAGAAGGATTTAAAATAAAAGCTCCAAGAAATAGAAACCAAGATGAATATAATGGGGAGATCTATTGAATACCAGACTATGGAAAATAATATTCTTTCAGAAATGCATACGATTTGTAGTAGAGAAGAATCCCTATGGAGACTCAAATCTAGGGCTATTTGGCTGAAAGGAGGAGACAGAAATATGAAGTTATTTCATATGACCACACTTAAACATAGAGCATGCAATAGGATAATGGAAGTTGCTAAAGGAAATGGCACTGTTATAAAAGACCCAAAAAGCATCAAAGAGGAGGCTCTTAAATTTTATGAAAAACTTCTCAATGAGAAGACTAACATCACTGATGAGGCAGCTTCTTTTATGTTGGAGGCTATCCCCCAAGACAAAATTGAAGAGCAGAGATTTAAAGATATCACTAAAGTAGTCACATTAGAAGAACTTCAAAAAGTTGTGTTTACTCTTGAAGGGGATAAAGCACTAGGCCCGGATGGCTTCTCAGTTAACTTTTTTCAAAAAAAATTGGAAAATCTGTTCGGATGATCTTCTCAGGGCGATGAATGAATTTTTTAGAACTGAGGATCTATTGAAAGAGTTGAACAACACCCACATTGTGCTTCCTCCAAAAAAATGGATGCTAAGGATTTCAAAGACTTCAGACCCATCAGTCTAGTGAATGTTATCTATAAAATTTTCACCAAGATCATTGCTACCAAATCACAATTCATTATGAATGATTTAATTTCAAAGCAGCAGAGTAGTTTCATTAAAGGCGGGATTATTCATGATGGGGTGATTATGGTTCATGAGACCATACACTCTATGGACAATAACAAAAAATCAAATATGATTATTAAACTTGATATGAAGAAAGCCTTCAATAAAGTCTCTTGGGTCTTTCTGGACAAAGTTTTGGCTAAATTTGGTTTTCTAGCTAAATTTAGAAAAATTGTTAAAGGCATGCATCACTACGGTTAGATTCTCAGTAGTGGTCAATGGGGAGCTGGTGCGATTTTTCACAAGCAGTAGAGGGCTAAGGCAAGGGGACCCAATATCCCCTTTGCTTTTCATTCTTATGGCAGACAGTCTTAGCAGAACAATTGATAAAGCAGTTACTGATGGTCTTTTGAAAGACTCTAAGCCCACTTCCACTAGCCAAGCAGCTTCTCATCAGCAATTTGCGGATGATACAATCTTTCTTTTAACAACTTCCATCCTTGAAGCTAAAGTTGTAAAGTCTATTCTGAAACTTTATGAATCTGCTTCTGGGCAAGAGATTAATTATGATAAAAGCTCCATTTTCTTTTTTAACACCCCTGATGAAAGATAGATTAAAATTGTAGAAATCCTGGGCTATAAAATCAGTTCACTTCCTGCTACCTATGTAGGGCTCCCCCTTGGTACTAAAAAAATTTCAATCAAAGTTTGGAATGACCTATTGGAGAGATTCCAAAAGAAAATGGCTGGCTGGAAAGGAGCCATTCTGTCTAGTGCTGGGAAATGTCTGCTCATAAAAAGCACTCTTCAAAATCTGCCTATTTATATTATGTCTCTCTATAAAATCCCTTCTGCTTTCAGAGAAAAAATTGAGAGGATACAGAAAAAATTCTTATGGCAGGGCATGGAGGATAAATTTAAATATCACTTGGTTGCTTGGGATCAAGTTTGCACTCCCAAAAAAATTGGGGGTCTGGGTATAAAAGACATAAAGAAAATGAATGAGGCTCTTATTGCGAAAATGGGATGGAGAATGCTCTCTGAGAAACAACCTTGGATTGAGCTAATTAAGGCCAAATATCTAAATCAACATGCAGTCATTTCCTTTCTTCAGGATGAGCATCTTCCTTATGGTTCCATTTTCTGGAATAATTTAGTTTAGATCAGAAATTTCATCAAACAAGGAAGCAAATGGAAAGTGGGGAATGGCAGAGATATAAACTTTTGGGGGGATAATTGGTTCAATTGCAGTCTTATTAATAGATTTGGTGCAGCTAAGGACAGCCTTGAAAGTAAGTATGGCAAAAGAATCATGGATTACATTGAAAGAGAGGAAAACAAGAAGAAATGGAAAAAGCTTTTTGTGGATAGAGATGATCTGAAACAAACTATTTCCTCTTTGCAAGATCAGTTGGACCTTATTCCCTTAAGTCAACTAGATGTTAAGGATGAATTGGTCTAGAAAAATTCTATTGATGGTGAGTATTCTGTTAAAACTGGTTATAATTCTTTATTTGAAACCATTCAAAGTGAGTTCAACTGAAGCAGGATTTGGATGACAGAGCTCACTCCCAAAATAAATTTTTTATTTTGGCTTGCTCTTAGAGGCAGAATTCTCACCACTGATAACCTGGTAAGAAAAGGTTTTATAATGCCAAATAGATGTCATCTGTGTAAAAAAGAATCTGAGGATATCAGACATTTGTTTATCCATTGTGAGTATGCCATAAAAATCTGGAGTTTTGTCTTTTCTAATTTCAAAGTTTCCTGGACTGTACCAAAAGATTTCATTCAATTTTGGACCCAATGGAGTCCTCCCTTTAAACATTGTGTGGTGAGAAGACTCTGGAAGTTGGTAATGCCTCATACTATCTAGAGGATATGGAAAGATAGAAATGATATCATCTTTAGAAATAGTAAACAGCAGTGCAAGCTCAGCATTGTTAAAATCTCTAATGTTGTTAAAGAGAACATTGTAAGATTTAAACCTCCTAAGAATCAGAGTTACCCTGAAAAGGAAGAACATATCTTGTCCCAATGGAAGATTGGAGCTGACAGTATTCAGAATAGCACCTGTAGCATTGATAGGTCTTTGATATATTGGAACCCTCCTGATCTTAATTGGCATAAGCTGAACTTTGATGGGGCCTCTAAGGGCAATCCTGAGATTGTTGTTGGGGGAGGAGTGATTCGGGATCACAAAGGTAGTATCATAGTTGTTTATGCTGGTAAAATGGGGATACAAACGAATCATTATGCTGAAGCATTGGCCGCTCTCTAGGGTCTTAGAATTGCTCAGACTCATAATGTTCAAAATCTTATTCTGGAAGGAGACTCACTGAATATTATCAACCATCTAAACCAGTATTCGCCACCAAGTTGGAACATCAAGGATTTCATCATGGAATCCATAAGTATCTACCAAACCTTCAACAATATCTGGATCAAGCATACATACAGGGAGGGAAACAAAGTGGCCGATGCATTGGCTAATTATGGCATAAATATTAATTTTAATATTTGGGATAATGGTAATTGCATCCCTGAGCAGGTTCAAAACAGCATTTATGTGGATAATTATAGACAATCAAGCACAGAGTAAGGATAATGATCTTTTGGATTGCGCTTTTCTGGAGATTAAATTCGCGCATGCGGGGCATTTCATTTATAAAGAAGCTCTTAAGCAGATCTTTAAGGGCACTCAAGTACATAGTAAGGAAAATGATGACTTAAAGTGGGCTTTTGAGGAGTTCAAAGTTCACACATGCGGGAATTCGCAGATACAAAGCAGCATTCATGCAATCACTTACAGGAACTCCCATGTCAGTTATGGCTGCATTAATCATCATTACTCCCAACATGTGAGAGGACTTCTTAAAAATAGAGAAAGACAGATTGTTAACTGCATTTCTTCCAGCAGTTCACAAAAGGGTTTCAACAAAAGTAGTTTCAAGCATTCTAGAAAGGATAAAATGGGAGGAGCGCCTTGTCATATTGAGCCCAGCAGAGACCCAAAATGGAAGAGTAATAAGGTGTTTTGGAATTTTGTTAAACAGGGAGGAATCACAAAATTTATTGATAGGATCCAGGGGCACGATTAGAACATATCTATTCAGTTTACGATGGAGTGGAAGGATCGGAAAGTAGAATATGGTGGGCAAAAAATCTATGTTAATGAAGAACTCATTGCCGAAGCTACAGGCCTTGGGATGGATGGATTCCGTTTTTTCAACAAGAGGATCGATAAAGTGGCTGAGGAAAAGAAGTTTGTTGCTGACAATGAGGAGTTGATCTTTGTTACTGCAGGTTTGAAGGTAAGCTCCATACCCTCGCCATTTGATGAAATCACTCGCATGATGGTTTGTTACATCTCTCTGAAGGGGAGATATGTCACAGTGCCAACAAAACATCTGGTGTTCCTAAACCATTTCCACAAGAATATCATGGTATGTTTCCCACATTACCTTCTTAGCTCCCTCGAACGCTCAATTCTGGAATTTCATAAACATACCCGTGTGGTCCCCTTGCATCAAGGTCTAATTTTCTTGTTGCACAAGCTTTGTGTCTCTAAATTTCCCAGCCTCCCTTCTTCCCCCAGCTCTGCTCCTTTGCATCCCACCACTAAAACCCCCACGCACACCCCCGTCCCTTCCATCATGGCTCCCACTCCCATTCCTTCCATCGCGGCTCCCACCCCCTTCACCTCTACCACGGCCAAACCTAAAACTAGGTCTCAAAAGACACCCAAGCTGGATATCCCTGTTTCAGGAAGAATTCTTTGCAGCACTCAGGAACTGGAGGATGTTCAAAACCTCCTTCATATTAGTAGAGTAGGTCATCAAGTGGATACACACACTGAGAATACTACCCAAAGGCTGGAAGCCTTAGAAAACGATATGCTCAGTCTGAAAGAAGATGTACAAACTTGACTAAGCAAAAAGGAAAAAGGAAGAGGGAGGAGGATTTTGATCTTGACAATACACAAATTGAGGATATCTATAAAAATTTAAACTCCCTAGACAACCACCTAGGGAAAGCTAAGGATCACCATGATCACAACATGGCAATTTTTAATGCAATTGGTGACTTCCTTGAACAACATGTACGCAGTGTCTCTGTTCTTAGTGGGATCCCGGAAACTCTGTGGGGTACGGATAAAGAACGAAGTCAGACCATTAAAAAGCTGGATGCCAAGGACCCCACTCACATGACGGCGTTGGCCCTGTTTACCTCTTTGCAAACTGTCAAATCCAGAATCAATAGAGCTACCAAGAAGTAGGGTTACTCTTCATTGCAGATGTTGACTTCTTTTTGTGTTTTTTGTTGTTTTGGTAGTGTTTTTTGGCTGCTTTGTTTCAGCGTTCGATCTGTTTTGTTCTTATGTTGTAACTCTTTTTTGGTTACCTGTGGATTCAATGCCTATTCAGGATTCTGATCCTTCTGTTTTGTGGATCTTCTTTGTTTATTATCCGACTTATAGGCCTTCGATGTAATCAGGGTATAGTCCCTTCAAAACTATTTACCAATAATAAAAAAAATAATATGTTAGAATCAACATATATCTCTCCTTACACATCAATAACATCCTTTAAACTTTTCTTATATACAAGATTAAAATTTCCACTCCGAGATCTCTTAAATGTATTTGATATTATACAATGTTCTCTTCCCCAAGTGAACACAAATTTTGTATCTCGTAACCAAGTAGAGTTTGCAAGAAAAGAATGTACATCTTTGTTATCTAAAAATGTAAACCACAAAGCAATATCGAAATGTTCTCTTGCAACCTCTAATATATCGGGAGAATAATTCCTTTGTAAATATGTATATGAAGCATATTTCAAATCATGTTGTAATTTTGTAAGGTTTAGTTCCAGAATATCCTGAAACTCAAAACAAAAATCCTTCTACTCCCAATATCAACAATTTTCTTGTAACTGAAATAAAATATATGTTATACATTATTATAGAGATTATATTAATGATTAATCCAATAACTAACGACATCATAAAATTGAGCTCCATGCAATGTTATAGAATAAATAACAAGATGTATACTAAATTTAAAATAACTTCCAAAATTACATCCCTATTACTACAAAAATCAATAAATTTATTGTAATAGAAGTTAAAAATATGACGAACTTTACTAAAATTTTAAAAATTACACTACTAAAACAACAAATAAAAATTAACTTTATGTCAATACTATAAAATAAATAATAATAGATAATAAAAATTAACGATAATAATAATAGATTATATTAACTTTGTAATGGATTCTATTGTCTTACAATATAAAAACATTTATTCAAAATGATTTCAAAATTGGCTTACAATGAAACTTACTCAAAATTTTCATTTTAATATCGTTTACAATTTTTTAACTAATGATCTTGCATCTTTTACATCATTCGAAAAAGTGCTCAGGATCTTCCAAACATGGGCCATTAGCCAATTATCAGCTTGCATATTGTCTGAGAAGGAAAAATATGGTGACATGAAACAATTTTCTTAAGGAACCCCTACCATTTCAGAACTTATCAATATGGTATTTGTAGTGTCATATGATTTATTCTTTGAACATACTATATTCAAATATTTTACCTATTCACAATCTGTATTAGTGCACATTTCAACACCATAATAAAATAAAGTTCTTTGCTTATCATCCCCATATTTCTTCAAAATCTTCTTCCCTAAATATTTAACATCTTGGTCACATAAACCTGACCAAATGCCATCTCAAATTTAGTACATATGCACTTTTTAAAAATGAGATAACTTTTGTCTTGGAACATAATGACATCCTTTGATCTAGAAAGATCCGGAAAATTTAGAGGCCACTTGAAAAATTAGCACACCTACCAATTCGAGTATCAATAAATGTTTTCTACTTACATCTGTACAAATAAATTATTGAATAATTTACTCTAAAAAATATCAATTACAACATTTTTAAAAAATTAAAGTAACTAGATTTTCTAATATTACACCTAAAGATTATGGTATTTGGCCTTGAATTGTTGACTCTACATGTATATTTTCATCAAGAACTACAAATAAATGTTCCATAGAATTAATCATTTAAATTTACTAATTTCAACAAAAAATATCATATGAAATTTGAAAGTGATTAGTTAATTACATGTTTCAGCTGCAGCGCTATTTGAACCATGCTCAACTTCTTGATTCTCTATATTGTTTTGATATTTTAGAACATTATGTATGAATGGATCTTCAGACTCAAGAACATTTTCCAAATATTTTTATTAGATATGAATTTACATTTCTCATAAACAATTGTTTTTATTGTATCCAAGTCAATACCATGTGAAACATCTAAAACCGTCAATGCAAATGGTTCTTTATATATTTGAGAGACACTCAAATCTTGTATTTCCACACCTGCAAACACATATTCACTAATATTAGATCAATTATGAAAAATAATGAAAATGGTAGTTAAAAAAATATTTAAAAGAGATCACAAATGCTTACATCATTAAGGATTATTGTCATTAACTATGTGACCAATTAAATATCAAAAAACATTCATAAACTAAGAAATAATTTGTTGCAAAAAAATCAATTTAAATAATAAATATGTGAGATCTAAATTTTTGTTTATTTCACATATTTGTAAAATTAAAAATCGGCTCCAAAATTGAAATAATAAAAATATAAATAATGAGGTCTCATATTCTCCCTCAACGTGATAAAATCATATATGAGAAATGATGGCTTCCTATTATCTTCTACGAGTAAAATAGGTGAAGATGAGTAATTATCTAACATTTAAAATCCTTTGAAGTGAAGTTAATAATGAAGAGGGAGAATGATAGGCCTAACAATCTCTCTCAAAGTGTAAAAAAATAGAGGAATAATGGGAGGCCTCCCATTATCCATCAACATGAAAATATCATGGAGAAAATTAATGGCCTCACATTCTCCCGAAGAGCGAAGTAAAACAATCAAAGGGAGAATTGTAGGCCACATGACAAAAAATTATAGGGATAATGAGAGGTATCACATACTTCCTCAATGTGCATAAAATATTATCTTATACAAAATAAACTTAAATTTAACATAATACATTTTGATAGTATAATTATTTAATATTTTCTCATTCTAAAATATAAAACTATATTCATAGAAAGGTAAAAAATCACCAAGTGCACATGAAGCCTCAATGGTTGAGAGTTCCATGTAAAATGTCTTCATAAATAACTCCCGGTCAACATTTTCAACAATTAATACAAGAGAATGATCACCTATTTTTACAAATGCTGGAAGTAATTTGCATCCTGTATAAATGGAGATAATGTTGCTCTCCTCTTGTGTGCACTTTTTTATCAAATTTTTCCAAAAATGCTCCATTCACTCAAATCGGAATGGATGTCTTAACCCAATAAGATTAAGATAATTACAAGAAGGAATTTTCACTTCATCTTCATTATTTTCCCAATCTAAATAAATCTGAACTTTTTCTTCCTCTTCATCATGGTTATGGATTTCATAAACATCGCATTAGTGAAAACCCATCAAAACCACAGGAATTATACAATCTATAGCAGTCATAATCAAGCTCTAAAACATTATCCTTGACATCTTTGCAATATATTGTCACAGATTCTGCCACGACTGGCACTTTTAAAATTGGAACCAGAAACACACAATCACATCTACTTGTATTTGTTCCAAAAAATGTGAACATTTCAATAAGGTCCTTTATTGTTACATCGGTAACAATATTACACATATCCATAACAAGATCACATGCAAAAATATATAAACTAAAAATATTCTCCAACATATTTTTTGAGTCCAAATGGAAAACTACAAGTAAAATTATATTTATCTGGATATCTAGCTAGAGTATTGTTGTGAGAATCTTGAATATACAAATATAATATTTGTGTTGTAGATGTAGGTAATTTTGGTTCCTTAGCCTCATCTAGTTTTCTTTTTCCCTTTATGATTTTTTTATTTTCCCTTTTGAGAAGTTTGTTAACCAATAGCAGAGTGTTTTTCTTTACCAATTATGTGACATAATTGAGCTAAATGGGTTCTATGAATTCTATATTTATTTACCACATTTTCTGCATTGACATTGAAGTCTTGTACAATTATCACCGTCCTTCATGCAAACATACTCAAATATTTTTTTTGTTTCTTTCTTCCTTAGCAATGGTCTCAGCTCTTTGACAAAGTTTAGCTAATGTCCTCAACTAAACATGTCCTTCATATATCTCATCAGCAAGGAAGTCTAATTCATTTTCATCAAGCCCACGTATGCACTTAAAAAAAATAGCACTAAATTGTTTTATTAAATTTATTTTGAATTCATCTTGGTTTTCTTTTTTGGGTCAACATGTTAATCCACCCAATCTATATAGTTCAATTTTTCCCCAGTTTTCTCAAATAGAATCAGGAAAGTACACAAATGGTAACTTATCACGCAAACTTTCTTCTTTTACTATTTCAAATATATCCAAGCGCCTTTTACTGAACCCTTGCATTTAAATTTATAACAAGCACGAGTGTTTTTTCTATTTAGCAATAAATATTCAAAAATCAAATTGAAATAAATTTATAATACACACCTTCCACTCTGTTGACTGTTCATTTCCCCTTCCTGGATGTTTGGTTCTTCCACAACTTATTCATAGCTCTCTTATTTTTGATATAATATCAATAAATTGTGTCTCAATCCACACTCTTTTGGCCCAATTTTTTTCTTATAAATAGCAAATATTGTACTCAATGGAACATTGTGGGCCATGATTATAGCATTCCTCATTCTATAACGATTATGTACATCAACATATTTGAGATTGAAAACTATTTTATTTTGGGCACTAATGGTGTATTGCCCATCTAATATATAAAAAATTGATGTTCTCATCAATGAGATCCTCTTCTGTTATAATTTCAGCAAGTTGTTTTGTTATCTTATTGAAAGAAAGAAGCGTTACATCTTGAGGATTTGTAATCATATTTTGTATCATTGAGGAAACTATTTTTGAGACTTCAACTTCGTCTAACTACCTGAATTCGATATCTATATGTGCAATTTCACACCTATGAACATCAATAGAAAATCCTTTTTCATCAAACAATAAATGTTTTACCTCTTCACTAAGTTATGGATTTGCTTTTAAAAAGAGAGTCTCTACTTTCTTTTCATCCTCTTTATTTGGATCTTTTTTCATCTCCTTGAAATATGAAAGAGATATATCTACCTCTAATGAAGGTAAATATAAACGCATGTGATATGTCATTTTTCTGACAAGTGCAAGATTAGTTCCAAGGTGTGAAGACTTTCTATTAAGAAGATGAAGAATTGAAGATGTTTTAGGTTTTCCATACATCCTTTTGAGACTTTGCAACATACCTCTATATATTTCTTTTGATGTAGCCACACCTTCATTATTATTTCTATCAGTTGGGAATGGCAAATTCCAACCAAAACCATAACAAGAATATTTAGCATTTTGTATTGACCTCCCCATTAAATCTTTACGATAATTTTCCACATAGATATCCATTTCCAAAAGATAGAATTTTCTTGTGATGTTATCAATTCTCTCAACTTGAACCTTAATCACATCTTTATTTATTGGTTTTACAGCTATAACTATAGCAATTTATGTTACATCATTAACTATCATCTGAAACATCCATAAGTCATCATGAAAGTTATCTGGCAAGCTTATGTACTGCAACAAACTATTTTTCATCCAAAATACCTCTTTCAAACTCTCTATCAACATTTTGTAGTGTTATTTCTACAAATGAAACTTAACTGAGTGTTTCCATATTGTTCTTACAAATGAGACATTTTAACAAAGCTATCTCAATATCAATAATAATTTTAAAAAACTACAAGTGTTTCCATAATGTTTATACAAATTAGACTTTAGAAAAAACATTATCTCAATATCAAAAATAATGAAAATAAACTATAAACAATTCTTGACTACATCCAATTATTTTTTTACTAAAACAATACTAGGGATCATTTTTTTACATTATCATCAATATTAAACATAAATAAAATATATAGAGGCCTACCACTCTCCCTAAAATTACAAAACATTTTTCATGGTATATGAGGCCTACCATTCTCTTCTAATAATATATTTCATGGAATGGGAGGAGTACCATTTTGTTTCAGGAATATTGTTCAACCTCAAAGTACAAAAAAAATCAAGGGGGAGAATAAGAGGTCTCGCATTATCACACATATTAAACAATAATTATTAAGTAGAAAAGGAGAACTTATTTTTTCCTTAGAACAGAAAAAATATTTTATCTTACTCAAAAAGGAAAATTACAATCAAGAGGGTGAATGGGAGGCCTCCGAATCTCCCTAAAATTATAAATCAATTTTTCATGGTATATGAGGCCTACCATTTTCTTTCAATAATACCCTTCATTGGAGGAGAGACCTAAAATTCTCTTCCAATAATAATTTTCATCCTTGAGAGTAAAAAAATCAAAAAGGTAGAATGGGATGTCTCTCATTCACCTTCATATTGAAAAATAATTAATACGTAGAAAGGGAGAGCTCCCTTTCTACCTTAAGTGAAAAAATGTTTTTCCCTCAAAGTAAAATTATAATCAAAATAAATGGGAAGCCTCCTAATATCTCTAAAATTATAAATCAATGTTTCATAGAATGAGAGGCCTACCATTCTCTTCCATTAATAGTTTTCAACCTTATATTTAAAAAACATCAAGAGGGAGAATGATATTTCTCCCGATCTCCTTCATATTGAAAACTAATTAAGAGGTAAAAAGGGAACTCTCCCTTTATTCCTCAAAGTAAAATTAAAATCAAAATAAATGGGAAGCTTCCTAATAACTCTAAAGTTATAAATCAATGTTCCATAGAATGAGAGGCCTGCCATTATCTTCCAATAATAGTTTTCAGCCTTAGATTTAAAAAAATGTCAGGCTCATTCTCTTTCATATTAAAAAATAATTGTAAGGTAAAAAGGTTGGTGTATCTTTTTCCCTCAAAGTGGAAATAATAATGTTTCTTCATCAAAATATATATATATTGAAGAGGGAAAAGGGAGACCTCCCAATCTCCATAAAATAAAAACCAATTGTTCATGTAATAGATGGCATATCATTCCCTTCCATAATATTTTAGGTAGAATGAGTGGCCTACCATTATCTTCTAATAATAGTTTTCAACATCATCGTAAAACAATAATAGAGAGAGATAATGGAAGGTCTCAAATTCTCACTCATATTGAAAAATTATTATATGGCATAAAAGGACGTTTCCCTTTCTACCCCAAAGTGGAAAATATATTATTTCCCTTAATGTAAAATTATAAATAAATTGTCTGAGAATATCTTTCGTGGAATGTGAGGAATAACTTTCAAGTATTTCTCTTTTGATAAAAAAAATTCAACCTCAAAGTAAAACAATAATCCAAAGGTGAATGGTATGTCTCACATTCTCCCTCATATTTAAAATCAATTGTGAGTTAGAAAGGGAGGCATCCCTTTATCCCTCAAAGTAGAAATTATGTTTTTCTCTCTCAAATTAAAATTACAATCAAGAGGGTAAATTGGAGGCCTATCAATGTAAACTTCCAAGAATACAATTTTCATGGCATGGTAGGACTACTATTATTTTATGATAATATATATAGAGTGTAAACTTCCAATAATGTTTTTCAACCTCAAAGTAAAAAAACAATCAAGAGGGAGAATGAGAGGTCTCTCATTATTACTACTATTGACAAATATTATGATGTAGAAAGGAACGTCTCCCTTCTCTCTAAAATTACAATAAAGAGGGTGAAAGGGAGGCCTTCTAATCTCCCTAAAATTATAAATTGTTGTTTCTTAGAATTGGAGGACTATCATTTTGTTCGAAAAAAAAATTTCAACCTGAGAGTAAATAAATGATCAAGAGAATGAATGGGAGGTATCCCATTCTTACACATAATGAAAATAAATTATGAGGTAAAAACCCATGTCTCTCTTTCTCCCTAAAAATAAAATTGCATTCAAGATGTAAAATAAGAGGAATCCTAATCTCTCTAAATTTTTATACCAAATTTTCCTAGAATGGAAGGCCTACCATTCTCTTATATAATATGTTTTTATGAAATGAAAGGTCTAACATTCTCTTCCAATAATAATTTTAAAATCTGTAGGAAAAATATAATAAAGAGGGAGAATGTGAGGTCGAAAATTCTAACTCATATTGAAAAATGCATATCATTCTCTTCCAATAATAGTTTTTCAGAGGGAAAACCGATCCTCCCAATCTCCCAAAAATTATAAATAATTTTTTTATGGAATGGTAGGCTTACCATTCTCTTCCAATAATTTTTTTCAACCTCGTAGTAAAAAAATAGTAAAGAGGGTGAATGGGAGGTCTCTCATTCTCACTCATATTAAAAATTTATTATGAGGTAGAAAGGGAGATCTCTCTTTCTACCTCAACATGCAAATAATAATTTTCATATCTCAAAATAAATATATAATCAAAAGAGTAAATGGTGGGCCTCCATATCTCCCTAAAATTATAAAACAATTTTTTTGTGTTAAATGTGAGGCATACCATTCTCTTTTGATAATTTCTTTCATGTAATGGTGACCTACCATTCTTTTTCAATAATAGTGTTCAATATCAAAGTTAAAAAATCAAGAGGGAGAATGGGAGGTCTCCCATTCTCACACATATCTTAAAATAATTGAGAGGGAAAATGTGATGTATCCCCTTCTTAAACAATGGGATATATACATTTCTCTCTCAATGTTTAAAAAATAATGCTTCTCCATCAATGTTGAAAAAACCATGTTTCTACCTCAAAGTAAAGTTAGAATCCAGAGGTGAGATGACAGTCTTGTCATTCTTCCTAATATTATAAAACATTTTTTCACAAAGTAGAAGCCTGTCATTTTATTCTAATAATATTTTGCAACCTCAGAGTAGCAAATAATGAAGAAGGGGAATGTGAGGTCTCCCAATCTTTCTCATATTGAAAACTAATTATGAGTTAGAAACGAAGGCCTCCCTTTCTTTCTCAAAATTAAAAAAATGTTTCTCCCTTAATAAAAAAACAAGATGGAAAATAGGAGGCATCCCAATCTCCTTCAAACTATAAACCAATTAAGAAGGAATATTGGAAGACCTCTCGTTCTCAATTTCTTATTATATTTTTCCCTTACAAAAAAATGAATCAAGATGGAGAAGGGATGGCATCCAATTATATCTCATTGTAAAAACAATTATGATAGATAATGAGATATCTCCCATCCTCCCTCAAACTTTTTTAAAAATTAAATTTTATAATGGGAGGCCTCTGATTTTCATCAATTTCAAGGAAATCAAAAGAGAATGACAAGCCTCCTTTTCTATCTTACAGATAAAAGACATTGAGGACATAGAATGGGAGGCCTCCCATTCTTCCTAAATTTGAAAATCAATCAATATTTTTATATAAAGTAGAATTATATGTCTTAATTATTTCTTTAAAATTAGAACTTTGAGTGAGAATTAGCAACCTGCCATTATAACACAAATACTTTAATTTGATCGAGGATGGGAGGCCTCTCATTCACCCTCAAGTTTGAAGGGAAATATAATATCTTAGACTCTCATTCAAAGTAAAATAATATGAACTTAGAACGGAAGGCCTCTGATTCTCCTTAAATTCTAAAACTTTACCAAGAGGGAGAAAGCGAGGTCTCTCATTCTCCCTCATAATGATGTGTTTTTAGAATATTAATTAAAAAGACAGAATATTGTAATATGTTAAATTATCAACATTCACATTTAAAAAACATAATATCTCGTCATTTAATTTAGTTTCATCATCAATAAATTTATATTTATTAAACATTGTTCAATTATTACATTAATTTAAAAATTTATAGATTTCTTTTAAAATTTCTAGCTAGCTAGTTTCAAGGTAATTTAAAATTTTAATAACAATATATTAATTTAACATTATTGTAAAAATATTAAAAGTTTAATATAGCATTTTAAATTCAAAAATTCACCTAAATGACTATACATTAAATAATATTCACTAAAAAAATTTAGAATAGACCGCTTAAACCCACGTATTTGTAGCACATCCTTTAATCACACATTAAATAATGTCTATTATTATTTTTGAATTATTCATTCTACTTCTTATAATTATTATATTTGACCTATTTAACTTTTTATATCAAACCTATTTTTAATTTTTATTTCATCATATTTATTTTTATTTTCATTAAAATGGGGTTAGCTATATTTAATTTATTTCCACTATTTTAATTTTTGTATCTCGTCATTTTGAATTTCAATAAATATTGTCAAAAGTAAATCATTTTTTGTATTCAAAGTAAATATATAAATGTGTATTGAATAATAACCATCCCACCTATTTATTATTTTCAAAATCATAATGAGGTAAAAAGGTAATTGTTTTCTAAAAAATAGATATCCCACCTATTTTCATTTTCAAATTTGTCCCACCTCATTTTTAATTTGAAATATTTTTCTATTGTAATTTTTAAACCCAACACATTTTTATTTTCAAATTTTTGCGGAACTATAAAACTGATTATCTATAATCCCGCCCATTTTAAATTTCAAATTCATCTCACCTATTTTCATTTTTAAATTCATCTTGCCTATTTTCATATTCAAATTCATCATGTTTGTTTTCATTTTCAAATTCATCCCGCCTATTTTCATTTTCAAATTCATCCCACCTATTTTGAATTCGAAAAATTCATGCAAAACATCTACAACACTACAAAAAGGGTTTTTTTTAAATTCAAACATTTTTTTCCATTTCGTGAATTTAGTTTTTGCGGGGTTACCAGATGATGAACTCCCAATTAATTGCTATAATCATGGAAGAGACAATAAGATTTGAAAGTTCTCTCGATAAAAGTAGAATTTTCATCAATGGATGAGGCTACAGGATTTAAAGGTGATCTCAAGATTAAAAAATTCAGTCGTGATAGCAATTATAGGATTTGAAGGTGATCTCAAGATAAAAAAATGTTCAGTCATGGTAGCATCTACAAGATTTGAAAATTATCTCAGGAAAAAACTAAAGGTTGATCCAGCAAATATCAAGTTCAACTCAACTACACGAGACAATATTTGAGATTATCTTCAAAGTGGAATATATTAGATTTATGTGCAGCTCAGTTTCTAGAATGAACGGAACAACTACGTATTAATACAAATTTTACAGGTACCATTTCTCTACATTTTACATATTTATTTAAATACGATTAAAGATGTTTTTTAAAAAAAAAGAATGCATGTAAATATTTTCTTCTACTATCACTTTCAATTTAAAAAATACTTGTTATCTCTTCTCTTTTGTGTTAAAAAAAATCAGTTTTTGATTTTGTTTTTTTATGAAACCTACCTATGATTTAAAATACCATGAGTAAAGATGTTTAAAGAAATAAAGAATACCTATAAATTTATATATCTTCCGGTATGACTTCCAGTTTCATATATTCTTGTTATCTCTTCTTCTCTGTTTTCAAAAACAAAAAAATCATGTATTGATTTTATTTTTATGATGATATTTATCTTCATTGTAGTTAATTATTTTCAAACTCGCACATTTTTAAATGCAATGCACGAGAACCAAATATTTAGAATTTAGAAATTGTGGGTTTTTAAGTTTACATTTATATGCATCTGACTATTAGATATTGAAAGAGTGGAATTTTGACATCAACATTCACATTTTAAGATTAAATAAAGAAAGAATATGAATCTATACAAAAACTATTAAGCATATTATTTTATTTGAATAAATTCAATGTTTTATTCTCACCATCAACATGATTTAAACATTATTTTTCACCTTGAAGCATAAGGGATGGCTTCTCAATGTCACTCTTAATATGTTTTTATTTTGAAGGAGAATGGGAGGCCTCACCTTCTCCTTCAAATTAAAAAAAATTGAAGGAGAATGGGTGGCCTCCATTCTCCTTCATAATTGTTTTTTTTTATTTAAGGAGAATGGAAGACCTCCCATTCTTCTTCAAATTAAGAAAATAATTATGAAGGAAAATGGGGGGCCTCCATTCTCCTTCATAATTATTTTTTTAATTTGAAGGAGAACGAAAGGCTTCCCATTCATTCTTTTTAATTTTTTCACTTTAAACAAGAATGGGAGGTTTCTCATTCTCTCTCAAAATTGATAAAAATAAATAGTGAGAATGACAAGCTTCTAATTCTCCCTCAATGTAAAAAATTAGATCAGATTCTCCTTTAGATTTGATTTTTCACATTAAGGGAGAGGGAGGCTTTTGATTTTCCTTATTTATTCTTTTTATTTTAAGGGATAATATGAATCATATTATCTCTCAATTTGAAACATTAAATCTAAGTGAGCATGATAAGCTCATCATTTTTATTTTAGATTTCATTTATCACTTGGAGGGATAATAGGAAACCTCTCATTCTCGTTATTTACTATATTTGTTTTCAACAAGAAAGAAAATATTTTTACTATGAGGGAAATTTGGATGCATCACAATTTACCAAAATTATAAAAATTCATAATCTCCATAAAAATTAAATCATAATTGCTAAGGATATTAGGAGGCCTTTCATTCTCCCTCAATCTAAAAAATAAATATTGAGAGAGAATGAAAAAATAATCATTCTCTTTTCACCCTTTTGTTCTTCAATTTTATTTCCGCTTAAATAGTATATTTTAGGACCTCTCATTCATACTTAGAGTTAACAAATAGCTCAAACAATCATTCACGAGAGATATAAAAAGACATTATTTTATCAAATTAAACAAAAATCTTCAAGGATAATGATACATAGTCCCTCAAAGTAAAAAATAAAAAATTAGAATGGGAGGCCTCTGATTCTCCCAGAAACTGAGAAATTATTAAAAGTGATAGTGGGGGCCTCTCATTATAATAACTCTTACTATCCCTCAATGTAAACAAAATAATGAAGGTGGAGATTGGGATACCTCTTATTCTCCCTAAAAGTGAACCACTCTTAAAAAGGATATTAAGAATAATGTAAGGTATCTCATTATCCCTCAAAGTATAAAAATAATCAACAAGGAGAATTTGAACCCTCCCATTCTCCTCAAAATTTAATAACAATGTAAAGTCCTTCGTTATCCCTTAAAGTATAAAAATAATCAACACGTAGAATAAGAAGCCTTCCATTCTCCTCAAAAGTGACTAGTTTTTAAAATGGATATTGGTGTCCTCTCATTTGAAGGTCTTTTATCATCCCTCAAAGTAAACAAAATAATCAAGATGTTAAATGAGAGGTCACATATTCTCTCTAGAAATAAAAAATACTTAAAAAGTATATTTTATTTCCTCTCATTCCCACTTAGAGTTAAAAAATAGTTCAAACAATCATTCACAAGAGATATAAAAAGACATCATTATCTAATAGTAAACAAAAATATACAATTAAAAAGAGACATAATCCCTCAAAGTAAAAAAATAATGAAGATTGAGAATGGGAGGCCTCCCATTCTCCTTAAAAGTGATCAATTATTAAAAGGGGTTGTGGGGGCCTCTCATTAGAAGACCTATCATTATCTCTCAAAGTAAACACAATAATTGAGATAGAGACTTAGATGCATTTGATTGTCCCTAAAAGTGAACAATTCTTTAAAATGATATTGAGAACAATGTAAGGTCTCTCATTATCCCCCAAAGTATAAAAAATAATCAGCACAAAGAATGGGAAGTCTCCTATTCTCATCAAAAGTGAATAAAAAAGTAAGGTCTTTTGTAATCCCTCAAAGTATTAAAATAATCAACACGAAGAATGAGAAGCCTACCATTCTACTCAAAAGTGAATAATTATTAAAAACGATATTGATGGCCTCTAATTTGAAGACCTCTTATCATCCCTCAAAGTAAACAAAATAATCACGATGGAGAATGAGAGGCCTCCCATTCTCCCTAAAAGTAATAAATTATTTAAAAGTGTATTTTGGGGCCTCTCATTCCTATTTATAGTGAAAAAATAGTTCAAACAATCATTCACAAGAGATATAAAAAAGGCATTATTCTCTCAATTTAAACAAAATCTTCAAGGAGAATGAGACATAGTCCATCAAAGAAAAAAATGAAGAATTAGAATGGGAGGCCACTCATTCTCCTAGAAATTGAGAAATTATTAGAAGTGATAGCGGAGGGCTCTCATTATAAGACCTCTCGTTATCCCTCAATGTAAACAAAATAATCAAGGTGGATATTCAGATGCTTGTGATTCTCCCTAAAAGTGAACCATTCTTAAAAATGATATTGAGTACAATGTAAGGTCTCTCATTATACCTCAATGTATAAAAAATAATCAACACGGAGAATGGGAATCCTCCCATTCTCCTCAAAAGTGAATAATAATATAAGGCTTCTCGTTATCCCTCAAAGTATAAAAATAATCAACACAGAGAATGGGAAGCCTTCCATTCTCTTGAAAAGTGAATTATTATTAAAAGGGATATTGGTAGCCTCTCGTTTGAAGGCCTCTTATCATTCTCCAAAGTAAACAAAATAATCAAGATGGATAATGGGAGGCCTATTGCTCTCGCTATAAGTAATAAATACTGAAAAATTATATTTTGGGGCCTCTCATTCCCACTTAGAGTGAAAAAATAGTTCAAACAAACACTCACAAGAGATATAAAAAATAAATCATTCTCTTAAAGTAAACAAAAATCTACAAGTACAATTAGACATAATCCCTCAAAGTAAAAAAAATAATGAAGATGGAGAATGGGAAATCTCTCATTCTTCTTGAAAGTGAGCAATTATTAAAAGGGTTAATGGGGGCCTCTCATTGGAATACCCCTCATTCTTACTAATATTGACAAATATTGTGATGTGGAAAGGAACGTCTCCCTTCTCTCTCAAAATAAAATTACAATAAAGAGGGTAAAAGGGATGCCTTCCAATCTCCCTAAAATTCTAAATTTTTGTTTCTTAGAATTTGAGGCCTACCATTTGTTTGAAAAATTGTTTTCGACGTGAAAGTAAATAAATAATAAAGAGGGTGAATGGTAGGTTTAACATAATTACACATAGTGAAAAATAATTTTTAGGTAAAAACGGATGCCTCTCTTTCTCCCTAAAAATAAAATTACATTCAAGAGGTAAAATGAGATGAATCTCAATCTCTCTAAACTTTAATACAAAATTTTCAGGGATTGGAAGGTCTTCCATTCTCTTATATAATATTTTTTATGAAATGAAAGGTATAACATTCTTTTCCAATAATAATTTTTAACTATGTAGGCAAAATATAATAAAGAGGGAGAATTTGATTTCGCCAATTCTAACTTATATTGAAAAATGTCTATCATTCTCTTCCAATAATAGTTTTCCAAAGGGAAAATTGATCCTCCCAATCTACCTAAAATTATAAACAATGTTTTTATGGAATAGTAGGCTTACCATTCTCTTCCAATAATAGTTTTCAACCTCATAGTAAAAAAATAATAAAGAGGGAAAAAGGGAGGTCTCCCATTCTCACTCATAATAAAAACTTATTATGAGGTAAAAAGGGAAATCTCCCACTCTACCTTAACATGCAAATAGTAATTTTTATCTCTAAAAATAAACTTACAATTAAAAGAGTAAATGGTGGGCCTCCCAATCTCCTTAAAATTATAAAAAAATGTTAGGATAATTAATTATGCATTGTATAATTAATTATTTAACTATTGTTGTATTTTGTTATATGGTTTTATCAACCATATTTGGCTTATTATTTTCACGGTTATAATTGTTATGTAGTTATAACAATTATGTCAATTGTGCTTCCCGTATGATATTTTGGAAGCTTATGTAATAAGAAATATTGTTGCACATTTGCAACTTAGTTTCTTGTTTGTATTCAGTTGTACAATACCTATAAATATTTCAGCTCATACATATGTAATTTGTTTGATTTAACATTAATAAAATTCACATGTTACCGTCCCTATTTTGTGAAACTACAGTTATGTGAGGAATATCATTCTCTTTTGATAATGTTTTTCAGGTAATGGTGGCCTACCACTCTTTTCCAATAATAGTGTTCAATATCAAAGTAAAAAAAAATAAGAGGGAGAATGTGAGGTCTCTCATTCACAATCATATCTTAAAATAATGAAGCGGGGATTGGGAAAGAGGGCGAATGGGAGGTCTCCCATTCTCACACGTATCTTTAAATAATTGAGAAGGAAAATGTGATGTATCTCCTTATTAGAAAATGGGATATATACATTTCTCTCTCAATGTTTAAAAAATAATGATTTTCCACTAATGTTGAAAAAACAATGTTTCTCCCTCAAAGTAAAGTTATAATCAAGAGGTGAAATGAGAGTCTTGTCATTCTTCCTAATATTATAAACCAAATTTTCACAAAATGGAAGGCTACCATTTTATTCTAATAATATTTTGCAACCTCAAAGTATAAAATAATGAAGAGGGAGGATGGGAGGTCTCCCAATCTCACTCGTATTGAAAAATAATTATGAGTTAGAAACGGAGGCCTCCCTTTCTTCCTCAAAATAAAAAAAAATGTTTCTCCCTTGATAAAAAATAAGAGGGGAAATGAGAGGCCTCCCAAACTCCATCAAATTATAAACCAATTAAGAAGGAAGATTGGAAGACCTTTCATTCTCAATTTCTTATTATATTTTTCCCTTACAAAAAAATGAATCAAGATGGAGAATGAAGGCATCCAATTATAACTCATTGTAAAAACAATTATGATAGATAATGAGATATATCCCATCCTCCCTCAAACTTTTTTAAAAATTAAATCTTATAATGGGATGCCTCTGATTTTCATCAATTTCAAGGAAATCAAAAGAGAATGAAAAGCCTCCTTTTCTATAGAATGGGAGGCCTCCCGTTCTCCCTAAATGTGAAAATAAATAAATATTTTTATATAAAGTAGAATGAGAGGTCTTAATTATTTCTTAAAAATCAGAACTTTGAGTGAGAATCAACAAGATGCCATTATCACTCAAATACTTTAATTTGATGGAGAATTGGAGGCCTCCCATTTTCTATCAAGTTCAAAGGAAAATATAATGTCGCATAATCTTAGTCAAAGTAAAATAATGTTAACTTATAATTGAAGGCCTCTGATTCTCCTTAAATTTCAAAACTTTATTAACATGGAGAAAGTGAGGTCTCTCATTCTCCCTCATAATGATTTTCTTTTAGAATATTAATTAAAAATAATAATGAATACTATAATATTTAACTTATCAACATTCACCTATCAAAAACATAATATTCTAATATTTAATTTATTTTAAACAAATATAAATTTATATTGATTATACATTGTTAAATCATTACATTAATTTAAAATTGCTAGTAAATTTAGAACTTTATTTTAAAATTGCTAGCTAGATATTTTCAAGGTAATTTAAAATTTCAATAACAGTATAGTAATTTAACATTATTGTAAAAAATATTAAAAGTTTAGTATAGCATTTTAAATTCAAAAATATACCTAAATGACTATACATTAAATAATGTTCACTAAAAATATTTAGAATGGACTACTTAAACTCAAGTATCTGTAACACATCATTTGAGTTTGGTGCCTTCAACTAAATTGACATGAATTTCACCTAAGAAAAAGTGTAATCCTTTCAAATCCTAGTAACTTCTTGTAAAAAAGTCCTCGTAGTCATAAAAGAATTATACTATTTTTACAATTTTAGTTTTGGACCACTAATCTCTGATTGTTGTAACTTTCAACATCTCCTTAGTTCCAATGTTGATATTTTTAGATTTGGGTGGCTCGTTATATAACACATTTTATTTTTCCTTATTATTTATAACCTCCTTATAACCATAAGTAGTTTCAAAATCCAAATGGATTTCTTCTACTTCCTCATCATTTAACAAACCATCTTCATTATTCCCCTTGCCCCTCTAGTTTTGTGATATTCAAACGACTTCATCTTCTTAATCAAAATCATCATTAGTGTTTTACTCTTCAAACATATTTGGTAATGCCAAACCTTTTTTATTATGAATCCTTAGTGTTCTATCTTCCATTATGGTCTCATATTCATATGTATGCACACACACACACACACACACACACACACACACACACACACACACACACACACACACAGAGTGTTATTGTTGTTTTATAGTGATGGATTCATTCTATGTACCTTAGATGTAAAGGAGAATGTTTTTACAAAATTGTTTCTTATGCCTCTTCATGTATATGTTCTTAATACACCTCATAATCCACATGCCTAAATTCATAGGATATGATAAAAGGTATGCACCCAAAACTCTATTTTAAGGGTTATAGCACTAGAACTCTAGAAGCCTCTTCACATTGTTTTATATGATTTAGTAGTTTTTTTTACCCTGCTATAACTTGGAATTCTTCGCATATGGTTTCCCTATTCAAACCTTGCATGCATATCTCTACTTATATGGTTCCATGTTTACAAGTTTGTTTGGTGAGTTTCCCACCATCTGGTCATTTTACCTCCTATTATATGCACAATGAAATTTTTTCATGTTTGTTCTAGGGGCATATATGTCTCCATTTGGATCAGATATTCTTGGATGCTTCTGCCACTTAAATAGAACATCCTCAAAACCTTGTTTTTCTTGCTAATATTTTTTACATACCTTCTCTCATAAATTATTATTACATTACTATTCAATATCTTGATTTTATGGAGCTAAAATCATGCCCAATCAATTTATAAGACCCATGTACCCAATTTTCACACACTACACTGATAGTGTCTAACACTGATTTTACATTATCCCACTACATGACCCCATCTTTATTTAGTTCAAATTTCTTTAATCCTTTAGCCCTTATTCTTTATATATGTTCCAAGTGTTCATGTTCTTCAACATATTCAACATATGACATGCCCTATTTAGGATCCATAAGGAGAATGACGAGTTGTGTTCCATTTTCAAAACTTATATAACATTTCATAAAGCCTATATTAGAATTATTTTCATAACACAGTGATCTTCTGAGAAGAACTAGAAATCTACCTACTTCCACCAAATTTATTACTTTAAATTCTCCAAAGAATCTTACTCCTAATATGTTGATGACGACATGCTTCAATACCCTGATAGGAACAATGCACATCTTGTTTTCCATGAAGAAAATATGAGGTGATGAGTGGATCACTAGTCAACCCATCGTATTACATGCATATGTTGTAAGAATGTTCACTTTTGTTCCCAAATCTATTATTATGTTGTTAATGTTCCATCTATTTATGGAGGCATTAACTAGGATTTCTCTATCATAATCCTCCTTACCTAATAGCTTTATTTCATTCTTTTGTCCATACCCTAACTACTTCCCAAGTGTCATATTGTGTATTTGATGTGATAACCATTGGATAAGTGAAGGGATTATTCCTTCAGTAAGTAGCATCATACAAACTTCACAAAACTCATTCCTCTCCACACTGTCAAAATCAGACATATTTTTTACTTCATTCATAGTGCACACTTCTTCCCTTAAGAACCCAATATCACCTTGTAGTTTTCACACCAATTCTTTATTTTCTTGTGGGAACTTATTTTATGACTTCATGTTTGGGTATCCATTTTTGAATTAAGGTTTTTCACGTTGTATCTTCTCTATTGGTGATTTAGATGTTCATGCACATGTTGCTACTCCTCTAGTTTTTATACGGACTTTTGCACCATCAATGACCCTTTGTATATATAAATTTTCTAGGGTTTTTGTTATATTTCATACAATACTGATCATCCCCACACATTTTTCATTTTTTCTCCATCATATCTACATAGAGGAGGATAATCTTCTACCTTATGTTCTTTCTCAAACTATTTACATACAGGGAATGTGGGGAAATCGTGTTGGTAATGATCATGTAGGATACACTTATAGAAATTTCTTTGTCAAAACCTTCCCACACCTTGACCACCTCTTCCACTAACTCTCCCTCACATGTTTCCATTGTGCTCCTCATTATTGTTGTTGTGGTTAGTTTTCTTATTTCCCACATTTTTTTCCTTAAACCCAATGATTGTGTTTTGTGTATTTAGTCAATTATGTGTCAGCCTTTGGTATTATGTCTGTGTGCATATCATATCTTATAGTAGTAATACACTTTTTGTAAATTACGTATTGTAATAGTGAACACCTTTTAACAACATGCCCATCTCCACAAATTTTTCAAGCCATCAACATTGCTTTGACGTTGTATCAAGGATAGCTATATTTGGTATGCCCCTCCACCTCATTATATATGCATGATATATCAATGCACATCTCCATAACATTATTTGCAGTAAAAATTTCTAGTTGAGTTTTCATTAATGTGATATGCAATTCCATGAACAAGCTTATACCAGTGTTAACTACCAATAACTTATGCACATAATGCTACTTCCAGAGCTTCATGTGGGTTTGTGAATGTTTTTCCCCTGGTGGATGATCTATACCATAGATATAGAATATAGGTTTGAAAGAGTGTGTCTAAAGGAAAGAGTAATCCTCAAAAAAAAACCATTGTGTGTTGAGTTGGATGGATATCATAGGACAATTTAAATATCAATGTCTTAAAATGCACTTCATACATACACGTACTCTCAGTAAGTTCCTACTTAACCTCTTTCATCCTCAATATGCTCTATTATTTGAATTTTGGCATATCAAACGCGTTTAAAAAAGCATCCTTTAATTGGTCGTATTCAACAACCACCTATTATGTGTCATGCTTTCAATACCAACTATGTGTCTGATCTTGTATAGTATTAGTGAATTGGATTTCCTTATGCTTGGGAGAATTAATCCCCTTGGAATGCCATATTAACTCACACTTGGTGCATGTGTTTTACGACATTCTCAATATTGTGATATTCTTGTAGATTCATCGACATATCGTAGATAATTTTGGGTGTTATAACCTAATATGTAGCATTTATACCTTGTTGTTGTCGCCTAGCAATACCTTAGAGTGTACCCAAATAGCCACTTCCTCTACTGCTAGCAATTGTCACAATACCAATAACTATTTGTTGTAATGGTGCAGTACTTCCAAGCACAATAATTACTAGCATGCCTACCTATACAACTTCAGTCTCATGAGTTGTTTATGTGTTGCTCATCACTCCAAATCTTTGAGATTTTAGAGTGTTAAGGTTAAACTAAATCCTCCTTGGTGTTAGTGTAATTTTTGTAATACAAATGTATCAAAAGGATGAGGGTGAACATTATGATGTTGATGGAATTATTATTCAGAGAACCCTTTCCCGACATACTGCACATGCTCGTGATTAGATCTAAGAATCTAGATGACCAAGTACTCATTGAAAGTGATAGCGATGAGGAGGTGAAAAAATTGAAAGTAATAAAGGTACTAGATAACATGTTTCCATTTGTATTACAAAAATTACACTAACACCAAGGAGGATTTAGTTTAACCTTAACACTCTAAAATATCAAAGATTTGGAGTGATGAGCAACACATAAACAACTCAGGAGACTGAAGTTGTATAGGTAGGCATGCTAGTAATTAAGGTTAAACTAAATCCTCCTTTATCCCTCCTACATAAGCCAATGTCTTTGGTCTCCTATGGTAGATCCTAAGGTTCGATCTTCTCTTTGAAGAAATTCTTATTTTTATATGGAATTTCACTGAGATTCTTTGTATCATTGTCATCTCAACATGCATGCATATGAGGAGTCCATATTACAGTAAAGTCATCACCCTCCTTTCCTTTATTTTACATGCTTCTCACATGGGTGGGAAACTTAGTCATCCATACATAAGTTCTCAATACCCATATTTCCCTTACTTTTCATGCTTCTCGTGAGGGTGGGAGACTTAGTCGTCCATGTGGAAGTTCTTAATCTCTAGCAGGAATTACATTAAGTATGAGCTACACGACTCGCGAAAGAAGTTGAATTATGCTTCACTAACATAAGAAAAGGTTGAAAATTCATATTTGGGATAAAAATATGAAGTTTAAATTTACACTAAAATTATATAGCACATTTCCAAGTTGTGTTGTGTTTTGTAACTATCTTGGTGCAATATGGTGTCCTAGGCTACTTCCTTCCCAATTTCAATTTTTTTTGCAATAAATAAGCTATTATCCAAGAATAGACGTTCCCAAGAAGTTCATTGAATAAATTTTCATAGAGCTCATCATACATGTCAATCTCCACCCAATTCCTTCGGGGAAAATTAGGGGAGAAACTCTTGTGACTCTGATGATACAGTGTGAAAGCTTCTTATATCTTATCCTGCAAGATCTCAATATTATATTGCATAAATTGGAACATCATTCTTGTGTCTCACCATTGCAGCTTAATATTGATGGTTCTCGACAATCGAACCAAAATTTTCTCTGTCTAGTTTAACCATTCATGTGCGTGAAATTTTTTCACCTTAACACACACTAATATCACTATCTCTCCACGCTGACCTACCACAATAAGGATGATAACCTTAATGCGCTCACCCAAGGTGTGATAAATTCCAAGCTTCTACCGCATTTATCATTTTTTATAGAAAGTTTTAAACAAATTAATACATCTAAAAAAATCACACTTATAGCAAGAGAAATACAAAATTCATACACAATTTCATGCATATAATGAGTCCACATTATATTATTTCATATTGATTAGTCAAAAATAACCTCTATATTATAGACACTCAAATTTGGTATTTTACACTTTGACAACCCTTGATTTTATTATGTACTCTTGTTATGATAAATAAAACTTTTCCTTTACCACTTAGCACTTTTTGAGATAAATTATTTAACTTGTTTATTCTTACATATTGACATGTCAACATATTCTGAGAATATAATGCATAAAATCAATATTAAAACATCATTTTATCCACTCCAAGCTTCATGTAAGGGTAAGTTCACAAATTTGGGGGGCCAAAAAGCGGACAAGAATCCGAAAAAATCAAAACGCACTCGCGTTTTAATTTTTTTGGCTCGGAAATCACCGAACCTATAACGCATACATGTTTCAAACAAGTCAAAATGCGTACGCATTATAACATGTACACGTTATAACGCGTACGCATTTTGTGTAGTATGGACCATGCATATATGTTTTGGTGCTTTATACTTACAAAAATAAATGTTTAAGTATAATATTTCTTTTATTAAATGTTTAAATTTATTTTAGTAAATATAATAAATTAGGGTCAATCTGCACCTTATGGAAGTGGTCTCGAAGCTCCAATAGTTATAATCTAGAAGATAGTTTTTCAAAATCTAATCTGGTCAGTACTTACTCATTTTCAGAATTTCAGCAAATGACCTACAACTTTCAGGGCATATATATTGTAATCGGTCTTTGTTTTGGGAAAGCATATAGTCATTTTTTAGGTTTTTTGACCTTCTAAAATAGATTTTGGCCCTACCACTGCTTGAATTGGTACTAATTTTTAAATTTGGTCCATAATTCGCTTTAGTGACCATGAATTAACTCTATAATGTTTGTCTACCTCTTACTAAAAAGATATCATCACTTTGTACATAGAGGATTGTTATTTGTTCTTTGAGTGGGATTCATGTCCTATGGCCAAAATGAGGTGGTTGTAATGTGCCTCCTCTTTAAGGTGTGATAACACTACTAGGTGTTGAATGAGTTGTTACAAATAGTACCAAGTGAATTACATCAAGTGAACTCAGATGATTGCTCATTCTTAAAAACATGGTGCTCCATATAAAGATCATCCCCTCACCTTTCCTAGCTCTAAAAGCATCCTTTTATGGAATCAAATTCATGATTCTCATACATGCTTTTGCTCATATGTCTCTTATGGAGACAAACGATGCCTTAATACTTCACAAATAATGGTCCTTGATAAATCGGTGACATGACTAGATCATTTTAGCTTGTTCTGAAGGGTGTTCAATTAACTACAAAATGGCCAAAAATGCCTTTTTAGGCCTTCAAAGGAAGTAGTCTCTCATAAAAACTAAATGAGTCGATCAATCACCTTACACACTGAAACACGTTGAATGATCTTTTTAGGACTTTCCTTTGGGTGAGGGTTTATGATTTAGGGTTTAGGGTTTAGGGCTCGGGGTTTAGGGTTTAGGGTTTAGGGCTAAGGGTTTAGGACTCAAGGTTTAGAGTTTAGGGTTTAAGGTTTAGTGTTTAAGGCTCATAGTTTAGATTTTAGGGTTTAGGGTTTAGGGCTCAGGGCTTAGGGTTCATGGTTTAGGGTTTATGGTTTAGGGTTTATGGTTCAGGGTTAAGGGTTTAGGGTTTAGGGTTTAGGGCTCAAGGTTCAAGGTTTAGGCGTAAAGGTTGAGAGTTTAGGGTTTAGGGTTGAGAGTTGAGGGTTCAGGGTTTAGCTTTTAGGGTTTAGGGTTAAGGGTTTGTGTTTGAGGGTTCAAGGTTTAGGGTTTTTTCTTAGGGCTTATGGCTTAGAGCCTAGGGTTCAGGGCTTAGGGTTTAGAGCTCAAGGTTTAGAGTTTAGGGGTCAGGGTTTAGCGGTCAAGGTTTAGGTTTTAGGGTTCATGGTTTAGGGTTTAGGATTTAGGGCTTAACGTTTATGGCATAGGGTTTCAGGTTTAGGGTTGAGGATTTAGGGTTTACGGTTTAGGGTTTAGGAGTTAGGGTTTGAGGTTTAGGATTGAGGATTTAAGGTTTACGGTTCAGGGTTTAGGAGTTAGGGTTTAAGATTTAAAGGTCAAGGTTCAGGGTTTAGGGCAAAGGGTTCAGGGTTGAGGGTTTAGGGATCAGGGTTGAGGGTTTAGGGTTGAGAGTTGAGGGTTCAAGGTTTAGTGGTCAGGGTTTAGTTTTTAGGGTTTAGGGTTTATGTTTAAGGGTTTAAGGTTTAGGGTTTTGGCTTATGGCTTATGGCTTAGGGCCTAGGGTTCAAGGCTTAGGGTTTAGAATTTAGGGCTAAAGGTTTAGGGTTTAGAGATCAAGGTTTAGGGTTTAGGATTTAGGGCTTAGAGTTTAGGGTTTAAGGCTTAGGGTTTATAGTATAGCGTTAGGGTTTAGAGCTCAGGGTTTAAGGTTTAGGGTTGAGGAATTAGGGTTTACAGTTTAGGATTTAGGAGTTAGGGTTTAAGGTTTAAAGGTCAGGGTTCAAGGTTTAGGGCAAAGGGTTCAGGGTTTAGGGTTTATGGCTCAAGGTTTAGGGTTTAGGTTTTAGGGTTAAGGGTTTAGGTCGCAAAGTTCGGGGTTTAGGGTTTAGTGCTTAGGGTTTAGTGTTTAGGTTTTAGGGCTTAGGGTTTAGGGTTTACTGCTTGGGGTTTAGAGCTTAAGGTTTAGGGGTCAAGGTTTATAGTTTATGATTTAGTTTTTAGGGTTTAGGGTTTAAGGACCTTTAGGATTTAACATTTAAGCCTTAAGGTTTACGGTTTAGGGCTCATGGCTCAAAGGCTTAGGATTTAGGGGTTATGGTGCATGGTTTAAGGTTTACGACTCAGGGTTCGGGGTTCATAGTTATGGGTTTAAGGTTTAGGGGTTAGTTACGGGTTTAAGGTTTACGAGTTAGAGATCGGGGCTCTAAATTTAGGGTTTAGGGCTCAGGGTTTAAGGTTTAGGATTTAGGTCTTAAGGATTAGGGTGTAGGGTTCAAGGCTTAAGGTCTAGGGATTAGGGTTTATGGTTCATGGTTCATGGTTTATGACTCAAGGTTCGGAGTTCATAGTTACTGGTTTAAGGTTTGGGGGTTAGAGCTCGAGGCTCTGGATTTAGTATTTAGGGTTTAGGGATTAGGGCTCATGGTTTAGGGTCTAGGGTCAAGGGTTTAGGGTTATGGTTTTACGTTTTAGTATCTAGTGCTTAGGGATTAGGATTTATTATTTTGGTTTTAGGGTTTAGGGTTTAGGTCTCATGGTTGAGGGTTAAGGGTTTATAGGTCACAGAGTTCAGGGTTCATCAAATTTGTAGGAAAAACATTCAAAGAGAGTCATAAAAAATTGATGTTTTTCATCTATTGATATTTTGAAGGAGGGAAATGTCATATTCTTGATTGTCCAATCCTTCCAAAGACCCCAGTAGTCTTCAATCCTTGGATGTACAGGGAGACACTGTTACTTGGCGTCCATTTATAATGATAAATATATTTGAAAATTCGTGTTATGACCTCTAAATCTATATGAATTTCAAGTTACTTGGAAATCACATCACACCCTTCATCAGGATTGATGACTACCCCTATCTTTTTGTTCAGGGGATTTTGATAACATCCATGGGTTTATCATACAAGGAATTATCAATGAATGGAAGGTCACTAATTCGTAGGCCAGGGAACTCCCATTTAGAACTAAACAAGAAAAATTTACTAGGCGATTGATAACCCCTTAGTGTTCTTAGCCATTCCCCTATTTTTATGCTTATTTTGAACACTTTAGGAAGTTCTATCAAATTTACTATCCATTCCAGTAGAACACTTGAACTTTATCTTTCTCCGGAGTAGAGGATACTACAAGAAATTCAATTATGATCCTACACCTCTGCATTGATATATTCTCTATGTTTCTTTTGTTTCCTTTAAGATTAATTTTTTGTTGTGATGGTTATTTTTTCCAGCTTCCAATGGGTCATCTTGGCTTACATAATACCATACATGGAAATATGAGAAATGTGAAATATGTTTCAGAGTGTGAATAAATTTACATTCAAGAGCGCAAGTATATGTGGGGAGAAACAAGTTTGGAAGAGATGTGTAATATATGCATTACAAGGCACAAGGTAGATGTCATATCTATTTAGTGACTTGTCCCACCTCTCATAAACAAGGTAGTTCTCTAAGCAGACTCAATGATGGTTCTAGGCACGAGACTAGGAAATATTGATGAAATATGGTTTGGGGTTTAGGGTTTAGGGCTCATGGTTCAAGGTTCAAGGTTTAAGGTTTAGGGTTCAGGGTTCAAGGTTCAACGTTTAGGGTTATGGTTTAGGATTTAGGATTTAGGTTTAGGATTTAGGGTTTCGTGCTTATAGTTTTGGTTTACGGATCGAGGTTAAGGATTAAGGGTTTAAGATTTAGGGTTTAGGGTTTTGGGTTAAGGATTTAGTGTTTAGGGATAATGGTTTATGGTTTACGGTTCAGGTTTTAGGGTTTTTGGTTCAGGGCTCAAGGTTTAGGGATTAGGATTTAATGTTTAGGGATTAAGGTTTATGGTTTATGGTTTAGGGCTCGGGGTTTAGGGTTTAGGTTTTAGGGCCTAGGGCTTAAGTTATATGTTTTAGGGTTTAGATTTAGATTTTAGGGATCAGGAATAAGGGTGTAGGGTTTGAGGCTTAGGGTTTAGGGTTTAGGATTCGGTGTTTAAGGTTTAGGGTTTAAGGGTCAGGGTTTAGGGTTTAGGATTTTGTTTTTACGGTTCATGGTTTAGGGTTTAGCATTTAGGGATCATGGTTCATGGTTTAGGGTTTAGGCTTTAGAGTTTAGGGCTTAGGGTTTAGGGCTTAAGGATCACGGTTTAGGGATCACGGGTAAGGGTTAAATGTTTAAGGTTTAGTGTTTATGATTTAGGTTTTATGGTCTAGGGATCATGGTTAAATGTTTAGAGTTTAGGGTTTATGGCTCAAGGTTTACAGTTCAGCGTTTAGGTTTATGGCTTATGGTTCAGGGTTTTGATTGTAGAAGTTAAATGCTAAAATATTTAGGTTGAATGCTAAAATCTTGAAAAATTACCTATGTACTGACCAGATTATACTTTAAAAATCTATCTCCTAAACCATGACTCATGGAGCTATGAGACTAATTCCATAAGGTGTAGAGTGACCCTAATTTCTTATATTTACATAAATAAATATTCAAGTATAAGTTTTTCATTTATTATTATTTATATTTTAGCATTTCTTATACTTTAAATTTATTTATGTGAATATAAGCACGTCAAAAACATACATAATGTTTATACTACACAGAACACGTACGCGTTATGTTTATACTACACAGAACGCATACACGTTATAATGCATACGTGTTTTGTGTTTTCTCTTTTCTCGAGCCATGCCTCAAGGCTTGGGATCCGATTTGGATTCCCAAGCCCGAGGCATGGACCTACACAAACACAACAAACAATGTGTTTTTACAAGAAAATATAAAAATTCCACTTCCTCTATGATAAATCAAAATAAAACAATCGATCCATTTTAAAAAAATTATACCACGACGTAGAGCAGTCTCTTCTTTCTAAAAATACAAATTTTCTAACTAATATAAAGTTTCCATATTATTTATTTTCTAATTATGCCTTTTATAGATTTTTTTGAAGTGTAAATATGTTTATTTTTCATGGTGTATCTTTTTTTGGGTTATCGAAATTTTTTAAAAAATATACTAGCCCAAACTAGGCATAATTCTGTACATATTCAAAAAAAATCTAATTTTCGATATTTTTTGAAGTAGTTAGGGGGGCATGGTCGGAGCTCCGTTATTTTTCAAAACATAAAATTTCTGTACTAGAAAAATCATAAATAAAAAAATCTTTGCTAAAAAAATCTTTTAAAAATGGAGACCAAACTAAATGTTCCTAGCTATCTTTCTACCAAAGGGTTTTCAAAAATACTAAATGGTGCTCAAAAAATGGTGGGGGCACGAAATTCACTCTATTATGTTTTTTAATAAAAACAGGGGCATCTGTTGGTATTTTATTTGTTTGACCCACTTAAACTTATCCGTTTTCAATAAAATTTAGTAGCTTAGAAACTAGACTCAAAATGGTACGATTTATATTTCTACAACATCTTCCAATTTTGAGTGTAAATATTACGAAAAACTCGTACAAGTTGAAATTTGTTTTTCAAAAAAATGTGTCCACTTAAGACTCCCTTTTGGCCCCCCAACTTGGTGCACTTACATGTAACATATCTCCTACTTCATGCCAAGACTATACAATTTGGTCAAGAATTACTGTCTTGTCATGACCCATTTGTATAATCTTAGACCGATGTGTCCTCTAAATCTAATTTCAAATTGATATCTTTTATTATGTTTTATATTTCAGTTGGTTCATCCTTTCATAGATAAATCATCTAAAACCCCCCATATAAGTAATAACACACTAGCTCATTTGATAACCTAGAACTCCTAAGTTAATGCACTAGGTTTGGATACACTTGCAAAAGGTATCCAAACCTCCCTAAATCTCACACTATCACATTTGAATTCATTAAGCCACCACCCACATTAGTTCTAAAGCTACAAACAAGGTCAAGGAAACCATATCTCTCTTCCACAAGTACTCAAACATCCTCTTTCAAATTATTTTAGCAAGAATGAAGTCAAAGAAAGCATATTCAAAGAAAATGTAAAATCTAAGTGATCCATCTAGATATCAAATAGTAAGTGGAGAACAACATGTGGTTTAATACCTCTTTGAAGTAGTTTCAATGTCATCAATGCATAGTGGTTCCCACACCCTTATAATTTTTTATTTTTCATGAATCTTCATCCATGGCTAGAGTTTGAGATAATGAGAAGTTTAATCCGATAAACTTGCTATATGTGTGACAACAAGAGTTTAAAAGTGACAGACAAATTGAGGAAGGTGATCACCACAAAAATTTACAAAAGCGTAATCAAAATAGGTCCAAGACTATATAGCTTGGTTAGTACCATACAATTGTGAGGAGATAATTGACGAGAAGAAATAGAGATAGAATATCTCACTCAATGTATATTATTCAGAAAGCACGTACATTGTTTATATCAAAGGAGAAGCAACAATACTCTCCACGATGAATGGAGAGATTAACACCTAGGAGAGAATAATTAAATAGATAATAAAAACTATTCTAGTAATAAAAAACATACGTATACTATGCTAGCATTCACCCCTTATTACATTATTCTTACAAATGTGACCCCTGCAAAATTAAAATTTCACTTTTCTAAGAGATTTTGTGACAATGTCAGCAACTTGTGCTTCTGTAGGACAATACTGGAGATGAATGTGATGGTTCAAGATGTGCTCTCAAATTAAATGATAATCAATTTCAATATGCTTTCTTCATTCATGAAGAACTGGATTCTGCATGAGCTTCAACACACTCTGATTGTCACAATAAAGAAGAGGTGACTGTTTTTCCGGAATTCCTAGGTCGTCCAAAATGTGATGTAACCATATCGTTTCGCACACAGCTCCTCGTGTGGCACGATATTCTTCCTCTGTGAATGAGATAGAAAAAAAAAATTACTTATTTTTTATCCACGAAATAGGTCCAGATCCAATATGAAAAATGTATCATGTGGTTGACTTCCTATCATCAATAGATCCAGCAATGTCTGAGTTGATGTATCCCTATAAGAAGAATTGATCATTCTTATTATATTTCAGACCATAATCAGTTGTTCCCAGTCCAATGACATTTCTTCGGCTCCTGCATGAACCTGGAAAGATCGCTGACAACATAACATAGATCTGGTCTGGTATATGTCAAATAGATGAGCCCTCCAACAAATTTCCTATAGAGAGTAGCATCTACTTGAGGAGAGTCCTAGAATCTTGAAAGTTGTAATCATTTTTCCATGGGAGTGGATATAGGTTTACAGTTGGATATATTGTACTTTTCCAGGAGTGTCTTGTCGTCTTTTATCTGGGAGACAAAAATGTGATGGTCCTTTTGCCATATCTCCAAGCCAAGACAGTAATGTAGTAGCCCCAAATTTGTCATGTTGAAGGTTCTTTTGAGATCATTCTTCACAATATCAACCTAATCTTCTGAACTTTTAATGATCACAAGATCATCTACATACACAACAAGAATGAAAATTTCTTTTCCTACCTTATTTATATACAAATTTGAATCTGGGGGACTACGTGTGAACCCATGCCGCAAAAGGTGATCATTGATCTTGATATACCATGCCCTTGGAGCTTGTTTCATTCCATATAGTGATTTGATAAGACGACATACCTTATTAGGATGATCTTCATCAACAAATCCTTCAGGTTGGGTCATGTAAACTTCTTTTAGATCACCATTTAGGAAAGCACTATTGATGTCCATTTCCTAAATTCTCCATCCTTTATGTGCTACTAGTGCACAAACAACTATGATGGTCTTGATCTTCGCAGTGGGTGCAAAGGTTTCTTCATAGTCGATGCCCTCTTTCTGAGCATATCCATTTTCTACAAGTTGTGCTTTATGTTTGTCGATGGATCCATCTGCCTTATATTTTCTCTTGAAAACCTATTTACAGCCTATGGTTTTCTTTCCTGTTGGCAGATCGACAAGTTCCCATGTCCAATTTTTCTTGAGTGAGTCAATTTCTATATCCATGGCTTCCTTCCACAAAGGTTGACTGAGTGCTTCACGAACATTATCAGGCTCAAAGATATTAATCAGTGAAATCATGAGTGCATAGTTTATCTCATTTCTTGTTTGACTCAAGATGATGTATCTGGGAGTTGTTACAAATGTGAGTCTTTGATGGTGCTTTATACCCACTTCCAATGACAACTTGGCTGCTTTTGAGAAGAATTGTGTCGTTTCCATGTGGATTGATGTGGAGTCACATTCTCCAGTTCTCCAAGGTCAACAAATAGCTCTCTTGGAAGCACATCTTTTTTCTGAGTACTCTCCTCTAGCTGATCATATGATTCAGAGACTAGTCAGTGAGAGGTGGTTGGTAATGGTTCTTCAGATGTCACTACTGAGTCAAAGGATGAATCGTCACAAACCATGTTTTAACTCCTGTATGTTTTCTTTGTCTTAGGATCTATGAAACGGTATGCTTTCGAGGTAGTGTTATGGCCAAGTAGGATACATAGGAGCGTCTTTGGCTCAACCTTCTTTCTCTTCTGAGCTGGGACATGTATGTATTTTGTGGAACCAAATATTCGTAAATGAGAAATTGATGGATTTCTACCACTCCATACCTCTTATGGCATTTTACTTTGTAGAATATTTGTCAGTTCCCTATTGAGAAGATATAAAAAAATTTGTACTTCTTCAGCCCAATAACATTTCTCTAGCTTTGTTATTAGCATGCAGCGAGCCATCTCTATCACTGTGCAATTGCAATGCTTAGCAATGTCGTTTTGTTAGGGTGTGTAGGGAGCAGTCAGGTTCTGCTTAATGCCTTGTTGGTTTAGGAAGGCCAAAAAATTATTTGATGTGAAGTCCCCCCTCGATCTGAGGGAAGTAGAAAAAGTGGTTGTCCAGTCTCTTTCACAACACGGTGATAGAAATTCTGGAAATTTTAAAGAGCCTCACTTTTCTTCTTCAGGAAAAAGACCCACATCTTACGAGAGTGGTCATCCATGAATAGTTGGAATACTTGTATCCTAAAAACGCAGAAGACAGCGAGCCATTTAGATCAGTGTGAACTACCTCCAGCCACTTCTTGGCATGTAAGGTTATCCCCTGAAATGGATCCCTATGTTGTTTTCCTGCAAGACATCCAGGAAAAATAGGCAACGAACTAGAAATTTTGGGTAGTCCATGGACCATTTCTTTTGAACTCGTTTGATGCAATGAACTAACTGACAAGTGACCATATCTAAAATGCTAGAGGGCTATAGATTCTACTGTTTAGGTAGATAAAGCTACTACAGAAGATGAAACAATATCTAAAGTAAATAACTTATCTTTAAGAAATGCTCTAGCAATAATCGTACCTTGTCTAGAGATAAAACATGATTTAATGCCATTTTAGACAAGAAATTCTACCTTAAGGTGATGATTCAAGAGTTGTGTCATTGACAAGAGGTTGCTAGTCAAGCCGGGAACATATAGTACCTTTGTAAGTGTACATTTTCGTGGTCCCAGAGGAATGGTAACATTTCCGATTCCTTTTGCAACGTACTCTTTGTCGTCTGCTATCCAAAGCCGATCTCCATTGGGTTGTTCATTCAGTGAATCAAACAGTTTCTTGTCACTTGACATATGATTGTTGGCACCCGAGTCTATCAGCTAGAATCTCTTCGTGGGCTGAGAAGTTTCAGAGACTAGTACAATGTTCTTACCACAATGGGATCTTTTTTATGTCTCCTCATCAGATTCATCATCTTGTTGGGATGCGAGATGTCCCTTATGCTTTCTTTGACAAGGAGGTCGTTTGGATTTTTGAAAATATTTGTCCACGGATGTGCTGGTTAGACTCGAAGACCCCTGTTTCAAGCCATTGTACCAACAGTGATTAGTGTCATGAGTGTTGGTTCAAAAAATGTGACACCACCTCTTTGACTTTTGATCTTTCTGTTGTTGATTTGGTTGGGAGGGAGTTGGCTTCTCTGGGGGACCCTTCTGATTCTTTTGGCCACGGTATGGATTAGAGAACAGGGCTTTATCCTGAGTCTCATCTTGAGTTGAATTGATGACACCTTCTTGCTGGAGAAAATTCACGAATTCTTCGAATGACATTGTTTTTTAGATACATCCAGTGTCGTAACAAACACTCGGAATTGAGAAGGGAGTGCTCTCAAGGTGATTGGCATGAGAAGTTTTTCATCCACCGTTTCACCAAGCGCTAATAACTTCGATCGTAGCTCAGCCACACGACGTAAGGAATCCTCAACTTTCTCATCTAACCCCATAGAGAGGGTGTGTAGGTTTGACTAAAGATGGAGGATCTTTATCTGATTTTTGGCTTCATAAATGGTTTCCAACTTGTCCCAGGCCTCCTTTGGTTTCTCCACATTTCGAACATGTGTTTGCGCATCGTAATGATACTGAGCATTATCGACATCCAAGCTTTGGCACTAGCCATCCCATACTTTATTAATTCATTAGGGGTTGTAGCAACGGTCATAGACCCTGTGACAATGCCCCATAATCCTTCAAACTAAAGGATTGTCCTCATTTTTGTTTTCCAGGGCAAAAAATTTGGCCCTTTAAATAAGTGAGCATCTAAGAGTAGAAGCTTTGGTGCAAACATTGTAAAAAAATTATTTATTTATTTATTTATTTATTCCAAGAGATATTACAATGTTACTCACTGATGAGAAGTACCAGCTAGTAGATGCTCACGATACTGGCGTGCTAAGAGATGATGGCACTTTGTCATGTGTTCTTCTTCGTCTTCATAGTCAACATCGTACCCAACTTCCGGCTCTTCTCGAACTCGCTTTGCTTTGCAGCTGACGTCAAAAAGGAAATATTCAAGAATTCCTCTTCGAACTAGCTCGTCGAAGACTAGATTTACGGTGTTGTGTAGCTCATTGAGCAGTGTAAAGTAGAATCCGGAGCTTTCAGGAGCTTCAGGATGGTGTTCTTCAAATTGCAAGTTGATGTTGCGGATTTCAACAGTCTCAGTCGTGTCATTCACGCTTGTCATTTAGTGTTGGCTTTGAGAGAATTCGCGTTGCCTTGGTAGAGTATTCGTCTCCAGGAAACTAATGGCTTCACACAGCCAATTATCCTCGCCTTTGTCTTTCATGCAGGGAGCCTAATTAGAGACCTTCACGTGGGTATTTGATCAAGTAGCACGTGATACTCTATCTCTTCACATAGGCTCAGCGAAACAACTCCATGTTGTCTTCAATTGCCATGTAGAATTCAAACATGTAGGCCACGTTTTTGAAACACAGTAGCAGCAATCTCCTTTCCATGCAAGTGAATTAGAATTTCTCAAGCAAGCAAGAATAGTCTTCACACAAGTGAATCCAGATCAATCTCCCTCCACATGCTACAGTTTTATGGAAGTATTTGCAATTCTCAGCTTTCTTCCCACGACCAGCCAAAAACAAAAAAAATCTATTTTCCATGCAAGCTTAGGGGACTTCCACGTAGCCTCCTTTCAAATAATGGTTGTTAAAACATGCAGAGAATACCTCCTTCCAAAATTTCCACGCAGATAGTGGTTTTAAAAGACAAACTTTTTTTTAGAGCAACCTCTTGCAGTCTTCGTGCAGGGACTTGATCTTACATAGGAAAGAATGGTCTGAGAATTACCACATAGCAGGAGATAAACTTTCTAACTGGTCACTGAAACCAACATGCCACACTGCCTCCTTCAGTAATTTCCATGTAAAAAAATAGAAGACTTCTTCCATGCACGCAGGTCACTGATTAAATCTCCACATCCGACTATTGATCCTTTTTTTCTCATATCGTTGCTCCTCCACGCACCAGTATAAAAAATAAATTCTCTTTGTATTTTATTTAATCATCTCTCCATGTTGAGAATGATATCCTCCTTCAAACGCACAACAAATGATCTGCACGCAGGTTACAAATATCCACACAGGTTGAATGGAGTAGTCCACGTGGGCTCTTTGCAGGTCATTGGAGGTTTCCAGATCATAAAATACACTCCACGCATTAAGTGAAAACTTAGAATTGGTCGTTGACTCATGCATGCAGGTCCAGACTTTACTCTTTCTTCACACAGCCGAGGACTGAGTATGCTCTAATACCAGATTGTGAGGAGGTAATTGAGGAGAATAAATATAGATAGAATATCTCACTCAATGTATATTATTCAAAAATCACATACATTATTTATAGCAAAGGAGAAGCAACAATACTCTCCACAATGAACGAAGAGATTACAACCTAGGAAAGAATAATGGAATCTATAATAACTAGTCTAATAATAAAAATCATATGTAGACTATGCTAACAACAATAACGTCTTTAAAGTTTGGTACAGTTCTACCCTAGTTGGATTTTTAGTTAGTCTTATTTGTGGAGGTCACCCAGGTTCAGATCACCCATTTCCAACAATATAAAGTCCCATATCTCCCTAGAATTCATTTGTAATTATCTAAGTTCCTCTACGTATCAATTTTGTGATTTTAATTGTATATTAGGTTAATTGGTGTGTTATATTATTTTTATCTAATTTAAGTTGCAAATCAGATTTATTATTCCTATTATAACATTTTTGTAAAATCTGTAATCAACTCCGATCTAAAACCTAATTAAATTGACCTAAAATTATATTAATGGTTAAATATTTTGGTGAACCCGCTTTGGATTGAACCCTTCACCTAATCTAGGATCTTCTTAGTTTGTTGTGTATTAGGAATGTTCATATCAAAACCCTAATTCTCTAGGATTTCTTATGATCTTATTCAGTGTTATGTTCCTCTTTTTCATTTTTATCACCACATAGTTATCTTCTATCTTCTATACTTGTTGATTCAATTCTAATGACTCTCCCCATATGCTAGCATTGAAAAATACACCTCTAACCAAGTCCATGATAATGCTTTTCCTATTGGTAAAATTTATTATCCTAATCCTTCTTGCCACATGGATGGTAGCCCCTCACTTATGTGGATATACACTTTGAGGTCATTCTTGTTATTACTTGATTCTCCTCGTGCTTCAACTATGACTCCATAGTTCCCATTATTAATGTTGTCACCACACATCACACTAATAAACCCATAGGGGGCAACTCATCTCCTCCACCTATAGTTTTTTTCGACAATCCTACTACACCCTTTGAGGAGTATGCTCTAGTAGAAACATTTAAAAATACTCATGTTAAGATATCTCTCTTGTAGCTCCTCCAAAAATCACTGATGTATAAGGACATCCTCCAATATGCTTTGGGATCATTTAAATTACCTAATAACACTTAACCAACTACTTTTTCTTCTTCCATGGATAATTTTAAATCCCTCAAGAAAGCTATTACCTTTAAAGTCACAAATATCCCTACTATCTCTGATTCTTATACCTACCCACCTCTTTTTATCATCACAAATGTTCAACATTTTCTTATTAGGTGGATTTTGATTGATAATGGCTTTAGTCTCAATATTTTTCTTAAGTCTCTTCTTTTGAGAATGGGAATATCTCCTATTGCAATCAATTCTATCGTTACTACATTTTATGGCTTTAATAATGTTAAACGCTCCACATTAGGCACTATCACTTTGGATGTTCATGTTGGCCTTATGACATTACCAACCACTTTTCATATCATGGATAATGTTCTTCATTACAACATACTCTTAAGCGACCCTTAGATACATGATATGTAGGTTGTTCCTTCAACTTTCCACTATTGTGTTAAATTCCTACATAATTTCATTGAACACACCATATTTGTCGATCATGATCCCATTTAGTATTTTCAACTTGATATTTCCCATCCAAAACTTCCTCTTATCACTCCTCCATTACAACCCATACCTATGAATAGTCTTAATATTTATGTTTTTGTTGAAACTATCTAATGGTCTAATTCCATTCTAGCCTCATATGCAAAAAATTCTACAGTACCTAGCACCTCAATCCTTTCCTCATCTTCCATAATTCTCTCACAACCAACAGTTACTACTCTCGTATTGGATGGTGTTATTCAACAACCTGATACACTTGATTACTTTATTTAGGTTTATTCTACACTTATAGTGGACACATATTGAATTCTGGGGGTAGACATAGGTACACATAGGGTACATCATCCAAAATGTAGTCATACACAAAATTTTAGAAAAATCAGCACAAGGTCAGAACGTATACTTTTTTCATAACCATACGATACAGTCCTAACCACCACACACATTTTTTACTAGGGAAAATTTCAACAATTTTTTCAACATTTCCAAATTTTCACCTATGTATATAAGTTTTCTACAAATTTTCACATCCAAAATACTCATTTCATATACGTACAAGGGGCATGAAAGTTTCTATTCCTTCTTCGCATCAACACCTAACTTCAAGATCAACTTTAAGAATCTTGGGGGCATGGATCTCCTTCCTAACTTTGCATTGTTAGAACATTTTCAACATAGTCCACCATTCATTCAACTTATACTCAATAATGTGGCATATTGAGAGAGTTTTTGGGAACATATTCTCTTTTGTATTATATGTCCTTATTTACAAAATCATATCTAGATCCATCTGCAGCGATGTGATCTGTGGGGTTACGGAAGGTAGTGAAGTAGCCAAGGGCTTTATGGGTTGTATTTCCTATCCTATTACACTTAAATAGGAAGATATTAGAATTGATGAATAACTTTGGTATGGAGTCTTCTTCCTTCACATGGGTGCAGTTGTACCTATTTTTTTCTCTCTGGCACATTTTTGTATTGGGTTGCATGCACCCAATAATATGGTTTCTCCTTGGCATGGATTAGGGACTAATCACCCCCAATTCTTCAGTGAAGTTCAACCAATACAAATCTCCAAGAAAATGTAAAACACGATAAAATAAGTGTATTCTTTCCTTGTTTGCATCTTTTCACTTCACATATATGTAAACGCGTATCTTTTATATTACATATTTTATTTGAGTTACGATCAATTATCTATCACATACATTGACTACACTGTATGTTATTGTTTTCATCGTGGAGCATGCCAACACCAAGCATAACAACACAACTAAAAAATAAACATTCAAGAAAAGGTAAAGTGTGTTTACACACTCAGGTACAATTTCCTTTAAGCATGTAATTTCTAATTCATTCTTAAACAGGGGAATATAGACACTCAAATATGGTAATTTGTGCTTTGAAAACCCTTGATTTGATTATGCACTCCTGCTATGATAAATACAACTCCTCCATTCTCGTTTAGAGCTTTCTGAGGTCCACTGTTTAGCTTTTTTATTCTTGCACACTGACATGTTAACATATTATGAGAATACAATTCATAAAATCAATAGAAAAACATTAGTTTATTAGTTCCAAACTTCATGTGGCATATTTCTTGCTTCATGTCAGGACCATACAGTTTGGTCAGGAATTTGTATCTTTTCCTAACCCATTTATGTGGTCTTGGACCGACATGTCCTCCAACTTTTCTTTTAAATTGATATCTTTTGTTGGGTCTTATACTTCATTTGGGTTGGTCTTTTTTAGATAAATCATCTACGAAACCCTATATAATCAAGAAAATACTACCTCATTTTTTAACATATAATTCCTAAGGTAATGCACTAGAGAACTCACTTCATATACTTTCAAAAGGCATCTAAAGTACCATAAATATTACACATGACATATGAAGTCTTTAAGTCGACACCCATATCAGGGCTGAAGCTACAAACTAGGTCAAGGCATCCATATCTCTCTTCAAAAAGAACTCAAACATCCTCTCTCAACGTGTTTTAGAAAGATTGAAATCAAAGTAAATATAGTCAAAGAAAATGTAAACTATTATTGATCTATCTAAATATCACATGTTAGGTGGAGAATAGGATGTGATTTGAGGATTCTTTGGAGTAGTTCCAATGTTGGTGTATAGGGGTTCCCACAACCCATTTAATTTTTTTTTATAGGAATCTTCATCCATGGTTAGGGTTTGATATGATGATAAGTTTATTCAAAGAGCCTTGTTACATGTGTGACATTTAGGGTTTGATGATGATAGATAAATCTAGGGAGGTGAGCACCACAAAAAGTTACATAAGTAGAATAAAAGTAGGTCCAAGACCATATATCTTAGTCATAACCATATGGTATGGTCTTGGTAGTTTGGTATAGTTCAGTTGTGGAGGTACCCCAAGTTCATATCACCTAATTCTAGTATTGTACAATCCTAGATCCCCCTATAAGTCATATGTAATCAGTTAAGTGCCTCTACACATATTTTTCATGATTTCAATAGTATATTATCTTGATTGGTGTGTGTCATATTCTTTATATCTATTGTGAGTTACAAATTTGAATTAGTATTTATATTGTAACATCTATGTGAGATCTACAATCAACTCTAATCTAAAACCTAATTAAATTTACCTAAAATTTAATTAATGACTAAACACATGCAATTTTCATCTCTACATTCTCAACTAATGCTTTATTTTATAATCAATGACATTATAAAAATATTTCTCTCTCTATATATTTATCTTATAATGTTTTTAAAGGGGTATTTATACTAGTGGGGACTTTCCCTTCAGTAGTTTAAACAAGAATATTATTATCCTTGTTTCCAAAAATAACACCGAACTATTACATAGGGGTGACATTTATGTCACTTGTATTCATCTCCTTACTTCTTGGCCTGCATAGAAATTCTACTAGTTCTAGATGTTTGTTTTCCTACCTTAGATACTTTCTGGTCAATCTTTAGTATTGTTACTTTTAAATTAATTATTTTTCCATTTGCATCGCCTATTTTTCTTCTTTTATGCATGTGTCTATATCAATGATTTTCTTTCATAAGCCTTCTTATTCTTTTCACGCTAACTTTCTTGCTCATGTATATGTTCTACTTTCTTTCTCTACTTTTTCCATTAAAGTTGCATCTGAATGTAACTTCTTTTTTTGCACATTGTCTTTTTTCTAAACTTTGCATGCAACTCTTCACTTTTTTTTTAAATTCTCATGTGCTATAAATAATTAAGAAGTAATAATTAGATCCCATTGTGGAACTTAATAAATGAATACAAGAATTTTGGATCCCAATAGTTTATAATCCTTAATTATGATCATTAGATAAATTTGGGTTAAATTAAATGTATTAGGGCACCTTAGCTCAATTCAACCTTTTTTAACATGGCATTTCTAATAACTCAATTATGTAATCATAAGTTAATGCTTATTTGTTCACTTTTCAATCAATTTGACTTTTGACCTTCATTATTCAGAAAATAATATTTAAATTTCTCTCATTCTATAAAAGAAACTATTTTTATATATAATCTCAAATAGCTCCATTATGCAAATTAATAAATAATTAACACAATATATGATCTCAACTGAATCCCAATTTTTACATATGTATAATGTCAATGGATAATAACTTTAAAATGATTACTATAATCAAAACTTTATGGTTCTTCATTTACATAATTTTCAAATCCATCTAATGTTTCATGTGACATGTTTACATTATTTTCAATCAATCTTTGAGTATCCATTAGTTTCCTTTAATCTATTTCCCCAATTTTGTCACCAAACTTGAAACAAAGAAGAAATTGATACATATTATTAAGCTGGAGTTTTGAAATATATAAGTATTTGATATCTTAAAGAATAGGAGTCAATACTCACCAACTCACCATTACTCTCTCAACTATGTCTATTATAAGTAGTGATTTGTTTGTAACAACTCACATACAACATAATTAACTAAATAATGAGTTAATAATATAGCTTATGGAATGTTAACACTAAAAAAGTCCTAACACTTGCCCCCTTAGTGTGAACATGGGGAGTAAATCAAGTCAATATGAAACTAAAACATGTCACCACTACACTTGACATTCATGCATTGTTGATCCATTAACTATTTCATGTGGACACATCAACCAATCAATAGTCAGCATCATCCCCTCTTCTTGGGAGCCAAACTAGAATGGGAACTATTATCAACTGAAACAACAACTTTTATCAAGACTCTTGAATGTTACATAACTATTCTTTGAATCTCCACATTTTCTTTTACCTGAAGGGAAAATGTAGGAATACATAGTCACATTCCAAGTTTTATTTTCACACCACACAATAAAATAGAAAAATTGTCACTAAATCATAAGTAGTATCATCATTAGTGACTAATGAGAGTTCATTGATCAACCTCCTACCTCCAATCCTCCAACCTCCAAAGCTCACAAATCAGTTACGATAGTATTCATCACTTTTATCAGAGGCTTCATCATTTGAATGAGGAATGGCTTCTCTCCAATCATTTTCATCATTGTCTTCAGTATTAACATAGGCTTATTCTTTCAATTTTCCATCAATAAGGTCATGTGCTCTTTATTTGCAGTTTACAATACCATGTCCACATTGCTTACAGTAATGACAATAATACCTCTTATATTTTTTAAATTTGTATTATGTTTGAAAGATGTGCCAATCTTATTGTCTGTAACCAAAACCTCTTCCTCTAGTTCAAAAACTTGACTCCCTTCATTGAGCAATGTAGCAATCACGCTTTCCACGCATGGATTCATTTTACTCAAAGTAAACACAATATTTGACATGTATCAAGGCACAATGTTAAGAAAATGGATTTAAAATCACCATCTTTCACATCCTCATTAATCCTAGCTAATTTATTTATCAATGACCTGAACTTACTAATGTGAGCTACCATGTTTCCACCTTCTTCCATTTTTAAACCATATAGACATTACTTTATTGTTATTTAGGAACTTTCAGTTTTGAACCAAAAAGTTTTTTTAGTGTATCCCAATAACAAGTTTTCTTAAAATTTACATGATTCAATTATGCTTTATACAAACCCAAACCAATAACAAGTGTTCTTCTATCTCTTACCTTCCATTTGCTAAGTTTGTCTGCATTTATTGGTGTTATTGGTGTCCCTACGACAAACTCCCATATGTATTTTTTAATCAACGTCAAATGATTTTGGATCTACCAGGTGTGAAATTATTTCCCTTGAATAATTTTGACAAGACTTAATTTTTCCATTTTGTGAAAAAATTAGAAGCGTCGGTTTCAACCGATAATGCACCTCAAACAACAAGACCCACTACCTAAAAAAATATTAACAATTTTGAAAACAAGGACAAAAAGTATATTTTGGATACACTAACAAGGACTCAACTCTTATTACGTCATTACTTAAAGATACTTGACGCAGATTGAAAACATTGACACTTTAAAAAAGTAATCATTAATTACTTTTTAATATAAATATTTACTAATAAAAAAATTCTAACACAAGTTGAATAATAATAACTCTACAAAATTTAAAACAAAAGTTATAATAAACGACTTGATAATAATGATGATTAACTAAAAAATAACATTAAAATTTACAAAAGGACAACACTTCACAATAAATAAATGACCAAAACAAATTCCTTTATCACCTTGAATGACCAATCAATGGTGGAAGTGATAGATATTGGCATATGTCAAGAGGAATATTGAACATAACAAATACCAATACACATTGACATATTTGCCAATGATAGTGACTATATGACACTATAAAAGATTCACACACATGAATACGCATATATAAAAGTGCAGACAAGAATGTAAGGGAATCAATATTCTTATAGCATATTAAAATGTATTACACGTGTATAAGAAATGATAAGATCTGTTTTGTGCGCATAACAAATGAAGAATGAACGTTGATGCTAATATCCTCTAAAAATGTATGTGTAACTGTAGACACCTATAATTTAGCCTAGACAATTTAAACACTTAAATTGTGCTAATTATCCCCTTTCCCGCAAATTGGCGACATATAGTCAATAATGCTCATCTTCTCTTTTATCATCGTTAATTAATTACAATAAGTAATTAATTAAGTCTTTTATTCAACAAATACCCTAACTAACGACCTTCCATTAATTAATCCTTCCTTCTATCTAAACTAATAAATTATTATTAATTAATTAACTTCCCCTTTCATTAAACCAATAAATGATTATTTAATTGATTTAATCCCCTTCTATAGTCTAAATCATGTTAATATTTCCTCTAAAAAGCTTTTATAAGCTTGCACATCTATTAATTAATCATCTTGATCAATTAATAAACCCCTTTATCCACATGAGTCACTAAAGAACAAGTTAAACTCTCCTAAAGTTAACTCAACTCTTTCTAAACCCCTCTTATCCGCAACTAACTCAACATCTATATTATCCCACATGCAAAGGGATGTAGAGATCTCTTTATCCATTGGGCTATATAAAGAGCCCTCCTCCTACCTTTACACTTGCACCTAATTCTTGAGAAACAAAAGAAAGCATATAATACATACACTATAAGCCTTTTGTCATCCTTAAACATTTCACCATTAGAAGAGTTAAGCCTCATTCTTGCATTTCATCCACTTAAGTCTTTGGATCATATGGAAATAATCAAAGTAGTCTTGTAGCCATGCTTTGATGAGCTTCTATTCCTAATTCCTTAAAATCAGACAATCAACTTTGATTGCCATGAATCTACCTAGCTTCAATTTAATTGTTTTGGTAGTCTAAAGAGTAGAGGTTTTGATAATTAATATGTTAGTTTAATTTCCATTTCAAAGTTTATGATAATGTTGTTATTTAACATTGCTTAGCTCTTAACAAGATGGTGTTGAGATTTTGTTTTAACTTTGTTAATTAAGACTACTAGGTGTTAGTTTTAATTTCCTTAACTTAGTTAAGCAAAACCATGCACACAGTAACAAAAAAACATTGACCTGATCACCCTAAGTTGTAGCTAGGAGAATGGAGAAGAACAGTTGAGAGATTCACATGGATGCTTTTTACAGATCTAGATGGATGCTTGGACGCCGCTAAGTAGAATTTGAATGGTCTTCTACCATATTTTTGGACATACACAAATCATGAATAATTCTTCATAGACTAATAATAACCCAATGAAAATTTGATGAAAAAACACATAATTGCCATATATATGTAACTTAAACAGATGAAACATACTAGTTGATGTTTATGCCTCCTCACGATCAAGTCTGAGATATTGGCTGATGTGAATAAATATGCAAGTCTGTAAATTCCAAAATAGTATGAAACGTGCATTGAAAGCCTACAAATTACAAAATACAAAAACAACATTGTATTACAAAATAACTAATTTATTCATAAAAAGCCTACAAATTATCTTCCAATCATAGAACGAGATCACATACTCTCTCTGATACCAATTGAAACAAAGCAGCAATTGATACATATTATTAAAATAGAGTTTTACAATAGATAAGTAATTAATCTCCTAAATAATAGAACTCAATACTCATCTCCTTATTGTTACTCTCTCATCTAAGTCATTTCTAAGTAGTGATTTGTTAATAGCAACTCACATATAATAGACTTAACTAAATTATGAGTTAATAATATAACTCGTAGAATGTTAACACTATAATATTCTTGAGAGAGAAAGAGCTATAAATCTCACGAAATGGCATGCAAAATAATAGAGTTTTACTCGAACGATATTGTGGATTTCCTTTAAGTAATCAGCAAGAAAAACATGAACTAAAGAAAAGGTGAATCAAGCACATTGTAGTGCCCACATTTTTATAGCTCAGTTACTTGTTGCTCATTACTCATAGACATGTTTTGACAGAGATTTGTTATATTTTGGACATTACATTAGGAGATTTGATCTAATTAGGTATGTATGAAAATTTAGGCGTATAGCGCCGATTTAACTTGATTACTATGTTGTTTGCATTATCTTATGATGTCATGGATACTAATTGATATGATGTTGTTTTGGAATGTAATTATATTGATGGATACTCAGTTGTTGCATGTTGGAATTCTATGGATATATGTTATTTTATCATTATGACTAACTTATGGTGAATTATGCCGCGCTTTCGATTCCCGAAAGATGATATGTTAGTTTGGAATTCATTGTTATCTTGTTTAATAATTGATTTATATTTTATCGAACAAGTGCATTTAATGTGTGCAATGAGTGTGCAGGTGACAGGTCACAAGGGAACATGGGACTCAGGCCAGCTATGCAACTTTGCACAAGCAGCCCCCCGGGCTAAGTCCTAACCATGTTTATTGCTTGAGACTTTCGCGTTAGAATTATTGTTTTGGGCACCATGGGTTACCCTCATTTGTAATGTAATATGTCTTGTAATTATTAATTTTGCTTAGGGTGTTTAGTTTGTGTTGTAAACTTGTTTTGGGGAATTAATGACCCCACTTGCATTAAGTTTTGAATTAAATTTATGATGTACTTAATCTAGAGGGTTTAGGGTCACATGTGAACCCTTGGGTGGGCCCCACACCCTCTAACCTTGTGTCAAATTTGTCAAACCCGAAATTGGGTTATTTTGGGTATTTTTAGGGACCCCTTTTTAGTTTGGGAGTTCCCTTAACATAAAAATGAGTCCTTGGACCCTACCTAATAGGTAGGGGGCTTATTTCCAAGGCTAGAGGGAGTTTTCCCTCCTTTTTTGCCTCTTCTTTGGTCACATCCATGTAAGGGGTATGGATTTGTGTGCTTGTTAAAAATTGCACAAGAATTGTCTTTTTATCATTTAAAGTAATTTGGAAGAAGAGGGCTAAAAGGCATTTTACCCTTTCTCTCTTTTGTTTTGGCATCTTTGACCTTGAAGGAAAATAGGGGTGACACATGTCACCCCCTCATTTGTGAGGATTTTTGTTTACTCCTCTTCAAATTCTCATTCATGGGAAAAGAAGAGAACCTTTTTTTTAACTTTTGTTTAGATGCTTGTGGATTTGGAGCTAGAGTTTGCTTGAGTCAAGAAGTGAAAAAGATTGAAGTTTGAAAGCTTTTTGGAGAGCTTTCTTTGAGGTAGGTCTCTTAAACCTTATTGTATGTGTTGTATCCATGCTAGTTGTTAGATTTGTTTATTTGGAAATGTGGTTGTTGCATGTGGATTTTTATTTATTGTTACTTGTTTTTGCTCCCTCCATCATATGGCATGATAGAGTTTTGGAGATGTGGGGGAAGAGAGAGATTTTTCCCTCTTAATCCTCATAGGCTTGATGGGCAAGCCTTGTAGGATTTAGTTATTCCCCTCAAATTGGTTTGAGGTGGGGAAGTTGGTTCATTTGGCTTGAACCTCCTTCCCCATTCTTGGTAAGGAAACCCCTTTGGGATTTGAAAATCCTTCCAAGAAGGATTTGGTGAAAGGGAGGAGAAATAAGGAGGACTTGAATGAATTAGGAGAAATAATGAGGGCATGGAGATCTTGTTTTAATGCAACTATTGTTGGTTACAATTTTGGAGAACTTCTCTCCTCTCTTTCCCATTTGTTTTAGATGTAGAACTTGGGTTCTCCTCTTTTTCATCTTTGTAAAATTTGGAGTCTTGTTTATACTTGTCTTGTGTTTTATATGGATGTATCATTGTTTGTTCACCCTCACTCTTGTGCAAGTTGTGGTTAGTTGTCCTCTTTCCCATGGGCTTGGGGGAGGCTAGCATGCATCCCAACCCTAGGAAAGGCATGTAATGATGTCTATAGTTTGGTGGCAAAACAAGCTTCTTCTCCTTGTTTGGATTCTTTGAAGGCATGGGCATTTGGATCTCAAAGTTGGATGGTGGTTGGAGCTCTTAGTCATCTTCTTTTTATTTGTGGATATTACCTCATTATAACCCTTTTGGGAAATGACTTGTGGAAACTTTCTCCTTGTTGAAATTCCTCTTCCTTTTGGTAATTGATAACCACTTGTAAGCTTTGTATTTCTTTGTATTTGAAAACTTTATTTCAATCTTAGAAAGGAGTTGTTGGTTGTTTCTTATATATTTTAGCATGTTTGAAAAAATTGATGTATTAAGGAATTTCTTTGCAAAAAAAAAAAGTCTTATAAAATATCTATACTTCTTTAACATGCTTAGTTTTTTTTTGTAACACCCTAAACTGTTGTTACTTTCTCCTTTGCATTCAAGTATTGATATGTGATTTTCCTGTATGAGGATATGTTCTTTTGATTTCAGGAAGTCATGCTTGATTTGGTTGTCTTTTCTGCTCTTGAGATCTTTGATTGAACTAGAAAAATGATTGCATTCATTTTCTTTCATTTCTCGCTTATGAGTGCAATCTGATTTCTAAAGATTGTAAACTTATCTATCTCTATGACTCATCCTTGGATCAATTATATTGATCCAAGGAATGTTTTAAATATATTCGGAATGAACAAATATGTATTTACATTTCATGAATCATTAATTCTAGACTAAACTTAGAATATATAACTTCTTTTAACTCTCCTTCATATGAAAATATTTCTATTGTGGGAAGTTTTGTTGGATTCTAGAAATTGATTCTGGAAGATCATTACAATTGAAATTTGGTTTAAGTCATTTTGTATTCGGAAAGAATGAGGACCTTAAGTCAGGTAAGATATGTGAGTTTCCTATCTTAAGCTATTTCTTTTATTGGATGCAAATCTAGGATCTGAGCTGGAAAAGTATTATTCTGTTTAAATTTTTGGATGATGATTTTAACCTAATCTAGGTGGGTCTAAGCAATAATCTGACAAGGTTACCAAGTTTTTAAATATAAACTATAACCTATTGTCGCAAAGGTTGGTCAATCTAACCTAGTCCTAAAACTATGTATTTGATATTACCTAAGGGTTTATCTAAACCTTAAGCTAAGGTAATTGACTAATGTTATATTCCTAAGGTGTTAAATTCTAATTACTTATGATCTAACCTAAGTCATTAACCTATCCTAAACTATTGCTATGAATGGGAACCTAAGGGGTCGCAAGTGTTGGCGGTGGTTTCTATGGCATTTAAGATACGAATAAGGTTGAGAGGACAGGGAGTACTGCCAATTTTGGCGGAGGTTAATTTGGTTGGTAAAGGCTTACGTGGCAACACCTCTAAAAAAATGGACTCTTGTTATTTTAATTTGAGGCTTGCCAACTTTGACGGGCGGTGGCAATGGAGAATAGGGGAGATAATTGGAATTAATGCAATTAATGTTTATGGGTTCTTGAACCCAAACCGCTTTGGGAGACATGCAAATGAAATTTGGCTTTGTTGTTTCATTTTGCATGCCTTCTGTTTTTCGCTCTGCATGAGTACTGGTTTTTCGAACCAAGAATATACTCTTCGTTGCATGGCAATTTGGAAAGTCTCAAACCTACTTTTGTGTCGTGGGGAATATATAAAGCATGGAGAAAGCAATATTTGGTGGTTTAATCTTTCGTGGAAAAGAAGTAAAAGGGCGAGCTCATTCAGAGGTCTTCATCGATTTTTTTTTAGCGACATTATCAGGCATGATAGGCCCTAACTGTTAAAATCTTGCTTTCCTTTAAATGTTTTTATTAAATGAACTTTGTTCTGATGAGTTCTGATGAGTTCTGTGCATTTTTGCTTGTCTGGTAAAAATGACTTATGGGTTTTGTGTAACTTGGGTTTCTGGGTTGAATCTGGAGTTTGCTTGATTCTGTGGAAACTTGTTTGCATTTAGTTTCCTTTCGTGGTGGTTTTGAGATTAAATGGGCAAATCTGGTTACTTCATAGGACTCATAATGGTTGAAAATGTTTATTGATACCGACTTCAGTAGAAGTCTTTATTATTGCATTATGATCTACCTATTTTCATTTAGGGTTTCCCGATGATAAAATTTGTGAATGGTTTCGACTTCTTAAGATTCTTATTTTGTTGAATGTGATTTGTTTGTGCTCGTCGAGCTGGGTATTGCGAACAGTAGTGTTTGTTAACCCATTCGGGTAAGCTTTTAGCAATCTTTAAAGTACTTAAACTGGTTTAAATTTCTAGAGTTGAAAACGTGTTTTCAGAAAACAGAACCGTTCTATTTAAGATTACTTGTTGAGATATTAAATGTTTACTTCGTGGTTGTTATTCTGAGTATGATTTCGCGGATGGGTTGTAGGTATTACCCTATGAAACTTGACTATTTTAAATTGCGTGCTTTGGAAACATTTAATGGTTTAAGTTTGTTTCTCTTCCTGCGAAGGGTCTTTACTATTTTAAAAATAGCTAAGCTCTTTGGGTAAGCCAGTACGTGCTTTAGTATTCTTTCTCTTGTGGTTAACAATGAATGATGTTAGGACCGGCATGTAATGGTAAAAATGGTCTTTGATTGAGTTTGTGTTTCTCCCTGCGAAGACTTAGTGGATGGTGTGAAGTGCATAGACAATGTGTTGCTATGGCGACAGACAAGACTGTGACTTGTATTCTTTTGGACATGATTGTGAATTTAATTCCTAAGAACATATTAACGGTGTTGGAAACTCTTTTCGAACCAACTTTAAAAATCGTTAAGTTTAACGATGTCGAGTTATTCTGATCTGTTTGGAGTTGGAATTAAGGTTGTAATGTTACATGCAACTAAAGACCTATTTTATTCTAACTAATAATGTATAAATCATTACTATGTTATGGATATTTCGGCTTATGCGTATTGAGGGATTTATAATTCAAATATGACTATTAATATTATATATGCTTTGTTGTTTAGTGTCTTGTAATGAATTAGCAACCGAACATTGCATCGGTTCACTTGATTCAATCTTTGATTATTGATAAACGAGGGGAATGTGAAGTTACCCTAACTTGATTTCAAACTCGAATGGTTTGAGTGTTTGAAGAAATGTAGACTGTTTCATTTTGATTGGGATTATAGTCCGAGTTACGATTGGTTCGTAACGTGCTATGATAAAAGTTGATATTGACTATTTTTTTGTATAGCTTATAGATCCTGTAGTGATCCAATGGTAAACCAATAATATGGCTCCACCTGAACCATATTATTGGGTATACTTAACTGTTGGAACTAAACAGCTACTTATTTTTGGATATGATTTATTAAATGGTTATTATTTCTTGGAAGTTGGATTTCATTCTAAAGTTGATTATAACAGTGTTTTGATCTTCTCTGTTTTATCTTTGGGCTAAAAAGGAAAGTTGTGGAAGGGATTTAAAAGAATGAAAGTTTTAATGCTCTCTTCTTGAATGTTAATGTACTCTTTCTTAGAATTATTTAAGGACAGTAAGGGTATGGGATGGCAGGACTGTTATATTAAGATGAAAGAAATATTAGGGTGTGGGATCTAAACTTGGAACACTCCTTTCGTTTTATAGCAGTATTAAGATCTTGTTTTGGACTTATTGTTTGTTATTCCTTTTGGTAAAAAGGGAATCAATATTTATTGTTTTGCAAACTTTTCATTGATTGAAAATCAAGTAGAATGTGATAGAGGGTAAATTGGTAGGGAAAATTGCCGGTGGCAGTTAATCCATCCCTTTTGTTTGAATTACTTTTGTATGACCCTATTTGGATGAATACTTCATATGGTTTAGTGTTTAAATGGAAGATGATCAAATCATGATATACATTGTTCAAGTTTTTCGAATGGTTAGGTACTTAATAAACAGAATGTTTCCTTCTTACTTCTTGCAGGAATGAGATGAAACATCCGAGATAGATTAAGTTAAAACTACTTCTGTAACTTAAGTTATGATATGAATGGAATTATAATTGTTAGGAAGATAAATCAGAGTTACAATATGCAAAAGCAATTGTTGGAATCATGTATACCTTAAGTTTTAGGGCAGGTAATATAAAGTATATCCTGACCTCTTTTGTGTAAACAGTGTACTAAGACTTTTCTTATATTGACATTTCTTATAGCTTTAGAGAGTATGAAGTAATTGTTGTCATTATAATAGGGTTATTTAATGGAAACAATTAGTGGAATGCACTTGTTTTAAGGATTAGTGCTTATCATGCTCAGTTCATTGAACTGACCCGTGCTAGAAATTTTTGCAGATGGACTTGGTAAGTGGTAAAGGAAGGCAAAATCTTATATGATGCATTGACTGCTCTAAGCTGATTCTTATGAAAAATTCTGATTTGATTTCTAAATTGTATTGTGTAAAGAAAAGTTATCTCTTTTGTCTGAAGGGTATTACCCTAAAGTATGCTTAAAATGCATAAGTTGTAATTATATGGGTTTTGAAATGAATGGGAAAAGTGAGAAAATTACTTATAAGGGATTTTGTGTAACTTATTTTGTTGGGATGATCTTCTTATTGTCTACTTGAATGAATGTGCATTCTTATTATTAATATATAATGGAACATAGATGAATTTCTTAAGTCAACCATAGCTAATTAAGTGGCTGAATACTACATTCTTGATTAGTGATTCATTATAACTTATGTTGTGATTTTTTATTTTTTTAATGATAAATATCACTGCAATTAAAAGGAACATTTAAAGTGGGTTAAACCCTAAAACGTAACTATAAGAAGAAGAGGACTTTCCTCTCTTGTAATGCACTAATTATAAGGGGAATATATAATTATAAATCACTAAGACTTAATGGTACTGAGTCTGATCGGTATCAGCCTAACAGGTTGATACATCTCCTTCATTGGATAAGTTATTTAAAATAACGGAACATAAATGGTTCTTGTCCTGTTTTCGGATAATGGGTTGTTAGGTCCCAACTAACAACCTGAAAGTAACCTTAAGTTAATTAAGATCTTTTTGAATAACTAAATCCTAATTCAAAAGGGAACTTAAAAGAGTGTGGGACTCGGAGTTTGAGTGGCGCTATCATAGTATGTAGTCTTTCAACCCAAACATAACTTAACATAAGTAAATTCTTGGAGGTATGTACATCTTTTCGAGATTGTTCAGTGGGATGTTGACACACGTCAACTGCAAGGTTGTACATTTGAGAAGATTAGGATCTTCTCGAGGATACAACAATGCAGAGGACGTGTGGTAACACCCTTCTGCACTAATCGTTGAGATTTACACACTTGAATTTGATCAATATTTCTCTCCGGGACTGGTTAGGACCATAATCAGATTATGAGGTAGCCCTTTGAAGATTCAAGGTACCTTGGCACAGGGGGTTAACTCAGGTTGACCCAGTATGCCAATTTACCCTTAGTCTTAAGAGCTTCTTCATATCATGACTTATGGTGTTAATTCGAACTAGAGTGAGACTTTGGGTAAGGGGACTGACGGAAGTCAGTGTAAGACATTCTATATAACAATAGGACGTATTCCGGATTGACGAGTATGCCGTCAAGGAATAAGTAATACGAACAATATATTTTAAATCTTTGGCCAAAGTATCGCAAGTTGTTGATTGCGTTTTTCTATGTCACCTAGTCTAAGGATCGTGATGCCGATGAATATTGGTAACAATTATTCAGTTAGGTTCCTTGAACAGATCACTCAAAACCTGGAAGAGGGTAAGAGAACTAAGAATATGAGGTATTCAATAGAACACTTCAACTCAATGTTACACATAAATAGATCGATAGTTCACCGAGTCATGGAATGAATAGATCGATGGCACACCGAGTCATTATAGCTGCATATGGTTATCTGTTATAAGAATGATTGTTATGATATGTGTGTTCTAAATTATGTATTTAGAACAGAGAACATTGATCATGCAATAAAAAAAAATCCTTGTTTCTGAAGTCTTAAAAATGGGAATGTTATTTTTTTTAATATTATATTGACAAAAAGATTACTTATTGGAAAGGAAATCTAGTTATTATAGGAAGTGCTATTTTTAATATTGGAAAAATTATTATCAATTTGAAATATGCATCCCTTTGTAAAGATTTTCATAGATTTAGATCCTACGTGAAAATTAGATTTAAAAATAGATGAAATAAATTAGACTCATATTCATTATACTCTCTGGGGTTGTTATGGAAGACAAGTATTGCAGGGTTATAGATTTAAAACTGTTTTTCTTTTTAAGTGCAATAACTTTAGCTTTATTATACTATTATTTCATTATATATATATATATATATATATATATATATATATATATATATATATATATATATATATATACACACTTACTTATGGATTTTATATATATAATTGTATATAATTAATATGCAGGTTATCAATTTAATTCAAAAAATGACAAAGGAATATATATAAAATTTTACATACATATATATATATATTAGGTTTTATATTATATATTATATATATTTTATATTTTGAACATATAATAATAAAATAAAAGTTTATGTTTTGTTTTAAATAAACAAAAACAAAAACAAAGAAGAATTCTATTTTAAACTGATTCGGGGGAGGGCCAAACCGCTCCCCCCATACCCGTGGCCACCCCCATTTGTTTCGCCGCCGATGTCTGCGCAGCCACCCCTGCGTTGCCCCCTCTTTCCCCTTGCGGCCTCCCATTCCGCCGCTGTCCCCCGCTGTCACCGCTTCACTTGCCGCTACCACCCTCCACCACACTACCCTCGCCCCTCTCTTTGCGGCCGCACTATCGTCGCTGCCTCCTACGCCGTTCCCCCTCCACACCACCACCACCACCGCAAAAAACTCCCACCCCTGCGGCCATTTTCCTTACTCCAGCACAAACAGCACACCCCCCCCCCCCCACCTTTTTTTTAAAGAAAATACATGATAAACCCTAGCCATTTTTATTTTATATATATATACAAATCTTGATTTATTTGTATATATATAAATAAACAAAACCAAGAATAAAATACAAGGGGAACTTGAAATATTTTCTTGAGCAATCATGGCTCCTCCCAAAACCTGCACAAAACAAAATAAGAGAAGAATAGAATAGGAAAAGAGAAAGATAGAGAAAGTTATGGCAACATTAGGGTAAATTTCAAATCAAGGGTCAAGATCAAATTTGATCCAAGGGCTCACAAATAACCTTGTTCACTTTTAAGTTGTGGGCATTTAATTAGGTTGGGAAAATAAATTAAAGGGGGTGTGGGGCAAATTAAACATAAAGAAGGGAAAACAAATTAAATAAAAAGGGAAGTTTAAATTTATTTAAAAGATTGTGTAAACTTAATTAAATTGGTGATTTCAATTAATACTCAATAGAATGAGATAAGCAAGTTGTGATGGGCTAACGTTTAAGCAACTTCGGAAATTACTAATTAATATGAATTAAATATTAATGAAAAGGGGTAAGTAGAACTTTAGTTCACTGTCTTTTAAAAAAAAAAAATCCGACTTAGTGGCCTGGTTTCCAGTGTCCCGAGGCGGGGCGTTACACACATTTTCCGATACGGTCCATAACTTTCACAAGGAGAGAAAACAACACGAAACAAAGATTAATCAACAACTAGCAAGGCGAGTGACACAATACCGATACCAATGATATTGAGCTCTAAGAAACTAATGGGATCACGTGAACATTGAGATTGTTGCACTCCAATGGAATTGAAGATGTGAACGATTCAAAAATCGACAAGAAATTAACCAAAAATAAAAAAGAGTGCATAAAGGAAAACATTCTAGCATTCTCATAGATTAAAAAAGGGGTACATATATGCGTGTTGTGTAACTCCCATGCCTGGACTCATCATACCTCCATAAGGGAGAAAGTAGTTACGTTCCATGATGGGAAGGTAACTCGTGTATGATACACATTAATACATATGATAGAATCTATGTAAGAATCTGTCATATAACTCCTAATGACACCTAGACCTATGATCTCACCTAAGTGAAATGACTCACCATGGGTGAAGGAAATTCACATAATAAATAAATAGAGGTGAATAATATCCCTCACACCAACACCCCCCATCATCGAACCTAAGGTAGAGGTCATGGAAAGTCATAAAAGAAGGAGAACTCACCTAGACGACCTAAGAAAGATACGTCATATGGGTCCTGGAAACTAAATGCTTGATAAGGTACCCATGTACAAACTGGAATATTTCTAGAAGAAGAAGAATAAGAGGAGAAGAAGATAACTAGTCAGTTCCTCCAAAAGATGATTTCTAATGAAATCCCATGGAATCTGAAGGACCTGAAGGTCTATAATTAGTGATGGAGGGAGGAGGAACATGATGTGTCTCTGAAGGTGGCTCAACATGTAAAGGAGACTATATATCAAGTGAGGTGGTGACAATTGTGTCAAGCTCCGTAAGGTGGGAGTCCGCAACTACAGAGACATCGTCAAGTGGATTGAGCTACTGTGGAAGATATTCCTTAAGAGGCAGAGGAACCTACTGTTGTGGAGAGTTTAAGGAAGCCAGTGTCGTATAAAATCTAATCTCTGAAGTGGAAATTGGTGAAAGAAGAATATGTTACATAGTGATGTCAGTATCCTCTAGCATATCATCCAAGTATGAGTCAAATAAATCAATTTCCTATTGCAAAGGATTGTATGAGCCATATGAAGAAGAAATACTAAAGTTTGCAAAAGAAACATGTGATGGAAGGATCTCTAAGCTAGAATAAAAAGAATCTACAGATGCTCGTGAAGGAGAAAATCGAATATCTAAAGCAGCGCGTGAGGTGGGTGAGAAGTCAACTGAAGAGTTTTGTGGAGAGTTGTTAGGAACTGTAATAGGAGCAATACTAAGTTCTAAAAGAACATTAACAGAAATATGTGTGGGTAGCCCTTCGGAATAAAATGTATCAGTAAACTCATTATCCTCGATGGATGTAATATCGTCACAAGAGCCATCATTAGACGGAGAATCACAATCTCCATATAGGTTCCGAATGAAATTACAAACTCTGTGTGTAGACTTGTTGAACTTCACTCGAAGTTTAAGGTTCTTCAATATATTAAGACAAATAATTCCATATGTTGTGTCATTCTTATTCACCCAATCATTATGTTGAATGTGGTCAACGAGTTCAGGTAATCCCAAGAAGATGGGGTAACAAGCCATACATAATGCAATGATCAAGTATCTCATTCTTCCATTGCAGGTATTTTTCTGGACCTAGTTATATCATAAAGGGATGAAATTTAATGTTCATGACAAGAGGAGCCTCCAAGGAACACTAGTTTAACCCTCCCCGTTTGCAACACTTTATAAATAGTGTGTGGGTTACAATCAGGTGTGTTCGTGTGGTGTGAAACATTCAATCACTCACCTTGCAATAAACATAATAATGCATAAGTGTGGAGAGCACAATGTGTTTCAATACACGCAACCCGAAATGACACCGTAACAAGCACAATAAAGGACGAAATGGGAAGACGAGAGAAAACTAAGGTCCTAAGTGAGAAATATCATCTCACGTCACTTTGAAATAAGAGAATCCTTTGCTGCAAGGTTTTAGTGTCTGCACTCACTGACCCACAAGCAGAAGGATCAAGAGTTTGATTACAATGCAAAAGTGACTCAAAAATAAGCCGAAAGGCCTCTAGAAGGCAAGAGAAGTGACCTAAAAGACAAAATATATACACACTCCAGAAAAAGATTAGTAGCAAAAAATTGCCTAATAACACCTAAAGAATTGTACTTTTAATTTGCCCAATTAGCCTAATTTTAGAAATTAAAAGAGAAAAAGTGACGATCAAAAACTTTAATTAAAGGATAATATTAACTACTAATCAAAATTAAAGAGCTTATTTAAAAATTAAATTAGATGCCTTATTTAAATTAAATAAACTGCTAATTAAGATTAATTGTCTTAATTAAATTATTAGATCCTATTATTAATTAATACCTAACAATAATATTATCCAACTTTTAAAATTAAATTAGATCATAATAATTTGGTATTAATACCTAACTAATTATATTAATTCTAAACCCTTTAATTAGAACCGGCCTTACCTTTTAAATTAAAAAAACTCGACCCACTTTAAAAAAAGAAAAAACCAACCCTTAATCAACATTAAACCACCTAAGCTAAAACCGACCTTACCTTAATATAGAAATACCACTTGTAATTTAAAAGATTTCAAAGGGCTTAAAAACAAGGAAGCGGAAGATATATATGAAAAAGGCAAGGGGCTTGGTCTAGAGGCAGTATGGCTCAGTTAATGGAGGAAAAGGCTCGACGAGGTGGAAAAGGAGCGGTGGGTGAGCTCGGGGGCCTGAGTCAACACAGAAAGCGAGTACGTGGAGCATGGGTGGGATGACTTGTTGTGAAGACCAGAAGAAGGGAATAAGGTCGGGGTAGGCAGAGATGGCAATGCCCAATATAGGGAAGAGAACCTGACGACTAACCAAACAGGGTCGAAGGCGCCAGACAGTCCAATCAGGGGTGCAAAGAAATCGGAGCAAGAAAGGCTAATAGAGATTTGGAAACAACATACATGTAAGAGGAAGTGCTCAAGCAAGGGGCAAAGGTATTAGGTGTAAGCGGTCCAAGGATATAGGGGCGAACAATGAGTAGGGTTACAGGAACGAATGACGAGGTATCCCACACGCAGGCCATAGAGGTGAAAGGAACTCAAGAAGGTGCATGATGTACGACAATCTAGAAGGGTAGGTGATGCACAAGGCACGCACAAAACCTAACAGAGAAGAAAATAGAGCAAGCTCGGCTCACGTAGAGAGAAAAGTAGCTCGATCACCAAACACAATACAATGCAAAAGAAACCCATGCAAAGTAAATCAAACACATGCAATGCAAGAACTTAACTCGCTCGACAAGAGCCAATGCAAATACTATCCAACTTGTCATAAAGATCCAGTCAGATCGTGAACAAGGAGCTCGATAGGGATAACCCAACTCGCAACTTGTCTAATAATGCAATGCAAAAAACAAATCTTAAATGCAAGAGAAAAACTCGACATGTAAACATCAAAAGCAACGCTAACTCGAGGAAAATGCACATGCAAACAAGAGTAATTTTTTTTTTAAGAAACGACCCGAATCAAACAAGCTAGCTCAACCATCCAAGAGGCAGCTCACAGAAAGAGCTTGCCGAACACTATAAGAGCTCGACCAAGTTGACAGGGATATGAGACGAACAAGGTAAAGTAAGTGCAAACTAGGCAGGGAGCACGAGGGGGTTTTTAACTAAAAAATTCAAATAAAATTTATATACTTTTAATAAAAATAATAAATTTGATAAAACCATACAACACCTACCTCAAAAATAGTTTCCCTCCTAAGTTGCAGCTAGCTAAAGTTGGCTGAGGAAAACCTGAAACTACACGTTCACAACTAAGACAACACAAACTCCAAAAATGAGAAACCATTAAAACATATTAGCACAAGTAATAAATGACTAAAAAAATTCACGATAAGCTATAAAGATAAAAATTGAGAGTATTTAACAACAATTAGATTGTGAGTCCACAAATACCAAAAATGAAGCTTTGATACCATGAGAGAAAGAACTCGAAGATCTCATGAAATGGTGTGCACAATGAAAAATTTGTACTCAAACGATATTGTGGATTTCCTCCAAGTAATCAATAAGAAAAACATGAACTCAAGGAACGGTGAATCAAGCATGTTTTCCAATACGGTCCAAAACTTGCACAAGGAGATAAAACAACAAGAAACGAAAAGTAATCAACAACTAGCAAGGTGAGTGACACAATTATCGAGACCAGTGAGATTGAGCTCTAAGAATATATTGACATTATGTGAACATCAAGATTGTTGCACTCAAATGGAATTGAAGATGTTAACGCTGGAAGAATCAGCAAAAAATTAACCAAAAATCAAGATGAGTGTATATAAAAAGAAATATACTATCATTCTCATAGATTAAAAAAGGGGGTACATATAGGAGTGTTGTGTAACTCTCATGCATGGACTCATCATACCTCCATAAGGAATGAAGGAGTTACATTCCATAATGGGAAGATAACTCTTGTATGATGCACACTACCGCATATGACAGATTCTATGACAGAATCTATCATGTAAATTCTAATAACACATAAACCTATAATCACATCTAAATGATATGACTCACCATGGGTGAGTGAAATTGACATAATAAATAAATAGAGGTAAATAATATCCCTCACACCAAAAATTCCTAACAAAACTCTATATATAAGAACACCTTCAAATTCTTTGACATTGGAAACATCTTGAATAACATCTTCGATAACATATTCTTTGGAACAATGTTGTCTTCAAATTATTCTAACTCTTCTATGTCTTGTCTAGATCCTTCTTAGAATATATATTTTGACCTCGGTTAAAGAAATACTATAAATTCATGTCTAGACATCTCAAAATCAAGATAGAAGAAATCTTGCACTATATAGAACAATAGGAAAGCATTAGTAATTGAATTAGTATTTATAGGCATGATAAAATTATAAAATATACCTAATCACAATGTTGTGGTACTAAATAATACTCATTAGACTCCAAAAATTCCTTTGTCAAGTCTATTGCATAAAAACCACAAAATATATCAAGAAAAATATACATGTCATCAATGGATGAGCACCACTTGCGATTTAAAATTGTGATTTGAAAAGTTCTAAAATCTACATTTATTCTTTTTTGAATATTTCCAACAAAGTCTAGTAACCCTTGAACTAATTTTTTGTCATTTGTACTAGCTCAACATGATTGATCACATTGGAATTGTTATGTCGTAATATCAAGTTTTTATTTTGTTGTCAATTTTCTCAATATAGTAACATTTACCATCCACCCACATTACATTCTGAATCATCCCCTGCAATATATAGCGTTAGTGTAGGATTTATTTTCCTCAATTTATTTGTATTATCCTACTCTCGATGTTTCACCTCACTTGTATTTTCCTACACTTATGTGATATGTTTTCTTAGGTGTACACTTGACTACACTATTGTAGGTGATGGTTACCACTTTACTACACCATTATAGGTGTTAGTTACCGTTATTATAGATAGAGATTTCCATGATTCTAGGAGGAGGTTTCACATTCACCTCCTATATGTACATTTCTTACATTATTCTATATTGTGTTGGAGCTATTTTTATGTTATTACAATTATCTCTCTTGTATTTTCGTAATTTGCAGTCTTGTATGCTTACTTTGTTTTGTCTTGGAATAATTCAAGTATCACATCATTGACCTGTGCATTCTTCAAACCAATAGATCCATGGCACTTCTCTGATATATAACATATCATTTGTAACTAAAAAGTAAATTACATATATTGTTTTTACATACAACCATTTATTTATACAAGATTAGGGAATCTTACTCGACATTCACATTCTTTTACAATGTTTTAAACATCCATAGATACTCTTCTAGGATTTGTGTCATTAAGATTTTCTAGAAATTCATGCATTTATTTCTGAGTTCAATACTTTAGCGACTCACTGTGTAACTATTGAAGATATGTTTTTATAGGATGTTTTCATATATAAACATGTCTTTCTATGTTGTGTTCCTATTTTTTTATTTGTAAACATCAAATCACTTTTTTATTTCCTCTATGTTTGATAGGATGAACTCATTGATAACATCTTAATCTACTTCACCTACAAGAATGAATTCATAAAGGTCAAAAAATTATAACTCATAAAATTATATGTTAATATAAAAATTGCATGATTAAATATAAAAATATTAGTACAACATACTCAATCTTCTTTACTTTCCTTTTCCTTGCAATGTCTCCTCTAACTAGCTAGCATCAAAATCAACATCCCATATCTGAGGTATCTTAGGGAATTCCTTTTACAAATATTCAAATACAAAGAAGAACATTTGTTGAAGTGTATAAAATTTTACAATAGAACCCTTTAGAAGGATACTTACTCGATAAACTCCTTTAGTGTTTTCTTGTAACTATTAGGCCAAAACATCCACTAGTTTTTGACAACACCTATCATCTCAATATCATTGACTAAGAGGATGAGTAGATGGACTTGAGATTAAAAAAATGAAGTTGGAAATTCTTTTTCAAAAATATAAACTCTCTACAATTTCATTTTTCATATATGTATATTAGATATATGCATATCCTTTTGTGACAACCATTAAGACAACCTAAGAATGGCCTTTATTATATCATGTGGAAGTATATCATCTGCCGTTAAACTAAGAGGAAATATGTGTTGCCATAAAAAATAAGTATTTACTAGGAAAATCCAATAATGGAAAGCAATGAACATATCAAGTATTTTTACATAAATTAGAATAATTATCAATATACTTTTAAAATGTTGTTCTAGTGCAATGCCACGTTTGACCATATTCCATTGTTAATATAATGTCTCACATACAGAATCCAATCACCTCATATCTCTAGCTCTTCTACAACTTGATTATCTTTACACTCTACTCTATCATCAATTATGAGAATATTATTTAGTAAAAGAAACATTAAACCTATGATATTCATAACAAAAAAATTATTTTAAATTTCATCTCTTCAATTCAAAAATGTATGAAAGGGTTGAGATGTAAGGTCCAATCTTATAGCTCACCCCTTCACATTCATTGAATTTGATTTAAATTTCAAAATCTTGTTTGGGTCATTTCATCTTGCTAGGGTATTCCTTATTAGAATATTTCACCTATAGAAGGCTATTTTTTATTATTGGTAAAAGGTTTTGGAGGGACCTTACCCAAGTTTACAGTAAAAAGCCTAACAACCAAGATAAGCGAAGTAAAACCATGTGGTTTTTTAATCCGTGGGGTTCACACCCCAAACAAAAGAGGAAAAAGAAATAAAAAGCAAAGGCAGCGGCCAACTGCCTACAAAGAGCCCAGAAAAATCAAATTGATAGTAAAATAACAACTATACAACAACACAAAAACCATTGCACCAAGAAAAAAGAACCAACAATATTAACCAACACACTTGATAAAAACTTTGACAACCACCCTAAAAGCCTGGTAGACTTTCAGGGAGATGACAATGGTGGGATCCCAGTTTGAAGCTTTGAAATTTCTTTTAATCTTTCCATTCTTCCAAGTCATATCCAGGATGCGACTGGAGTCGCATATTTTTCGGATGTGCTAGATGAGTACCTATAGAAGGATATTGAATGAAGTTAACATCACTTTATAACTCACCTAACACTCCTACAATATCCTATTACAAAAATCATTCCAAAAGAACTCAAATGGTTGATAAATACCTAAATCAATTGCACATTATATAGAGTAGTCCCTATTACAAGTTTAAAGCATGTAACCAAGTCAAAGATTCTATCTTCATCTATTTGAAAGTATGTAAAGGTCATAGATCCATGTTTTAGCAAGAAAAAAGTCACTTCGAGCAATGCACAATAGTTTTAATCAACAAAGGGTTAGATAAAATAGCTAAGACATACCATATCTCACTAATACCACATTGGATACATTTTATGTTATGAATTTATCCTGCTATCTTGGTGGCAAGAAACATGATGGAACCACTAGGGGGTCAATTAGCTATTCACACTTGTACAAGAAGCTAGAAGAACTACATGAAGATTGATCCCACAATAGGGAATGTAATGTGACACTTGATTGGTTCATCATATAAGAGTTTGACTGCTAAGCATAGTTCATCCTCACCACATACACATATTTTATCCTTTTGGATTCGTAATTTTATGATGAAGGATTCTATAGGTTGTTAGGGTTTCCAATTTTTTACATGTGATTAAAATTCATCCCAAAATTATGTCAACAATGTTAGAGTAGGTATTTACCTTAACTCATGTTCACCTAGATACTTTATTTACCTTTATTGTATTTATCCTCACCCACTTATATGAGTGGATATTTCTTGTTATTTATTTAGATATTAGGGGAATATTATCTAGTTATGTATAATTTTTTCCTTGATCTATGGTATTGACTAGATCTTTGATGTCTAGTTCACTCCTAAATCTATGGTCTTGACTAGTTCTTTAATGACTAGTGTTTTCCTTGATTTATGGCTTGATCTAAGACCTTGACTGGTTCTTAAAGTATTATTCATTGCCAATATAAACAAGACTCAATCTCATTGTATTTCATTGAGTTCCATAATATATATGATATTGCTGCTCATTTGTTTGCAAAGGTTTTATGTAAAGTTATTCTGGTGAATTGTTTTCATCTTATTGGTTGTGGTGTTTGATTAGCATCTCTGCTCTTGGCTTGGTGTGATTTGGTTATCTCCTTTTATGGTATCAGAGAAAGATATTGTTGTTGACATATGTCTGTAAGTTTCGTTTTGCAAACATTTTTTTGTATATTCATATATTCGGGATTTTTCTGTATTTTGTTGTTGCATGCGTTTTTATGCAAAACAAAGGCCACCATTTGATCCAAAAGGCGTGAAAACCCTAAGATCGATTGTAAACTCGGCGATTTCTAAAGGTGGTTGTTTTTTTTGTGGTTGCAAAGAAATGCACTGGTTTGCCTAAGGATTCACGTCAGACATGAAAGAATCTGAGGAAATCGATTTCTGGGTTTGTTGGATTTTTCGAGATCTACACTGGATTTTGTTCTTGTGCGGTGCAACAATTTCGCCACACAGTCCAGAAATAGTAATTTTTACTTTATTGAAATCCTTAGCCCCTGGTCATATGAGGGCTTAATGTTTGTGATTCTTAACTCCAGCGCCCTTTCATTTTATTTATGATGAAAGAAATAGCATTTTATTCTGTTTTAGTGGCAATACTAGAGCATAATATTGAAAAGCTTGTAACTTTTGATCAGTAACTCGGTTTTGAGTGTCATTTTTACAAAAGTGCTTGTTTTTTCGTGCTCTTTCCATTGGAAATATTTATTTTGATAATCACACTATAATTATGAAGTGACATACTGTAGCACACACTCATTCTAAAATGCCAAAATCTGGGGGGGATCTTGTTGCATTACTTGGGGGTCTTGTATTGTTTGATTCTTGCATTTCTTTTGGTGATTTTTTATGATGACATTTACTTCTGAATTAGATCATGTTGAACCATTAACAACACATAATTACCACACATGGAAACAATAATTAAGCGGAAAAGATTATGGGCTTTAACTTCTTCATAACAACCAGTGTTCACTAGAAAATATGAGAAATTTCACTACCGATGCAAATTTGATGTGTATGGGTTTGATAGAAATTTATTTGACAATCTTTTGTTTCATTTGGAAAAATGTGACTCTCCTTTCAAAATTTGGGATAAATTGGAGGATTTATTTAGTAAGGTGGATCATATGAGAGCCATGCAACTTGACATTGAGATCACCTCTCTCAACCCTGAAAATTTTTCAAAAATTATAAACTATCTTACCAAGTTCAAGTATTTGTTGACACAGTTGAAGGGGAGTGGAAGAGATAAGAAAGATGAAGAGTGTGTTTACTTGATTCTATCTAAGTTGAGATGACCATTCCAAAACATTTCTTCTACCTTTTTCTCTAGCATGGATGTCTTAGGTGACACATTCAAAATTCCTAACTTAGAAACATTTTGTGAAATACTTATTAGGAAAGAATCTAAATTGTCTCACCTTAAGTCTTCCACCTCTTAAAAGGAATTAGTTGCATCTAATCCTAAGAGCAAGGAAAAAACCAAACAGTAAAACCAAATACACACCTTCTCCATATAAAAATGCTCCTCGACTCAAAGAAAACAACTCAAAACCCAAGGAGTCTTCTAAATTCAAGAATAATTCTAGTCGTTCATCATCTTTTTGTGGAGGCAGTAATCATGAAGAACATGGGTATTATAAGTGAATGCAAGCCTTAAAGGATAAAGTCAAGAAACACAATTTTTATCTCCATGCCACCTCCTTCTAATCAACATGAAAAAGCACTTAATGTTATTGGAAGATCTCACTCACCACTTGCAGACAGTTGCGTTATAGATTTTGGTGCTTCTCATCACATGACTTCTTCCAAGGAGTCTTGTTTCTCTAGGTTTGATTTCTACTTCCAAAATTGAGGTTGGAGATTTTTCATTTCTTTATGTTAAAGGAAAAGGTGATATATAACTTAATGGCGGCAATATCTAATATGCACTATATGTTCCTAACATCATTACGAAATTTTTTTCTTTATATCAAATTTGTCATTCTGGTCAAGGGAAAATAGTGACTTTTACACCACAGGGGGTAAAAGTAAGAACTTTTTTGGATCCTTATTCACTTGTTGCTCAGGGTATTGTTGATCATAGTTCTAGACCAGATCAGTTTGAGGGTCTTGATGGCAGTTCTTCTATAGGGATATGATTAGTTTCTCATGCAGATTTAGATAGTAGACTTTGGCATGAAAGATTTGTACATCTTAATTACATATATTTGAAAGATTTTAGCACTCATGGTATGGTAGATGGTCTTTCTAGAGTTTCTTGTCTTAAGGGAGTTTTCTCTGGCTATGTATTAAGGAAACAACACCAAGATCCATTTCCTAAAGTATTCAAGGCTTTGGTCAAGAAAAAATCTTCTAGTTGCATAAAGAACCTTTGCACTAATAATGGGGGGAGTACTTCAGCAATGTGTTTTCTAACGTTTTTGCAACTCAAGACATTATTCACCAGCATTTTGTTTCTCATACTCCACAATAGAATGGCTTAGCAGAACATAAGAATAGAAATTTGAAGGAAATGGCTAACTGTATGATGCATTCTAGAGATATACCTCCTACCTATTGGGCAGAAGCAATTAATTGTACTAACTACATTTAGAATCGCACATCACACAGAGCACTTGAGCATTTGACTCTAGAGGAATCTTGGTCAAACACTAAGCCAGATGTCTCATTTTTTCGAGTCTTTGGGAGCTATGCTTGAGCCTTTGTGCTAAAGAAGAAAAGGAAAGCTTTGGATAAGAAGAGTTAACCCTTGATCTTTGTAGGGTATTGTGAGAACATGAGAGCTTATCGTCTTTTAGATCCTAATACACATGACGTTATTTTTTGAACACGTGTTCAGTTTGATGAGCGCTTCACTCCTAATTCTTCATCTTCTTCCATGCCTCCTTATTCATCTCATCTTGAGGATCCTTTCTTTGAGGAGATTAATGAGGAGGTTATAGATAGCATTGAGGATCCAAATCCCATGGATGTTGTCACTATGCATAAGTGGGCTTGTACTACAGTTTCTGAGGTAACACCTTTCATACAAGATCTTCCACCCACTGGGCATCATCACACACATTCTATAGGTTCTGGACTTTTATGTCAGGTAGTTTCTGAGGATCCATAGTCTTTTTCAAAGGCTCATGAGAAACATTAGTGGAATGATGCAATGAACGCTGAGTATTCTTCTTTGATGAAGAATCATACTTGGGATTTGGTATCTCTTCCTAAAGGAAGAAATATGGTTAGGTGTAAATGGGTATACCAAACAAAATACGCAAATGATGGGTCCATTGACAAGTATAAGGTTTGTCTTGTTGCAAAGGGTTTTTCACAAGTTGAAGGTGTTGATTACTCTGAGACTTTTACACCCATTGCCAAGATGGATTATGTACATCTTGTACTTGTTATTGATGCATCACAGGGGTGGCCTGTATACCAGATGGACGTGAAGAGTGTCTTCTTACAAGGAGATCTACAAGAAGAAATATACATGGAGCAACCGGCTATATTTGTTCAGGATTCTTCTCTTGTTTGTAAGCTCCGAAGGTCTCTCTACGATCTCAAACAAGCCCCTTGGGCTTGGTATGAAAAGATGGATTATTTTCTTCTATCTACTAGTTTTGTTTGTTATCACTCCGATCATACAACGTATCTCGAGCATGTTAGTGACGATATTGTGATACTTATCTTATATGTTGATGATCTATTACTTACTGGCAGCTCCTCTTCCCACATTCAGAGTAATCAGAGGGCTCTTTCGACACAGTTTGACATGAAAGATCTTGGGCTATTGCATTATTTCCTTAGTTTGTAGATTTCTCAAACAAATTTAGGGATTCATTTGAGTTAAAAAAAGTACACCCATGATCCTCTTCGGCGCTTTGATATGACTGATTGCAAGCCAAGTCCATCTCCTTTTCAGTCTGGAGTTAATCTTACTTCCACATGTACCACACCACTTTGTGATCCTACATTATATAGGCAGTTGGTTGGGAGTCTCACGTACTTGACCCATACTCACCCTGATATTTCATTTACAGTAGGGTTTGTATCTCGGTTTGCACATTACCCTCATAGTAATCACTGGTCGGCACATTATCCTCATAGTAATCACTGGTGCTACAAATATTTTGCACTATTTACAGGGCACTTCCCACTTTGTCCTACACTACACTAGGGTTTCTACTCAGTTGGTTGGGTATACAGATTTAGATTGGGCAAGTTCTATTGATAACATGCATTCCACTTCTATCTTTTTTGTCTTGGTTCTTTTCTAGTTGCTTGGGAATGTAAAAAGCAACAGGGTATTGCAATTTTATCTTCGGAGGCAGAGTATAGGGAAGCAGTTACAGTGAGTCATCAGATTCTTTGGCTTCGACAATTATTGACAATTTGGATTCTTATAGGATTCATTGAATGTACTTTGGTGTGACAACAAAAGTGCAATTCACATTTCTCACAACCTAGTTGAGCACCAACAAACCAAGCATATTGAGATACACGTCCACTTCATACTTCAGCACATTCAGGATGGATTTCTTTTCTTGGAGTCCTTCCGACTCAGCAGCAGGTTGTAGACATATTTACAAATCCTTTTGCACCACCTCGTTACCTTGAGTTGCGTGGAATGCTTGGGGTTTCAAATTTTGTTCTTGGGGTGTTTGCAAGAACATCTTCCTTCTTATTCTTTCTATTTCCTTCTAACAAGATTCTTTCTTTCTTTTGGTTCAAGATTTTCTTCATTGATATATTGTACATGACTACCTCATCAGGCCTAGTTGTCAGGACTCATACTGTGGACATGCCACTTCTATTTTGGCACCTAGCTTCCCTTGAGCGGGGGTGTTAGTATAGGTATTTACCTTATCTCATGTTCACCTAGGTACTTTATTTACCTTTATTGTATTTATCTTCACCTACTTATGTGTAGATATTTCTTTTTATTTACTTATATATTATGGAGATATTATCTAGTTGTTAGGTATAGTTTTTTCCTTGATTTATGATATTGACTAATTCTTTCCTTGATCTATGGTATTGACTAGATCCTTGATGTTTAGTTCACTCTTAAATATATGGTCTTGACTAGTTTTTTGATGACTAGTTCTTTCCTTGATTTATGGCTTGATCTATGACCTTAACTGGTTCTTAGATTGTTATTTCTTGCCTATATAAGAAAGGTTCATTCTCATTGTATTTCATTGAATTCCATAATAATATATGATATTGTTGTTCATTTTTTTGCAAAGGATTTATGTAAAATTATTCTGAAAAATTACTTTCATCTTATTGGTCGTGGTGTTCGATTAGTATATGTGTTCTTGGCTTGGTACGATCTGGTTATCGTTCCTTTTATTCGTTCATCATATAAGAGTATGACTGCCAAGGATAGTTCATCCTCACCACACACACACACATATTTTATCCTTTTGGTTTTATACTTTTATGATTAAGGATTCTATAGGTTGTTAAGGTTTCCAATTTTTTACATGTGATTAAAATTCATCCCAAATTTATGTCAGCAAGAGTGACATACAATGAATATCATTACTAGACAAGTAAAGCACACGAAAATTTGTAGGCCTATAATTTCAAAGGTTATAAGACCATACAATTCAAGTTAGGACAATACATATTAGGTTTTGACCATAAATAAGTTGTACAGTCTTGCCCTTATTGGATTTTCAGCTTCAAAACTTTCACTTAAGTATCTAATATTCTAGATAAACCTATTACACTACTATATACATAAAACTCATCCCCGGTTTGTCTTGTATAGCGAAGTTTATCTCTCCTCTTTTGTATATAAGAAAGTACTTATTGTTTATTAGTTGTTACATATAATATAAATGTATTATTCAAATTATGAATGATTAATGTTGTCATTTAATTATATTAGAATAGTGTACTTGTTACAAACCCTTACATCATCTGTAGTGTTGTCAAGGAGATGACTTGCTATCAAATCTTTCCAGTATAGAAGACTTTATAATATAGAGAGTCTTTTCATTCCCCTAGGAATTACATCTAGGTGTGTCTAACCTACACCTTTATTTTCATAATATGATCTCTACCAAATTTCTAGCAATACAATATTAGCTATATCGTAAACATCCTTATAATGATACAAGAAATATCCAAAAGATGTTAAATTTGGTGGTTCTCTCATCTCTATTTTACCATCGAATTTATTTTTTTAGGCACTTCAATATTCATGGTCCATCCTTGAACATATTATATGTCCTTCATACACATGTTTATGAATATCATGGAAGTACCTTGAACATATTTGGTCTCCAAACTTTGGGCACACGTGCTCTCCTCTTTTAGTCAAACCCAAACAAAAAGATAATCCTCTATAATCATGAATTGTCTAGAATAGAATTCCATAACATTTGAAAACTCTATTATCAATTGGTCTCAAAACCTCTATATACAACCCATTCCACAAAATTTGTGAATCCTTATAAGAGGTTCAAGGTAAACATCTATATTTTTCTATTGATTCTTTTTGTGGAATAGAATAGACAAAAATGGATATTCTTTTCATATCATAAGCCATGGAGGAATGTTATCATTTATCAAAACAACATGCCAAACAAAATATATTTTTAACATGTTGGAATATGAACTAACTCCCTCCATTTATTTACATATCCTTACACTCCTTGCATTGTGCTTGAATTTTTACAGACAATATTTATCAATGTGTTTCATAGCTTCACAATCACTTCGTATGTGCATCACCCTATCACTATTTTTATTATTGGAATGTTATGTCATTATCTCTATAAGTGAGTTATAATAATAGATTTTTTCTAGTGCATTAATCAATGGTAAATGTTGAAAAACTTTACTTAAAATATGATATTCAATGACATCGGAATTGAAACGATGTTGCTTGCACTTAGGATTGGGAAATATCATAGCATTTGTGTGCTCTTTCTTAAATAGTATTTAATCCCTAATGTATGAATCATGTTTTTTGTATTAAATTCCCAAGGAAGATGATATATGTCGCATCACCCTGTATGATGGTGGAATTATATTTTCCTTAACATCTTTTCACAACCTACATATGCATAAGAATAGTTTTGGCAACCTTCACATTATTTTTTAACATTAATGTATATATTATGATGATAATTTATAAGGTACAATCATAATCATACTTTTACATTGATGATTTGTTTCTTATTTTAGTGGTGTTGTGACACTAACATTTGAAAATCCATATCTGACCATCAAGTCTATCAATGCTAAAATGGCATTATAAATTTTTGTTATAGCCTCACCAAGTTTGAACAATGGAGTTTCTACTAAGTTTTTAATATAAGGAATTCCATCATCCTCTAGATTGACCTCTTCACTACCATCAATTGGGGCTTCATCAGAAATTTCATAATGCTCATTCACATAATTAATACTTTCATTATCATTGTTTTCATGAATATAACCTTTATAGAATTGACCAAAAGGATGAAAAGAACATCAATTATCATATTATCCAAACCCCCATCTTTCTTGTGTCTCACTTATGCTTCGTATATTGTGTTACCTTCTTCCTCTAATTGTTTTATCCATTTTTAATAGGTTTTGAGGCTAAGATCCCTTTTCCAAGGTTAATTTTAAGAGGTCTCTGGGAATTTGCAGGTGGAAAATCCCTGGCAAATATACCTAGAACCACTTTCGAAGGAAAGGTGAATGTTCCAGGATTTTAGAACGATTTTTTAACCTAGCAATTTCTTAAGGGATTTTTTTTTCTGGCAATTTATTGACGCAAGACAACGACATGACAGCAAAGCTTTCTGTTGTACGACAATAAGCCTTATTTTTGCACGACAACAAGGCTTGTTGTCATGTGATAGATAGGCTTGCTTTCATGCAATAACAAGGATTATTTTCATGCGACAACAAGTCTTGTTGTTGTGTGATAACAAGTCTTATTGTCATGTGAAAGTAAGGCTTATTGTCGTGCCATAAATCAATTTTTTGTCATGCATCAACAAAAATTATTGTTGTGCAGTAGTAAATCTTATTTTCGTGTGACAACAAGGCTTCTTGTCACACGAAAAAAAATTCCGTTGTCGTGTGTCCCGATGCCCTAAACCTAATATTTCCCTATAAATACCCTTTCGGCCCTCATTTTCACACTTTCTGAATCAAAAATGTTTTCTCCATTCTCCCAACGCTTGCAACCTATATGTCTCATAACTCCTAGTGTGCCAACAAACAAAACAACCAAATAAAATCCAACATCCATGTATCGATTCAACCTTTCAGTTCTCATAGTCAATTATTTCAACTATTTCAACCTTCAGGTCTATGTCACGGCAACTCAATCTCACCCTCGAACTGAAGCTCAAACAAATTCAAACCAGAAAACCTCCCTACCTAAGATTATATACAAGAACTTAATGTGCCAACAAATTCGTACAATCTTGCAAATGAATGAAGGTTACAAGCAATGGATATAACCTTGTGGGTTCGTAGGATTGATTAACATGCCACAATTCAAGACTGATTGTGACATTTTGAACTACCTCCTCTTATCATTCAATACACAAGATGGAAAAATCACTATTACTTTCGCAGATGAACATACATTCAGGTTTAGTGTTGATCTTGTTGATATCCATCTATTGACAAACCTTCCTTATAACTATTCCTTCATTTTTACAACCAAAGCAACTCTAACTGAAGATAACATTTTCCTCGAATCTTATTACAATTTCCATGTTAATGGTACGTGTAATGTGGTTTAATTTTTAATATTTTTTATTTTGATATAAATTGTGATTAATTCAACATCCAATGACTTTTTGTAGTAAATATCAAAAAATCAAGATGAGGAGTAGGTACACAAGTTGTTGCACACAATTTTCTTGTTGCCATGATATCTTTTTTTCGAGCCAGAATTGTTTTGCAGGGTAGGAAAACAAACATTCAAAATTAGGCCATTTCCTATATTCTCGCAATGATTTGACAACAAATTTTTGATTGGTGCACGTACTTGTCAACTAAGATAAAATATGAGAATGCAAATGTTGGAATTTCTAAAAAAAAAACCAAATATTTGTACCACTATCTCCTTGATCTTTATTTCGAGGCATATTATAATTTAAAAGGTGAACCCTCTCCTACTTGTATGAACGACGTGATGAAACAATTGTCAATTCTATTTGAAGAACAACAGGTTAATAATTTATATTTCAATGTTAGTAAACGTTATTGTCTTGATTATTAACTTTTTTTACAAATTACATATGGATGTTATTAACATTATGAACTTCTATTTACATATTTACCTTATGCAAAAAACAATTTTGAAGGCCCTTCAACGAAAAAAAAAAGCAACAGCAAGAGGAAGAGGCCAACAAAATTCCGAGGCATCGGCATATTCCCAGTCTGACATGGAAGCTCGCTCATCATCTAGCCCTCAATTGTTTGCATTAGTAAAATGATAGAGATGTAATACCCTTAACATTCAATATTGTTTTTTTTTACATTTTTCCATTTAGTATTTACTATTTACCATTTTGATTTAACATGTTGTAGTGACTTTGGACTATCCTCTAGTCGTACAACAAGCATCACCCACTTGGTTCAGTCGCGTACATCTATTGATGTTCAATCACATCAAATACAACAGAAACACCCTGCTCCACCAATGTAATCATCCACGGGTCCAGCAAAATCATGTCAAACTCAGGCACAACTAGTACAAGTTGCCTCTCAATAAAGTATAGATTGTTGCTTTTGTGTAATTTTAAACAATATTTTATATAAGTTGGTGATGATTTTGTTCTTGGACTTGACAATGCATTCCAATTCATCATTATATATTCAAACAATACCACCTACGCCACCATTACAACCATTTCAAGTAAAACTTTCAAAAAGAGGTAAAAAGACCACTGGTAAACACATGATGACACTTTCAGCCCCAAACGGGACACTGAACATTCCTTCTTCATTTCCCAATGTCTTTCAGTGGCTTGCCCAACACAATAGGAAAACCAATAACCCTTCCTTTCACATTACCTTTGTAACCCTTCCTAACATCCTTAGGAAGAATCACATAATAGTTTTTCCTTAGTAAGTCTGAAGAATCACCTCTATTTAGTGCATGCAGATTTCAATGGTTATAAAATCTAATTTTTTCACGTCTTATGTTGCAATCTGGAATTTATATTTTGTTATATTATATATATATATATATATATATATATATATATATATATATATATTCTAGATTGTGAACTGTAATGATTTCAAAATATGTATGGAATGCATTTGCTTTAATACTGAATTTTTTACACGTAATTTAATTGGCTACCTCATTTCACATGACCTTAGTACCTTCAATATTTTAGGTAATGATTCCCTTCCACTTAATACGGAAAAATATTCTTCTCTACTTGTAAAATTTGAACTCTGAATCAGGTTTCTTCACATTACCTCTGCAACCCTTCCTAAAATCCTAGATGTATGGAATGCATTTGCTTTATTTTTGAAAGTTTAATTATTTACGTCTAATTATGATATTTAAAAAATTGTATTCCAAAAATTCATGTCACAAACACTACATCACGCAGTTCAAAAATATAAAAATTAATAAAACATGATTAGTATAAATCCAAGTATGATAAGGTTTAAGGTACCTCTAGTCTTCTAGATGGGTGACAATGTATATGGGCGCAAAATGAGAAATGCTCCTTCACAACAAGATAGATATAATATGACCTTCAAATCCAGAGAACTCGACACGAAAAAATGGATTAGTATATAGATGGTTGGGTTGCCTAAAAATTTCAGTCTCGGAAAGTGAGAGCTTCCTAGGATGGATATCAACGCACGTTTTCAATGAAAAAAATATGGAAAATTGATTGACTAGATGAAGCAAGAAACAAAAATTGAAATGCAATGAAAATAAAGTAAAATGAAGATCTGATCTAAGAAAATTAAAACAAACCAAAACCTATGCATGTCGGCGACAAAAGTGTCAATATCTAGAATGGAAAAAATGCAGATTTGAAGGCCTTGCAAATTAGTATTCCAAAAATGCATGTCACAAAACAACAACAAAGCAGTTTGAAAATTCCAAAATCTCAATCAAATAAAACAAAATTATTATAATTAATTTTATTTAAATAAATGTAAGTATATATATCTGTAACATCTTAAATGATACTTTGAACTGAAACAATAGATTTTCAATACCCTTTTCATAGTCGATATTTGCATCTACATAATTAAAGGACGTACCAAATATAATCTCATTACAATTGTATTACGTCTAACTATAAACAATTATATTTGAATCTATTACTATGAAATTGAATACATATAAAAAATTAAAATGTCAGGTGAGAAACAATATATGTAAGGTCAAGGTGATACCTATTATCTATAAGTTTTGGAATCATATAAAGCTGAAACAATCCATTTTCAATAGCTTCTTCATAGTCAATATTCACATTTGCAGAGTTTGAAGATGCACCAATTCCATTCTCAGCATTGAGAACATTTGTGTTTTCAGTTGTATTATATAAATTTCTTCTATCAGCAAGAAACAGAAACTAAAATGCAATGAAAATAAAGAAAAATGTAGATAGAATCTAAGAAAATTAAAGAAAACCAGAACCCGTGCATGTCGATGGTGACACAAGTGTTAAGATTTAAAACAAAAGAAGAAAATGCAGATCTGAAGGCCTTACAAATTAGAATTCTAAAAATTCATGTCAAAAAAACAACTTCAAAGCAGTTTGAAAATTCTAAAATCTTATTTAAATCATACAGAATTATTATAAATAATTGTATTTAAATAAACAGAAGTATATATACCTATAACATCTTAAATGATAACTAGAGCTGAAACAATACATTTTCAATACCTTCTTCATAGTCGATATTTGCATCTATAGAATTAGAGGACATACGAATTACAATCTCATTAAAATTATATTACACCTAACTATAAACAATTATATTTGAATATATTACTATGAAATTGAATACATAACACAATTTAAAATGTCAAGTGACAAACAATATGTAAGGTCAAGGTGATACCTATTATCTATAAGTTTTGAAATCATATTTAAAGAAACAATCCATTTTCAATAGCTTCTTCATAGTCGATATTCACATGTGCAGAGTTTGAAGACGCACCAATTCCAATCTCATCATTAAGAACATTTGTATTTGTAGCTGTATTATTTACACCTCTTCTATCAACAAAGGAATTCTAATGTGCAATTTCTCTGTCAAAAAGAAATGTATCCAAGGAGTATTATGAAACATATAATCTCATGCAACTTTCTAGATTTTTATACAACGTGTTTCTCAATTTTTATTTTATAAAAGATAAAGCACTGAAAACTCTTTCATCCTCCACAGATTCAAAATTCATTGTTTGGCACAACTCATATAATCTGACATATTCACCAATGTCTTCCTATAACACACTACTTTGGTATATTTTTCGTCAGAGCTTTGTAATAGCACCACTCTCATGAGGTTCGTTTAAAAATTTATACTAGCTAATCATTGTTGTTGCAAAATCAGTTGATTGAGACTTTATTAAGTCAATATTGAGTATACCTTTGATTTTGATACCATTAACCTCTGACATATTAGTAAAACGCTCCATTATTGTATCCATGGATTAATGAAAAATGTTACTTACAAGATCTACATGACCACCTTCAGTATTCCAAAAAATTGGATTCATGACACCCATAGCTTCAATAATTTTATCTTTACTGAAACGTTCTCTGATTTTACATGCTAAGGATTCTGTAATTTTTTTAAGTTTTATTCTTATCTCAATTGTAACTAAATGAAATAGAACATGAGTGACAGGAACGTATTCTCTTTCCGATCCTGTAATATTTTGACATTTTTGCATACTGTGTAGTGGTGTCTCCATCCCATTAACATTTACACAAAAGTGATCATGTATATTAAATCTCAAATAATTATTAGGATTCTTAAGATCCGATAAAACTTTCCAATTATTAAAAACAGGTGCATCAAAACTTTGTGCTGAAAAGTACAATGCATCAAGATTTTGACTTCTCATCCATATAAAATCAACAATATAGATTGACCTCTCTTGTGCATCCGTCATCAATGTAATGAACTCCTTCAGCATTGAAAGAATGCCAACCAATGTGAACAATGTTTTCAAATCCATTAAATGGAACAAAAATCCTTACCCATGTCAACTTCATGACGATATTTGTGCATGAAACCAACCAACGATGAATAATCCTCACAAATTTTGCATGCAGACTCATACAAAGAAATACACCTTGTATCAACATCTTTTAGAAGTTTTTTTCCATCTGTAATTCCAATTGTAAATTTTTGAAACTCAAGAAATCACTTTGGACTGATTGAGATATAGGCATGTAGTTATTTAATAAACTCTTCTACTTTTGCAACATTTTCAAAGTTACTATTTTATATGTTAGATTCATTGTGTGAACCATACAATGAATTAAAAGCATATAAGGGGCTATTGTTGTTTACAATCGAACACACAAACCAGTTCAATGACCCTGCATGACTAATGCACCATCTGCACCAACACATACCAACTTCATAGCAATTTCATAATCATTCACGCCAACAATATCTTTCAAGTGAGAAACAACTATTCTATAGAGGTTTTCGGCATTGCAATTTTTAACCATTTTCTACACACCTAGCAGAGGTGGTGTCCTTACATGATTTTCTAAAGTATAAATGTGGATACATACCCATGCGGTGTTTTCAACTGTTGTTACTTCATAGATTGATAGAGAGATAAACTACACATTTATTACACTCTCTTTCAAATCTTCATTCTCAGTCACTGCAAGGCATTTAGCCATTTTCCGTGTACTACTTTCTAACCAATGAGACTGAGGAACATTGTGATTCCATTATATTGATACAAAACTTTGTAATTAATGAAATTTGAAACCATTCTTCCCTTCTCAAGGATGTGGAATATAGTAAATAATTGTATCATTTTAGCATGCAAATTTGATTGATTCATCTTAACAATTTGTGATGTTATTGTTCTACCCTTTTCCACGAGATGTCTGTCTTTTTTGCTCAGCTTCATACTCTAATGTTTATTTAACATGCATACATTATTTTTTAGTTTTCCATCTGTGTTTTTATTTTTTGTCCACCCTCCTGGTGTACAATTAATTATTGTTTTCCACAGTGTTTTTCATTAGTTTCCAGCTTCAGTTGCATTTTCTGTTGCTTTCCCAATTTCTAGGTACATATTATACATGTACATTCAAATGGGATATCTTCTGAATTAGTTGGCTATACAGGTTTGATAAAAGGAAATTTGACAACCCACTGGAACTTATATGTTCTCCCAAGTGTCCACATATTCTTGTTTGCTTTCAAAGTTTTACTTTTACAAGAATAATATTGAGGAATACCACAATCATTTGGTTTCCTCTTTCGTGAACCAAAATTTTCATTTGATTTTGGAGTTACATTTTGCTGATTATTTATATTTGAGATATCATGATGCACTCTTGGTTGTACCTCAATAGGAATATCTTCAATCTTTGACACGATGTCGTCATAGGAATCATTTGGTTGATACTGTATTAAATCCATGTCAACTTCAATAATACCTTCAACATATTTTATACTTAGATTTATTCTAGTGGTAGTTGTATGGGTGTTGGTGGTAGTTGTATCGCTAGCACGAAAGTTTTCAAAAAAATTGAATGTGAATTTTGAGATATTTTTGTTACATTTTGGGTCTTCTGAGCACCAACAGATTCCATTGCTATGAATAGTGAACCCTTTTCGTGCTTCACTCAACCCTTTATCATGCATCAAAAAGCCTCTCTTTTAATGTGTCAGCAACCTGTCTTGTCGCCCATCTGTAAACCTTTATTTTCGCGTGTCAGCAACCCCCTCTAGTCACACATCAGCAACTACTCTTATCGCCCATATGTGAACCTCTCTTGTTGCACGTCAACAACCCGTATTGACATTTCTGGAACCCATGCAAGAGGTCAACTTAAAAATTTATTTCTCATATTGGAGGGGTTGGTTTAACGGGCCTAATTGAAGGGAAAGGGGGTTTGAACTTCCGCTGTGTTGGTTTAAGGGGCCTAACTGAAGGAAAAAGGTGTTTGAACTTCCGTTGTGTTCGTTTCAGAATGTCAACCTTCCATCTAAAATGTATTTCCAATTGACATCTCCATCATGATCGTTCATCATTCCCTTAGGAACCAGTGCATGACCATGACACAAACAATAAATATAGAAAAGATCAAAGAAGTAAATCCCAAATCTTGCACACAGATAGTTCATTTCAGAAAATGAAGTAGGTTGTTACCGATCTTTTATTCACAGTTCGGTTTTATCAAGTTATTTTTAGTTCATTAATTATGGTTAAGTAAAAATTTCCTAGTGTACATGAGTTGCAAAGAATTCATTTAACATCATGTTAATGAAAAATAATCCAAAAAGAAGTAATTACAGCTCATTCTAGTAATATCTTTTCATTTATTTCATAATTTAAAAGTACAATGGACCCACACAAGTCATGGAAATAACTCTGAAATCAAGTACATAAAAGAAAGTACGTGTTTGTAAAGATATGAATAAAAGAGAAGGTAAAATAGATCATAACCTGTTCAATAGATTTCCCGTGGTATTCGGATTCCATTTGTCCTTGCTGCTCTTCTTCTCCATCCTCCACAAGTTCCTGAAAGAAGAAATAACAGTTGTTAGAGCTCCATATTTTCTGTTCTATTGTACTAACAATTTCAAACAAGCGGACTTTCTTAGCAATATACTTAAAGACCAAAAAGTGCAGAAGAGAATTCATGATGCAGAAGATCATAAATAGAAAATAACGCAGTTTTAGCATACATCCTTCAGAATAAAAATAGAGTTCAAACTTTCAAAGTAAAGACTTTAGTGTGTAGTTCATGAAGTTTACAAAGGATATTAAGCTGCTAACAAGTTTTCAAACATTTATTGCAAACATTAAAGGACTTTTTGTTTCCATCACATTATCAAATTACTTATGGAAGAGGAATATCAATGATAAGTTTCCAGAACAATGTAGCCAAAAGCAACAATGTTTGCAGACAATTTTTCTTAATGTTCATCATAGGTGTAAGGTTGGCAAAATACATTTCAGATTTTTAGTGTTTTTTCAAAGCATAGAAGGATATCAGAGACATCCATACATTTGAAAAAATTTCCAAGCTCTTGAAATATTGTAGAAAGAAGACAACACTAACCCTTTTCATTCACGGAGTTTTGAAAGGGTTGAGGAATAGAAATAGTAAACATTCCTCAAGTTTCGGAGTTGTTTCAAAATGCTTCAGGTATTCAAAGTAGGATGATGAAGTTATACAAATTTGCAAGCTCCTTTAAAGAATTCTCTGAAGGTGGATTGTACAAAATAAACCAACTTATAGCCATGATTTATCTTCAGGACATGTTCAGAATACAAAAGCTTGTAAGCTTCATGATGAATGAATCAACAGATATGCATGGATCAATTTTTGCAAAATATTTCCATTCAAAGGAAGCAAAAAAATCAATTAATAAAGATAGTTGTTTATAATCAGCTGTAAAAGGACAACTAGTATTCTTGTAAAATATATTTGCAAAGCATGGTAATATCAGATTTCAATAATGAAATGACAATGCAGCACAAATTACGAGTTTCCATTTATAGTTTGCAAAGAATTTCAGACCTTTTGAAATTACAGAATGAGGCATCTTTTAGAGAAATTAAGCTATAGTGGAGTGCAAAAACAATATTACCTTTCTTCCATGTTCAACATGATCAAGTAAATAAATGATATCTCTTTTTTACAAGCCATTCAGGCTCCAGAAGTACAAGTTGCAAACACAACATTTATGTATCCATTTACAGAAGCTAAGGAAGCAATTTACATTTATGTAATAGCATTCAGATTTTCAAATTTCGTGGCAGCAGGTTCAACAAAACAGAGATCTAACCAGTTAGTAATGAATATAGAGAATTTCCATAGCTACGAGAACAAGAACAATGCCAGCACAAGCCACAAGGAAGTATTGTGCCAAGCATACTCAAAACAGAAAGCTTCACCCATATATATGCAAGTCTGAGTATGATAAATCATATTACACAACAGAAGAAGGAGAAGATGGTTTCCATCTTTTAATAATCTATCATACTATGCATCTAAATATAATTATGATACTCAGGGTCCTAGAGCTCGGTCCAACAATCAAAATCAAAATAATGACTATATAGAGCAGTACAAATGTAATGATCGATTTCAATAAAAGAAGGCAAAGTGATTGATATATGTATGTTTGCAAAAGGAGTTTTGGATAAAAGCAGAGTAAAGGCACAAAAAAGCATTCACCAGAATGGGGGAAAAATCAAACCTCACCCAGAATATCCAAGAACATCAAAGCTTAATGAGAAATTTGATTTATACAGTTACAAAATTGTTCTTTCTTCTGAAGCATAAACTGTACACTGTTTAAGTATTATTAAGGTTTATTTTCTAAAGCAGGGAGGAATCAACTGTGGATGGTTCCTTAACATTGGCATGTAAGCACGGATTCTATTAAAATAAAAATTGAAGAAAATGTACGTGCCAAGATATGAAAACATAATAGTTATAAGAGACAGATTTGAAAATGGGGAGTTCACAATACAGAGCACCCATAATTTTTTTTTAAAAATGGCCACAGTTGCTAATAGCACATGTTTGATGCACACCAACAGAAAATGGTAAAGCATATTCTCGTATAGGGAAACAAACAACGAGCTATTTCACACAAAATGCAGATCTTAGGGTGCATTCAGAACAATGAGCATCAAGACAAATGGTGAGCTCCAAGCACCACACAATGTCAAAAATCCTAGCAGTGAATGGCCACTCAGAACCATGAAAAATACAAAGCTCAAAAGAAGGGTCAGAAACCAGAGGCAAGCAATAAATATTGGTACAGTGGTGGCTGAAATTTGATGCATACAATGGTGGCCCATATTTCATCCTAATCCCATGCATTGAGCCAACAATAGCTCTAACTCAAGCAACCCAGATGGTGGCCAAGAATGAAATTCCACGAGGAAAAAAACCACAAATGCCATAATTTGAATTGTGTTAGGTACAGTTTTCAAGTTATAAAACACAACACATTCTAAGGCGAGATATAACCCCCAATGATTTAGCCATGCTGGAAAAGTGAATCAATATGCAGGAGTGAACTAAAACTAGAAAAATCAATGTCACAATGGGAAAATAGTGAATGCACGAGCCCAACAAACAAACCCTCACCCATGGTCAATGACGGTCCAAGTAAGGCTAGAGCCCGAAATATTTCATAGCGGCTGGGAAATAAAATAATAAAGCTAAAACCTTCAATGACAGAACCTTAAAATGAAAATACACAGCAATAGAACAATTGACAACTTTCCTGAAAGCAAAAACCCCATTATATGGTGGTTGGGTTAAATAATCAGTGGAAAATGTGATACGGCCATAGCAAAGAGTTTAAAAAACATGCATACCTTTTGATAATAGTTGCTGGGAAAGATACAGAAGCTCCCAGCTCAAGATCATAGCATCAACGAACCCATATCAGGCAAGAGAGCACGAGATACAACTCAATACAGTAGCCACACGTAAAAGGGGGTAAGAAAATCGAACCCATATAGAAGATGTTGGTAAATTTTGAACCAACCTTTATGGTATCAACAATAGTGACTCCAAGTACAAATACGAGCCATCATGCAAAATCTCACACATTTTATTTTGAAATAGTCGATTTATGTAGAAATAAATGGTGTCTCAAAGTCATCAACAAAGCTCTAAACCAGATATGAAGCTCCAGACAAGTTTCTATGGCCGCCATGGTAAAGCTTTACAGAACCCACAAAGTCTCGAAATGTTAAAGAAAATTGAAAAGGGGGATTTAGGGTTCCAAGCCCTATTTAGTTTTATTAACCATGTTCCAGTTATTTCTCAACCATGGTCAAAACCCTTCACTTTTCTATGTCCATGAGAAAGTGGGATTTTGTAAACGTTTTGAAATGTTAATTTTTCATGGGGGGGTATTATTAATGCTTAGTATGAATGGGGAGATCTTTTTGCCTTTTAAATAATCAATCCTTTACATATGAAGCCACTGGTAGGGTATTTTTGTCTTAATTTGGCCAAAGAGGGACCTTTATAAATCACTAATTACCCATGCAAAAAAGACAAAATTACCCACGTTTTGCATGTAGTCCAAAAATAACTAGAGCCCAAATGTAGCTTTGATGATTCTCATTATGCATGTGCTAGAATAAGCCTTTTTCATGTGAAGACAAGTTGGGTGAGCTTTTTCTTTTGAAAATATACCTTAATTTATTCAAAAGAGGTCTCGTACACCTTTCTTTCCCTTCACAAAGGAAAAATTGTAGAGTCAAGAGTTGTTGATTGAGGATATATGCAAGCTCATAAGGCTGGGTCACCCTTATTTATTGTAACTACTTTATGCAGGTAGGAGTTGGTACTTAAGTCTTTTTGAGACTATTTTTTGGGAAATTGGGTGAACCATTTTGCTATAAAATGTGTGCCTTGGAAAAGAATTGGAGAGAGGAATTCTTGATGTAATAGAGTGTTGGAGATGTTTTCTCTATATTTTACCCTTATATGAGAAATCAACTGATTGAGCCTTTCCAAAAATTTGCAATGGTGTGTATGGTCATAGTTATTCTTGTGAATTGTTAATTCCCTTGAAATTTATTAAGCTTTTGGCTAGAGCTATTTTACCATGTTGCAGTTAGGTGTTTATGTCATTTTTAGTGTGAAATTTTCTGTGTTGTTATTGAGAGAAATACCTTAGCATATTAATATTTTCCTTTAGGTTAACATACAACTCCAATGGATAATGTTATCCTTCATTTTATTCTCATCATATCGAGCATGTTTCTCTGTCAGAAAGCCCTCACAAATTTGAGGTGTATCACCCCATTTTTACAACTTATTTTTCATCCTCTTCACGCTCAATTCCATAGTTTTTGTTTAGGGATACTCCAAAAAAGGAACTAGCCTTAGTAATCTTGAGATTCACCTCACAATAGGGAGACCCAAAGCCTGTGAGGTGTCTCAATTGTATCTGCAGAAGTGAGGGAGAAGTAAAGAGTTACAAATTTTTACCCCTCAATACATTTGCACTTCTGCTAGATAACAGTTTCTGGCATGCCCAGTGGGACCAGAACAAGTATTGATGAGTGCAGAAAAATTGAAGATTCAGAACATAACTCCTTTGGCGACTCCGTAAAGCTGATTGCAAACCAATATTGCATGTTTCATGCCTAAAGTGACAATGAGATCATCACTAAGAGGTATTACCCCTGAATTTCTTTCATTACCTCTTAGATCAACTAGGATAAGAAGAGTTGGAAATACACCCCATAACAGTTCAGGTTTTGTTAAACCTTCTTCCCCAAGCGTGAATATTGTGATTCAGATCCCTATTTTTCCAATGGTTGTCCCAACTAGAGATTTTGTTCCTTTTACTAATGACAACCCTTTCCGAATTGCTATTTATCATGATATACATGTTGCTTCCTTAAAAGGTCTACCATCTTTTACTGGTGAAAATCAAAGTACCCCTGTTAAACATATTAAAGATGTTGTAGCCCTCTATTCCATGCATAATATTATTCATGAAGATGTAGCCTTAAGGAATTTAGCTGCTTCATTTAAAGTTCAGGCTCTTCAATGGTATAGGAGTCTGGCAGTAGGTACAATAGACTCTTGGAACTCATTAGGTGATGTATTATGCAAGCAATTTAAAGACAAGTCTGATCACATATCTCTTATCGAGTAGCTGTCCACAATTAAGTGTGCACCTCATGAATTCATGACGAATTTTAATTTAAGGTTTGCTAGAACATAGGAGAGGTTTCCTCCTACTATTAAGCCTCAAGATGACCATGCCTTTTTGTATTATCTCAAAGCTTTAAACAGTGATATTGAAGCCACGATACAATCAATGGGTGGTTCCACCCTCCCAGCATCATGTGACATTGCCATAAGAGCTCAAAACGGTCTTATTCAAGCTTGAAAATTGGTTCTAAGGCCTTTAATACCTATTACTGCAGATCTAGCCCCCATTCCACCACCTATTCAAATGATATATTATGATGTAATAACACAACCAAATGATTTAAATGATATAAAAAACACCTTGCAGACATTCGAAAATAAGCTAACAACAATGAACAAATAAATGGATCATCCTATCAGGCCTTACCAAGCTCCTTATCAAGCTAATAGGCAGCCTTATCAACAAAATCAGAATTATAGAGCTCTTTTTCAGCCTAAACAAGCTGATCCTAAGGCTTCTACTTCAAATTACTCTTGTACCAATTAATATGGATTCAAAAGAATGGTGTTGCCCTTGTAATCAACCCCATGTCCTCTAGTCTTCATGCCAAAATTCCCATTTGAATCTGAAGCCTTGTTGCCTAACCTCAATCTAAAACATTACATATGCCTCAAATGGAGGGTGGAAAACAAGATGCACATAGTAAAATGCATCCAGAACAAGCGATGATCAATTTTGAAAGAGGATGATTTATGTGCACTTTTGACCAGATCTAAGAAAAGAGCACTTGAAGAGGAAGAAAACAAAGAGAAAGGTTTGAATGTGCCTTCTACTTCTGGATAAATCAGCCAGTACATTATAGTACAACTCAGAAAGAGAAGGAAGCACCATAAAAACCCAAATGTCCAGAAGTCTTGTTTGTGCCGCAGATTTCTAAGACTGTAGAAACAAAATCTATGTTCATTCTAAGGCTCATTCCAAGAATATGACAACTATCAATAAATATTGCTGAATGTTGAAGAAAGAATACAAATGTTAATATTTATTTATGGGATGCTTTGAATATTCCAGGGACAACATGACATTGTTGTAAAGGAACTTGCTAATTTGTAGTTGTCTTCTTTAAAACTCAGTTGAGAAAGAACCAAATAAAGCTATATGCAGTTCTTAGTACAACGTTCAAGTAGAAAAAATGAAAGAGGAAAAATGGATGGTTAAGAGGTTACTTAATTTAGCTGAAGTGTAAGAAAATCACCTCCTTTTTATCTATCACTCATTATTGGTGACCAATTGGTCCACAATTTTATAGTGGAAATTGGTGCAAGTAGTAAAGTCAAGCCCAAAACAATAACAGACAAGTTGAGACTTAGATTATGAGCCAACTATAAAGAAGCATACTACAGCTTGATGGGACAACAAAAAATATAGTCGGTTTAATCAAGAAATCTAGATATAACTTTACATGCTTGTCCTATTATAACAATTTTACAAGATGTAATAGTTATAGATTTACCACCTTACTTTGCACTTGCCTTGTTAAGGGATTTCACAAAAAATATTGGTTGGTATATTTCCCTGGATTTGTCTCAACTTTTCTTCAGTACGAGGTACAATACTAAAGTTACTATCAACTCAATACTATTGGCAAATTTTTATCTTGAACCTCATATTCCAAAGCTAGTTACCAACTATGTTGTACTTGATAAAGAAAATTTTGATAGTATTGCTGAGACTTTCTTATTTCTAGAGGTGTTTCTAACCTTGTTTATGGATGAAAGAACACAAGAGAAATATGTTTATGATCCATACAAGGAAGTAAAAGAGAAAATGATTAGTGTGTGTTGTCTTCATGAAGAAAATACATTTATTGATTTGTTTTCCAAAGTAGAAAATATTGAAGAAAGCATATGGCAGCTTCATTTTCATGGAGAAAAGAACAAAAAAGGACAAGGTGTAGGTTTAATGTTGACTTCCCCATCAAAACAGAGGTATTTTTTAACTTTAAGTTTATAGTTTTCCTATACATGAAATGTTGTTGACTACAAAGCATTGATTCACGGCCTACAATGGGCTAGGAAAAGAGGAATCAGCTCATTGTAGGTTTTTGGTGACTCAGTGTTAGTCATGAACCAAGTTAGAGACTTGAATGTTTCTAAAAATCTGTTGTTGAATTCTTATAAACACAGAGTTTGGGACTTGATAGATCATTTTCAATCATTTAATATTTAGTTCATCCCAAGAGAAATGAACAAACATGTAGACAGACTTGCAGCAGTTGGGGCTAGCTTTGATGTGCTTAAGCAGGTCTAAAATGATAAAATATCCTGATATCAAGCTATTTATTAGACCTTCAATGCCTAATAATGAATAGAATTGGCAGGTTTTTGAATATGATAAACATACATATAGATTTATGTAGGAAGAAGCTAAGTTTTCATCAACAAATCAAGCTAAGTTGTAACACCAAGATGGTGATCAGATTATACAGCTGAAAAATGAATAAATTACCTCAAGGACTTGTCACTTTAGAGGATATTTTCAGTTCATATGATCAATTGAGAAAAGACAAAGGAAAAATCACCACTCATGCTGATAATTACGAAGAAATATTAGTTAACAAAGGTAAAACACTGCAGATCGAAAAGGTATGCTATATTGTTGAAAAGAAATCTTTTGTGGACTTATGCAAAGAGTTCATTGATGTATTTTCTTGAAAATACCAAGATATGAGAGGTTTTAATCCCATTTTGGCTCAGCATACCATAGAATGACATCCAGATGCAAAACTGTGTAAGGCATAAAGCAGAGGCCTATAAATCCTAGAAATTGAACCATTGATGAGGAAAGAGTTGTCGAAGTTGATTGAATAAGGTATTATCTTCCCCATCAGAGCATTCAAGTTGGGTGGCCAACCTTGTGCTTATACGGAAGAAAAATGATGAAATCCAGTTGTGTGTGGATTTCAAAGACCTTAACAAAGCTTCATTTAAAGATCATTATCTGCAACCCAATATGGATCAGATTTTAAGAACAATTTCAGACTCAAATAGGTTTTTTGTGTTAGATGGTTACAACGGATACAATCAAATTCTTGTGCATGATGATGATAGATACAAAACACCCTTCACCACAAAGTGAGGGAATTACATGTACAAGAGAATACCTTTTGGTCTTTATAATGTTGGTGCAATGTTTCAGTGTGTAATGGATATGGATTTTCACAACCTTTTGAATAAATGCATACTTGTGTATTTGGATGATGTGACTGTTTTCTCACAAAATTATGTTGATCATTTAATACATTTGAGGCAAACCTTTGAAATTTGCAAGCAGTTTGGGATCTCTTTGAATCCCAAAAATTCTACTTTTTCAGTACATGAAAGCAAGTTACTTATTCAGATTATTTCTGAATGAGGTTTGGTTATTGACCAAGTTAAGGGTGGATTCAATTTTGCAGTTGTCTTTACCGCATCATAAGAATTCTCTTCAAATTTTTTTAGGAAAAATAAAATTTGTAAGAAGGCTTGTACCAAATTTTGCAGCTTTAGTCAAACCATTGACCTCTATGCTCAAGAAAGTCAAAACTTTATCATGGAACAGCGAAGGAAGGAAAGGATTTCAAGCCATTAAATTTTTTATTTCTTAAGATCCTACATTGGAAAATCTAAATTTTGAAAAATACTTCATCATGTATGCACTTGCAGGAGCTTAAACCATTTCATCCATATTAACTCAAGTTAATGATAATGACATAGAGCAGCCCATTGATTTTTTTGGGCAAAGCCTTCATGACTATGAAACAAGGTACACTTTTCTTGAAAAAATTGGTACATGTAGTAGTTAGAGGATTGAAAAACATCAAGTACATGATTTCAAATAACAAAATTCATGTTTTGGTTTCTCTTCCAAGTGTTAAAGCTTTCCTTTTAAACAAAGTTCTGAATGAGAAAAGGGTTAGATGGATCACTAAAGTAATGGAATACGATGTTGACATTAGAGCGGCCAACACAATCAAGGGAAAAGGACTTTGTGAACATTTAATTATAGATATGGAATCTCAGAATGCTATAGTTTTATCACATCCTGAAAATCAATTATCTGAATCTGATCAAGTGCACTCACGTTTCAAGTTGGATGACTGATATGATCATTCATTTACAGCATGGTCATTTATCGTGAAGGCATCAAAAAGAATAAGAGAAGATACTTCTATTTTTAGACTGTACCTTTTTTTCATTGATGGTGTTTTGTTCAAGAAGGATATAAATGGAATATTTTTGTGTTGTGTTGATTTTGATCAAGTATAACAATTACTCAAAGAATTTCATGAAGGATCTACAGGTGGTCACTTTGCAGCACGCACACATGGCCCTTAAAATTATGTGAGTTTATTACTCTTCACCCAGTATTTTCAAGGAATTTTATGAATGGATTAAAAAATGTAAGAAATGTGTGTTCTTTGTTGGAAAGGATAACGATTAGCATCACTTGCCCCTGTAGCCTATTTCAGTTGATCAGCCTTTTATGCAATGGGGCCTTGAATTTATTGGTAAGATTAATCCACATTCATCTCAAGGGCACAAGTGTATTTTGACAGCCACAGACTATTTTACTCATTGGACTAAAGTTTTATCTTTAAAAGAAGCCAATGAGACCTCCATTCTATCATTTTATGAAGGTATTGTTTACAGATTTGGTGTTCCAGCCACTATAATTTATAACAATGCTCTATCTTTTATTGGACCAAGAGTAACTAATTATGATGTTCAACATGGTATTTATCTAAGCACTTCATCCAATTATTACCCTCAGGGTAATGGATTGGATGAAAGTATAAACAAAAATATTCTAAAGATAATCAAGAGAATTCTCAAATAAAATCAAAGAGCCTAGCATACGATGTTAAATTCAGTATTGTGAGCTGATAGAGTAACTCCTAAAAGGTCAATTGGAAATTCATCATACAAGCTTGTTTATGGAAGGGAGGAAAGAATGCCTATTTCTCTTGAGATTCCCACATTGGATTTATTACATCAGTTGGAGTTAATCAAGAATGAACCAATGCAGGTCCGTTATGCAGAACTTATGGAACTGCAAGAGCTAAGAGATCAAGCTCATAAGAGCATGGATAAAAATCATAAGCAGGTTAAAAGTAATTTTGATAAGAACGCCAAGATCAAAAAATTTCATGAAGGAGATATTGTGTTGAAATGTGATGAAGACGGGGCTAAGCCCGGAAGCCATACAAAATTTGATAAAATCTAGGAGTGGCCCTTATATCATTTCATCTTGCAAGCAGCACAACGCTTTTCACCTCACAAGGTTGAGTGGAGAGGAACTTCCCATTCATGTGAATGGTATGTTTCTCAAGCATTTCTATTAAAAATCTTACAATGTTGGTTAAAGTTTGTTAGTTTAGGATTTTCAATTCAATAAAGTTCTCACACACACTTGCAGTTTTCATTTCAATAAGTGCATTTCATGCACATGATCTGGTTTGCCAGATCCTTTTTCAACTTTAGTTTTGCTTTCGGAAAGACTATTTTTTTAGTAAAGGGCAAAAAAATTGTTTTGGGCTTTAACTCCATGCCCAACGGACGAGATTAAGGTAGTTGTTCTTAAAGCTAGCAGGCAAATTTATCTCGTAGAATTGCCAAAATTTTGACTTTTCTTGTACTTGTGTGAGAGGTCAAATCAAAACTTGGTTTCTCATATTGAAGGGATTAGTTTGAGGGGCCTAACTAAGGAAAAAATGAAGTGAATTTTCATTGTGTTGCTTTCAGAATGTCAGCCTTCTACCTAATGTGTCTTTCCATAACACGTCTCAGTCATGATCGTGCATCAGCCCTCTTAGGAACTGATACAAGACCCTGACATGGATGGGAAAGATAGGATAGATGGAAGGTTGACAACCCAAAACTTACAAAGGGACAGTCCATTATAACAGATGAAGTAGGTTCTTCTTATCTTTTATTCACTTTCAGTTTTAATCAGTTACTTTGAGTTCATTAATTATGATTAAGTGAAAAATTCCTAGTGTACATGAGTTTCAAAGAATTCATTTAACATCATGTTAATGAAAAATAATGCAAAAAAGAAGTATTTACAGCTCATTACAATAAGATGTTTTAATTTATTTCACAAATTGAAATTATAATGAACCCACATAAGCCATGGGAATAACTCTGAAATCAAGTACATAAAAGAAAGCACACGTATGTAAAGCTATGAAGAAAAGAGAAGGGAAACTACATCATTTCCTGTTTAATGGATTTTCCCGGGGTCTTTAGCTTCCAGTTGTCCTTTCCGCTCTTCTTCATCCTCTACAAGTGCCTGAAAGAAGAAATAATAGTTTCTAGAGCTCCATGCTTTCCATTCTATTATACTAACAGTTTCAATAAAGTGGACTTTCTTAGCAATATACTTGAAAGTCAGAAAGTGTAAAAGAGAATTCATGATGCAGAAGATCATAAAAAAAAAGAATGTAGTTTGAGCATACATCTTTCATAATAAAAATAGAGTTCAAACTTTCAAATTACAAACTTCAATGTGTAGTTCATGAAGTTTACAAAGGATATTAAACTGCTAATAAGATTTCAAACATTTATTGCAGTATTAAAGGACTTTTGGTTTCTATCAGATTATTAAAGTACTTATGGAAGAGGAATATCAATGATAAGTTTCCAGAACAATGTAGCCAAAAGAAAGATCTCACTTGTGGATAATAATGGAATTACATACGTGGCATAATTTCAACTATGACATGGAGCGGATATTAATGGAGGTGAAAGATCTCACTTGTGCGATTTATCCCCCTTTCTACGGCCACACCACAGAAATCAAGCCTCGCACATATGGGAGGTATTTCAAAAAAGAGGACAGATACAAAAAAAAAGTCTCTTACGAGGGTTTTGAGTAGGATATTTGCAGAATTTGTAGGAAGGAGAAAATGGGAGGGGCTCCGTGTCAGTTGGAGCTGAGTTGCGACCCGGCCTGGAAGAATAATGTGGTACTTTGGAGCCTCCTGCATAAAGGAGGCATTTCAAATTTCATCGAACGTATTCAGGGGCACAACCTAAATATTTTGGTTCACTTTGCTACGGAGTGGAAGGACAGGAGGGTTAAGTATGGTGGGCACAGGATTATTGTCAACGAAGAGCTGATTGCAGAGGCAACGAGCCTAGAATTGGAGGGCTACCGATTCTTCAGTAAGAGGGTGGACAGGGTTGCAGAGGCCAAGAAATTTTCAAACGAGGGCGAAGAGTTGGATTTGTTGCTGCAGGTTTAAAGGTAAGTTTTATTCCCACGTCGTATGATGGAGTGACGAACATGATGGTCAGATAAATTTCATTAGAAGGGTGTTATAAAATGGTCCCTATTAAGCATCTTGTTTTTCTAAATCACTTTAGAAGGGACCTCACGGTATGTTTCCCGAATTACCTTCTAAACTCTCTTCAACGCTTTGTGGTCGATTTTCAAAAGCATGCCCGTTCCATTCCTTTGCATCAGGGCCTTATACTTTTACTGCACAAGCATTGTGTTGCCAAGTTCCTTGGCTTTCCGATTGCTCCCAGTGAGCCGCTCCTTACTACCTCCATTGTTCCCACTCCCACTCTTGTCACCCCTTCCAAGTCTAAATCCAAGAACCCCATGAAAGCAAACACCCCTCCCACTGGCAGGATCCTCAGAAGCTCTAAAGATTTGTAGGTTGCTCAAAACTTGCTTCATATCAGCAATGCTAGTATTGAACAGGATCTACATTTGGAAGAGTCTCAAGTGCCTATTAGACTAGATGCCCTGGAGATTGAGATGAAACGGATGAAGAAGGACCTTCAACGTATGGGTAAGTAAAAAGGGAAGAGAAAGTTTAACGAAGAGAGTGATAATGGGAAGGAACGGTTTTCTGATATTTATAAGAAGTTGAGCTCTCTTGTTACCAGACTAGGAAGAGATAAAGATAGACATGAACACAATTTGGCTATCTTTAAAGCCATAAGTGATTTCTTAGAACAGCAGGTTGGGAGCATTGATATGCTAAGTGGGATCCATGCAACTTTATGGGGGAATGAGAAAGAGAGGAAAATAACCATTTCACAGCTAGATGCTTCGGACTCAACGCACACAACCACTCTGGTGCTTTTTACCTCGTTACAAATGATTTAGTCCAGAATTGAAAGAGCATCCAAAAAATAATCTGACTCGGGCAGGCAGAATTTGGTTTTGAGGCTTTTCGTGCTTTCTTTTTGCTGTGTAGTTGTTGCTTTTTTGCAGTCTTGTTGCAGACTGCGTCCTTTTTTTGCTTCTTGTTGTAAACCGGTTTTGGTTACCTTTGGATACAGTGTTACATCTGGATTTTGATCCTTTGTCGATGTTTCTTCATTGTTATACCTAGCTGGTGAGCCTTCTTTGTATCAGGGTATTGTCCCTTCAAAACTATTTATCAATAATAAAAAAAATGTAGCCAAAAGAAACAATGTTTGTAGACAATTTTTCTTAATGTTCACCATATGTGTAAGGTTGGTAAAATACATTTCAGATTTTCAGTGTTTTTTCAAAGCATAGAAGGAGATCAAAGACATCCATACATTTGAAAAAATTTCCAAGCTCTTGGAATATTGTAGAAAGAAGACAGCGCTAACCCTTTTCATTCACGTCGTTGTGAAAGGGTTGAGGAATAGAAATATTAAACATTCCATAAGTTTTGGAGTTGTTTCAAAATGCTTCGGGTATTCAAAGTAGAATGATGAAGTTATAAAAAATTGCAAGCTCCTCTAAAGATTACTATGAAGGTGGATTGTACAAAATAAACCAACTTACAGCCATGAATGATCTTCAGGACGTGTTCAGAATACAAGAGCTTGTAAGCTTCATGACGAATGAATCAACAGATATGCATGGATCAATTTTTGCAAAATATTTCCATTCAAAGGAAGCAAAATAATCAATTAATACAAATAGTTGTTTATAATCATTTAGTAAAAGGACAACTAGTATTCTTGTAAAAGAGATTTGAAAAACATGGTAATAACAGATTTCAATAATGAAATGACAATGCAACACAAATTACCAGTTTCCATTTATATTTTGTAAAGAATTTCAGACCTTTTGAAATTAAAGAATGAGGCAGCTTTTAGAGAAATTAAGCTACAATGGAATTCCAAAACAAGATCAGCATGCTTCCATTTTCAGAATTATCAAGGAAATAAATAATATCTCTTTTAACAAGCCATTCAGGCTCCAGAAGTACAAGTTGTAAACACAACATTTATGTATCCATTTACTGAAGCTAAGGAAGAAATTTACAGCTATGTAATAGCATTCAGATTTTCAAATTCCATGGCAGCAGGTTCAACAAAACAAAGCTCTAACCAGTTAGTAATGGCTATAGAGAACTTCCATAGCTGTGAGAATAAGAACAATGCCAGGAAAAGCCACATGGAAGTATTGTGCCAAGCATACTCAAAACAGAAAGCTTCACCCATAAATATGCAAGTCTGAGTATGATAAATCATAATTCACAACAGCAGAAGGAGAAAATGGTTTCCATCTTTTAATAATATATCATACTATGCATCTCAATATAATTATGATACTCACACTAAATTCAAGACCTTCAATCAGGAAGGAGTGCCATGGGTACAAATTTTTAGGGTATATGCATAACAGATAAAGATTGAACTGGAAAGCAACCAAAATAAAGAAAAGACCATTCATGCAATGAAAAAATCCATGCGTTCTTCTAGAAAACACATCTCAAGCCACAATGGAGGGTCGTAAAGCTCGGTCCAACAATTGAAATCAAAATATTGACTATATAGAGCAGTACAAATACAATGGCCAATTTCAATAAAAGCAGGCCAAGTGATTGATAGATGTTTGTTTGCAAAAGGAATTTTTGATAAAAGCGGAGTAAAGGCACAACAAAGAATTCACCACAGTGAGGGATAAATTTGAACTCACCCAGAATATGCAAGAATATTAAGGCTTAAAGATAAATCTGATTCATACAGTTACAAAATTATTCTTTCTTCTGAATCATATACTGTACATTGTTCAAGTATTATCAAGATTTGTTGTCTGCATGGAGCAATCAATTGTGGATGGATTTGTCCTTGACATTGGCATGTAAGCACAAATTCTATTAAAAGAAAAATTAAAGCAAATGTACATGCCAGGATATGAAAACACAACAATTATAAGAGGAAGATTTGAAAATGGCGAGTTCACAATACAAAACACCCATATTTTAAAAAAATGGCCAGACTTGCTAATAGCCTGTGTTTGATTCACACCAAAAGGAAATGGTAAAAGCTCTTCTCGTATAGGGAAATAAACAACAAGCTATTTGACACAAAATCCAAAACTTAGGGTGCATTCAAAACAACAAGCATCAAGACAAATAGAGAGCTCCAAGCACCACACAATGTCACAAATCCTAGCAACGAACGGCCACTCAGAACTAGGAAAAATACAAAGCTCAAAATTAGGTTCAGAAACCAGAGGCGAGAAAGAAATATTAGTATAGTGGCGGCCAAAATTTGATCCATACAATGGCAGCCCATATTTCATCCTATGCCCACGAGTTGAGCCAACAATATCTCAAACTTGAGCAACCCATATGGTGGCCAGGTATGAAATTCCATGAGGAAATAGAGCACAAATGAAAGAATCTAAATCATGACAAGTACAAATGCAAAGTTTTCAAGTTATAAAACACAACAAGTTTTGAGGCAAGATACAACCCCGAATGAATCAGCCATTCTGGCGAAGTGAATCAATATGGAAGAGTGAACTAAAACCAGAAAAAGCAATGGTACAAAGCGAAAATAGTGAATGCACGAGCCCAAAAAACAAACCCTTATCCATGGTCAATGGCGGTCCAAGTAAGGCCAAAGCTCAAATTTTTTCATGGCGGCTTGGAAATAAATGGGTAAATGTAGAAGTTCCAATGGAAAAACCTTAAAATGAAAATAGACAGTAATAGAACATTGAAAACTTTCCCAAAAGTAGAAACCCCATTATATGGTGGCTGGGTTAAATAATCAATGGCAAATGTGATACAGACATAGCACAGAGTTTGAAAAACATGCATACCTTTTGATAATGGTGGCCAGGAAATAAATAGAAGCTCCCATCTCAAAATCAAAGCGTTAGCAAACCCATATCAGACAATAGAGCACGAGATATAGCTCAATATGGTATCCATGGGTAAAATGAGGTAAGAAAATTGAACCCATATAGAAGATGCTGGAAAATTTTGAACCAGAGCTTTAGGGTATCAACAATGGTGGCTCCAAGTACAAATACAAGCCAGCATGCAAAATCTCAGGCATTTTCTTTTGAAATAGTCGACTCGAGGTCATCAACAAAGCTCTGAACTAGATATGAAGCTCCAGAAAAGTTTCTATGGCCGTCATGGTAATGCTTTAGTTTGAATGGAGAGATATTTTTGCCTTGTAAAGAATCAATCCTTTACATGGGTAGGGTATTTTTGTCTTACTTTGGCCAAAGAAGGACCTTTATAAATCACTAATTACCCATGCGGAAAAGACAAAATTACCCACCTTTTGCATGTAGTCCAAAAGTGACTTTGATTATTCTCATTAGGTATGCATGTGTTAGAATAATCCTTTTGCATGTGAACACGAGTTGGGTTGTAAATATACCTTGATTGATGTAAACACATTTCTTTCCCTTCACATAGGCAAATTTGAAGAGTCAACCGTAGTTGACTGAGGATATTCGGAAGCTCATAACGCTGCTTCACCCTTATTTATTGCAGGTAGGAGTCGGTAAGCTAGAATTTACTACTTTTGGGCAGTAAGGTGAACCTTTTTGCTATATATTCATGTTTTGCAAGCATTGTAAGAGGAGTTCTTCTTGATGTAATAGAGTGCTGGATTTTTTTCCAGATTTTACCCTTATATGAGAATTAACTAATTATCCTTTCCAGAACTTTGTGGTGGTGTGTATGTTCGTATTTGTTCTTGTGAATGTTAATTCCCTAAATTTTTAAGCTTTTCTTGAGCTATTTTATTTTGTTACAGTTAAGTGTGGTTTCAATTTTAGTGTGCAATTTTTGTCTTGTTATTGTGAAAAATCCCTTAGCATATCAATGTTTTCCTTGAAGTTAACAGCAACCCCCTGGATCACATTTAATTCATTTATTCTCATCATATTGTATATGTTCTCTACCTAAAATTCCTCATTTATCTTTGGTGTATCACCCTTTTCAAAATTTAACATTCACATTCTTACCCTTAACCCCACAGATCTAGTTTAGGGATACTCCAAAAAACGAACCAAACTTACTAATCTAGAGATTCACCTCATAATAGGGAGACCCACAACGCATGAGGTGTCTCAATTGTATCTACAGAAGTGAGGGAGAATCAAATAGTTACAAATTTGTTACCCCTCAACACAAGGGCACTTCTACTAGATAACACCCCCTCTTGTCACGTGCCGACAAACTTCTCTTCGTACACATCAGAAGCAGTATTTTTTCGACCATCTGCAACCCCTCTTGTTGTACGTCAACAACTACTCTTGTCGGGTGTCAACACCTTCTCTTTTTACACGTCATCAACACTAGATTTTTGTCCATCTAGAAAGCTTCATTTTCACATGTCAGTGAAACTTTCTTATCATGTGTCTGTAATAACCAGTACGGGTCTCTGATCCACACTTCATCTGCATGTACTTTGCAAGTAATTTGTAAGTAATTCACAAGTTAGTAGTATATTACCCGACGAATTACCTAGGTTTACATAGGAGTAGTTTTCAAATGTAGGTGAAGCAGACCCCTTAAAAAAAATTAAACTAGAAATTTTAGGTGAACAATAGACTAACCTACTCCAAATTTTTTTTCCTAAAATGAAATATTCGCCAAATTACGAATATTAGCCACTAAAAAAATCCCTGCTCTTTTCAATTTTCTGCTTTGTTGAGCACTAATATTATTAGGGTGCATGAAATGATTGACATGACATATGGGTCATGCATATGTCTAGGAATCGTATCATGTGCAATAGCATTTTGAATGAGAAGATAAATCATCATTCATCTACATAAATTTGTATCAAACAAGTCAACATAAATAAATGCTTAGAATTGATCTTAAATTCATTCAACACAAAATAAAAATGATTCATTAAAAATATGTCGTAGTGAAGGCAATTATTTACTTGTGAACACTATTCAAACAAATTCATGTCAAAAAAATAAATTATACGTTTGCACATATAGATTAAACATGTCTAAAAACATGCATTTGTGAGGTAAAATGGGATCACCAAGATATATAACAACATAAACATATTCTTGATGTTCTTTATATTAGTAAATCCCAAGTAAACCAAATAAATGATCAAATCTCGTCATCTTTGGGCCCACTTTATTTTACATTCTCTTAAATTTTTGGGAGAGGAACGAGGATGATTACAATACAAAAGGAGCTCTTCCCCTGCTTTAACATCCCTAATTTCCTCAACCATGATATAATAAGATTAAAATATTAACATCTCAATCTCTTGGTCATCATCTTACTCCATGAATTGATAATTAAATTTCTTCTACATATATCCTTTTGAAATATTTAGAAAACCAACAATATTCTTATACACAAATGGACAACCATAAATGTATTTTTAATCATATATTCTCCCCTTGCACAATTTTTTTGGCCAATGTTTGTGTATTACAGCATAACCCATATGTTGACATGTTAAACCTATACACATATAGTTTTGACCAAATATTAAAAGGGTACTTCGTTCAGTAGAATGGTAATATGGGAAACCCATGATCTTGACATGTTCTTGATCCCATATTTACATGGGTAAACATAAATAGACCCAATCCTATATCACATATAATAGACACAAAAATAAAATAATCACATACTAGAGGAAGGGTCTTATTCATTAGCCATGCACTATACGATATGATTTTTTTGAACTCTACATCATATCATCCCAAATTTTTTCTTAGAAGTTCCAAATCATCTACTGACTCTAGATCATAAGGTTTGTATATTACCTTCACTTTATCTTTAGTCAATTCTACCTTGATAAATGATAACTTACTTTCTCATACATCACTTTGAGATTCCTCTTATTTATATGATTAGAGTTAGAAAGAGGTGGTGATTTTGTAAGTACATTGACTGAAGTAGATATTAGAGTTGAGGGTAGCGATGAAGAATGTAAAGCAATAGACCTGTGGATATTTACCTTAAACATTGAGATGCTTTTATGAAAAAAATTGGCCCCTTCCCCTTCTTCCTCTTTCTCCTCTTCTACCTCTACCTATTCTCTCCCTTGGTTGATGAATTGGATCACTCTTAGTACCTTGAAAAATGATCATTATTTTGTAAATAAACATCTTTTTTTGTAGGCTATAATATATCACCATATACTACATAATTTTTAAAATAAAAGCATTCTATATCAAATGGATTTTTACAACTATTAGGATTTACTAGAGGGATACCTACAGAAGTATTAGAGGGGGGATATAGAGGATATTTTAGGGATGGTTTATGCGGAGAATTTACTAAATGTACTCTATTATCATGACTACTTGACATATTTATTTCAAAAGAATATTAATATTTATCAATGTTCAATAACTATTTATGAATAAAACTATATATTTAATGGGTGCACGTAAAAATAATAATAATTCAATGATAAATAAAAACAACACATTGGGATAATGATGATGATATACATGGGTTTATATCTTTTTAAAAACCAATCCTACTAACTAATGTTGGAATAATTTTTTGAACGAATAAGAATTTTGAGTCTTATAATGAATTTCAAGATGTGTTAATACACATATCAAACTTGGGGTAATAATCTATGTTTTTAAGAGGTAATTCTATGATAATTTTTTAGTATTATGAAGCCACACTAGAGGGGAGGGGAAGAGGAAGAGAAATTAAGCCTACAACGTTAGAAGAAGAAAATTGCAATTAAAAATGTAAAACAAATAGAAGTATCATGAAGTAGAGGAAACAATGAGAAATAATAGAAGATGTAAAGTCAATGTCATATGAGAGGATCCAACTAAGTATGAGAGAACATAAGTTGACATCCCATTACAAGGAAATGAATATGTCATAAGAAGCATGATGTGATAAATTTTGAAGGATAAGGTTCTTTAAAATGTAATCAAATACACTTGACATTAGCCTAAAGAGACTCAAAAGTAACTTGTTGATAATGAATAACTAACAGATATTGGTACATGGAAGTTGTGATGAATTACGTAAGGAAATTTTGGCTCCCAAATCTATACCAAGGTTGAAATATTTGAAGTTATTGTTATCCCAAATTACGCCCCTTGTAATGTTAAAAAACATATCCAATTTTAGACAACTCATCAAGTCCCTGGTTGAAAAGACTGGTTCGGAGTTGGCCATAAAATTTGTTCGGAGCTAGAAAAAAGGGAGCAATGTATGACTTAGAAAAAATATGAGAAAAATTGTGTCATTTGGGCATGTATCAGCCAAATCATCCTTTAGAGGAACATGAGGAACTGTTCCTTTATTCCTCTTGTTCCTCGCTTTACTGCGTGGCCCGCATTGCAAGAGTTATTAGGTAAATCTAGTTTTTCAATCACCTCGTGAATAGTTCATATGTTCCTTATATTTTCCAACCGTTTGAATAATGGAGAGGGAGAATGAGGGGAAAATCTATGGATAATTCAGGTTTCATTGACACTATCGGAATGTTCCAACATTCCAACCATTTGCCGACAGGTCGATCCGGTCGAAGAAATAGGGAACATGGCGAGACATTGGGAGAAGTTCAAAAAGAGGGCATAGAAGACATTAAGCGAATAGTTCCCCACTTCTAACCATTCCCCACCCCTCCAAACTCACCACTAAAAAAAAGCAATGTGGATATGTTGGCCTTACAAGGCACAAGCAGAACTATTCCACACTTCCCCCATTCCTTTGATAACATGATTCACTAAACACAAGAGCAAAATTATTAAAGTGGTAATTGAAGGCGTGAGAGGAACATTTCTTTAGTTCTCATTGTTCTCTAGAAATCTTCCTAGGCTAACATGGTGTGGGTTTTTTGGCATAGCTTTTGATCCAGAGCTACAAATTGCACGAAATTAGTGGCGTTGGAATTATATCGTCGAGAATTTTTTTTTGTGTCAAGGAATGCTATAAATTATTTTATTTTAGGGGTCAAAATTGTAAACACGAGATTTAGAGGAAAAATATAGTTTTACATTGGAAAATATTCAACCACCTCCACCAACCAGAATTCATTACATCATGGTGCTCATGCCTTGTTTAGTACCTCTAATGGCTTGTATAACAAGAAAGTGAAGGTTTCCCATGCTTGGGCTTGCCAAAATGATGAAATCCAGTCCTTGGTGGTAGTTGAGTTTGGAAATGACATTTCCCTCTCTTTTCTCCCTTCTTTCTCTCCCTTATTCTATATATATTTGAAAAATATCTCAATTGTAAAGAGTGGACTCTCTCATAATGCAAAGGCACCATGCCAAAATGGTTTCCCAAGTGTTTGAGTTACATACCTCTATTTGGTCTCTACAATGTGTTCTTATGCCTTCTACTTCAGTTGTAATTGTCTATGCATACTCTTTTGGCAATAAAATCATGTGTTTGTGGCTCTCTTTCTGCCATATACCTATATTTCATTGCATTCTTACTTCTCCATTTTTTGTTAAGTTATTTTTGCATGTATTTCTCCTTTGCAAGTTTCCATTTTTTTATCGGAGAAGTTCCACATATCTTCTAGTTCAAAGAATGCATAAATTCTTATTTCACTAAATTTGGACATATTCCAATGAATTTGGACTCTAATATTACAAGTATTGGAAGAAATCCATATCCATTTTGGCTATGTTGGATTCCATTATTACTATTATTGGATTCCATTAGTAGAAATATTGGATTCCAATATTGTCATTATTAGACTTATTCAAGTTCTAATTTTACTATCATTGGATTCCAATTTCCCTTTATTGGACTCTACTTTCGCTATTGCTCGATTCCAATAACATAATTAATGGATTCCAATTTCACCACTAATGGAATCCAATTTCTAAATCCTAGTTTTTAGAATTCAGTTTCACTATTTTAGGATTTATATTTTGTTATTATTTGACTTCCCCACATAATCCTTGTGGCTACCAACTTACATAAGCCAAGCAGTTTCTAACTTACATAATCCAAGCAGTCGCTGACTTCAAGATAGTGTGTAAGTGATTGTTGTCATTTATGCCACGTATCAATCTTAATATCATGATACATATACGCTTATCTATACATACCTTATTCAAATCAATAAATGTTGACGTTGAAAATCCTATCCAAATTATACTCTAAGATAGATGTCATCTATTTTAGAACTTAACATCCTTGAATGGTGTTAAATTTGATGGTTGTTTAGATGTTTTTCATGATTTTAGACGTAACATACTTTCAAATATTTTATAGAACTGACACATGTGACTCGCACGTTTAAAAGGTGACCGTCAATTTTTATATACATTTATATAAAAAATTATTCGTATATATTAAGCATAGTTAAAAAAAACATTGGTGATTGTCATTTATAAATTTTGTAAGTAGTGTATAAGTGCGAGCGATCACACTTACAAGTGTGATTGGTCACACGTCCAAGTGCGAGCCTCGAGTTGTAATTCTCTCGACTCGCACTTTTAAGTGCAAGTCTTAACTCGACCTTCTAAGTGCAAGTATTGACTCATACTTCTAAGTGCCAATCTTTATTCGCACAGCTAAGTGTGAGTCTTGATTCACACAGCTAAGTGTGAGTCTTGATTTGCACAGCTAAGTGTGATAACTCACCTGTCAAACAATTTTTGGGTAACAATAATTTTTCAACACTGCCCTTCAAAAATACAAAATAGTGTTTATTTATACCAATTACTTTGTATAAATTTCATTATTTTTAATATATACTAATGTAAATTTTAATAATTTATATATAAATCTATATACAAAATCGATGGTCAAATATTAAATATGCAAGTCGCATGTGATGTTTATTACAAATATTTACAAGTATTTTATGGCTACAATCAATAAAAACGTCTAAACGAGCGTCAAGATTCACACGTCAAAGTGCAAGCACAATAATTAAGGGCTTTATTTTGCCCAAATTATATAAGGGATTTTATTTATAGTACACAAATTATAATATTAAATTCTTACATTAATTCTTTACAATACCAAATGCAGTATTAATGATATCATTTTGTAAGGAAAAATGCTAATTAATGTTGCAGTTTCCTCAACATTAATTAACCATTAAAACTAACTATGTAAAATTTACCATTTTAAAGTACATGTGCCATTTGATATATGTGCACCTTTTGGAGCATGTAACTATTGTCTCGCATTAATTATCCATTTAATGTAAAGAAATGTAAAAGCATACGTGTGCCCTCTTAAATTCGTGCACCAATGAAATTAGTGGTTAGATTTGTTAGTTATAAATCACTATAAATAGATAGTTTTTGAGTTTATATTTTTAACATTTTCCTTTTTTATTCTCTTCATCATTGCGTAAGCGAGACACTTTATTCATCAATAGAAAAATATCACCAGGGAAAGCGTCAAAAATTCTTTGCTCGATTTCTGAAAACATTTTGATTTCCTCTCTGTGCCAAAAATTGGTATGTGTTCTCACCTTCAACCCCTCTAAAATTACGAAATTTTGTTAATGTAAAATTTTCCATAGGTGATTAGGGCTTATATCCATGTAGGTATTTTGTAGATAACTAAATGGAAGCAAGTTTTTTATTCAATATTTTTAGAAGTTAGTTTTATTTATCAAATAAATAATTGTGTAATATAGTAAACATTTGTTAGATCAGTGAAAGAGGACAAAATGGAGCACATCTTGACAGATAAACGACGCAGATTAATCTATAATAACATGAGAGGAAAATTTGTAGAATTTTTACAAACTCATAACACCTGCCAAGAACCTGTTTTGTTTTGTTTTGAAAAATAATCCTGGTGGTATGGATGGTGGCTCAATTTGCGCAATAAAAGAGTGAATATTGGAATTAATTTATGGTCATGGTAGTGCACAGGAATCGATGAGAAGATGTATTTGATAAAGTTGATATTATTTTTTTGGCCTTATTGTTGTCCAAAAATAGTCCTCTACTGCACATACTTAGTAACATTCAATGGCTACGACGTCATGGACATTTTCAATGACAATATTTTAGAATATATTCATGTTAAGAATGAGTTTCCATTCAATGTGTTGGTGTTGGATTATAGTGAGCCATTTGTGAAAAAATATGGTAATACAAGAGTAGGAGAACCAAACAGATTTTGGAGAGTAAAAGAATGAATACATATTTGTGAAAGGAGAATTTGAGAAACAAGGAAACTCTAAGATGTTATTTATTATCTTTAACAGAAACACCATTATTGCTACTATGGAAGCAACAATTATCCTCTAAAATATTCACAAGATGTAAATTTTCATTGTTTGGGTTGTGCCTATGTGGCCTTTTGTCTTTTGTTGCCTACATGATTTCTCTCTTCTATGCTTCAATGCCATATTCTTCCTTAAGGGAATTTTTATAAAAGGATGTGAGTCCTTTTAAACCCACCATATTCACCCTTTTACAAAAAAATGGAAACAATAGTTTTACATCGAAATATGGTTTTGTGGCATAACCTAGCAAACTCTATGATGCCAATATCTTACTTTATTTTGGTAAATCATACCGATCGATAATATCCAATTACTATGGTCTCACATAAGATAGCGAATGCTAAGCTAAAATTATTATTCTTTAACGTGGTAAATGCTAGCGATCCATAAGCTCAAAAATATTATATTATGGAAGTATTAGGCTACCTTAGCAGGCGCTAAGCTCAAAACATTGTACTTTATTATCTCATGCATCCCGTAAGAATTCTATACCTTTCATTCAAACAAATAATTTATTCTCAATCCACCAATCAAAATAAAAAATTCCATAACTTTTCAACTTTGTAATGTTTATATTTTATTTAAATAATTTTTTAATCTACAAAACTTATTTATATTTTTCTTTATTTGCTAGTTACTACTGATTTGACAAATATGAGGCCTTGTTGAAACATTGATTTGTTCTATTTAATAAAAATCAAAATTCTAAGAAAGACATTTGTCCAGTCTTTAAATAAGATATGAGATTTAGAAGTAAAAAAAAATTAATAGAATATTCAATGCATTTAATGTTTATCCAAAAAGGAAGATGTATTTGCATGCTTGGACAAGTGGGACATCTAAAATAATACACTATCCATAAAAATTAATAAAATTTATTTAACAAATCACATTATAATTATTTCTAAATTAAATTCCATCCCACTCCTTATATATTTTTTACTATTTTGTTTTTGCTAGTCAAAAAATTTAATCTTTTATTTATCCCCGTTTGTAATAAAAATTAGATTTGTAAGTTAAATTTTATAAAATACAATTTTTTCTATGTTTGTATTAAAATTTTTAACAATAAATTTTTTATATGGATTATATTGTGTTAAAGACTAGAAAAATAATATTATTATTAGTTACCGTTATTATGTTAAATCTTTTAATTGATTTATTTCAGCTATTCCATTTAACAACAAACTTTTATCTTTATATAGGCATGTTCAACTTGTAAAATCGTGGTAGTTTTTTTTATTGCACCTAAAAAATCTATCATATTATGTATTTCAAAATGCCACCTATATTGTTGCGATATTTTCAAGCATAATATGATTCTAGATCACTCTATGTTTTTCCAAAGAGTGATATATTTGATGCATAATTTTATTTTTTGTTTTGTCTTCTATCATAATTTTAATGTGGGTAATTACATTATGTGCAACATTTAAATTGGGTCATTACAATATATACATATTTGATGCATTCAAAATCATTACATAGGGGCAATCTATTTTTTAGCATTATGTGGATGTTGGCATACCGTGTGTGCATAATTTATACATTAAGCATTGGTACATTCTACTTTCTAGAAAAATTTGGAAGTGGTTATTCTTATAAATATAAAGCACGTAATGCAAAAAATTATAGAAAACTTTTAAAACAATCACACAACTAGCACATCTCCCAACCTTGAGGCATGAACTTTCCACTCTGTCTTATTTAATTTAAAATGTTATTAACAAAATTACTATTAACAAGGATTATTAAATATACATGAACATAACGATTGGTAGCTTTATACAAGGATTAAAGGACCCATAAACCTTATAATAGAATGCATCGTGAGCATCACCAAGAAGGAAAAAAAAAAAGCAAGACAAAAAGGGATAAAATAACTTATCCCAAACTACAATCCAACAGATCAACACAAGGAAAAATCACAAAACATGGAGGGGAAAACATCCCAAAATATACATGTTTCACCTTTTTTTTCTTAGATTGTTTCTTTGAATTGTTGACAAAACAGATAGGGTAACGGGCATAGGAGGAATACCTATTCAAATGTCGGTTGATGGGTTGTTGCGCGCGTATGACTTCTGAATCCACAACTGACCATGAGAGCTTCCTTTTGGCTAGGAGGAACTACCTGCAATGAAAGTAAGACCACCATAAAGAATTAAACAATATGGGTAGTGAACTGCCTAGCGTGAGCTAGATCCGGGAAGCGTGATACTTCCTAGATGGCTGTCAGTCCACTGTTTTAAACAAATTAATGTTGAAAACAAGGTAAATCCTATTGCTATTTTGAAATGATTTAGGTATCTCACTTAAAAACACAATAAGAAAACAGATCTAATCTAATAGGCTAAGTTAGAATAGAATCCATAGGTCAAATGGTTGGTTCTGGGTTCTGCAGGTCTGATAAAGGTCTTAGGTAGGTCACAAGTGAGTGAGGGTGAGGTAAAATTGGGTGGACAGGTCTCTGTCTAAGGCTGTGTGGGCAAACACAGAGACCGGTGTCGGTTAGGGATGACCGATCGTGGTTAGGTATAACCAGCACCGGTTACTGTGAGATCTGGAAACGTCACAAAATGGGGTTTTGGTCTCCTTTGTGATGGCACAAAGGATTTGGCTGGTCGGGACGAGGTATTGGGTGACTGGAATAGGTTTTTGTGAGGTTTTGATGGGTCTATGGAGGTACAAAATGTTGGAGATGGTCAATAGGGAGCAAGATAAACAATGGATGATAGAATAATGATAAAATGAAATAACCAGGAAAGTATGATGTTGTACTTACTTGGATTTCATTCTTGAAGGTCTGCGTGTGAAGGATGGAGGTGCTGATGATGGGTTTAAAGGTTGCAAGTGATCACCAACTGAAGAAAAGCTTCTGCATGGGCTGCATGCACACTCCTCTTTTGTTTGGATAGATCAGAATGTGGTTGGGAAGGCTGTGCAAGAGAAGATCCTTAATCTCCTTCCTTGTATGTTAGTTCTTGCTGGAATTGGCTCTCTGAAGATGTGTTATCTCTTTGCGATTTCATTCTTGTTCGTCCACATTTTCTCCCAACGTTTGCCAACCTTTCAGTTCCAAGTTCCCACCTTGAGAATAAGGTTGTTTTGGGGTTAAAAGGGGTAACCGACGGCGGTCTGGGTTAACCAGCAACGGTTAGGGGAAATCGACATCTGTCAAGGCGGGATTTTTTAGGTTTACTAAACTTATGGAGATCCTCCTGATTTCCTCGAATCTTGTATCGTTATCCCACAGATTAGACTGGGAGCTTCTTGTGAGCATGCGGGAATGTGGTTAGAGGGAGTGTAGGCATTGATTTTTAGGGTTTGGGTAAGTCTTAGTTAGTTATGGTCACTTGCTAAGAATAGGTTTTAGGTTGAGTTAGCTTGGTGAGGTGTCTGGGTGAACTATATGTGTGCATATTATTTAAATAAAATATTTAAATAATAAATATAGTGAGGATAACGCATTAATTTAATTAAATTAATATTAGTAGGGTGAAGGGGGTCATGGCTAGGTAGATGTAATAAAGGGGGCTTATATGTCGAGGGATGAAGGGGGAGTGTGACCTAATTTTAGTTTCTACATTTTGCCCCTTTTGTTGCATAGCTTGTATTTGTAAGCGATGCTAACAAAAATAAGATGTGGTTGGCCCATGTGAGGGTGAAGGTGATCCCCCTCAAACCAGGAACTGTCGAGGCAGCAGGCTGAAGCGGTGAGTGGTTTGATAAAAGGTAAATGTGAAGAAAAAGCAAGTGGGTACAGGGGAAAAGGAGGGAAAGGTATACTCGGGCAATCTAGGTAATGGGTCAGGGTCAAAGGTAGAACAGTCAAACGCATGCACACGTATAAATTGCAGCACGCTACCGGGTTGAAGAGCAAGCAAACTCTACATCATCTAAGGTTGATAGGTCTATCCAAAAAAGGTTGAAGTGAATCCAGTATCCAAGGTATAGGATAAGGTCAAGACACACAATGTAGGTTAGGCGCAGGAACGTTTAGGTATGTTTCGGTACACCAAACGTAGGGTCAGGATAAATAGTCATGGCAATAGGCTAGGTAAGGTCATTGGGTCAGTTAACACAGGTAACAGTGCCGTAAGGTATAACAAACACATGAGGTCAAAAGGTCACTAGCAATGGTCCAGGTCCAAATATCGAGATCACGACACGGGTAAGGCCGAGGTAGGGGTAAAATAAGTAGACTTCAACAGTGGTTTCAGTGAGGTTGAAGAGGGTGGAGGGCTAGAAATGAAGGTAAAGTGGTCCAGGTAGGTGTATAGAAGGCAAAAGAAAAGGGAGGTAAGGAAAATGCGGTCAATGTGAGGGCAATGAGTAGGCAGGGTAACCGACAGTGGTCAGTATGAACCGCTAACGATGGAGATGAACCGACGGTGGTAGTCTAGGGCATCAAACTGGCAGCGGTCAAGGGTTAACCGACATCGGTTGAGTCGGGTAGGGTATAAAAAGTAGAAAACCCACATTTTAAAATTCATTTGTGCACTGTTAAGGAGAATAAGAGGACAAAAAGAGAGCAAAGAGGAAGAAGTTAAAAGAGTACGGCAGAGATATTGGTTGGCGAACCACATAGGTGAGAGTGGTTGAGTGAGAGGTGGGGCCATGAGATCAGATCGAGCGAGGTGATTGGTGGAGAGAGTTGGAGGTCATTTGAGGATGACAGAGGCCGAAGAGGGATCAGGAGGAGCAGCGCAGAGGCCGGAGGTTCCACCACGACGGTGGCAGCGGGATCAGGTAGTATTCGAACCTTTGGTTTTGATTGTTTGGTTAAATCGGCTAGAATATAGGAAATATGAAAAAATGGGGGTTTGGAGGGGGATAATTTCAAAACAGGAAACATGGAGGGTAATGGGCATGGGGAAGGGTAGGGGGTGGGGTAAAAGGGTAAGGTAGGAACAAATAATGGTGTAAAGAGGGAGCTTGGTGGGTAGAATGATTAGGAAGGGGAAAAATAGGGTTGGGAAGTTGGGGCGGGCGGCAGGACAGTGACCGACGTCGGTCGTCTAGTGGCTGACATCGGTGGGTAATGACCGGTACCGATCACAAGAATAGTGACCGGTGCCGATCAAAGGGAGACCGTGGTCAATCTGGGGATAACCAGGTCGGTTAATCTGAAGTGGAAATTGGGATAAAAAAGGGAAGAGAGTAAGGGTGGGGTGGGAAAGAAGTTAGGTGAGAGGGGAAGGGTTTGGGTGCCAGAAAGTAGGGTAATTGGGTAAGGGTTAAGGGTGGTTTCGGGTGAGGGTAGGGTTGATAGTTTCGGGTGGATGGGTTTGGGTAAGTGTCGGTGAGGGTTAAGGTAGATGTCGGTGAGGGTTAGGGTAGATAGGTAGGGTAAATAGGTAGGGTCAGGGTAAAGGTGTGGGTTAAGAGAGGTAGGGGATAGGTTGTGGGTGGGTTGGGTAAGGATTAGGGTAGAGGTAGGTTTTGGGAAGAATAGGTGGTTGGGATGGGGTGAACACATTAAGTAAGTTGGGAAAGTGTATTAATACATAGTGTTGGTTGGATGCAGGCCCTGAGATGAGCTGCAGATGAGGGACCTGGGAGCTGCTTATATTGCTAGATTGACATGTACTAGGTGAATTTCGAGGAGTGGCAGTCACTTTGATGATGTCAGCCTGATTGGGATCCATCGTTATGGGTGGGTTAGTCTGAGAGAGCAGATTCTGATGGTCACACTCATCGAGAGATGGGATTCTGACGACCAACACCTTCCACTTGCCGACAAGGGAGATGACCATCACTCTAGAGGATATATATAGGATATTGCAGGCTACCGATTAGTGGAGCCCAGGTTTACTTCAGTGACATCAGAGGTCACAGAGAGTGTGTATAGATGAGGTGTTTTGAGAGAGAGCGGGTGAGTTGCGCTACCACAGCACTAGCCTGAGTTACCAAGAGGTTTATGCTGCCCATGCTGAGGAGATGAGGTTGACAGTGTTGATGATGGAGGTGATAGGGTGTTTCACATTGCTAGATTCAGAGGGTGGGAGATTTCCACAGTTGTTGATGGGTGTCCTTCAGGACATAATGATTGATCATACCAGGTTTTACATGGGCACCAACTTTCTTGGTGTAGTTATATAGAGAGTTGTGGGCCTACGGGTGATTGTGGAGATTCAGTTTGTGTTGCATTTTCCTTCTACACTATTGGGCCTATGAGCACATTTTGTGTATGTGACCTATAGGCCTTCCCCGGGTAGATGCATTTGAGTGGGGAGTCATTCAGAGTTGGTTATAGGTGATGGGTGTCATAGGGTTGGTGTACAGAGGTGCCTGGGCTACGCATATGACGTAGTGTATTATAGACAGAGGTTTTTGGAGAGCCTGTCCAGTGTGGATATAGTCTGGAGACCCTATGTCGACCTATCCCTCTTACAAAGGGATGTATGCAGAGCTAGAGGGACTACAGTTACAGAGATGGATAGAGGGACGCCACCGTGCCAGGGGAGCACGAGATGATACCTATCGACTGAGTGAGGTGACAATTTGGTTTAGTGTAGGATGTGCCCCCACCCTTCCCACAGTATAGGAGAGAGGAGGTGGAGAGACCTTTGTCTCCAACCCATCTGCCAGAGCTGACAGGGGAGGAGGAGAAGATCGTGGACCATCACACAGATGATGTAGGGGTGATAGACGGATACAGGCAGTGGTGGGCAGTACAGAGGTAGGGTCAGGCAGGGACTTAGCCAGCTGGGAGGCTTAGGGGGGTCACGTAACTGGGGATCCAGGGGCAGCTTATAGGTTCAGAGGCCAGGTTGTCACAAGATATAGGTAGAGAGGCAAGAGCCTCAGGCACAGGTACAGGAGGAGGAGCCTGAGCTGCAGATATTAGTGGATGGTGTGATGAGACCACCACAGACAGTCTCAAGTGAGTAGACATAGTCTCGCACGTATAGTGTTGAGAGTGTAGGTGGCCGGTGAGCCCAAAGGAGAGAGCAGAGGACATCTATCAGTGCACGGGGGATCAACATCAGATGCTAGGTCGTCTAGTGGTAGATTGAGAGTAGCGAGCCTACCACTCCAGATCAGAGGGGACTGTCGACACTATAGATGAGGTAGATATGTTATAGCAGATGTGAGATAATATATCACCTATTTTTGTATTGTTGGATTTTGGATGTATACCGGCCTGCGAGCCGAAGAGATATTGTATTTATTTTTTTGTACATGATACCGGCCTATGAGCCGAAGACATTTTTGTATTGGATAGCGGCCTACGAGCCGATGATGATTATTTTAGAGATACACATTTATGTGATATGGGTGTACATTGTATTGATACACACACACACACACACACACACACACACACACACACACATTTGGTGATGTGTTGATGTACACACACACACACATTGGTTTACACACACACACACATATGAGGAGATAGATGGTATTCAGGTGATGATGTTGTTGATGTGTATGAGATATTTTATGGCTGTGTTAGATTATGATATGGATGGAAGTTAGATGAGATATGGATGAGTTACTTTTGTATTAGGCATGATAGAGTTCAGGTTGGTTTTTAGGCATGGATTGAGTCAGGTGAGTTAGGCATGGATTGAGTCAGGTTGTTTAGGCATGGATCGAGTCAGGTTGGTTAGGCATGGTTGAGTTAGATTGGTTTAGGCATGGATTGAGTCAGGTTGGTTTTAGGCATGGATCGAGTTAGGTAATAGGCATGGATTGAGTCAGGTTGTTAGGCATGGATTGAGTCAGGTTGGTAGGCATGGTTGAGTCAGGTTGGTTAGGCATGGATGAGTCAGGTTGGTTAGGCATGGATGATTCAGGTTAGTGTAGGCATGGATTGAGTCAGGTTGGTTAGGCATGGATGTTCATTTCGGTATTTTGATAACAAATGGCAATATAAATGCATGAGATGGTGTAAAATGTGGAAAATGTTGGTTATGTATGAAAATGTGAAATAATATAAGTGGTAAAATTCATGTGGTATATGGTATAGATGTCGAGGTTTTTGATATGAACAGGAAATCAGGTAAAAAAGTGGGGAAAATGGTTAGGGTAAAGAGTAGCCAAGCCAACCTTCTAGGGCCCCATGCCCTGGAAGTGCTGCCTACATAGTGCCAGCGAAAAGGGACCTCAGACCTGATGTAGTTCTCCCATAAGCTAGGGAAGAAGATGAAAATGAGTTGGTAGGTTTGTGGTCATGTTGTGGGTTTGGGTTTAATAGGTGGGGGTAGATGATAGTAAAAATGTTACAGGTGAGGGTGACTATGGCGAAAGGGGAGGATGACCCCAAAAGGTAAGCGTCGAGGACCAAGTCCTATATAAGAAGATCAAAAGGTAATGAAGAAGAGAAAAGATAAGTGGGGGCAAGAAATCCACCCGATTGGAAAGGATCAAAACGTATGAAACACATCTATAGATAGGCTAATGAACATAAGACCCTAAAGACATTACATGATTGATAATTCTAAGAGTGACGAATAGTCACATGATCACCAAATGTCATAGGTTCAGCAGGTCCCTTGAGGTATGAAGTGAAAAGACAATGGGTAAGGAGGTGCAGGTAATTGGGTCATAAATGGGAAGTAGAATGCCTTGGGCAATAGAGCCAAGATCACAATAGGCAAGTCCATGACGAAAAAGCTTATTTTTATTTTTTTCTTTTCTTTTTGAATTTTTAGATAGACTGATTGATGTGGGAAGTCTATACGGGAGGAATATATGGCTCCTTGAGGTCTTCATGAAGCTGATTGATGCGGGAAGCTTCTGAATTTTGATTTTTGAGAAAATAGTCCCTTCTTTTTGAAAAAATACTATGTAGAGAGTTGTGAGCTTTTTATAGCTGTCCTTCGAGGGAGTAGTCTACTTATAGTGATAATTAAAGGCGGAAGATTTCCTTTTGAGGGATTCATCTTTTATATTGGAAGTTTGACTCAAGGAGTTGATCCCTTATTTTGGAAGATGTCCTTCTGAGGGATTCATCTTTTCTTTCTTTCTTTATTTATTTGTTTTTTTTGGCTTTTAAGTCATGGACCAAGACTATAACGAAGCATTTGGTTCTTGTTGAGAAGGCAAGGGTGAACGACCATGGGATCTCATCTAAAAGAAGATGAAAAGTATCCATGAGAATCATGCCATGTGCAGAGTCGTGGTGCACATATTTAAGATAAGGCAAAAGGGTGACAGGTAATCACATGATTCTTGTTTAATCGTTAGGGAGATGGATGGAGTGGATAGTACTCAAGGGACGAGCCTGTAAAGAGACACAGGGTGAGGTAGGAAAACGAGTCAACAATAGAATGGTCAAAGATGTAATGCGTTAAGGGGCTCAGGTTTGGGGTTTACCCTCAAGCAAGGACAAATGATAGGCACCAGATTCATAGGTATGAGTTACGATGTATGGTCTAAGCCAATTAGGAGTGAATTTTCCCCGTTTACTTTTTTCTACTTTGGTTACATGTTGATTTTCTTTCAAAACAAGGTCACCAACTTGGAAGGTTCGTTCATGAACACGTTTTTCATAAGCACGTTTGATACGTTGTTGATAAACTTGAAGGTGATCTAGATCATTAAGATGACGTTCATCTAATAACTCTAGTTGTGCTAAGCGGTCTTAACGAAAGTCATCATTAGTAAGCATGTCATGGAGAGAAATGTGAAGTGAGGGTATCTGGACTTCAAGAGGCAGAACATCATCGGTACCATAGACCAGTGAAAAGGGTGTAGCCGTAGTGGAAGTGTGAATACTAGTGCGGTATGCCCATAGAGCAAAAGGAATGTGCGTATGCCAATCCTTCCCAGTATCATCAACCACTTTCATGAGAATTTTATTGAGGGTTTTGTTAGTGGATTCGGCTTGGCCATTGGTTTGTGGGTAATAAGGTGAGGAGAAACTAAGTTGAATGCCAAAGGTGTCACAAAGTTTTTGCAATGTTTTGTTTTTGAATTGTTTTCCATTGTCAGTGATGAGGCGATGAGGGACACCAAAGCAACAAATGATGTGATGGTTAATGAACTCACATATTTTCTCAGCTTTCGTGGAGATGAGTGGTATGGCTTCCACCCATTTTATGTAGTATTCGGTAGCAGTTATGATCCATTGATGGCGTTGGGAAGAATGAGGATTGATTTCTCCGACAAGATCCAAACCCCATTGAGAGAAGGGCCAAAGGTCACGAGCAACCTGTAAGGCATGACTGGGTGTATGATGAAGGTTGGAATGTTGTTGACATTTCACACACAATCATTTGACATAGTCACAACAATCATGGTCAAGGGTCAGCCAGTAATAGCCTAGGCGACAAATATGCTTAGCAATAGCAAGGCCACTAAAGTGACCTCCACATATGCCATCATGAACCTCCTTAATGGTATAAGGAATTTCAGAACTTGTGAGGCATCGTAAGAGAATAACATCAAATCTACACTTACAGAGGAGCCCCCCTAGGATAAATAAAATGGGATACCCTTCTTAAGGAAGGCGCGTTGTCCGTTATGGGTGAGATCAGGAGGTAAGATGGAGAGGGAAAGGTAGTCAGAGTATTTTTTATACCAAAGGTCACTTGGGTCAGGGGTGTCAGTTCCAATTGAGTAAACATCATGAGGTAAATAAGAAGGTGAATGGAGGCATTGTATGGTGACAAATATTTTGGAATCAGTAGGGGAAGGAGGTATTTGGGAAGCTAAGCAGGCCATGGTGTCTACAAATTTGTTGGTTGACTCATGGATGGTTTGAAGGGTGTAACGATCAAAGGTGGTCAAAAGTATGTCTACATGATGTTTATACTTTTGAAGTATCTCGTTACGGACATTGGTACATACCATTGACTTGGTTTATGACCAATTGTGAATCACCAAAGATGTGGATTGATTTGACATCGAGGGCATAGGCGGTCTGGAGACCTAGTACGAGCGCTTCATACTCGGAAATATTGTTGGTGCATTCAAAGTCTAGTTTGAAAGACAAAGGCATGGGTTCTCCATCCAAAGGGACAAGGATAACACCAGCTCCACCCCCATGTTGACACTTAGAACCATATCAAAGAATAGTGTCATTTGGTAAGGGGGTTCATCCAGGGAAAGGGTAGCAATGGATTCATTGGGAAAGTCAAAATTAGAGGGTTGATCCCCAGCAATAGGTGCATCAACCAATTGGTCAGTGATAGCCTAGCCCTTAATGGACTTTTGATGAATGAATTTGAGGTCAAGATCAGTTAAAAGCATAAGCCATCGTGCGGTGCGCTGATTTTGATAGTGGTTTGGCGTACATGAAGTGTAAAGGGTCGGTGTTGGTCATAAACATAGGTTTTGTGGTTGAGTAGGTAATGGTGGAGTTTGGTGGCGAACAAAAACTAAGGCTAAGTAAAGCTTTTATGGGTGGTTGTATCGGGTGTCATAGTCCAAAAGAGTATGGATTATGTAATAAACCACCTGCTCCCTATGTTGTTCATCATGATGAGTGAGCATGGCTCCCAAGGAATGATCAGTAGCTGATATGTATAGGTAAAAAGGTTGATCATCTTTTGGTGGAATGAGTACGGGTGGTTGGAGAAGGTATTGTTTTAGGGCCTCAAAAGCTTTGTGACAGTCATCATCCCATTTAAAGGAGACATCCTTCCTAAGAAGATGATGAAATGGTTGACACCGATCCGATAATTGTGAAATGAAACGGTGAATGGATTGCAATTTACCTTGTAGGCTACGGAGTTGTTTGAGGTTCGTGGGTGGAGGCATTTCTAGAATGGCCTTGACTTTAGCAGGGTCAACTTCTATACCACGGAGGGAAACAATAAATCCCAGGAGTTTTCCTAAGAGAACCACGAAGACACACTTTTTAGGTTGAAGGTAGACATAATATTTAATGAGGCGATCAAATATGGTTTCAAGGATAGCGAGGTGCTCGAAATGCAACATTTAGATTTAGCCAAGAGATAATCCACATAATATTCCAATATGTGATGCATGATATCATGGAAGATGTAACTCATAACACGCTGATATGTAGCACTAGAATTTTTAAGGCCAAAAGGCATGACTCGATAGCAAAAGGCTCCCCAAGGGGTTAATGAATGTGGTCTTACTGCTGATCTTCTAGGGTAAGAAAAAATTGGTTATAACTCAAGAATCCATCCATGAGTGAGAGCATCTCATGACCTGTGGTAAGGTCCACCAGTTGATCAATACCAGGCAAGGGAAAGTCATCTTTCGGGTAGGCAAGGTTGAGGTCTTGGAAAGTCCATGAAAATACAAAGTCCCCCTATTGCTTTAGTGATAGGGATAATGGTAGAAATCCAACGAGGATAATCAATGGGTAATATGAAGGAAACATGGAAAGAAGACGCTAAAGTTCTTATTTGATGAGAAGAGAAATGCAAGGGTGCATTTTTCTCATCTTTTGTTTGATAGGTTTGGCATTAGGGACGGTTACGATAGTATGGACCACTATGGTGGGGTCAACACTTGGCATGTCTGCGTAAAACCAAGCAAAAGCTTGGTTATGAACTCGAAGAAAGGAAGTGATGGCTTCCTATTCAACAAGCATCTAAATATTGTCTGATCTTTAGGATGTGTGGGTCATCCTGAGTATGAATTTTGATCTCGATAATCAATTCATTCAACATGGTTTGTGTCTCATAGGGTAACGACCAATGAATATATGAGTCTTCTGCACCAAGGTAGGTGAGTATAGATTCATCATCCTGACATTGAATGATGTTAATGGTCGGTGTGTCATTGTCAATCATCTCAGGATATAGGAATGGGAGAGCATAAGGGGCCTCACCCTCGCATTGATAAGTTAAAGGCCCCAAGGAAATGGTGTTTATAAAAAATAAAATTTAGGAGGGATAGATTCAAGATCCATCGACTCTGTCATTGAGGGTGGTGATGAAGGTGGAGAAGGGCTAGGGTCCTCAATGAATTCAATGAGGGCCTATTTGGTAGAAGGGTTTGGGAAGCCAATACCACTCCGGTCATTATGTTTGCAGGTTGTACATGGAATAACCTTATGGTGACCCTGCTCATAAAATCTAAAACCAAAACCCTTCCAAGCACAGTGGTGCAGGAAGGTGTGGGCGAAAAAACGATTGGTAAGTGTTTGGAAGTTAGTGGAAAATGGGCGGGGTTGTGATGATGGTTTAGGTGTGTAGGTGGTATTATCAAGTTCCCCCATAGGTGAGACTAGTACAAAGATGAGGAGGACCATAAGGAGGTGTTCTCCTATACAGTGGTCATAACGAGGGTATTGGTGAAGGCTTCCATACTCGTGGGGAGTAAGGAAGGTGTTGACACTATATAGGCGGTATTCCCCCAGAGTGAGGCATTGAAAAACACCTTCTAAGGGATCAGTAGTTGGTATATAGAGTAGCTGGTATGGATGATGTGTTGGAGGTTGATGCAGAGATGGTGTTAATGGATTGGGAAGCTAATGGGTCAACCATGGAACTTATAGCATCGGTAGTCAATGGAGGAGGTATGTGTGGTGAAAAGCAGTAGCTATATTAGTGGGTGTGAGGTGTAGGTGAAGTGGTATTGATTACGGAGGTAGACGGCGTGACAGGTATGAGAACATCATTGGGTCGGTAAAGCATGTTGCATGTTTTGAAAGGTGATGGGTCATCTTGGATGGTATAAGTGTGTCCTTCATGTTTAAAATTTACATAATGATGCAAAGTGGAGGGAACACAACCCATGACCCATGGATCCAGGGTCTACCAAGCAACAAGTTATATTAGAATTCCCCCTCCAAAACATAAAACAATTCTGGAACAGTGCGGGAGGCCCACGTGCAAATGTGAAGGATGATGGTGCCTAGTGTGGAGGTGATACCGTCATTAAATGAATGCAACATGACCAGATGTTTGTGCAAGTGCAATTGTTAGGTATGTGCATTTGAGAAAATGCATGGGATGAAATTATGTTAATGCTAGCACCTCCATCAATCATCACAAGGCATAGTTGTATGCCATCAATGTGTACAGAGATGAAGAGGGCTAGGTCTGGGTCATCATTCTGGTATGGTGCGATCTCTGCCTCTGAGAAGCTGAGGGAGGCCACTTGGTGAACAAGGTGATGTGAGGATGAAGGTGGTAATTTAGTGAGGGAGGCTACATGATGGTGTGTGATAATGGAGGCTACAGGTGTAGGGTCATTGGGTGAAACCTCGATAGATTGAATAACCTTCATGAGGTCTTGACGATAGGATTCTGAAGGTTTGGATGATGTCATATAAGGAAATTTTGAGTGGATATTTGTGTAATTGTTTGAGCATGGGTGTGATGTGTGATGCCATTAGAAATGGGGAATGTGGGGATGCGGATAGTTATCTCAGGTATGGGTGCAGATGGTATGTTGGGTATAGGATTGGTTAGTGGGTCAACTAGCCTTTTCTTTACCCTTCCACGCAAGTGTAGTGATGTGTACCATGTTTATTTGAGGGAAATTTTGAAATGGAGAAGGTGTAGGGTAAGTGGTATAACAACATGAAGGGAAAAAACCTACTGGAGGAGAAAATCTCTGTGAGGTCAGTTTGGGCACAACAACATTTGGGTGGTGGCATGGAAAGTTCTCTGATGTGAACCATATTAATTTCAAATTTTGTGTGTGGTTCTGGGAGCTGTGAGGGTGGAGGTTGTGGTTGTTGAATGTGCAGTGTGGGAATGGGTGTTGGTGAAGTAGGATCCTCATCAAGAAGGTCATCGTCATCAAAGTTAGTTTCGGGTGGACACAATTGGATAAGGACGGTTTTTAAGGCCTTGCAGTTTTCCAGATCATGCCCTGACACACGATGGTATGCACAAATTTTGGTATCATCAAACCCTTTTGGCTTGGGTTTGACGGGGTCGTAAGGTCGGAGTGGCGGTAATGTGATAACTGAAGTCTCGAGGAGGTTGGTTAAAATTTTGGCATAAGACCCTGGTAGTGGATCACAATGGGAGGTGAATGTAGGTTTGGGTGTAGGTGTGGTTGGTTATCTGGGAATTTTTTTTGGAAGAGTAGGAACGGGTCGAGCTATGGGTTTAGGTGCCTGTGTGGTTTGAGGTATTGGTCGGGTTCATTTGGGTAGGGGTATAGTAGATGGACAGGTAGGAGGGTGTGGGGTTGTTGTGACTACCTTGTTGTGGGGTAGTGGGGTTTTGTTTTTGGGTTACACCTTCTTGGGTAAAGATGATGTGGGTATACGGGGTCTAGAAGGAAAAGCAGATGGAGGAAGAGGGCGAGTTACCCACGGGGATAACAGGGGTGCTATGAAAGTAGATGACGTGGGTCATGCTTGGGGTGTGAGGGACAATGACTGAAGTTTAGTTGGTAGTGAAGCAATGGCTGAAGGTATCAGAGGTATTGGTGGTAAAGAGACTACAAGTGCGGTTATGAGTCATGTTGTGTGCTTGGGTAGGTTAGAAATTTGTGAGGAAGGAATGGGCTGTTGTGTTATTGGGTTATGAATGGGTGAGGGATGCTTGACCATGTTGGGCAGCTGAGGTCTTAAGGCAGACGGGACAAGTGTGGGTGTGATTGGTGCGGTAGGGGTATGAGGTCGATGAGTTTGTTTCTTTAGTTTGGGTATCAGAGTAGGTGTGGTTGTAACATTGGAGGATGTAGCTAAATCTAATTTAATAGGTGGATGAGTAAGGCTGGTGATCGGGGTGACCCCTAAAGTGGTAATAGGTTTAGTAGAGGTAAACATTGTGGGTATGGGTTTGGGTTTAGGCATAGGTCGGGTTATAGGTAAGGGTGTGGTGTGAGTGTTAACAAATATCATGGAAGGGGTTGTAACATCAGTGGTTGTATGTGGTTTGATGGGTGGAAATGTGCTTGGGTAGATAGTGGAGGTGTCATCGAGGGATCTCTGCATTTGTGTTGAGATAGGGAGTAAGAGGCGCCCTTGTAATAAAGCCCTATCCACATAATCTAAGTGATCAGCCAAACATGAGAACGACACGTCTGTGGGTGGAGTTGGTGAGGACATAATGGGAATTCCCGTAAAATGTATCTTAGAGATGGGGAATTGGCCAGCTTCAGCTTCTGTGGGTAAGAGAGCTGAAATAGGTCTATTGGATTTTGGGTAGCCAATGGAGAGTGCTTGCCAAGAGGCAAAGATATCTCCACTGGGTCTATGATGGGTGGAAGAGGTGATGGGAGCTCCTTTATGGGTAGAGGAGGTACAGTAGGTAAAGGTTTGCTAAGTGGAGAAGCTAGGGGTGAGATGATCTCAATGTCAGCAGAAGACTCCTCTATAGGTGATGTAGGAGATGAAGGGTGTTCTTCTGTTGGTGAAGGAACGGTGGAGGTTGGTTCAGATGTGGAAGGAGGATTTCGGGCTAGGATTTCCTCTATGGAAGGGATGTGAGGTAGTTGAGAGGTGACAGGTACCTCGTTAAAGATCACACGAACCTCACGAGTATGGGTATCATGAGTAGATGTCTCACCTGTTTGATTGGATGAAGGGGCATGATTGGGAAATGGTTTTTTAAAGATTTGTAGATTTTGGTTAGGGGTGGCGTTGGGATTATCCATAGTCAACTCGCCTTTCTCGAGAATTTCTTGGACAATATTCTTAAAAGTGATGCAGTTAGCGTCACTATGACCCTTCACTCGTTGATAGTTAAAGAAATCTTGTTCCTTATACCATGCAGGCATGGGGTGAGCAAGGTCAAAACCAGTGTGTGGTTTTATGGGTGGAAGGGTGATGGTGCCAGCTTTGATAAGATTTTCTAAGATAGAAGAATAAGGTTCCCCAATTGGGGTATATTTTTGCTGCTCTTGTCTGAATTGAAAAGCCTGAACGAGTGATAGATTAGATTAGGGTGTAGCCTGATTAGATGGATGAGATGGGCCGACCTTGAGTACCATTGCGTTAGTGGTACCTTTAGCCTTTGAATAATTGGTTGGCGGTTTGGAAGAAGAAGAGGTTTCAGTCGACTTGAATGCCGAATTCTTATTTCGTAATTGGATTTTCTTCTCTTCGATGGCCCGAATCTCTAACTTTCATGCCATAGTGAATGCCTCATCGAATGTTCAGAAAGTTTGGACCTGTAAGGTCAGGGAGATATGTCTGGTGCAAGCTCGGGTAAAGAGTTCGATGAGTTCAGTTTGTGACAGTTGAAAGGTAAGTTGATTAATCAAGCTGCATCAGCGAGCGACAAAATCTACGATAGATTCATCCTCGTATTGACGTGTGGAATATAGATCGGTCATGGTAAATTTCTTGGTGATATTGATATAAAAATGATCCAAAAAAGCTTGGGCTACCTAATTGAATGAAAATATGGAGTGTTTGGGTAACCCAATATTCCAGTCTAATGCAGGTCCAATGAGGGACATGGGAAAAGTTCACAAAAGTAAGGCATCATCATGAGCAATCAAATAACATCCGTGTTTAAACGAGCACAAATGTTGTTGTGGGTCTTCCTTACTATTGAAGTGGTTGAATTTAGGCATTTCCCAATGCACAGGGTATGAACGGATGGGTGAATAGGCTCGTTGCAAATCTCATCATAAGTGAGAGTGTTACGGGAGCCAAAAATTGATGCCTCCAGTGTTTGCATCTTGTCCATCATCAATTTAATTAGGTCGTTGGTGGGTTATGATGATTGGATGCCTCCTATAGCATGAGGAGGTTGGTTTTGAACATATAATGGGTGTGGCATTCCAGTGTATGGGGCTGCCATGTAAGGTGGTGGAGAAGAAGGCAATGAAATAGGGGGTACGTACTCGGAATGAATAATAGATGAAACAGGCAGTTGTTTGTAGTATGTATATGGGGGAGGAAGGGTCATGGTAACCCTAGTGGCAATATGGGCTAATGATTTTGGAATGGAAAGAACCACGTTCTGAAATGGGTTAGGGGTCACTGACACTGGAGGTGGGAATGTAGCTACAGGTATGTGTGAGACATTAGGGGTGGATGAGGTTGTGTTTGGGGTAGTCGTCAAGGGTATGGTGGATGTAATGGGTGCCACAAAGGTAATAGACGCGATAGTCATAGGGGGTATGAAACCTAACTGCGAAACGACTGGGGGTAACGTGGATGCAGGTAGCACGGAGCCGGATGGGGCTGATGCGGAAGTGGGTGCGAGAGTCAGGGGGATAGATACGGGCATGCCATATATCAATCGACCTGAGGTGTCTTAAGTGGATGAATGGGAGAGGTAAAACTGCAAGGCAATAGGGTTATGGTCAAGGAGTCGTGCGAACTCTTCGTCTCCGATAGTGATATTAGTAGGATAGATAGGATCCTTGGCTGGTGATAAAATAGAAGGTGGTGAAGGACTAGGTGGGAGTGGTTGGCAACTGGCGTGGAACACGAGGGCGTTTACTTGTCTTCGGGTCAGTACCATGTGAACCAGTACTGATTAGGTGGGGCTGCTTCTCTGTAAATGGTATGGAGAATAACAGAAAAAAAATGGATGAAGTAATAAATGGTGGGTGGAATGTGAAATAGGCTAACCGATGCCGATTAAGGAAAACCGATGTCAGTCAGGGGTAACCGTTGCCGGTCACTGTAGAAAATAGGTAGTGAGTAATCAGTGAGGCAGAAGGTAAAACCTAACAAGTATGCCAAATCTGGGGATGTGTAAAACATTAATGGGAAAAAAAAATGATAGTGACAGAGACTGTGGGAAGTGGAGAAAAGTGAAGTGAGAATGTCCTTTTGAGTAGGTTAGCAAAAGGAACTGGAACCGATGTCGGTTGAGTTTAACTGATGGCGGTCAGAGGTAACCGATGACGGTTACTATGAGATTGAAACAATTATGAGAAAAAGTGGTTGTGAATTAGAATTTGATGTGGAATCAGACCCAAAATTCTAGGAATGATGGTGATATGGCCTAGGCACACACAAGTGAAGCTGAAATACACCAACTATGATGAGGAGCATGCAAGTATGAACAAAAAAAAGTGATGAACATGATCTTTCACCTCAAAATGCAAACCAAGCAGAAACACGAAGAAAATACGATCTTAAGAGTGCCCTTTTCTATTGTGTTTGTTTAGCTTATGCTATTTAGGGATTGAGACATGAATTGTGAAATAGATTTTTTGGTGAGGATGGCTTCCTACAAAGAAGGAGATCTAAAGGGTGAGGTTTCAGGTTTGTTATGGTGGGGGAAGGATTCACTTTGAAGTATGACTTGACAGAGCAGCGAGCTGGGTGCCCACTGTGTCGTGATCATGTGATCACCTACAACTTCTTCCAGGTAAGATGTTGTTTAAGAATGTATGTATTTGAATTTTTGTGTGGTTTGGTAAGACTCGGAGAAAGAGAAAAGGATAGAAGTGCTTTTCTACGATTCATTTGTCAACCATCAGCTGGTAATGACTTCCAGCATATAGGTTACCCTCAATTAATGTGAGCTAATGTAGAAAATCAGAGTGAAATGTGTAGTCATTTTTATACCCATCAAGAACAAGGGAACCTGATGCACGCCGACCTATCACCCAGCAGGCACTAGGCACTCACCCGAGGTGCGCGAGAGGGATCTGAGTCTCTCTTTTATGTGAGTTTAGTGGAAGGCATCATTCATGATCTTGAATTAGTGATTTAAAGGACATGAAAAGCTTAGGGGCTTAGAACGGCTTCTATACCCTTTCAGTCATATCAAAAGTAAAGGCGCTTAACAGAATTAACAGAACTAGGAAGTTGTAAATCCACAAATAGACTTAACATTCAAATAAGGTTCATGATTATACAAGAACAAAATCATAATAGAAATATGCAGATAATACAGAGGGAAGATCTTAATACAATTGTCATGGTAACCTTATCATATTCATTCATAATATTACTATAGAATATCATAGAAGGGGAGACCGTAGTCATGCGACATATCTGGATCCATACATGAAGACTTTCAAAACAAAATTTACATTCCCCATTCCCTCATTACATCCTTCCTATAATCATCTACCCTTTTTATCCCATAGTTCTCGCAATAATTTTGCAGAGCTCCGCTTCCTTCTTCGGGTTCTCTTTTCTTTGCCAAGGGCACGTGTATAAATAGGCATCTGAGCTCTAACAAACTCCTCTGCAACCTCAGATCTGGCCCCAAGTGTCAAGGTGTGGATCGCCTCAGGCGCATGCCTCTCCATGTCATGATTAGTTTTTTAGATTTCTTATCGCAAGGTATATTCCTTGTAGGACACCCTGTTGCCAGGCTGGAACCTTATTTAAACGGAACACGTTCTTCATGTGTTATGTCCAAAAGGCCAAAAACAGCTAATCCTTGAATTGTGCTTTGTGGGCGTGCGTCCTTGGTTCTCCAAGAATCCTTTTTGAATCCTGCCTTACACGCCTTAACTTGCGCGCTTCCTCCGGCCATGCACACCTATGCGCCTTTAAGATTTGGAAGCTACAATAGGGTCCCAACATTACCCCACACTTCACCTATTCTCCACCCTTGGGAACCTCTTCAAAGAATGCCATACAAAAAGTCAAGGCCTTGCCTTGGAAAAGAATGGAAGGAAAGAATAAAGAATGGGGGAGAGAAAGAATAGAAGGATAACTACCTAAAGAAGAAGAAGGGGGAAATTCTGCCGCAGGTCAGCCTCCAGCGTATTCCATGCACTGACTTCATCCTGCGCTCTTGTGCAAAGGTCGCCAACCAATGCGCTCACCTCATTGAAGGTTAACCCTTCCCCTTTTGTGTTTATGGTCTCTACCACTGTCTCCAGTTCCTTTGCTTGGCCTTCCAAGGAATCCATCTTCCTCGTAATGACCTTGTAGAGCTCTTTTATCCGAGTTTTGATTAAGACCCGTAGGATCTCAATAGCTTCAGACTTCTTTTCCACTTCAGCTAGGATCTTTTCTCGCTCGGCTTTATTGCCTTTATTTGTTTCCCTGAAGTCTTTCAGCTCGGCCTCATCGTTGGCAAACAACATGCTTGTCACCTTGTCCTGATCTACACAATAGTCGTATGCGACCCCAGTGGTTTGTGGAGCTATTTTTACATCAGCGAGCACCTTGTTGTATTCAGCTATGAGTGCGATGACTTTCAACTTGTCCTCCTGCTCCAAGCACATAGCTACATCCTCTGTTGACTCCAAGGCCAAAGGCTGCCTTTCCCTGGTGAGGATCTGAGTCAGGTCCTTAACACACTCTAGGGAGGAACCATACTTTTGCGCAGGAGGGTTAAGGTCTGGGTGTTTCATGATAAAAGTCTGGTAGATGAGCTCCACCTTCTTGGAAGCTTCGTGCACTTTAGCTTTCTCCTCTTGTAATTCTCGCTGTAGTTGAGCACTGATCAGCTTTTCAAGGCTGAGTTCCTTTGTTAGCTTAAATGGTCCTCTTCTCCATCAAGTCCTCGAAGACTTTAACCCTGTCATTTCTGTAGAAGAGCCTGGCCTTAACTTCCATGGAGACTTTGTTGAGCATGTTACACACTTTCTCATCCGATAGTTGTTGCATGTTTATAATGGGGTTGTCCCCCTTTCCTTCAGACAGCGCTAGTACCACTCCTTGGTTAACCTCGAACTCAGGCTCATCAAGGCATGAGTTGAATGCCCACGATAGCATTTTTCTTTTACACAGGTATCCACCCTCAGGATCAAAGGATTCCATGGCGGTTAGCTCCTTGGTGGGCATGGTACTCTAGAAACGGGTGCACAAAACTTTCTTGAGGTCATCAACATATCCCATCATTATTCTTCCCCCTTCCACATGTTTACTTCCCATGCACATGCCCTTGGGAATAGTTACTGAAAGAGTTGGGCCTTTTGTGCTACCCACACTCTTCTCCCTTTTCTCTTCCTTGAATTCACTGAGCACGAGCTCCGCGCTGCGCTCCAATTCCTCGTCAACCAAGGTATTAATTATCTTCTCCGCCTCCCTTGTCGCTTTCTCATTCACCTCCTCTTGAGTGAGCTTGGGCATATCTGGCTCCTTGGTACTCGCCCCCTCACTCCTTTCTTCGCTTTGCGTGCCTTCCTCCCCTTGGGCGCCCTTCCTCCTTACAAAGATGAAAGCATCATTTGCATCTTATGCTTCCTCTCCCCCCGAATCATGGACATCAATCAGTTCCTAATTTATCTCCAGCTCTTCCTCTTCATCATCATCCTTTTCACCTATATAGGCGTTCAGGTCATCTGTATCCTTAGACTCTGGTTCTTCCATCCCCTCTTCTTCTTCCTTTGCTGAAAACTTCAGAGTTGGGGATGTGGTCTTCTCTTCATCTGAGGGTTCCTCAGGGGATAGTGGCTTCGTAGGTTCTGGGGTCTTCTCCCTGACCACCGTTCTCTTCTTCTTCTGGACGTAGGTACTTGTCCCCACAGTACCTACATCCTACTTCTCCACCGCCCTCTTTTCCTCTTTTTCTTCCCTCTCCTTATGGTTTGGTGTGGGCTTCTTCCTTCCAGTAGGGTCGTCTGGGATGGATATCTCATTCTCCACATATGCGCCCTTTTCGAATTTTGGCCTTATGCGTAGGTAAATCCTTGCGGCATTGCTCCCAACAATAGGTAAGGTCAAAGGCCTTACAATATGCACATCTTGCGACACGTAGCTTTCAACGTACGTGCGCTTCTCTGGGTAGACTAGTTTCTTCCTCGTTTCCCTGTGCTCTCTATCTAGGGTGGAGAAGTCAAGGTCTAATTTATTTGACTCCTTGTATATGTTTACTCCCGCTTGGAAAATTTGGGCAGTAAATGAGAATGGGAGTTTGCACCATGGAATCCAGCTTCCATCGACCAAAATGAACCTACCGATACAGAAGTGTTGGTAGACTGCGAACTCTGCTTCTCCTTTGGTCACTGCGGGGAGTTGTTCAGGGATCCACCATTCAGCCCTGAATGCGTTCCTAAGGCACTTATACCATTTGTCTAAGCGCACCTTGTGTACCCCTGTCATTGATTCACATGTGCATTTCTGAAACCTCTCTGCAGGCGAGGGATCTTTAGTAGGGTACTCCCATACGATCTTTTCAGATGCATCTGGCACCCCAATTTCTAAGAAGACAATTGTCAACAGAATGTTTCCAAATAATATCTTTCCTCCCCTCTCTGCACTGCTTATGATTCCATCTGCAATATATTGGGAGAGGTTGTATGTGGTGCCCTTAGCAACTTTCCTGTAGACATTCAACTAGGGCTTGCTCACCTGGGTCCACCTTTCTTGTCCATTCAGCTTGGAGACTAGGTGTGTGGCCATCTTCATCACCGGATCACTAATATCCGAGACGTCGTAGTACCTTGATCCCTTCTTGAATCCCTGGGATGCTATGGTTTCTTTGATTGCCTCCTCGTCCAGGAGGTCATCTTCGAGTGCATCCCCTGCACATTTTAGGCCTGTGAAGCATGAAATTAGCTGGGGAGTTATGTGAATTTTGCGCCCTGCGAAGTAGAAGAAGTCTTCATGTACGCGCGTCATCAACCATTGGTACAAGTGCTCGGGCTTCCTGAAATATGGCAACTCAAAAAGTTGGAGAAGCCCTGCCTTCTCCATTTTCACCTTGACCACATCACTGTAGATCAACAACCCGTCAGGTGTTCGTTTATTTATGGGGCGCACCAACTCTAGTGCCATTTCCTTCGTGATTGTACTTGACCTGTGATTGTAGTCGATCATGGTCATTTGTCTTATGTGGGACTCCCACTCTTGCCCTAGCAAAACCCCATCTGGGTATTGCATCTCCCAATACCGTTCCTCGTTTGTATTCAAGGGTATTTCTTCTTGTTTCTTCTTTCCTTTTCCTTTACCCTTTCCCTTCTTGGATTGTTCTGTAGGTTTATTAACTGGTTTTGTGGCCATCTTTGCACCCTTTGCTTTCATTCCCAGGTTAACTTGTGAGTTGTTTGAAAGTTTTCCTCGTGCGCCCCTTGCCCTAAAACACAAACCCTAATCTCAGATTTTTCTCCTTTGATCACGACGCTTCTTCACAACATTCCTCACACCCATAAATCACTTATGCTCTAGTTTGTAGATCCAACAGACTGATTGTGCTTAGGTTCTTGGGATTTTCCTTCGCATGAGTCAGTTCTCGAAACCCTAGCTCTTAAAATAAAATCGCTCTTCTTGTGTTCGCAAAGTGAAATAATGAAATGCCCGCTCTTGTATTTATAGCTTTTCTTGCTTTTACGCATTTAAGGCTAGGCTACCTACCACCGTATGATAATATTTAATGTGGTGTTTTCAAACAAAAGCTGACTTCAATGCTTCTCCTTACGTGCCCAATCCTTGCACGAAAACTTTTCCACCCACGCCCAATCCTTGTGTGAAAATGTTTCCACCTGTGCCCAATCCTTGTGTGAAAAATTTTCCAACCTTCTGGCACACAAACAATCCATCTTGACAGAAGACTCTTACGCACGTGTTACCAGCGCCAAAGGCACTTCTTCCATCCTCATGATTCTTGCTTTTACCTACCTCATGTTTTTGCACTTTTTCTCCTTTGTACGTGGATTTCCAATGTAACCTTATTTTGCCACCGACCCAAATCCTCCAAGCAAAATGACTCCAAGTTTCTCTTCATCATCTCACCCCACACTAAAATGATTCACGGTCCTCTGTGCATTCATAAGTCAAAAAGTAATAAGGTTACCGGCGCCTAAGACACAAAACAAAACAACAACATGAAAGGGAAATACATGAAAGGAAAAGCATAAAAAGAAATTCTAAACTAACTGGAAAAACTACCTTATTTACAAACACCAAGAAGCATTATTTATAGTAGGGCTTCAGCCTACTCCCATTGAAGTGTCCAGGTAATTTTATTCCATCCAGCACTTGTAACTGGCACGTGCCTGAATCAAGGATGTATGAAATTACATAAGGACCCGACCAATGCACCTTTAACTTTCCAGGATGGCGTAGAAATTTTGAATCATATAGCAGTACCATTTGGGCAACCTCAAACTGTTTTTTCTTAATATGGCGGTCGTGCCATGCCTTTTGCTTTGCCTTCTCAGTTGTTTGGCTCCATCTTGCTAGTGAGCACCTTTCATCTAACTTTATCAATTCATCTATTCTTTCTTCCAGCGCTTATGCATCGTCCAACCCTCCTGCGCACGCTATATGCAGAGATGGTAGCATGAATTCGATTTGACAAAAATGCCTCCGTGCTGAACACCAATTGAAATGGTGTGGCCTTGTTCAATATTTTATACATTGTTCTGTATGCCCAAAGAACTACTGATACCTTATCATCCCAATCCTGCCTACCCACATCACATATCTTAGTCAATGTGTGACTACGGATTTTGTTGAATGCCTCTATAGTCCCATTTACCTGAGGGTGATAAGGGGTAGTCTTGTGATGGGCTACCATGAATTCTGCCAATAGAATCCTGATGGTTTCATTTAAAAAGTGAGTGCCCCTATCACTTGTTAAACTTAAAGGGCACCCATACCTGCTGATAATTTTCTCCACATCCTCAATGATACCAGCCGTGGCTACGGTGCAATCCTTAGTGGGCGTAGCTCTTCTTTAACACCTTGTCAGATAATCAATGTTAGGTATTCATATACCATGAGTAAGGCCTTCGCGCAGCTGATCAGATTGGTTTGACACCATCTATTGCAACATTTATCCTCAGGTTCCACGCTAGCGATGGGGTGCAAGGGCATCTCATCCCTTCTTCTAGGTTTGCCAAGGTGCTGGCAGTGGTCACAGGCCTTGCAAAACTCAATGCAATCATCTAATTCACACAAGAGATAGATGATCTTTGATACTTCCTTGTCTGACTAGTAGTCCCCAATGATAGCTTCCTCGGGCTCCTTCTCCTTCTTCGATGTTAACTTTCTTGGTTTTGAGTGGTTCATGATATGCGCGCACACATGCATCTACCCTGTCAACTACTTCATGTGTTCCAACTGAATGGTTGACATTCAGGCTCTCCATCTCCTCTCCATCAACAACGTATACCATTTTTCCTTTTTCCTTTTCAGCACACGGACATGCTCAAATTGTATGTCTTCTGGTTCCTCCTCTTCGAACCGTGCTTCCAAACTAAGTCCATCAAGTAAGTTTACTAATCTATCTTCTGCATCATGGCGTAATCCCCCAGAGTGAGGCACTTGACAGTCTGCAATGCCTCATCAACCGGTTACATGGTACTCATCGGTACTCGAATGTGTGAACCAAGTCAGCTGCTAAATTCCTGCCAATTTCCTCATTTGGCGGCAAGTTTCAGAATCGATGTACCAAGCACACACACAACCTTGTAGTGTCAAATATAGCTTGTGCACCCAAAGGGAGGGTGGTAAATCTTCCGCACCTTCTCCCCAGACCCTCTCACATGCCTGGATGTGGGAAGAGGTGGGTCCATTACCATTGTAATCCTTGATAACGGTGGGTAGATTGCTCTTCAAGAATCAGTACAGTGAGCACAATTCTAACTTCATGCCATTCCAACAAGTTTTCTCTATGTACAGCGCACCACCACCTCGCTACTACACCTATCCAAGACATAACCTAGCATATCTCATCTCTCGTCCTCCCTCTAGTGAGCTTCCATTTCTCTCAAAAAGACCTCAGGGTATATGCATCCCCAGGAATACTTGGTTATTACCTTTCCTCCTAGGTGCTGAACCGTACGTGCCATGGTTAACCTAGTCACTGATTCTTTCAGATGTCGCCCAATCAATTCATAAGTCCCATGTGCCCAATTATCGCATGCTATACTAGTAGTATCACTAACAGATTGAGCATCATCAAACTGGATGACTCCTTCTATAGGGTGGATGGTCTTTGGATATCTTATGGAACGCACATATATTCTGTCAAGGACTTCCTCTCCAAGGGGTTCAATATAGGGTCTGTACTTTCCATCAACAAGCGGTATAATCATCCTCTCTTCCTTGTTTTTGAAACTTATTTACCCCTTATTAAACCGGAGTTCTGCATTATTCTTATAGCACCACGAGTGCGCAAGTAATGCTGGGAAATTATCTACCTCAGCAAGTGCCAAGACTTCAAAATACCCAGTGAACTTAGTCCCTTGAATGGTAATGGTCGCATCCTTCAAGACACCTATGGGCATTGCCTTTGTCTTATTTGCCATATACAACACATTTGAAGATGGTTGTAATGCAGGTCTTCCCATTTGATGTCAGGCATCCAAAGTAATAACATTAACCTTTGCACCTATGTTAATGAGGATGTTGCTAAGCAGCCATCCATCCACTATTGTGTTCAAGGTGATCTCTTTGTCATAATCAAGGTTGTGAGGTGGAAGGTTTGCATGCAGGATCTACCTTTCGTGTTCTTCCCCGACATGTGGCACCTTTTCTCTTAGTCATGCTCCTAATAAGGGAATAACATTCTCTTGTCTCAGTAATTTACATACCTCCTTAACCTCATCCAAGTCATCCTTTGGTGCTTCTACTGGTATTTTTTTCTCATCTTTTCTAGCTTGTGCTTTTAAGTATTGGATCTCCCCTTGTAAACTCTGAATTACGTCCATGGTTTCTTGGTAGACTTCTTTTTGGTGAGTTGGGTTTGGATACTTCCCATGTATTACTTCTTCCCTTGAAACAAAAGGGCTCTGCCTAGGTGCATTTCCCTTACACGTGTGGACTCCACCCTTTTTGTTACCATATACAGGATTCTAGTTCTGATTCACGTATTACTTGCACGAGAGCCATTTCATGTCAGCTCTTCTTAATACTCACCATGGCAGCGCCCTTATCCTTTCGATACTGCTGACTCATATGTTCATATAACTCTAGAGAACTCTTCATACTTATGTTTTTTTCCACACCAGGAGCATTGTAAAAGATCTAGACATTCGCGCTTATAATGGTTTGTGGCTCCAGTAATTAAAACATGTTCCACACTTGGGAACTCACTTCTTCCCCCGTGGTTACCACGGCCATGAAATCCTTCACAAAAACCCTCTTCCACGCGTACCTCCATCCCCACACTCTTCATAACCCATGGTCATCTCCTTTGGAACTACTGGCAATACCAGTCTAGTGCACACCAAGATCAATTATGTCATGAATTTGGTCAATCAATCTACAATCCTTGGTGTCATGTGTGGTTGAGGTACATATCTTACAATAACAAGATACATTTTTACGGATCACGCGCTGTAAAAGTGGGCACCTACTTGCATCATGGTCTCTTGTGACATATTTCACAATTTACCACTATCGGCACATACCGCCTTCTGAGTACATATCCCACCATTATCCTTTGTGTGCCCTTCTACGTTATAATTTGTGCACCACATCCCATTGTGAGTCTCTAGAACTGTGTTGGCAAATAATTTCTCCAATTGCTTAGCCATGGAAACAATCTGAGCCTCCATAAATGGACTAAAACCAGTGTCAACACTACCAACTACCTCAGTGTGTAGAGCAGCTTCCAACGCTTCATGTGGGTCCATGAACATTTTATGAGACAACTCCCTCCTAAAGGGTGTGATCAACCCTCCGAAAAACCATTGAGTAAGTTGTGAAGGGTGGATATCATAAGACAGTTTAGACAAAATATTTTTAAAGTGTGCATCATATTCCCACATGATATCTGACATTCCCTGTTGGATTTCTTTGAGAGATCTTATGCTCTTCTATTCAAACTCAGGTATGTGGAATTCCACCAAGAACACATTTCTCAGTGCGGTATAATCCACAACAGTCTGATGATGATCATACTTTCTATACCAACTATGTGTGCATCCTTGTAAGGTCATCACAAATTGACTGGCCTTTCGATCCTGGGTTGTGATACCCTTCATGCACAATAGAATCTTGCACTTGTGCACATGCTCTGCAGCATCTTCTATCCCACTGTAATCTGGTAAGTGTATAGACATCTTGAAAAAGACTTGAGGAGGTGGTTGAGGTCCTTGTCCTCCTGATCTAGTCCCTTGGTTTCCTCTGGTGTTTCCTCCTCTGTTGGATCCACTAGATCCTGAACCACCAGCTCCACCACTTCCACCTCCAGATCCCCCTGTGTTAGGTACAGGGCCTGTGTTTGTCGTGTCGAATGCTCCCGTCGTTCCACCTAATTACGTGTTGACAGTTTGTGAACCAGTGCCACTCCCAGTTATATTTCCTCCACCACTTCCTAATGTGCTTCCAAAACCAGCTGTATATGTACCTTATCCAAACATTCCACCAAATACTAGAATAATGTGTGAAGCCATAGAAGTTCCAAATGAGAAGTTGTATCTTCTGAGCGCCGATCGGTTACTTCCACTGATATCAAATGGATCAACTGTACTTTTCCCTTGTTTGAAAAAACCAAGCACCAAGATTCAGTCGCTAGGTGGGGTCAGATGCACGCCAATGACTCTTCTTTCTCCACGAGACGGGCTCTCATCAGAAGCCGAGGGGTTCTCTTTTCTGCACTTGCTAAGATGGGGTAGCACAGATTGTTCAGGCTCCACATCCTCCATGTGAACCTCTTCTCCCAAAAATGTCTACTTCCATGGATTCATCGTAAATGCAACCTCGCGTCGTCTCACAATCTCCCTCTCATGTGCTTCACCATACTTAAGTCGTCTCTCCTCCCTCTCCTTTTTAGTCGTTATATAAACCATCTTTCCCCAACGTGGCTTCCTCGCCAAGTGCTTAGAGTGGTTTAGCCGGCCATTGGGAATGCCTCTAAACTCATGGTTACCATCAAGATTTTGATTGCTAGGGGGATAGCCCACAAAAATGATCCTCTGGGCTCCCACAAAAATTCAAACTCAACAACTTCCAGACAAGAATACGTGGAAATTGTGTATTCTAGAGTGTATCTAGCCAACACTCCCTTCCACCAATGATCTATAACATGGGTCCACATTAGATCAACATCTTGTAAGTTCTGGTACTTTTCTTGGGTCCAAGGGTGTGATTTATAATACCACCTTGACCTATATGCACATGCCGAGAGCCACTCAAATAACTCTACTGGGAAACAACAAAAGAAGGTTTCATACAACTCATGATAGAGAGTCTCTTCCACCCATCTTCACATGTCAAACTTAGGTGCAGTACTGAATCTCTGAGAGAACTCGTCCTCCATGCTTTTAAACCAATTTTCAACACCTTCAAGTGTTAAGCGCTCCGTCATCACTTTTTGCATAGACCACGATGTATGCCATGTTCCACTACAACTTTGAAAAGAGGTCCCAACAACGAAACCAAGATGTAGTCATTTTTTCACCCACCAAGAACAAGGGAACCTCATGCGCACCGGCCTATCACCCAATGGGCACTGGGCGCTCACCTGAGGTGCGTGAGAGGGAGCCGAGTCTCTCTTTTATGTGAGTTTAGTGGAAGGCATCATTCATGATATTGAATTAGTGATTTAAAGGACATTAAAATCTATAGGGCTCAGAATGGCTTCTATACCCTTTCAGTCATATCAAAAGTACAGGCGCTTAACAGAATTAACAAAACTAGGAAGTTCTAAATCCACAAATAGACTTAACATTCAAATAAAGTTCATGATTATACAAGAACAAAAGCATAATAGAAATATGTAGATAATACAGAGGGAAAATTGTCATGGTAGCCTTATCATTTTCATTCATAATATTACTATAGAATATCACAGAAGGGGAGACCGTAGTCATGCGCCATATCTAGATCCATACATGAAGACTTTCAAAATAAAATTTACATTCCCCATTCCCTCATTACATCCTTCCTATAATCATCTACCCTTTTTATCCCATAGTTCTTGCAGTAATTTTGTAGAGCTCCGCTTCCTTCCTCGGGTTCCCTTTTCTTTGCCAAGGGCACGCATATAAATAGGCATCTGAGCTCTAACAAACTCCTCTGCAACCTCAGATCTGGCCCCAAGTGTCAAGGTGTGGATCACCTCAGGCGCATGCCTCTCCATGTCATGATTAGCTTTTTGGATCTTCTTATCACAAGGTATATTCCTTCTAGGACACCTTGTTGCCAGACTGGAACTTTATCCAAACGGAACACGTTCTTCATGTGTTCTGTCCAAAATGCTAAAAATGGCTAAGTCCTGAATTGTGCTTTGTGGGCGTGCATCCTTGGTTCTCTAAGAATCCTTTTTGAATCCTGCCTTACACGCCTTAACTTGTGCACTTCCTCTGGCCGTGCGCGGCTATGCACCTTTAAGATTTGGAAGCTACAATAGGGTCCCAACAAAATGCAATGATTTTAAAACCCAAATTGAAAATGTGAAATTGGATGACACAATAAGATGAATAGGAAGAGGGATGCTCTTTCACTAAAATGCAAAAAACATGAAGAAATGATTCTTTTTAAATACACCAAAATAAAAGTTTCCTTTAGAGAAAATAGAAAGAAGGAGTGGATTACCAAGGAAGAAAATTAGTGTGTACACTTTTAGAAGGGAAACAAACACACAATTGTTTTCCTAGGAATGAATGAAATGTAAGGAACCTTGGACGGGTCCCACTGAGTGTGCCAAAATGTTTCACCTTTTTTTTCTTAGATTGTTTCTTTGAATTGTTGATGAAATAGATAGGGTAATGGGCATAGGAGGAATACCTGTTCAAATTTTGGTTGATGGGTTGTTGCACGCGTATGACTTCTGAATCCACAACTGACCGTGAGAGCTTCCTTTTGGCTAGGAGGAACTACCTGTAATGAAAGCAAGACCACCAGAAAAAATTAAACAATATGGGCAGTGAACTACCTAGCATTTGCTAGATCCAGGAAGCGCGATACTTCCTAGATGGTTGTCAGTCCACTTTTTTAAACAAATTAATGCTGAAAACAAGGTAAATCCTATTGCTATTTTGAAATGATTTAGGTATCTCACTTAAAAACACAATAATAAAACATATCTAATCTAACAGGCTAAGCCAGAATAGAATCCATAGGTTAAATGGTTGGTTTTGGGTTTTGCAGGTTTGATAAAGGTCTTGGGTAGGTCACAAGTGAGTGAGGGTGAGGTAAAATTGGGTGGACAGGTCTCTGTCTAAGGCTGTGTGGGCAAACACAGAGACCGGCGTCGGTCAGGGATGACCGACCGCGGTTAGGTATAACCGGTGCCGGTTACTGTCAGATCTGGAAACGTCACAAAATAGGGTTTTGGTCTCCTTTGTGATGGCACAAAGGATTTGGTTGGTTGGGACGAGGTATTGGGTGACTGGAATAGGTTTTTACGAGGTTTTGATGGGTCTATAGAGGTACAAAATGTTGGAGATGGTTCAATAGGGAGCAAGATAAACAATGGATGATAGAATAATGATAAAATGAAATAACCAGGAAAGTATGATGTTGTACTTACTTAGATTTTGTTCCTAAAGGTCTGTGTGTGAAGGATGGAGGTGTTTATGAGGGGTTTTAAGGCTGCAAGTGATCACCAACTGAAGAAAAGCTTCTGCATGGGCTGCATGCACACTCCTCTTTTGCTTGGATAGATCAGAATGTGGCTGGGAAGGCTGTGCAGGAGAAGATCCTCAATCTCCTTCCTTGGATGTTAGTTCTTACTGGAATTAGCTCTTTGAAGATGCGTTATCTCTTTGAGATTTTGTTCTTGTTCATCCACATTTTCTCCCAACGTTTTCCAATCTTTCAGTTCTAAGTTCCCACCTTGAGAATAAGGTTGTTTTGGGGTTAAAAAGGGTAACCGACGGCAGTCTGGGTTAACCGGCGATGGTATGGGGAAACTGACGTCGGTCAAGGTAGGATTTTTAAGGTTTACTAAACTTAGGGAGATCCTCCTGATTTCCTTGGATCTTGTGTCGTTATCCCATGGATTAGATTGGGAGCTTCTTGTGAGCATGCGGGAATGTGGTTAGAGGGAGTGTAGGCATTGATTTTTAGGTTTGGGTAAGTCTTAGTTAGTTATGGTAACTTGCTAAGAATAGGTCTTAGGTTGAGTTAGCTTGGTGAGGTGTCTGGGTGAATTATATGTGTGCCTATTATTTAAATAATAAATATAGTGAGGATAACACATTAATTTAATTAAATTAATATTAGTAGGGTGAAGGGGGTCATTTCTAGGTAGATGTAATAAAGGGGGGCTTATATGTCGAGGGACGAAGGGGGAGTGTGACCTAATTTTAGTGTCTATAATACAATCCACAAAAAGTCAAACAAAATCTCTAAGATCTAAGGGACTAGTTAGTCTTCAAATGTTTGTTCTCCTTCAGTTGACACTCTTCATATCCTTTCATCTGATCATCCTACTCGTTCATGATAGGGATGTCATCTTCAACCTATTATTCCTCATCAAAATTATTGGGATGGAGATTATACCTATGAACTTTGTGTCTCTGCTCTAGCTTGACCACACGCCTCTTCAACTCCAAAACCAAACTTTTGATCTCCACCATATTCATCCTGATAGAGTTTTGGGTGATGCAAATTTTCTTAGAGGCATCGATGCAATGCATGACATTATTTCCCATATCCATTCCAACTTCGCCTAAGGCCTCCATATCCCTTTCCACTTAACACACCCTCTGAGCAATTTTATCAAAAGCCACATTCCAACCCAGCTCCACTCTCTCTTTCCCTTTAGACAAATCCCCTTTCATATCAATCAGAGAACATGTAGCCTCAATACTAAGATTTCCCTTCCCCTGAGATGCCATACTCCTATTTCTCCTCAGTTTGTTCACACAGTTAGAAAAAATACAATTGTCATTTGAATGCCTTGATTTTGGCTCTAATTCCTTTTCCATCACCGGTTTACCATTTTTAAAAAGAAAAAGAATTATACCATGGTGTATCAGGGTATCGATATTTCCCTCTATTGAAAATCATTCACCAACACAGAGAGTGACATAAAAAAGAAAAAGGGAAGGCTCATAGCAATCTTATGCCTAAACATATTAAGCATAATAATATGGTGAGTAAATATCTTTCTATAATTTGCTTCAAGAGTAATGTGGCTCATAAGGTGGAGGAAGAGCGTATTCCAAATATCAGGGATGCAAAATCTAGTTATACCATCTACCAATAGGTAAACCATTTCTTTACCACAAAATAAAGTCTCAATTTCATGTTTTCATTTGGTGTGGTCTTTAAATATCTTTAATCCCTTCATCTCCATCCCAATCACATGCACTATTGAATCCTCTAAAACCTAAATTTATATGTTGCAGATCACCATGTTGTATGTAGTGCCCATTTAAACAGCCACTTGAGACCCAAGAAATAACCTAGGGTTAGCTAGAAAAATAGGGGATGAATTTTTTGTTGCTTTGAAGTGTCTACAACTAGGTTGCAAGACATCGGTTTTCACTAACAGGTTCCGGAACCAGACCAATATACTACAACATATATTTTCCTTCATTAACTAATATCAAGTTCACAAGGTTCAAACTTTAGGGTTATATGTTTTAGTTAGGTTTAGGGAGTAATTTACCCCCATACCCACTCTCTAACAGGCTCAGAGTTTCAACAATATTTTTCTCACCATTAATGCTTCCAAAATTTCCCTAAACTATTCCCAATGGATCAGAATTTTTCTCACCTTTTCAGTGATATAAAGAAGTCCCCCTAACTCCTTGTAGAACTCAAGATATGACCGGGCAGAGTTTTAGGGTCAAATTTTCCCCTAAGGGGACACGTGTCAAGAGGTGGGGAAGGCGCCTTGAATGGGTCGGTGGGTCGTGGGGCGGCTTAGGGAATTTTTCCCACAACGCAAGCACAAAGTCAAAAATCTGCCTCCGTGGGCCCCTGGTGGACACGCGTTGCGCCCAAGTTCAAGTGGGAAAAGGGTAAGGGATTGGTGGAGCGGCGGGGGAGATTGGAAAATTACGCCGAAAGGAGGCAAAAAGGAAAAAGGGGACGCACAGGTCTGCGCGCCCGTGCAAGAAGGGAAAATTCGAGGGGAAGGCAGAGTTGCGGGCCGTAGGGAATTTCTCTGAAAATTTTCCAACCAAAACAAAATAAACACAAAGGGGCCGCCCCCTCCGCATGCACCCAAAGCTACCATGTGTCAGCCTGTGGGGTCCACGGGCCGACGGGGCTAACGATGAAAATTTTCCAAATTTTTTCAAAAGGGCTAAGGGCAAAAAGGAAACCGTGCCTCTGCCATAGCCCTAAGAGGACATGTGGCACCCTTTGATTGCTTGTGGGCCGGCAGAGGAAAAAGGAAAATTTTGCCAAGGAAGAATTATAAGTTAAACTTTCAGAATTCTCCCATACATCCGTCGAGCCACATGTCCGCACATGATAGGTTGCGGGTTAGCAGGGATTTGGGGCAAAGTGGGAAAATTTTCCCAAGGTGAAAATTTTCAAAAAGACAAGTTAAAATCTTTGGTCCACCCCACCGAGGTGCCACGTGGCAGATATCGATTGGTTGAGGGATGGCGGGGCAACATAATTATAAGGGAAATTTTTCCAAAGTTAAAAATTAAAGTTAGTCCTTAGATTTATTTTATTTTAGAATGCCAAATTGAAGTAAAACTTCAAATGACCATAACTTTTGATAGGAAGCTCAGATTTGGGAAAACGAGGACTTTTTGGAAAGCTCTTGATGCCCTCTTTACAAACGAGTCATCAATTTTTTAAATTTATGAGGTTTGAGAGGTCAATTCTGAGAAACCAATCTGCAGGGTTTTAATTAATGAACTGACAATTTTCCAACTTTTATTTTTTTGTTCAATTTCAAATTCCTACTTTCTCAACATGTCAAATAGACATGGAGACTTATTATTGGATGGATTTAAGAGAGGTTTCAAGGTTAAATTTAGTTTATTGAATTGGAGTTGATAATTTTTTGTCTTTTGACAACAAAACGACTATACAAGTTTTAAATTGGATTTTATAAAGATTTGAAGGGTCTTTCTTAAACGTTAAGGTTAATTTGAATTCCTTAGGACTTACTAAGCATAAATTTCAATGTTTCATATCTTCTCGCTTGGTGTAATTTTGAACTGCTCATTTTTATATAAAAAAATAGAATTGCCAGAGTAAAGTTTATAACCGCGATCTTTTCTTTTAAGTCTGCATGTCAATATTATCATTTAAATGTGTGAATAGTTTCTAAATTAGTCTAATACATCTACTGGATTTAATTAACCATTCAATTCCAAGTTAAAATTACAAATCTTGATTTCAATTTTAATATAGTTCCAAGTATGCAAAAATAATATACTTCCTTCCTACGCATTCTTCCTTTTTCAAACAACAATTTCAATCTTAACAGTAAATCCAAATCCAATACACAATGCAGTTTTGAAAACTAATGCAATCCTTTATTCCTTTCCCATACAAATTTACAATCTTCTCTTTTCCATTTGATTTCTAAAATACAAAATACAATGCATATAACATCTTTTACATTTCTTTTCCAAAATAGAGAGTAAAATGAATCTCCTTTACATTTCACAATTCCAATTTCAATCTTCCATTATCAATGCCAATGGTTTCACATTACAAAATGCTATACAATTCATCCACCTCAAGTGGGAAGGGTTACAAAGAACTTGCACAAAAGAAGGGACTGTCAAATTGTATTCCTCTTGCTCCAAAACAACAACATGCTAGTTTCTCCATCTTTTCTTCTTGATCACAACAAGGAAGGGGGAAAGGCAACGCTCTCCACCCAACCAAGACATCCAATGAGAAGGGAGAAGCCATCCTTCCTCATTGGCCCCTGAGCCCCAACCATAATGAAATAGAAGATGATAATCAACTCATGGCTACAAGGCTTCCACAACAAACATGCAATATTCTTTCACATGCATGAAATAATAAGAAACACACTCCAAACCAAAACAACAGTCCACAACTGCATTGGAAAACATTCACATAAAACTTAGGCTTGATCAAGCAAGCCAACAAGAGAAAGGAACTATGGGGAAGCCACTCATGCCTCCCAATTTGGAAATTGGGCATCCACCAAAAATCATACCACCAATATAACATTTCATATCCCATAAACCTTATGCCTCCCAACCCCTCCTTATGCCCCCCCAAGAGTATGAAATGCAAGCTATTTATTTTCCATGGTGGATCCTAATCCCAAACTCCCTCCATAATAAAACTGATGCCATTAGCATTCCCTTATACCGCCCATATGAAATCCCCATAGCCTTCTCCTAAACCATATCCTAAGTAGTCTACCCAACTAGCCAACACACACATACAACATTCACCATTTCATCCAAGTATGCAAGAGAAAGAAACATTTTCAAAAGGCACAAGTTCCTACCTCTCCATAATGGAGTTTGTTCCAAGATCCACAAGCTTTCCAAATGCCAAATGCAGTCCAAAATCAACAATACTCAAGCATGCAAAATGACTCCAAACTCCTTCCACAACAAGCTCCCAAAACAACAAGCAAAATTCGCCCCAAGAGGAATAAACAAAGTTTCAACAACCCCCAAACAAGCAAGGAATTTTAATTTTTAAAAGAGAGGGAAGAGAAGAGGATGATGTGGATCTTGTGGGATGCCACCTCATTCTTCCTCAACCCCCAAGAGAAAATCAACATCATACACCTAAACACAATAAATAAAAAAGGCAAATTTACTTACACACTCCAAAATGACCCATACTCCAAAAGGACTTAATTTAAAACATGCAAGAGAAGTGCAATAAAAAACTTACAAATAGTCATTTCAAAATGCATTAAAAAGTTTTAAATTTGACCTCCAAACCATAGGTATGGTTGGTGAATAATTTTAAGAGGTGTCGGACAAGTTTGACTTGTCCCACAAGCCTCCAAATAAAGCCTCCAAGGACAAATTCGAATTTCCCAAAAGGATGAAGTGTTTCACACTCCAAAAATCTATCTTACATTCTCTTACATATCTCTTACACCTTCTTACACATTTCTTACAACATTACATTTAAGATCAACAACTTCATTAATTACATTCTTATGACATATTGATTTATTTATTTTAACACATGATTATTCACAACATTAATACAACATATATAATAACTAATGAAAATGGTAACACATCACAAAATAAAAACATGCAACAGTAATAAAGAAACCACATTAATCAAAACATAAAACCACATGGTCACAAATAATGGAAAACCCTAACAAAAATACAACACACACACACACACACACAACAGTTGCCATGGTGACCTTGTTGAATTCACCCAGAATTTCAATACGGTTAGTCTCCGATCCCCTGACATTGTTGTGGTATTTAACCTGCAAAACGCAAATACCTCCTTTGGCCTCATGGCCATATCAGAACATCCAAAATGATATAAACAACATGTCAAGATCATCTAAACACATGAATCACAACAACATCAAGAATTCAACATTATCATTTTCAATTAATTAATCAACTATATCATCATCAATAATCTTCCATACTAGGTCTACTCAAAATATCCAATGTCACATGTCCAAATCAACATCTATAATATGTTCATGTCAAACAATATATCATCGCCCACATATAAAAATGTCTCTAGTAACCATCATGCATAATAACTGGATCTAGATCAATAATAATCCATGATCTAACATCTAACCATCATACTAAAACAAAACATAATAGTGTCCATAATAAGATCAACAATATCAAGATCAGTATCTAAAAGTGTCAAAGGGAAGTGGGCACTACATTGTCATTGTTCCATGCCCAACCAAACTCTAATGAAAGTTAGGGATTGGACCCTGTGATTTTTGAGATGAAATTTCTAAACCCCCTAATTTCTCAGAATGTGCCACAAGGAGGGGTTTTCCTTCACAACACCATATCTTGCGGGCTTGGTTCTCAAATGACCACCTCCCATGGTTTTAGTTGACTGAGATTGAAAATGGAAGAAACAATGGCCAAAATTAATCGTAAGAGAAAAATTAATATGAATCCCACCATATATCCTGCACGTGTGAAGGGTCCTGCTAACCATAAGAACAAGGATGACATCCCAGAAAAGAGCCACCGACACATCATTACTTAGTGTTATTAATAATATTAATAACATTGGTGATATCATCTTCCCTCTCACACACTTTAAAATTACTACCTTTAGCCCCCAAATTGGTAAGATGATCCACACATTTAATACCCTTTCTAGGGGTATGAATAATTATATTTATCAAACTCTTTCAAAAAAATATATTTAGTATATTTAAGGATATTTCTTAAGGTGCAATTATTAATTTTATCCTTTCTCACATTCTCAAGGATTAAAAATTTGTTTTGAACAACTAACTAGAAAAACATGTTGACCTTGGTGAGTAAATATTTAATCCAATTTTTCCTCTAGAAATCCTTTGTAAGATAACATATGTTTTGACAATGAATATGTTTAGTCCAATAATGGATATGTTAGGTGTCGTACTTAAGCATTTTAGTCCTTTATCTCTATCAACAAATGTAGGAAAATATTTTTTATGAAAACAATTGATCTAGGATGTTTAAAATACATCAAACTATTTTAGAAACATGTTGAATATTTTTCATTCAAACAACAACATATTATAAGTACAACATAAAAGGTGTTTTGTAGTAATTAAAAATTATTTCAAATAAATACAATTTTCATCCTCCAATATTTACAATTCAATTCCAACTAAGGCAAGCAAACTTCAACTTGTTGACCTTGGGGAGTAAATCCTTAGTCCAATTTATCCTCCAGAAATCCTTTGCAATACAACATATGTTCTTAAAATGAATATGGTTGGTCGAATAACTATTATGTCAGGTGTTATACTTAAGCATTGTGGTCATTGATCTCCATCAACGCATGTAGGAAAATTATTTTTGTGAAAACGATTGATCTAGGATGTTTAAAAGACATCAAACTATTTTAGAAACATGTTCAATAGTTTTCATTCAAACAACAACATATTATAAGTACAACATAAAATGTATTGTGTAGTAATTAACAAATCTTTCAAATAAATACCATTTTGTCCTCCAATCTTTATAATTCAATTCAAGTTAAGGTAGGCATACTTTAACTTGTTGACATTGGGGAGTAAATCCTTAGTCCAATTTTTCCTCTAGAAATCCTTTGCAAGAAAACATATGTTCTGAAAATGAATAGGTTTGGTCCAATAATTGATATGTCAGGTTTTATACTTAATAATTTTAGTCATTGATCTCCATCAATGCATGTAGGAAAAGTATATTTGTGAAAATAATAGATCTAGGATGTTTAAAAGACCTCAAACTATTTTAGAAACATGTTCAATATTTTTCATTCAAACAACAACATATTATAAGTACAACATAAAATTTATTTTGTAGTAAGTAACAAATCTTTCAAATAAATATAATTTTCATCCTCCAATATTTACAATTCAATTCCAGCTAAGGTAGGTAGACTTCAACTTGTTGACCCTGGGGATTAAACCCTTAGTCCAATTTTTCCTCCAAAAATCCTTTGTAAGACAACATATTTTCTTACAATGAATATGTTTGGTCCAATAACTGATATGTTAGGTGTTATACTTGAGCATTGTAGTCATTGATCTCCATCAATGTATGTACAAAAATTGTTTTTGTGAAAACAATTGATCTAGGACATTTAAAAGACATCAAACTATTTTAGAAACATGTTCAATATTTTTTATTCAAAGAACAACCTATTATAAGTAAAAAATAAAAGGCATTTTGTAGTAATTAAAAAATCTTTCAATCCTTCCAATAAGAAGAAATTTTAACATCCACGAGGTTAGTCGCACATCTGTTCAAGTAGTAACATGTTTGAAAATAGGTTACAAATTTCACTTCAATCCCAAACTACTATACCTTTTTTGTTATATCAGTTCAGTCCTCTAACCAAGTGGAATTTCATCACAAGATTAACATTGGAGATACTAGCGGAAACTAAACTCAATATGTCTTTCTTTATCTTGTTAAATGATAGTGACTCTTTAGCTCAAAATATTATATTCTTCAAATACATAGTGGCTGTTAAGCTCAAACTAGGTTGATTTAATTTGTTAAATCCCAGTGACCATTAAAATCCAAATAATATCTCACTTTCTTTTGTTGAAACCTAGAGATTGCAAATATCCAAATATTATGTTGTGCATAAGTTTGCAGATGCTAAGTTAAAAATATCATTTAGTAACTTGTTAAATGAAAGCAACCATTAAATTTGAAATTATATAAACAACCAATTGCTGACTGTACCTGGAACAAAACAATCTTAATTCAAGTTAATATATACCCACACCGGTCTGAAGTCACATAAGGGTTCAATATAATAATAAATTTTAACATCCATGAGGATAGTTACAAGATTAATACTGGGCCTATATTTATGCTTTTCCAAACAAGTGGAAGTTCATCACATGATTAATATTGTGTCTACATTTATGCTTTTCCGTGTCAACATGAAAAAGCATATTATTCTTGTTATGTACCTGTAATTATACCTATACTTTTACATGTAAGAGAACACAAACCCAATAAGCATATTACTTTTTTCATGTACCTGTAATTGTATCTGCATTTAAGTTTATCTTGGTTTGAACTACACACGCTACTCTTCGTTGAGATTATAATATCCTGGGATAGAGAGGACTCGTGGGGATGCATTTTTTTTTAAACAACACCGTCCCCATCTTATTCCATTCAAAAAGTGTTTTGTGAAATCACCTCACCAAATCTCACAAATAAATGCCCATCAGAAGTGTTGTTTATGCTCTCTGTAACATCTTTGTGCTTACCCTCTTCATTTCCATGTGTAATATGAACAACCTTGGAGAACCTAAATGTAAGAAATATATGTGTCGATAAAGAAATTCTAATAAGATATTGCTTTCTAATTTGTTTTCTAATAATCTATAAAATATGAAATCATGTCTATCAATGTTATTTATTTCACCTTGCTCCATTTTGTTTGCAGATTCTTCCTTTATAATATATATTTAACTAAATACATCTAATATAAATAAAATTAAAACCTTCAACCTCCACTAAATGTAGTAATTGCAATAACATTAACTAATTAATATTGCGGTTTCCTAAACATTAAATAAGATTACATTAAAATTTGTTAGGATATGTTAAGGCATAACCTCTTTTGGCGGTGGCAAGAGGATATGCCATTTGTGGATTTTTTGGGCATTTATGCAATTCATAGATTGCTTTTATGTGATGGATGGGATCAATTAATGAATATTACTAATTAGGACATATTTCAATTAGAAATCTTGGAGACGTGTTGAAAATTGGAATGAAGCTGCTCGAGATCTCTATTTAAGCATCGTCTATATATGGCCTTTAGAAATCATTATCACAATATCCCTGTTCACTATGGATGGAACCATCAAATGCATTGAGCCTTCTTCCTGTAAAGAGGTCAAGGCCGACCTAGTAGTATGAAATATTTTACATGATGGTGGTGTTACGTCGCTTATGGAAAGATTGTTTGGTCACTCTGTTCAAGTGACCAACAGTGTAAGGGCAACCTAGAAGAAAGGAAGAGTCAAAGCAGGAAAGACTAAATTTCTTATTTTGACAGAGTCCATTGCAGCTGCAACAGGGCTCCCCATAGAGGGAGATATTTATTTTAAATGTTCACTTCATGAGGAGATGGATGAGTTCTTGTGTCCCGGTGAAAAACTTAGAATGTATCACTCAGGCTATGAACGAGACTCACTTCCACAACCTTGGGATAGGTTTGTTGAGAAATTGAGGAGGTATTTCACGCTGGAGCAACACTACAAACTGATCTATGGACCTCATATTTTTCTTCTTGCGCATCTTTGACATGATCAAAAAGTAAAATTTTTAGCTTTTCTATTTCAATCGCTTGAGAAGTCCCTTAAATTGACTAGAGAAGAGAATGGTCCTTTCCTCCACCAAGGCCTTCATATTTTCTCTTTAAAATGGTAGCTTCCCAAAAATAAATCTCACACTTCCCCTCTAAGCCAGGAAAGAAATGTTGTTTCCCCCTCCTCTTTCACAACAAGTTGTTGTTTCCTTTGTCTCCCTTTCGATTCTGATTCAAACATCATGATCATTAGCTAGAGAAGTATGGTGGTCTCCCCCCATTATTTTGTTATTTTCTCTCCCTTGTCTTCTTTGGTGGCTTTTAACCCTTCAGACACCTCAGATCACTCTCCTAAGGTCTCTGAACTGCTTTTAGACCCGACATCTACTTCCTCTCCACCTTTTGCCAATGCTTCTCTGGTTTCTCCTCTTATCTCCCCAGACATTATAATGGCTACAACTGACTCAACTCACCTAATAACGGAAGTATGTGCGGCTTCCCCCCTCCTTTCTGTATGGAAGTTAGCATGGACTCATAAATTCCTGATGTGTTGCGAGATATCTCCTCGGTTTACCCTTTTTCTCCTCTATCGGAGAAAATGGGTTACGAGAAGATCTCACCTGACCCGCATGGGGCAATTGAAGATTATGTTACACTTGGCATATGCTATCAAGGAATGGAACGGACATGACTTGAATGAAAATCAACGAAGACTTCCTCAAACACATTAAATTAGTGGACATTTTGGTTGAAGGAAGCCCTATTGTTGATGCTAAGGATAAAACAACTACTCTCATGAATATCCATAAAATGTAATTTGGATTTTTCCGATTTGGGACTTTTTGGTTTTTTTTCGCTGCATACAGGATTTTTCTCTTCTTATTTCATTGTAATATCTGGTCATGAGGGATTTTTTGTACAAGTATGTGGGTCATTTGGAAAAACCCACTTTTACTCTAATTCAAAATAGTTTAATGTTTTGGCATATAGTAGTCGCACCTAAGCTCCTAATATCTTTAAAAAAATTCTTACATCCTTAAGATCACTATGCTCTGAATATTATGTCTTGGTATATAACCTAGCAGCTTCTCAGATCACAATATCCTACTTTATTTTGATAAAACCTGGCGACCACTAATCTTTAAAAAATTATGGTGTGACATAACATATCATTGCCTAATATCAAAATATAATTATCTTACTAGTTAGATGCTAGTGAAAACTAATCTCTAAATATTATATTGTGGGATTAGCACCAGAAAAGCTATAAATATCTTCCTTTAATTTGTTGGATGTTGCAAAATAACTTAATTATGAATTATTAAACACTAGTGATGAAATCTCCAAATAACATGTTGTGGCATGACCTAGCGGTCGCGTAGCTCAAAATATATTTCTTTTATTTGTTAAATGCTACTGTCTTTTGAGCTCAGAATAATATATTGTTTAAGTAACGACCACTAAACTCAAACTATGTTGATTCAAAAGATTTAAATCCCAGTGACCATTAAAATCCAAATATTATGTTTTGGCGTAACCCACCGGTAGCTAAGCTAATAATATCTTATTTATTTTGTTTAAACCTAATGAGCGTTAAGCTACACATATTATTTTATGTCATAAGCTAGTGGATGTTAAGCTCAAAATATCATTCAGTGACTTGTTCAATGATAGCAACCACTAAGCTCGAAATAATATATTATGGAAGTACCTAGTCTCCACTTAGTCAAAATATGTTAATTTAATTTGTTTAATCCTATCAACTGTAAGCTCCATATATTATGTTGTTCTTTAAACTAGCGTCTACTACGTTCAAAATTCTTCCTGTAATTTTTTAACTACTATAAAATATTGTAACTATGAATTATTGAACCCTTGCGAATACAATCTCTAAATAATATGGTGTGGCATAAGCTAGTGGCTGCTAAGCTCAAAATATATTAAACCATTAGTAGTCTCCAAATATTATGTGGTGGCATAATCTAGTGGGTGGTAAGCTTGAAATATCTTAATTCCAAATCTTAAATTCATAAAAAAAAATTCAACTAATCTATACTGGTCTTGATTGCTATAAAGATCTCTAAAGTTAATGTCCTTGATTAACTTAGAGGTCGCTAAGCTCAAAACAACATAATTTAATTTGTTAAAACCTAGCGACTTCTAAGTTTACAATATAATTTGTTAGGTTATGTTTAAGCATAACCTAGAGGACATTGGACTGAAAATGTCTTTCTTTTGTTTGTTAAATACTAGTGACTTTTTAGCTCAAAATATTATAGTATTAAGTACCTAGCGACCACTAAGCTCAGACTATGTTGATTCAAATTTACTAAATCCTAGTGACCATTAAGATCCAAATATTACGTTTTGGTGTAACCTACTGGAAGCTAAACTTATAATTTCTTGTTTTTTTTGTTGAGACCTAGAGGCTACTAAGATCCATATATTATGTTATGGCATAACCTAGTGGCCATTAAGCTTAAAATATCTTAATTTAATTTATTAAATCCTAACCATCGATAGGCTACAAAGATTGTGTGGTGGCATAACTTATCGGGTGCTAGGATCGAACTATCTTAATTTAAAATCTTAAAATCATACAATAAAGTTGACTAATTTATATAGATCTTGATTGCTATACAGTTCTCCAAAGTTAATGTAGTTGATTAACTTAGATTTCAATAAGCTCATAACATCTTACTTTAATTTTTCAAAACGTAGTGACTTATAAGATTTTAATAAAAAAAATTAGGCTATTCTGAGGCGTAACCTTTTTTTGTGGTGACAAGAGGATATGGCATGTGTGGTTTTAATGGTAATTTATGACATCGATAAATTACATTTGTGTGATAGACGGGATCGATTAATGGTTATACACATGCGAGATGTGAGATGATGCCAGGAATTTAAGAGTTTTAATGGGAAGCATGGTATTTATGATTAAGATATCCAATCGTTGATCTTTGGTACCCTCACCCCTGCTTCCTTTCGTTTGTTGTGCGTTAATGGCTTTATATCTCTGGGCTGGCTGGACATTTCACTATCCCTTTCCTCTTTTAATTTTTGGTTGTTGTGTTTTGTATCTCTCTGTGATGGTGATAGGGGTGTTGTTAGTTTTTATTGTTGTTAGGAAATATATATTTCTCTATAGTTAATTTTTCCTTAATTATAATAATTAGGTATTTATTAATAATTGTAACGTGGTTATAATTATATAACCATCTATTTTGTTTTATCCTGCATCTGCGAGTTGTTGTATTGTTTTAACAATACTATTATTTGTTTGTATTTAATATTTGTTATGCTTCCTGGATGTCTTTTTGGAAGCTTGTGTAAATTAGTTTTTTGTTACACCTGTGCAACATATTTCCTTGTTTGTATTTAGTTATACAATTCCTATAATAATTGCAGCACTCCATTGTATTTTCAATTCTGTTGATTAATATAATCATACTGGCTTCCATCCATGTTTTACATTTGGTAACAGAGTGAATTGAAGCTCCTGGCAAGGTTGGAGAAACATTACAGAGGAAGGAGAATTTGTGGAGAAGAAATCAGCAACAATAGAGAGCCAGCGCTGTCTCTAGCAGCTTCCCAGATTCCCTGCAGACCCACAATCTCCTGTGTGATTTCCAGGTAAATGTAAAGTAATTTTTTTTTCCTTGGTGCCCTCTGCACCAAGAAATTTTTCTCCTTGGAAGCTGGTCATATTCAAAATATTAAAAAAAACAATTATATTTTTCCCCATTAGGGTTTTTTCCTCTAAATCGAATAGTTACAGATAATATTGTCTGTTTAGTATCAAAATTTGGAGGTGCATTTAGTGTCGTGCGAGAAACATTTCTCACTACAAGTATCCTGACTAAGCTCATATAAGAGTTGAGCATCGAGTTGAAGGGTTTTCACATTGAGTTGTCTCAACCATTAGCTAAACTAAGACTTCATTCAACGGAGTTTTGAAAATACCGAGCCCTCCATCCATATAGCTGAGTCACCCTGTTCATTGAAAATGGTGAGTTTAGGCATATTCTGAAACAAAGAAATTGTAAGACCCGAGTTCATCAAGCCACATGTCTCAGCGGGTTAAATAGTTATGGCCACAATAAGCCACAAGTCTCAGCGGAGCCGAATTCGATCCCCTCTACACCGAAGCCTTACTAAGGCATCAAATCTGCGATTTGCAAACGATGAAGTCTTCTCCAATCCAAAGCTTGGGCCATCCCTCCTCTCTACAACCTGTGTAAAAAAAAATGAAAGTGATGAATTTCTCCACAACGAACCTGCAACCACAATTTTTAAAAAAATGGTGAAGATTATACACCTACGGCTGTGCAAAAGTTGAAGGAAAATAATATAAAAAGGAGGATAAACAAAGTCAAAGGCATTTCAGATCTAGAAAACAAGGAAAATGTGAAAACCCTAATCCATGCATGCAGTCCACGTGGAGCATCTATCTTTGCCAAGTCATCATTGAAACAAGGTTAGTCATTTTTTGAATATATTAAATACAATATACTTCATTTCATATCACAAGTGCTCATAGATCCTAGGTGGTTAAGTGGAATGACTTAGAAGTGAGAGGTGTGGGGTTCGAATCCCACCCCAACTTGTTTTTTTGACTCTGGCGGTGAATTTGGAAAAAAAATTCATAATTAGAGAAACATTTAGTGGAAAACCTCTGCTAAACCTATTAGTTACATCGAAACCTGCCCCTAAATTTTTAGCGAGGAAAAACCCTAATATAGGGGAAAATAAAAAAAAATTCTCCTATTAGGCCTATCTTTTTATTCTAAGCAACATTTTACAAAGGGGAGGATAGCTAAAAATTGCATTTTCAGCTGGTATTTTGCAATTCTTTGCATTTTGGGTCATTTTTGGGCTCCAGAGGCCACCGGGGCCTGAAAAATAATTTTTTTTTACCTACCATTCAATTTTTCAAATTTTTTGAATGTAATCATATGCTTCAGTATATTGTACTAATTTGTAGGTTTCCATAGTCAACCGTAAACTTTGTAACTACTCAGAAAATGGCAAAATATTCTAATCAAAAACAATAAAATTTGGTTCTAAAACATTCACAAGATCCTAGATCTCGTTCACAACGTTCGGTATATACAGTGCCTTTGGGAAGCGCTTACAGGTAAATCCACCATAAATACTACTGCACTTAACACCTAATATAGCTACAACAACGTCATTTGGGCATCGACCCTTTAAATCGGTGGGGAGTAATAAGGTCAAATTGCACACCCTATGAGCCATCTCATCCATCTGTGAACGATTGCATGACATAAATCCAAAATGAGAAATTATCCAAGTATATAGCAAAGTTACGTGCACATATGAGGATATTTATTTTGGGCCGGGTGTCAATAATCACATAGATCAATTTCAGTATTGTCTTAGTACCACGTATTGAGTTCTTTCACATACATTAACGCTTCTTTCATGTACCACCGAGTATATAGAAAGGGTGAGCTTATTCCACGTACTGTTGGGTACATCGGAAGGGTACATATATAGAAAGGTTCAGTATATCAAACTGATGGTATATAGATTACGAGACCTTATACATGGAGTGATAAGAGCCTAACCCTATCAGTGATTTCTACAGTATGGGTAGCAGTGCCCCCAAAGTTTTTCTTCCAATTTCACAAATACTCAGAGGAAAAAACTATGCTACCTAGAAGACAAAAATCAAGACATGGCTTGAGTTTGAAGAGATTTGGCTGGTTGTGACTAGTACTCTGACCAAATCAACAACTGATACAACACAACAACAACAGTTTGATAAAGTAGATCAGAAGGCCAAACTCATCATCTTGTTTGGAGTGTTTGATGATGTGAAACCCCATATTTGAGATGCCAAAAAAAACCAAAGAAGCGTGGGATAATTTTAGCACAGTATATGAGGTTAGAAACAAGAATTTCATACTAAATTTGTAAAGTCAGTTACACACACTGAAGTTCAAGCAAAATGAGAAAATTGAAGCTTTCTTAAGAAGAGTTGCAGAGTTGAGGGCTTCACTTCTATCCTTGGGAGAATCAGTCATAGATGATGCTCTCATTCCCATTATTCTGAGAGCACTCCCCTCTTCTTACCACATTTTTGTCACAACACTAAACGTTTCATATATGAGAGTTAGTTTTGATAAGCTAGTAAACCTACTACAATAAGAAGAAGCCATGCATAATAAGGATGATGAAGAGGACCAGGCACTTTCTTCTCATCAAAAATGGAAAGGAAAAAGGTAAAGGAAAACCTAATTCCTATCAAATGTCCCAACATCTGAATCATTATCAACATCAAGGGGACAAACAACAAAAGAAGCAATGTCCAATTTGCAAAAGAGGACATGAATTAAAATATTGTTGGTATAATACATACAAATAAGGTTCATCGAGTAATTTTGGACCTCAACACCAACAATCTCACAAGGGAAAGACAAACTACAATCAAGGGCTGAAAAAGGGGGAACTTGAAAAGAAGACCCCATCAACAAGGAAATATTGCATAATAGGAAGAACCTTCAGGTAATGAAGACTTTTTGTACATTGCTCGATCAAGTGAATGATGTTTGGTATGCTGATTCGGGAGCCACTTGACACATGACCAATCACAGAGACTGGTTTATTTTAATGAGGGACACGCCTTCAAAAAACCATGTTTTGTTGGGTGACGATTCTTCATATATAATTCAAGGGATAGGGAACATTCACCCACCCCTTGGTTCACACAACTGTAGACTATTATATGTCTTATATGTCCCTAGGTTGACTAAAAATCTATTTTCAGTTGGTCAACTCCTTGATCACAACCTTAAAAATTGACTTTGATAGTCATTCCATAAAGAAAACGTGTTTGATTTGAGATAAATCACAAGGCTCAAAAATAGTTGCAAAATCCTTCAATGTGGGACGCATGTTCCAACTTGATTTTTTCCATAGAGATGATCAAGCACTTGTTGCTAATAACTCTACCTCAGCACAATTATGGAATTAGAGACTTGGTCATGTTAGTTTCAAGTATCTCAAGACACTTCACCGGCGCAATATGGTACATTTGCTACCATCTCTTCAGAAAGATACAGAAAAGTGTCCTCACTTCCTAGTAGGCCGAAGAAAAAGAGCCTCATTCTAGAAAATTATATATTGAGCTCATGATAAGCTTTATCTGGTTCATACCAATCTTTGTGGTCTGATGTAACCAAGTCATTCTGGATTTTAGTACTTCATGCTTTGTGTTGACGACTATTCAAGAAAAATGTGGATTTTTATCTTTGCAAGAAAAGTGAAGCTTTTGAAACCTTCAAGAATTTCAAAGTAGCTATTGAGAACGAAACTAGTCATCACATCAAAACTCTCCACTCAGATCGAGGGGGGGAATTCACTAGTAATGAGTTCAAATACTACCTACAAGCTCATGAGATTCATTGACAAATGCCTCCTCCATACACACCGCAACAGAATGGTGTTGTTGAGATAAGAAATGTACTATCATGGAAATGGTGCAATGCATGATTGATGACTATGTACTTGCAAAGAAATTCTGGGAAAAAAGCAGTAAATACAACAGTGTATTTGTTGAATAGAGTGCTCACAGTTGCTCTTGACGGAAGTAACACCACAAGAAGCATGTTCGAAGTGGGAAACCATCTATTGCACACCTTAGAGTATTCAGGTGCAAAGTGAGTATACACATACTCAAGAAGAATAGAAAGAAAATGAACATGAAGTCACAGAGACTCATCTTCATTGGGTATAGTGAAGAGACTTTTGGGTACAGATTGATGGATTGAAAGACCAAAAATTCTATACCAGTAGATATGTTGAATTTTTGAGAAGAAGGAAGTAGAGTCTCCTCCTCCACACTCACCTAATGTAGATTCTTCACCAGTTGTAAAAACTTAAGCCGATGTTCCCATAGATGATGAAAGTGATGATGGGGATGATGGTGTTGATTAGATAGGACCACGACCCATGACAACAGTTCAATGTATTCCAAAGTGGTGTACTAGCACGTTAAGAGATGCAAGAATGGATGTTCCACTGAATACATCCACCCATGGACCATACTCACAGTAAAGAAAGAGAAGAAGTTAACTTTTCTTTGATGAGTAGAGTTATCGAGTCTGATGAACCCTCTACAGTTCAGAAATCCTTATAGTCAAAAGCTTGGAAAGATGCCATGGATGAATATCAGTTAGTAATGAAAAATAACACATGGCACCTTGTCAATCTTCCACTAGGGAAGAAAACACATTAGATGCAGATGGATATTCAAAACAAAGTACAAATCAAATGGGATAGTGGACAAGTATAAAGAAAGACTAGTAACAAAGGGGTATGCACAAAAATAAGGCATTGACTATGAGGAGACATTTGCTCCCACATCTAAGATCAAAACGATCAAGATGATCTTTTCTCTAGCTACATAGTTTGGTTAGAAATTCCATCAAATGGACATAAAAATTTCCTTCCTGAATGGATATTTATAAGAAGAAGTCTACATGACTAAACATGAGAAATATGCAATACTTGGTCAAGAAGAAAATGTATTCAAACTCAAGAAATCTCTGTATGGCCTCAAACAGGCACCCCAAGCATGGTACATCAAAATTGATGAGCATCTCATACAACATGGATTTGTTATAAATCCATACAATCCCAATATTTACCTAAAAAAGGAACGGGGGAGACTATGGTTGTTGTTGGCTATGTTGATGATCTAGTCATCACTGACAGTTCAGTGAGGATGATCAATGCAATGAAGAAAGATCTTAATTTATCGTTCAACATGATAGATTTCATGTCTAATGCACTATTGTCTTGGATTGGAAGTATGGCAGAAAGAGAATCACATCTTTTTTTCTCAGATGAAATATACCAAGACAACACTCAAGAAATTTAGGATGATGGATTACACACCGATTTTTACACTTATGGAGAATAGATTGCAGTTATCTCGTTCAAATCCATATCCTAAGGTAAGTGCCACTCTCTATCAGCAGTTGATTAGGAGTCTCATTTACCTAACCTACACTAGACCAGATATCAGCTTTGCAGTAAGATATCTATCTAAGTTCATGTAGGAACCCAAAGTTTTTCATTGGATAATAGCAAGGTGCATCTTGAGATATCTCAAAGGATCACTGGGTTTTAGTCTAGAATATAAGAAGAATGACAAATTCTTCTTGTCAGGATATTCGGATTCAGATCATGCAAGAAAAATTGATGACAGAAAATCCACTTCAGGATTTGTATTATTTATGGGATCTAGACCAATATCATGGGGAAGTAAGAAACAAAACTTTGTTTCTCGTTCTTCCACAGAAGTCGAGTATCATTCTGCAGGAGAAGCTTTCTATGAAGCGATTTGTCTACGTCACATACTCGAATGACTTGGAATACAACGAGGAGAAAAACCGACCAGCATGTATGTTGACAATGAAGGTGTTCTCAAACTTGTTTGTAATCATTTTTTTCATGAAATAACAAAACATATTGAAGTACAAGTTCATTTCATACTCGAGCATGTCTTGAAGCACAATATGCAGCTTCAATTTTGTCCAACTATTGAACAACGAGCTGATATCTTCACGAAGCCACTTGCACGTGACAAGTTCAAGTTGTTCAGAGAGTTCCTCTCCTCATCCCTTGAGGTAATGCAAAATTAAGGAGGGGAATGTTAGGAAATATATATTTCTCTATAGTTAATGTTTCCTTAACTATAATAATTAGGTATTTATTAATAATTGTAGTATGGTTATAATTATATAACCATTTATTTTGTTTTATCATGCATCCGTGAGTTATTGTATTGTTTTAACAATACTATTATTTGTTTATATTTAATATTTGTTATGCTTCCCGGATGTCTTTTTGGAATCTTGTGTAAATTAGTTTGTTGTTGCACCTGTGCAACATATTTCCTTGTTTGTATTCAGCTGTACAATTCCTATAATAATTGTAGCACTCCATTGTATTTTCAATTCCATTGATTAATATAATCACGCAGGATTCTGTCCCTGTTCTAAACTTGTAGCATGGAGTGTGGTCCTAATAGGAAGAGGCAGAGAGCTATGGCATGCAAGGATGTTGGGGAAATGTTTACTTCTTAGATGCATGGGAAAATCCAGAACACAGTTATGTGGAATTGTCTCAGGAAGGTCTAGTCAGTCGTGGATTATTTTGAAGAAGAAGAGGATTGTGATATTTTTGAGAGCATGCACAAGATGATGCTTGAACAGAACCGGTCCAAAGGGTGGAGGAACAATTTTGACATGGTGCAAGGGTTGAGTGTAGAAAACATACTATCCAACTCTTTGGGGAAGTTTATCTTGCATAAGGAGAATGATAAGTTGGAAGAGCATCTAGGCAGCCTTCAATATCATGTCCATGCCTTGACATAGGGGATGTAGGTGATTGTGTGTTCTCTGGAGGTGGTTGTGGGAAATCAGGGTATAGAACTCCCTGTTGGTGCTAAATTGAAAATATCATAATGTTGTTTGGATTTTTCCTCCTCCTCTGATCAAAGTAAAGAGGACTCAGATTTCGATATCATTGGCGAGGTGAAGCCGAGAGGAAGAAAGGCCTAATCTTTCTTGGATGCATTTGTCTTTAGTTTTTATTAAGGGTCATAATGTTTGTATAGCGAAGTGTATAGATATATGAAGTATTTTTGGGTGAAGTAAATTTTATTATAGATATTCCCCATTCATTTTGGCATATATTTAGTATGATAAGTTGTTTGTAATCATCATGGGAGTCCACTGGTGGAATAATTATCATGGAATGGTTCCTCATGTACTATTTTTTGAAGACTTATCATCGAAATATCTTAGTTTAAAATATTAAAAATCATAGAATTAATTCAACCAGTTTATATATATATATATATATTCTTTACAATGCATATCATGTTTGTGATACATAACCTATTGGAAACTAAACTCAAGCTAGCAGACGCTAAGTTCAAAATATCATTTAGTAACTTGATACTAGTCGAAACTAAACACAATATGTATTTCTTTACTTATTTTAATAGTAGTTACTTTTCATCTCGAAAGATTATATTGTTTAAATACCTAATATGACAGTTAAGCCCAAACTATGTTGATATAATTTAAACAATATTTTTTTAAATACCTAGCAACAGTTAATCACAAACTATGTCGATTTAATTTGTGAAATCACAGTCACCACTAAGATCTAAATATTATGTTTTGGCATAACCCACGAGCTGTTAAATATCGTAAAATATTGTAATTGAAGCTATTAAACCATAGCGAATTCAGCACCCAAATAATATTTTGTGGCATAACCTAGCAGCCACTAAGCTCATAATACCTTAATTTAGTTTATTAAATCCTAAAAATTGCTAGGCTCCAATGATTATGTGGTAGCATAACCTAGCGAGCGCTATGCTTGAAATATCTTAGTTTAAAATCTTAAAATCATATGATAAATTCAACTAATTTATACATATCTTATTTGCATCTTCAAAGATTACACTATCATTTGTTGAAGTTTTGTTGAAACAAAACCTAGTGGAAACTAAACTCAATGTATTTCTTTAGTTTGTTAAATGTTAGTGACTCTTTTTGTTGAAATAATATATTGTTTAAATACCTAGCGGTCGCTAAGCTCAAACTATGTTGATTTAATTTGTTAAATCCCAATATTCGCTAAGTTTGTATTATTATGTTTTGGCGTAACCTATCAGACACTAAGCTTATAATATCTTACTGAAACCTAGTGACTTCTAAGATCCAAATATTATGCTGTGTCATAAGCTAGCGGACGCTAAGCTCAAAATATCATTCGGTAACTTGATAAATTATAGTGCCCACTAAGCTGGAAATATTATATTGTGGAAGTACCTAACGCCCACTTAGCTCAAACTATTTTAATTGAATTTGTGTAATCCAACCGATTGTAAGGTCTTAATATTATGTCTTGGGCTAACCTAGTGGACAAGAGAACGTGAAGATTGACAACAAGTTTTTAGATACGATGTGATATACTCGATGAAGCCTAGTGGCTGTTAAGCTATTCTTAAAAGTAAATATATTATTTTTATAATGAAGTTGTGTTATGAATATAATTGTTAATCTTTGAATATTTAACACAAGAAAAATAACGAAGTGATCACTTGACCCAAAAAAAGTGTGTTTCCTATAACAAAATCCACTTATCTGTGAGTCCACCAAGGTAAAGGGAGACTGCCTCCAAATAATAATTATAGCCTAATAGTCACTAGAGTAGGCAACATTTTTCATGTAGAGTGTATTAATACAAGAGTTTATATAAATGGTAAAAAATAAATCTAGAATTTATATAATGGATGCATAAATATACGTCTAGAATCATGTATTTTATATGATATACATGTATATGTATAGACTTGGACTAGTGATTGAGAAGTTATATAACCAGATTTTAAGTACGACACGATCTACTCATTACACCCTAGCAACCAATATGCTATTCTTAAAGGTAAATATATCATTTTCATAATGAATTTGTGCTATAAATCTAAATTTTTAATCTTTGCATGTATATAGTAGGAGACAAACAACAAAAGTGGTTGCTATCACCAAATAATAGTGTGTTGCTTATATAAAAAAACTTGCTCCATGAAGCCACCAAAGGTAACTGAATGTTTTCTCAAAATAAGAATTATTTCCTAGTAGGTGCTAGTGTAAGGAAGTTTTTTCATGTAGAGTCTATTCATACAGGAGAAATCATATTGAAAAGTTGTAATCGATAACAAATTAATCTTGATTTTATATAATGGATACATAAATATACATTTAGAATCGTGTATTTCATGTGTTACACAAGTTTACGTATAGATTTCTCTATTTCTTATGAGATTTTTCTGGAATATTTTTACATTTATGACAAGAAAAGAAACTTGGACTAGCGACCTAGAAGTTATAGAACAATTTTTTAAATACAAAGTGATCTACTTGTTACACCCTAGCAGCTGCTAAGCTATTCCTTAAAGTAAATATATCATGTTCATAATGAAGCTATGTTATAAATCTAAATTCTAGATATTTACATATATAACAGGAGACAAACAACAAAAGTGATTGCTAACACCAAATAAATGGTTTCTCTAAATAAGAATTATAGCCTAGTGAGTGCTAATGAACACAAATTTTTTCATGTAGATTGTATTCATACAGGAGAAATCATATTGAAAAGCTATAAATGATAACAAATAAATTTGGCGTTTATATAATGGATACATAAATATATATGTAAAACCACATATTTAATGTGTTATATAGGTACACATATAGATTTCTCTACTTCTTATGAGATTTTGGCAAAATTATTTTACATTTATAAAAATTATAGAAATAAGTTATAAAACAAGTTTTTACATACGACACCATCTACTCATTGCATCCTAACGATTGCTAATCTATTCTTAAAGGTAAACATATCATGTTCATAATGAAGTTGTTTTATAAATCTAAATTGTTAATCTTTGCTAATATAATGGCAGACAAAGAACAAAAGTGATCGCTAGGACCAAAAAACAATGTGTTGCCTATCTAAAAAAACTGATTCGTGCGGGGCCAAGGTAAACAAATGCTTTTTTCAAATAAGAATTATAGCCTAGCAGATGCTAGGGTAGACAAAAAAAAAATTGATTAGAGGTAAAAAAAAGGGTTGAGGGGACCCTACCCCTTACATAAAGTTACCATTTCCTTACAAAAGGCCAAGGGATAAACCATTGAAGCCCTACCACAAAACCAAAACAGTATAAGACCAACAACAAGGAAATACAAACATAAAGGGAAGATACCAAACAATAAATAAACTAACAACTAAAAGCATTACCAAAAGACTAACAACAAAACAACTTAGAACTAACAACAACCAGACAACATCCCATATAAGCAGTTACTCTTTTATCAGGCCCCCCACTAAATTCATGCATCCATTCCATTCTTTGATGAGGGATTCAATGGTGGTTTTCCAAACCTTGTAGTTTGGTTCAGGGACCTCCACTTTGGGTCCTTTACCCTCTTTCTCCCTTTCCTTCACAAGATCCATGGAGTGGATCATCTCAGCTAAAAGCTTGAGATGGTGAATGGTAGTCTTGATGTTGAGAAGATGGACGTCTCTAATCTGAAACACAACTTCTTTAATTTTCAGCATGTCCTTGGCCATTTCTAGGCTTCTCTCATTGGTGTTCTTGAGCTATTCACTAAGGACCATCAAGGAAAGCTTTTCCACTTTATCAGTTAAATCTTTCAAATCCATGGAGACCATACTAATCCTGTGTCTATTAATGTTCGTATCAAGCCTACAATGCTCGAAATCCCGCATGAATGAATGGGTCTTGACAGCCAAGTCTTGAGCCGGGTAGACAAATTTTCCCATGGGAGATTTTATTCATATAAGAGAAATCATATTGAAAAGATATAAATGATAACAAATAAATCTGTAATTTATATAATGGATATATAAATATACGTGTAGAATCTTGTATGTAATTCAAAAAAAAATCGAGTTTAGTAAATAGGTTGTTGAAACAAAGAATTATAGTGTGGCTGACTCAAAGCTATGTGAATTTTTGACATAGATTAGTGGGCACAAAAGGAAGAATATATTAATTATTAAATACAGAGTGATTAAAATTATATTTAATAATATTAACGCATATATAATGTGCTTAACTTCCAATGTACAAAACATCAAATTGCTGAAGACATTACATTTGGTTTATTCTACATGGAAACACGTGTATAATTGGAAATAATTATCATACAATTAAATTATTAATTTGGTTTTATAGTTTTGAAGTAATTTTTTAACCTCATATATTTTCCTAAAGTGTCTAAGCAAAAACCATGTAAAAATGTAAGATGAATTAACTAGTGACATTTCTTTACATCATCTAAATGAACAACATTAAAATATTTTGGTTCTCCCAACTAAAATTAAATTTAAAAAAAGGTGACTATGCCAGAAGCTATCATTATCCTTAAAAACAATTGTAGGAATGAGAATGAAAAATTCAAAATGAATATACCTGTTAGTGCAAATCAGCAGCACCCCCTAAATGACCTTCAGATCTATAAGTGAGAATTGGGTCATTTAGTGTGATTGCACAACATGGAATCTTTTCCCCAAGTGTGGGACTTGCAAAAATGGGAAAAAACTCTCCAGATTAAAGGTTTGTTCCTTTACTCCTTTGATCAGATGTATGCATGAAATTTATAGAGGTTTAAGCTCAAAAATTCTACTCTAATTCTGCCAAGGAGACAAGGATAGAAAGAAAAGAAAGATAAAACTAAACTGACAAGGTGATATACCAAGGAGTGGTGAACATATATTTCTACAGATTAACACAGATTATAAAAAATGCAAACACAAATCATGCACAAATTGCTAAAATTGTAATGAAGGAGTAGGATAGAGCAACAACACAAGAAATGATGAAAATTCATTCACAGAACTTGCATTGTCATTTCTATTTTTAAATATAGTGCATTACAACAACAAGGAGGTAAAAAAACATGTTGCAGTCCTAAAAAAAGGTCTGATATTCCACAAATTCACTTTCCAGGGTGAAGGAGGGAGCCTGCAGGACATAAAAAATGTCCAATCCTTTACAAATGAGCCAAATCTGGCTTTTAACAATGAAAACCTGAGCTGAGGAAGGAGAAATGCAAGAAAATTGAAATGAATGATTCAACCACCGACCAAATCCATTAGAATAGCATGGCTACCCTTAAAAGTTCATTTCCCAAGATTTTCGACCATGCTGGAGAAGAATGGAAGCCATACTGCATTAAAAATGGTTGTTGAATGTCGGTTCTGCTCTTTTTCCCATGCCAAAGGCGTTTCTTCATTTTTCTCTCACTAAACTCCACCAAAAAATAAAATTGAAAATTCCATCATGTAGAGGAATTCAATAGCTTTCCAATGACACTAAAATCAAGAAAAAATAAAGCTCTGGATCGAAAGATATGCCCCTCTAAAAATTAGGGCAAAACTGGGGCAAATATTGGGTCGGCGGGCTGAAACCAATTTTTTTCCCTTCTTTGGATTTGGGAAAAAATTCTCCAAAAATCTTCGCGCCCCACCACTCCCTTGTCATGGGTGCTTCCTCATTCATCCACAGGTTCAAATGGCCATTTTACCCTTTTTGAATTTTGGAAAAAATTCCAAAATTTCTTCGTGCCCCGCCACTCTGCCGCCACATGGAACACTTTGACTTGGCGTGGGCCTTAATCAACTTTCTTTCCTCTGTGGGCCCGCAGGAATTTTTTTTCCCTTGTGCCATTTTAAAAACTTTTGAAAATTTTGCCAAATCCTTCCGCGCCTCCGACCCCTGCCACGACTGGACACGTGTCATCCTCCAGTTGGTCTGTGGGCCCTTCGCAATTTTCTTTTCCTTCTCCTTGGCGGGTCTGCGGGTGAGTTTTTTCCTTTTCGCCCTTTGCTATTTTGGAAAAAAAATTAAAAAGCTATAAAGGATAACAAATAAATATGGCGTTTATATAATGGATTCATAAATATACATGTAAAATCATATATTTAATTTGTTAAACAAGTATACATATAGATTTCTCTACTTCTTAAGAGATTTTGGCAGAATTATTTTACATTTCTAAAAATTATAGAAACTCATAATTGTGACTGAGAAGTTATAAAAAAAAATTTACATATGACACCATCTACTTGTTACATCCTAGTCTTGATGTTGAGAAGATCTACGTCTTCTAAGGTGAAATACAACTTCTTTAATGTTCATGCATGAAGTTGGCCATTCCAGGCTTAAATCTAAATGGTGTTAATGAGCTATTCACTAAGGACCATCGAGGATAAGCATCTGACACTTTAACAGTTAAATCTGATCAAATCCATAGGACGACCAAAACTAATCCTGTGTTGCCTATATAAAACAACTGATCGTATCGAGGGGCTACAATGGTCGAAATCCCGCATGAATTTTTGGGTCAAATGACAGCCAATTATATGAGCCGGGTAGGAAAATTTTCCCATGGTAGATTTTATTCATATAAGATAAATCATATTGAAAATATATAAACGATAACAAATAAATTTGGAATTTATATAATGGATATATAAATATATGTATACAATCATGTATGTAATTCGAAATAAAATTTGGGTTTAGTAAGTAGGTTGTCGAAACAAAAAATTATATCGTGGCTACCTTAAAGCTATGTGAATTTTTGGCATAGATTAGCAGGCGCAAAAGGAAGAATATATTAATTATTAAATACATAGTGATTAAAATTATATTTAATAATATTAACACATATATAATGTGTTAACTTCCAATGTACATAACATAAAATTGCTGAAGACATTACATTTGGTTAATTCTACATGGAAACATGTATACTATTGGAAATAATTACGATACAATTGAATTCTTAATATGCTTTTATAGTTTTAAAGTAATTTTTTAACCTCATATAGTTTCCTAAAATGTATAAGAGGAAACCATGTAAAAATTGTAATATGAGTTAATTAGCGACGTTTCTTTGCATCATCTTAATAAACAACAATAAACTATTTTGGTTCTCCTAACAATAAACTATTTTGGTTCTCCCAACCAAAATAAAATTAAAAAAAACAGTGATTATGCCGCAAGCTATCATTATTCTTAAAAATCAATCACTGGAACGAGAACGAAAAATGCAAAACGAAAATACCTGTTAGTGCAAATCAGCAGCACCCCCTAGAATGACCTTCAGATCTGTAAGTGAGAATTGGGTCATTTAGTGTGATTGCACAACATGGAATCTTTTCCCCAAGTGTGGGACTTGCAAAGATGGCAGAAAACTCTCCAGATTAAAGGTTGGTTCCTTTAATCCGTTGAACAGCATGTATGCATGAAAATTGTTTTCAGGTTGAACTCAAAATTCTACTCTAGTTCTGGCATGTAAATAAGGAAAGCAACTGGAAAGCAAGGATAAAACTAAACGGAGCAAGGTGATTCAGTAGGACAAAGCAGGTCGTGTGAACGGATCATGATTTGGACAGATTAACACAGATTGTAAAAAATGCAACAGGAACTCATGTACAAATTGCTACATTGTAATGAAGGAATAGGATAGAGCAAACAACACAAGTAAATGATTGAAATTTACATCTCTACTATAAATACCTGATTTAGTAATATCCGAGATTATTTCGTACTTTAGTGCATTACAACAACAAGGAGGTAAACATCCATGTTGCTAGTCCTCAATCAAACAATCTGCGTCTGATTCTATTCACAGCCTATGTTTCTTTCCAGGGTGAAGGAGGGAGCCTTCATGTACAATCCTTAATGTGCAATCCTTTACAAATGTGCGCATTTTGTGTGCCTTCTTAACAATGTAAACCTGAGATTAGGAAGGAGAAATGCAAGAAAATTGAACCGAATGATTCAAACACTCGGCCAAATGCAATCTAGAATAGCATGGCTACCCATATTTTTTTATTTTGAAGCTTTTCGACTATGCTGGACCAAGAATGGAGAGCCATACTGCATTAGAAATGGTTGTTGAATGTCGGTTCTGCTCTTTTTCCCATGCCAAAGGCGTTTCTTCATTTTTCTCTCACTAAACTCCACCAAAAAATAAAATTGAAAATTCCATCATGTAGAGGAATTCAATAGCTTTCCAATGACACTAAAATCAAGAAAAAATAAGCTCTGGATCGAAAGATATGCCCCTCTAAAAATTTAGGGCAAAACTGGGGCAAATATTGGGTCGGCGGGCTGAAACCAATTTTTTTTTCCCTTCTTTGGATTTGGGAAAAATTCTCCAAAAATCTTCGCGCCCCACCACTCCCTTGTCATGTGGTGCTTCCTCATTCATCCACAGGTTCAAATGGCCATTTTACCCTTTTTGAATTTTGGAAAAAATTCCAAAATTTCTTCGTGCCCCGCCACTCTGCCGCCACATGGAACACTTTGACTTGGCGTGGGCCTTAATCAACTTTCTTTCCTCTGTGGGCCCGCAGGAATTTTTTTTCCCTTGTGCCATTTTAAAAACTTTTGAAAATTTTGCCAAATCCTTCCGCGCCTCCGACCCCTGCCACGACTGGACACGTGTCATCCTCCAGTTGGTCTGTGGGCCTTCGCAATTTTCTTTTCCTTCTCCTTGGCGGGTCTGCGGGTGAGTTTTTTCCTTTTCGCCCTTTGCTATTTTGGAAAAAAACCAAAATTTACTCTACCCCTCTGAATTTTTCTACCATGTGGCACATTCTCATTCAACGCGGGGTTCTGGGCAAAATTTTCCTTTGCACCATTTTGAACACTTTGGCAAATTTACCCCTGCCGGTCCGATCTCCGTCGCCACTTGGCACATCCCCATTCGCGAGGGCCTCAAGCCATTTCTTTCCTTTGTGCCCCACCCACTCCTTGATGATTTTTCCAACTTACCTCCGCTGACCTGCCATTTCACCCTGCCACATGGCGCATTCCTATTGGTTGCGGGCCTTCCCAGGGAAAATTTCCCTCAAAAACTCCACCGAGCCATAACTTGCAAAATGCAAAATACAAGGAGTTAGAAGGAAAATTTTACCTTTCTGGAAAGGTGAGAAAATTCTCTATTTGATGAATCCATTTCTAGATAATTTTGAGTGCCTAAAAAGTGGAAAAATTTGACTGAGGCACAAGGAAGGAAAGAATGAAAGAAAGTTAGTCAAAAATAAGCAAGGGGCTTATTTTGGATAACAATACCCAAAGAGAGACATAAAATGGCAAAAATGGGAGAGCGTTAAACAAATATAAATACTATAGTAGAAAAGGGATTAAATTTTCTTTCATTAACGCAAAAAAAATTATTTTCATGAAGAACAAGTAAATTTGGCATGGAGATCAAAAGTAACTAGAAAGCAAGGTTTGACTGCGGAGCCCGATTCATTAGGAAAAAGAAGGGTTATTGCGGATCACGATTGTACTGCCATGCAAAACACATGAACCAGTAAACTACAGAGCAACTAATAGAGCCCACAATAAACAAAGGTACACCTTTACTATAAATACCTGATTTAGTAATATCTAGGATTATTTTATGCTTTATGCTATTAGTGAAACCTCCATCTGCTACCTCAATCAAACCATCTACGTGATTCTATTTACAACCTCTGTTACTTGCCTCCTTTGTGTGCATCCTTTCTATGCATCCTTTCTATACATTTCTTTTGTGTGCCTTCTCTATAAACAAAATTATAATTGCATGAAAAAAAACGGGATTTGAACACTTGGCCCTGTAATCTATGACATGTGCGTATTTTTTTATTTTGAAGACATGTGCTTTCTGCGTGCCCAAAAAATTCAAAAACACTACTCAATATTTCTTCGAGGTATTTAATAATTTTTTTAGCACATTCCATGAAAGAAATTTCAAAAATAGAAAAAGAGCGGGATACAAAAAATTTGAGATTTTCACTTTCCCCCTCTTAAAGCAAAAGGGCGGGCTATTGAAATTTCACATATCTGAAAATGCGAGTGAATTCGAATTTCAGTATTTTTTTTCCATGGTTTAAAAATTAAAACTAAACATGAATTAAAAACAATGCAATATTTCATTGTCTATAGCCTATAATGTTAGGAAATAAGGGATAAAATATGCGGAATAATCCCTCACAGAATCGCAACAGTAGAAACTAATATGCAGAAATTATTACAGATCTCAAATAAAATTGCAGAATAAAATAACCACAACACAAAGAGACAATATTTAACGTGGTTCACCCAATTTGGGCTACGTCCACCAAGAATCACTTGCTCAGATTTTATTACAAGCCACCGCTCTCTCAATACAATACCTAGATCCATTTGGAGCTATGCTCAACAAACTCTACAGAATTCACACCCGAATTCAAAACACATCTGCAATACATTTGCTTTTCCATCTATCATATGCATAAGACCATATAAATAGACAACTGCTTAAGCAGTTTTACAAAACCGTGGGTATCAAAACCATGGGAAAAAAACCGTCCCATAAACCTATGGGTCAAAAAACTCGCCCATATGAGAAAAGCACGTTTCCCGATATGTCGGGTGCATTTTTCGAGGACAAAAATTTTAATGCCTAATTTTTTTTTTCGGGGGCTGCACCCCTAAACTCCTACTACCGGGGGCTGCCGCCCCCAGACCCCCGCTCGAGGCCCGGCCCGGCCCGAACCCCAGCAAGGATACATGAAAAGTGTACAGTACTCTTAGTGTACAGTCTTCAACACTTTCACACATGAAAAAATAGGCTCCACAACCTAACATATAATAATATAAACATAATAATAAATATATTATATAACATATATTACAACAAGCATAGTAAAAATATATATTATTAGGAAATAAAAGAAATAAATCCTAAACATAGTTTTGAAGTTTAATAGAATAATATATAGATATTTATGCTCCATTTTTAAAATCAAAATCAGTTTCTATATTATTAGATACAGTGCTTGCTAGTTTAAATCAATTCTCCAGTTAAAATGTGCCACATGGCAAGTTAGAATAAGCTATTTGGGATACATAATAAGGCTAGCGATCCAAGACTGTATAGATAGTGTTACTGTATGGCTATTTTCAAAATAAGAAATGTTTAAACCTAGGGTATGATATGTCATTTCTGTCAATAAGTAAAGGAGCTTAGCAGGCACTAAGATTTTATTTGTTAGGAAACAATGTGAAATATGTGTTGAAAACCATGTATCTTATGATAACTATATAGTAAGGCTAGTGATCCACAACTTTACAGATATTGTTTATAATGAGAAGAGGTAAAGGTAGGAGCCTAGCGGCTACTAAGCTATACCATGATTTGTTATTTTATGGCTATTTTCAAAATAAGAAACTTTTGAGCCTAGGGTCTGATATGTCATTTATATCAATAAGTAATTGAGCTTAGTGGGCATTAAGCCTTTTCTTTGTTAGGAAAACGATGTGAAATATGTGTTGAAAACAATGTATATTATGGCAACTACATACCAAGGCTAGTGATCCACAACTTTACAGATAATTTTTATAATAAGAAGAGGTAAAGGTAGGAGCCAATGGCCACTAAGCTAAACCATGATTTGTTATTTTATGGCTATTTTCAAAATAAGAAACTTTTGAGCCTAGGGTCTGATATGTTGTTTCTATCAATAAGTAAAGGAGCTTAGTAGGCGCTAAGCATTTTCTTTGATAGGAAACGATATGAAGTATGAGTTGAAAACCATGTATCTCATGGGAACTACATACTAAGGTCGGTGATCCAAAACTATAAGTTAGTGTTTATAATGACAAGAGGTAGAGGTAAGATCCTAGCAGCCGCTAAGCTATACATTGTTATTTTATGGCTATTTTTAAAATTATAAATTTTAAGCCTAGGGTTTGATATGTCATTTTTATCAATAAGCAAATGAGCTTAGTGGTCACTAACCATTTTCTTTGATAGTAAAAAATGTAAAATATGAGTTGAAAACCATGTATCTTATGGGAACCACATATTAAGGCTAGTGATCCAAAACTGTAAAGATAGTTTTTATAATTAGAAGAGGTAAAGGTAAGATCCTAGCGATCGTTAAGCTATACCATGATTTGTTATTTTATGGCTATTTTCAAAAATAAGAAACTTTTGAGTCTATGGGAAACATATAATATGTCTCGATCTATTTTGAGGGTATGTAAAGCAATACTTTCTCTCTGCCATGCATAGCTTACCAAATATGGTACAATTAAAATAAATGGATAACACTATTATTCAAAAATTGTGCACATAGTGTTAAAATAAGAAACAATTGATCATAGGGGTCGTTAGGTCATTTCATTCAATACGTATAGAAGATTAGTGGTCACTAAGCATTTTCTCTCATACGAGCAGATGTGAATTATATATTACAAAAAATACGTCCTGTGAGTACTACATAAGTCACTATCCTTCTTTAGGGTTTGCAGTGAACCACTTGGATCCACTAGGGTCGGCACAAACAATATGTTATAATTAGAATAAATGAAAACACAGTAGTAACCTAAATCTATACATATAGTATTTATAATGACGGGTAGTAATGGTGGGAGCCTAACAACTGCTAAACTAGAGCATGATCTTTTATTTTATCACTATTTTCAAATTATGAAATTGTTGATCCTAGCGTTCGTTATGCCATTACTTTCGATAAGGAAAAAATGTTAGCATTCACTAAGAACATTTCTCCCATAAGATCCGATGTGAATTATGTGTTTCAAATAATATACCTTATGGGAACTATGTAAGGCTTGATCCCTCTATATGGTATATAGTGCAACTATTGTTTCCGCCAGGTACATTCCAACCAACATGATATAATTGTAATCAATGGAAAAAACTAGCAGTCCAAAGTTGTATAGATAGTGTTTACAACTACCGTAATGGTATGAGCCTCGTGGTCACTTAACTAGGTCGCGATTTCTTATTTTATCACAATTTTCAAAATAAGAAACTATTGAAACTAGTGTCCGTTCTTCCGTTACTTTCTATAAGTATTGAAACTAAGCATTAGGTAAAAAAAATTTTCCCATTTGAAACATTGTGAATTATATGTTACAAACAATATATTTTGTGGAAAATATATATGGATTGATCCTTATTGAGGATTGTAGAGTAGCACTTATTTCTGCCATGGATAGTCTATTAAAGATGATACAATTATAATCAATGAAAATCACCAGTGAGCTCAAAGTGTACAGACAGTGATTACAAAGTCAAGATGAAATGGTAGGACTCTAGCTTCCACTAATCTAGGCTGTGATTGGATATTTTTAGTTATTTTTAAATTTTAGTTTTTTATACCCTCAAATTCAGATTAAATGTTTTTTTACCCTCAATCAATACAACATATCAGACAGTAAATGTTTTCATCCTAAGAAGACTGACACTCTACATGCGATAACATAAGTTCTAACAATTTGGAATAAATTTCTTCAATTAGTATTGTAAATCTAACTTATAGTCAGAGTATGAGAGAATAAAGAATCCTTGTTTTAGTGGTACTCACTAAACATTGTTAATAATCAAATCTTTTCTCAAATAGGTATAACCCATTATGATGTTATAGAGAGCATCTGTTTCCATGAAAATGACTATTGTGATGAGTGTCATACTTATGTTTTGGAAAAGGGTAATCATTCTCATTTGTTTTTGATAGCTTATTGTGGAATTTCCCACAAAGTGATACACTTAAAATATCGTACTTGGATTAGTTATAGACATTTAAACATAATGAATATAAAGTATGTATGATATACATATATTTCATATTATCTTATATAACAAAAAAATATGAGCTATCATTAACTCTGTTAATGTGATTTATTGCTCAAATACTCTCCTCAAAATACCAAACATTATATCTTCCAACCTTTATCCTTTAAACATCTTCCTTAGTCTTGTTACATGGCAATTAATCCTCACTACTACAATATGACCTGATATACACATAAATCACATCATCTTCTAAAATAGAAAATATTGAGCTATCTTAATACTCCGTTATTGTGATTTGTTTGCTCAAAAACTCTCTTCGAAATACCAAATATTAGATCTTAATGTCCTCTATGCTTTTCCATTCAATAGGTGTAAATGGCTAAAAAAATCTTTTAGGTTATTCTTGTATATGTTGACTATAAGTCTATCTACCACTAAAGTGTATATTTTTTAATGTTCCTATCATGCCTTCTATATATTGATATAGATTTTTGAACTCATCTTTAATAGTTTCAAAAGGTGCAAATGGTTTCTTATATTTCAATACATCATAATTTAATCTCATACTTTTAGAAAAAATTTGTTATTATTGATTTGATCCACAACATATGAATTTTTGTAACCAGTTGAATGATATGCATAATATGTCCTATCAAAGCCTAGCAGTCGTTAACCATTAAGTTAATTACTCTCTTATGATACATAGTAAAGAACTCTAGAGGTTGTTGACTGCTAGGGTAGTATTTAAATTCCTTATTAGACAATGAGAGAAAAACATTTTAAAGTTTGAGAAATGACCTAATTATTTATTTATTTTACTCTAATTATAGGTAAAATATCTTTCATTATTCGCATGCTCCATTCAGAAAAATTCCATTCATCGTAGGTAGTATTTGTTGGAAGAAAAGAGATGAGGAATGGTTTGTGGAAATCCATTCCCTTGAAAACTACCACATCAACTTGTGGTTATTTTTTTTATAGATGGCAATTACCAGGAAGTTGGTATTGTTCTATCATCAGAAGTTATTGTAATTTGGGGACACTGTCATTTCCAGGTGGAACACTTTGAATTTGCAAATGTTTATCAGAGCAACTCAATGTCTTGTTTGCCTAAAACTTACAGTATATTTTTTTAGCCAAATCAGCTTCACCTACATTTGAGAAACATCTCCTTAAAAACCTATGATTCTCCTGGTAGTAGACTACTAAGTTTAACTACTAGTTGAGGTATCAACATATCAAGTACTATGAACTTGTGTATTCTAAGCACCAGTGCAAATCTGTTTTTGAAGTTTGCAAAAGGATGACAAGTCTTAAGATTATTTAACATCACTAATGTTATATACTGACTCATAACTAAAAAAAATTAGTTGACACGCGACAATGAAGATTTTACTGACGCACAACAATGGATTATAGTCACTGACACATGACAAGGAGATTTCACTGATGCGCAGCAAGTGATATTGTCACTGCACAACAAGGTGCTTGGTTTTTGAACATGAAAATACTATCTATTAACACACAATAGTACTCTTTTTGACGTGTGACACTAGTATTAAGACTCTGACCCGCAAAAAGGATATTCTATTGGAAGGGAGATTTAAATTTTGTAGTCATTCGACAACAAGGTTCCTTTCATGTGAAATTAAGTTTTCTATGGTGCGACAAAAAGGTTGTTATCATGTGACAACAAGTTTTTTATCGAAATTTGACATCAACCTTGTTGTCGCATGTCTTGAAAATGAGAAACTTCTTTTGGGATAAAATGTTGCACACAAACCCCATAAAATTTGCTTATTTCACAAAAATGGTTTTAGGCATATTTATCAGAATTTTCCACCTTCAATTTCCTAAAAGGTATCTGAGTGATGAACCCTGTAGATGACAATCATGAGGAATTATTTTATTTTGCTAAGGTCAGAAGTTATTGAGTTTGTTAGACACTATGTGTCTAGGTGCAACACTTTGAATTTTAAAATAATAAGTGTCATATTCTGCATATGAATTTGGATGTTTCTTTGTTCAAGAAACAGGAAATGCATGACTACATAAACATTGGACCATATTCCTATTCAAATTATGGTTGGAATTTGGATTCTAATAGATTCTGAAAAAAAGGGTTGTTCAAATGCAGAATACATTCACAATGGTATATTTACAGTATTCAGAAAATTGTATAGAAACGAAAAAACATCTTATGTTTTTCATTTCTTGCATAGAAAATGTTTACTTTCACCTCCAAAAAAATGCCAATTTGTTTGATATGTTAAGGCAAAATGTATTCGACTAAATTGGAGATAAACCCATCTAAATCAAAATTTCATGGGTTGAAAATGAATATTAAATCAATTGGGCCTATTGAGGATGGTGTAATAGAAGAGACATTTGATTTTACTGTTAGAGAATAAAAAGAGACAACAAAATGAGAGAAAATTATCTACAATTATTTGAGAAATAAGCATCTAGATAATATTGTATTGACAAACTTACATTGAATCCAATGTAATTGAAAATTTTTAATTGCATGAATCGCACTACCGCTAGTTGTCTGTACTGTTGGGTGAAAAGAGAAATGGAAAAAGAAAATTTGATTTCCATATAAGGTAAAAATGGCAAAATGGAAAAAAGATCATTAGTTGGAATAAGTTCTTCCCATTGAGGCTTAGACAATATTAGACAACTATGTGATGTCACTGGAATGAAATATACCAGCAAGGATGGAGTACAAACAATTTTTCTTGTAAATGTACATATCCATTCCATCTTAAATCAACTTTATCAGCTATTCCTTTGACTAATCCTTTCAATGTTGAATGTATGATCACTAATTTTTTTAATATTGGCTAGCAATATTTATTTTGATGTAATAATGGAGCTTTTAATAGTTATCGGATACTAATGTGGTGATTGTATTATTATTGTTCTAATACCAAGTGGTTATTAAATGATGTTAAGATACACAGTAAAAATATACATGGAAAAGGTTCAAGATGGTAGAGTATCAATTCTGGATGGATGCTATAGATTCTGCGATAGCAATGGGATATTCAAAATTTTGTGTCTTATGTACAGAATATTTGTTGTGCACAATTACGACAATAACGATGATTATAGAGAAGAGGTCAGTAGGGATTGGATGGAGAAACTGCCACAAAAATTGGCCTAGAAGAGAAATTGTCCTAAAAGGAAACATCCATCCTTTTCCTTGAAAAATATCATATGATTTTTAGGCTGAGTATGTTCACTTGATGTTGTTCTAAAATTTTCTCTAGTATTAGTGCTTTACAGCGGTAGTGTCACACTCTATGCATTAGTGGATTCAAAACTATTTGTTGTTTTTATTGTTGAGACACATAGTCAAGAAATGTTTCTGAAACATTACTATTCTCATATGAAGAATGGTCGTCACCGAAGAAAACTTCAACAAGTGATTTTTTTTAATGTCTTTTAACCTATATATCCTACTTATACATTTATGTTTTATGTAGACAACCACAAAGCTATAAAATCTAATGTACAAGCATTTCACCTTGATGTTACACAACCAGTTCAACATGGTTAATTACCTTCAATCAATGATATCTATTTTTCAATTGCCATGGTTTTCAATTTTTAACAAACTTATGTTTTTACAGTTCAGATGACAGATGTGGAGGACACGGGCACATCGGCCACAAATATGCCATCAGATCAAATCATCAAGGTATGTTAATTGTGTGAATTTACAAACAAAACCACTAATAAGCCCCACAAATTTATAAGACAATAAATTGATTATGTTGACAACCAACAACTAGAGAATGTAACCATGGAGGGAACGAAGGTATCCAGCATGAATACACACTCACAACCATGTATGTTAGCCATGTGTATTTTTAAAACAAAATCATTTATAAGGCCCACAAATTTATAGGAAACGATAACTAACATACATTAGTTTATATGCTTGGCATATGATAGAAGAAAAAGTTTAAGGAAATCCATTTTTAAGCTACGATAAAAAATTAAAATGAAGTATAGAACTTAGTTGACTCTATGCATCCATGTTCAATATAGTAATGGTTAGACTAAAAAACCTTACATTCATCAATATCTCGTTGATTTACAACTGCATAATCTCTACAATGTTTCATTGATTCACTACTGCATACTGACTACTTACATTGAATTAAAATTGTTTTGGCTTCAACATCATCATAAAAAAACTACCATACTTGTAAGTATGTAAAGCATAGCTTTGCTAGCCTCATTAAAGGTTGTCCATCTAAGTTTAGTTTGGTCAATGATGGCATAGCCTAACGGTTGTAAATAGTCATCAATAGTTGAGGATTGTTTTCCGCCAAAGGAATATAAGTGTAGCCTAGTGGCCACTAAATTTGAATTATAAGACATAGAACAATTGATATTATAATTACTATATCACCACAAAAACTACTGTTTATAAATTTAAGATTTCATTTTCCATAGTATGAAATCGATTATGAATTGATTAATGTTTATTTCAAATATATTATGCTCACATTTTTAATAGCAAGAAATAGATTATGAATTGATGAATTTTTATTTGAAATATATCTTGCATCAATGGATCCAACAATGTGTAAAGGAGGTGTAATCCAATCCATAATCTCAATCGGTAACTATTAGTCATAAGCTAAAATGTTGTTTATTTCAATTGGTTATAATTGATATGAGGCCAATGAAAATAAATTTCTTTACTTCCCTGCAGGTAGTGATAAGATTTATTTACTTATTTTAGATATGGAGGACCTTCTATATGGGATAAACAAAACATACAATAGGAAGATGTCATTCAGGTTCGACATGAAAACTGTCAACCTGCGAGGTGGCCTATCATAATTTATAAAATTATTATCACCATACTGTGAACTAGGATTCTGGTCTGACAACATCATTTATGCTAATGTTAAAAAGATATCAGTGGAATTCAATAAAAAATATCTAATGTATTGTATCCAAGACTCACTTGGGGAAAGGAACATTGCAATATAGTCAAGGGAATAACAATAAGAGACCTAGAAAAGGTTTGGAGTAGAAATGATTTTTCATACAGTTCTAATAACACTTTGTGTATTACATTAGGTCAAAGGGAAACCCTCCTGAAAATTTTATGGTGGGGATGAAAAAGAATACGCAAATATTGTACAAATGATAAATGGTTGATGGTCGATTTGTACAAAAAAAATCACAAATAGTGTCTCAGGGATTGAATGTGGTAGAGGGACATCAAATATTTGGAGCAAGAAAATGCTAAATAACTATTTATCTTTTCATAATGTTGTTATGATGGTACTGCTTAACATTATCAATAATATATACATTCATATGTTATTATGAAAGTATTGTGTAACTCTATTATATTATGTTGAGATTGTTGAAATATAAGTTGGGAGGATTTATATTTTCACTGATTATAAGCTAACAATATGATTGAATAAATTTTGTGATGAATTATCAAAAAAACTTGCCCTTGAAAAATTGTAAAATAGTATTTTTTTACACTGTTCATAAAATAAATATAAAATTATATTGTATATACTTAATTATTTTAAATATTTTTTAATATAATTAATATATAAATAAATCTCTAGAAAAATTAACGATCATATCTAAAATATGAAAGTCATATGTGACGATTGTTTCAAAGATTTACAACTATTTTACAGATAAAAATGATAAAAACATCTAAATGGACGTCAAATTTAACACTACATTGTGGCCTTTATTGCAACCATTGAAGGACAAGAGAATTTGTTTGGGATGATATTTGATCGAAAACCAAATTCAAGGGAGCTTATTTTTTGGAGCTTCACTTTGATTTATTTTGTTAATTTGGGATCCCAGATCTTCGGGAATAGTGTTATAATAAAATTCAAACAATTCATAAAATGTTTTTCTTCTACATTTCTATCTTTAGTAAATCAATTTAAATTTACTTCATATCTATAATTGTATACGCAAATATCTCTGGATTGGTTTTATAGTTAATTACATTCTCCTACTCTAAGTAGTCACTCTCTTCTAATTTCTTCAATATATCTTTAGTAATTCTCTGGTTACGTTGAGGTTCAATCACATCATACTGCATGAACCTGGAAGTGTCTCAAATATCTTGAATTTCATTAGCCTAGCGGCCACTAGACCACAAGGCATTTTAATTATTCAAATATTCATAGTTTAATCTTAAAGACATTTAAACATTTATATGAACCTTATTACAAAACATTGATAATGCCTAGTTGTCGATACCTCGTATAAAATAGAGACATTTTCTATTTATAACAAAGCATAAATAATGCCTAGCATCCGCTATCTCGTATAAAATAGAAACATGTTATGTGCATAACATGTCATAAATAATGCCTAGCATCCGCTAGACTGTATAAAATAGAAACATGTTTTGTATATAAAAAAGAATAAATAATGCTTAGTGGTTGCTAGCCCGTTTAAAACATAGACATTTTCTGTATATAACATAACATATATAATGGTTGGCGGTCACTAGCCCTTATAAAACAGAAACATGTTTTGTACAGTACAAATCATAAATAATACTTAGAGGCTGCTAGCCCGTATAAAAAAGATACATGTTCTGTTTAGTCTAAAGCATATATAATGCTTAGTGTACGCTAGCCAGTATAATGGATTCCAATATTTGACTATTTGGATTCCAATATATGGGAATTTGGAGTGTAGTAAATTCCAATATATGTGATTTTGGATTCCATTATATGTGATTTTGGATTCCAATATATGTGATTCCTAATTCCAGTATATGCGATATTAGAATCCAATATGTGCGATTTTGGAGTCCAAATAATTCCAATATTTAACATTTTAGAATCCAAAACAAGTAGTTTTGGATTCCAATATTGACTATTTTTTTTTACTACTCAGACTGGAATAAGTCCATATTTAGTGAAATAAGCATTTATAGGTGAATAATGCGAGATGTGAATTGTTCCAAGACAAAACAAAGCAAGCAGAAAAGACTGTAAATTATGAAAATACAAGAGAGATAATTGCAATAATACAAAAATAGCTCCAACTCAATACGATGAAATAGAATAATGTAAGATGTGTACATATAAGAGGTGAATGTGTAACCTCCTCATAAAATCATGACAATCTCCACCTAGAATGGTGTAGTCAAGTGGTAGCCAACATATAGAATAGTGTCTTCAAGTGTACACCTAAGAAAGAATATCCCATAAGTATAGGGAAACACCAAGTGAGGTGGAATATCTCGAGTAGGATAATAAAAATAATGTGAGGAAAATAAATCCTACACTAACACCCCCCATAAGCACAACTTAGGTGGGTAGTAGTGGGTCCTGGAAATAAGGTCTCATGAGGTGCCCACATACAATGCAATCTCTCATAAGATAGAGTAAAATGGCAAAACCCAGTGGGAAAAAATCCCCCCCAAAAGAGAAATGAATAAGTGAAGAGGCTAGAAGTCCCTCTAAAGATGATGAAGTTGTTGATGTAAACCACATCCCAAGAAGATCTCGTAGATGAATGAACTTTCTCTCAGTGAAAGGTTTGGTGAAGATGTCAACAACATGCTCTAAAAATTGGAAAAATATCAAATAAATGACCTTCTCATGAATGAGATCACGAATGAAGTGCATGTGAATCTCAATGTGTTTGGTCCTCTAATGAAGGACCAGATTATTACATATTTGGATAGTGCTCTGGTTGTCACACAAGATGATTGTAGGTTGTTTGATCTGGATGTTAAGATAAAAAAAATCCCCTAAAGCCAAATAGCCTTAGTAGCTGCGTTAAAAGAACCCATGTACTCTACCTTTGTGGATGATAAAGCAATAGCATTCTTCTTCTTTATCAACGAACTGATAAGACCAGAACCTAATGAGAAAATGTAACCTGAAATGAACTTATAAAACTTAGTGTTGACAAATTGGTTTAAGTTCGTATAAACGGTGAAGTCAATGTCTAAACTAACCTTGTAGTGAATCACATATTTGTGTGAGCGCTTAATGTAGAGTAAAATACTTTTATTTTCTTTCCAATATACCTCATGGGGTTCCTACATGAACCTCAAAACAATACCAATTACATAGGAGATGTCATGTTTGGTGTGATTTAAGTAAATAAGGTTGCCAACAAGTTGTCGGTACAAATTAGCATCAACCAAGGGTGTGGAAAAATCGGCCTCAAGCTTGACTCTAGATAAGAAAGGAGTCAAATATGGCTTGCAGTCAACCATGTGAAACCAAGCCAGAAGATCGAGAGAGTACTTGGGTTGTGCAAGTGAAATCCCTTGATCAGATTGTGTGATTGCAATGCCAAAGAAGAAATGCAGTAGAACCAAGTTAGTCATGGGGAATCTATCCTGAAGAGATATTTTCACTGCTAAGATAGTCGATGAAGTATCAGTAATGAATCATCTTACTAAAATATATATATGGAAGTGAGTAAAAATAGAATCTATGAGGAATGAATCCATCTTGGCATACAAAACCTGAGGGGCTTATTTGAGGCCACAGATGGATTTCCTAAGTTTGTAAACTAAGGATGAATCCGAAACAAACCTAGGTGGTTACTCCATGTAGATCTCCTCTTGTAGGTCTCTGTGAAGAAAATCACTCTTTGCATCACATCTGGTGTACAATCCAACCATGTGTTGTGGATAAAACAAGTGTGATTATAATCAAATTCATCTTGGCTCTAGAGGACGAAAATCTCTCTTAGTAGTCTATGTGAGGGATTACCACACTGGAAACCCTTGTGCTACTAAAGTATCCTTTTAGTTATCAAGTTACCCATTGATAGATCAAATTTGGTCTGATATATCCATAAACATTGAACAATATTCCTTCCCTTTTTATCGAATTGAATTCAAATCCCAAGTTTGATTGGATTGATTGAAGGAATTATATTCCTGAAACTTATTGCATGTATCCCACTCAGGTATTTTGATGCCTCTTGAAATTGTCTGTGGATATATCAATGGAAGGGTTTATAGTGCTTAATCAGACTTCTATTCATCCCTATGCAGATTTCTGATATAGATATTCCAGAAATTAATATTACCTCAGACAGATGTCAGATTTTATATGTATATTAAGCTGCCAATATGGTGACAGATGCAGTTTAGGGCGCAAAGTGACATGTACTTGTCTACGATTGCTGTTGATGGGGAATTGTTATATACATATTAAACTAAGTCGCACTTCTTCACATAAATTCCAGATCTGTATTATGTGGGTGATTGCCATAATATTCAGTTCCAGGAAGTCAGCTTACCTTGGTGTTCACAAATTTCAACCCCCTTTAGATCTAGAGAATTGTTGGAGAACAAGAGAGATCCATTTGATAAAATACTTATAGTGAGCCCTGACTGAACCTGCAAAATCCTCTTAGATGCTTTCCAATGTAGCTCACGGGGTCTAATCAAAGCATGAACCTCAAAACAATACCAAACGGCATAGGAGATATCAAAATGGTCTGAGTGTGATATTATGGTGAAATAAGGGTTACCAACAAGTTGTCGATACAAAGTAGCTATCATGACCAAGGGTGTGGAGCTAGTTAGTCTCAAAGTTTTTTCTATGACTTCCAGACTTGCCTGAAAGGAGTCGGAGATGGCTTGCAGTCATACCATGTGAAGACCGAGCCAATTTAAGATTGATCAGAGTACTCTGGGTTGTGATAAAGTGAAACCTTGAATCAGATTGTAGTGGGGGGATCTCAATACCAAGTAGTGTAGGTGCAACCCAAGTGGATTTCATGTGCGAATCTAATCCTGCAAGATTTGTCTTCACTGCTAAGATAGCCATTGAAGTACTCCCAAAGATCAAAAGAGTCATCAACATTATTTGGTGGGGTGATATCAATAATTTTAGAATCATCCCGTCGTAATAGATATACAATTGGGATATTGAATGGCACCTAGTGAAACCAAGGTTTAGGGATTGGAATGGAATCCATCTTCGCATACCAAGCCCGAGGGGCCTACATGAGGCCATATGTATGGATTTGGCGGGAAATGGGATCTATCCCACTCATGCATAGCACTATCAAGTGTGATTGTTGATTAAGGAATTATATTCCTCATGCATAAGGACTATCCCACATCAGGTGAAGCCTGATGCCTAACAGTAAATGTCTAGTGGATCTGTCACTGAAGCATAAAAGGCATGTGGCCTACTCTGATAATTTGCCCGAGTATGTTTGTCATCCTCTGGATCCCCTGCCCAAGTGCCTGCACTTTGAAGTGTCTGCCTAGCCCAAAGAGGGCCTAAAGTGGGTAAGTCACGTTTCGAATCCTCATCCTCTGAAGTATGGCTAGAAGTAGATGAGGATGACTCCTCATTACTTTGCTCGTTGTCAGAACTAGAAGAAGTATAAGACTCCACCTTAGGAGCTTGTTGTGGATGATCTGAATTCTCATACTACTCATCAAAATTTAGCGAAGCCAAAGTAGATGGAGAAGCGTCAAGTAAAGATTCAGTGGGACTCTCCTGAAACTTAACACTTCTCTCGATGAACAACTCATGAGTAGTAGGATGGATAAGTCTATAGCCCTTGACCCCCTCTGGATACCCAATAAAGATGCAAGGTTTGGATTGAGGCTCCATTGCCTTGCATTTCTTTTTGGGAATGTGTGCCATTGTTGGTGATTCGAATACCCTAAAGTGCTTAACTTCCAGTTTCCTGTTGTGCCAAGCTTCAAAGGGAGTTATACCTTTTAAAGCTTTGTGGGGAACCTAGTTCTATATATAACAGGCACAATTGATGGCTTCTACCCAAAACTACGAAGTTAAAGATTTAGAGTGTATCATACAATTTGCCATCTCTTCAAGGACCTATTTTTGCATTCTACCACGCCATTCTGCTGAGGAGTGTAAGGCACTGTTCGCTGTAGATCAATACCCTCTGTGGTGCAAATCTTCTCAAATTTGTTGCTAACATTCTCCCCCCATTATTTGTTCGAAGAACTTTGATGAATTTCCCAGATTGTTTCTCAACAAGTGCCTTGAAGTTCCCGAAAGTAATCAAACACTTCATACTTTTGCCTAAGGAAGTAGACCCATGTATATATGGAAAAATCATTTATGAAGGTGAGAGCATATTTGGCCCTGGTGAAAGAAGGATGGGGAAAAGCCCCTGTGACATCATTGTGAATCAACTCTAAATGTGTTGAAGCTCTTCAAGCTTTGTCTTCGTCAAATTTCTCTTCAGGGTGTTTTCCAAGAGCACAACCCTCGCAAAATCCCTTTGAGAAACGAACTCTAGGCAATCCTATAACCATGTCATGCTAAGTGAGCTACTCAAGGTAGCGTAGTTAAGATGGCCAATCTGCTCATGCCATAATCTATTGACTCCATCTGAATGTGTGAGTAATGTAGTAGGGGAAACATCAGGTGAAAAGTGTGAGAAGGTATATAACCTAGCATGGTGATCTGCCCTTCCCACTGCTCTTGTAGTGTCGCTATGCAACTCCTTGATCTCAACTGAATCTGGATCAAATAGGACTCTCATGCCCTTCCCTATATGAGTCATTTGATACACTGATAGGAAATTAGTTAAAAGTGAAGGTACACTGAGAAAATTTGTGAATGTTCCACCTTCGACTTCAACAGACCCTCTCCCTGAAACTATGGCTAGAGTATCATCACCCAAAGTGATGGAGGACATGCTGCAGGGCTCTAAGGAAGAAAACTCAACCTGTGATAAACCCATGCGGTGTGAAGCACTAGAGTCGATAACCCACGAAGGAGTAGATGAGGATGCAATTACAACTAGTGCCTTTCCCTTATGTTTCTCTTTATCTTTTTCCTTTGCCTTAGTAGATCTTGGGGTTGATGAAGACTGTTTGATAGATTTAGGGATGATTATTTTGTTCTTCTCAAGGATATGACTAAGGTGGTCAATCTGCTACTTCATACATTTGTGCTCATCATGCCCAAGTTTCTTGCATTAGGCACACTTAAACTTTTCCTTCTTAGGTTTCCCATTTGAACTGGAGGTTTCAGTGGTAGGCTTGGAAGAGGTAGTGGATTTATGTTCTTTCTTCTTTTCTAGATCCTTGGTCTTTTGCTTCTTCTCTTGGTTGCTAGAGGATTTCTATTTCCCATTCCCAACAATGAGGGCTTGAGGTTTGGATGACTTCAAGGTTCCCATTTGGATTAACTTGTCTTGCTCCTTAGTCAAATCAGCAATAAAATCATCCAAATATGACATAGACCATATGGATCCAAGAGCCCTCTTGGTAGCATAAAAGGTAGAGACAAAGATAGAGTAGTCAAGACCTAGTTTGGCAAGCATTGAAAGAACTAGTTGTTCATCCTTCTTTTCTGTTCCACATTCTTTTAACTGCAATCGTAAGGACTTGAGCTTGGTAAAGAAATCTTCCAAGGTGTCAAAGTTGCTAGGACTTAAGTTGATAAGTTCTATTTCTAGCTCATGACGCCTCATAGTGTTAACTTTTCCAAACAAGGTTTCTAAGGTTTTCCTCACCTGGTTGGGAGATGTGGCTGACTCTATGTGAAAGAGGAGTTCAGGAGACATTGCAAGACACAAAATACCAAAAACTTCATCACGCTTATTAAACCACTTAACTTTATATGCGGCTTTAGTGTTCACTAGGCTCAGGTTCTAACCCCATTGTGATACGGTAGAACCCTTTACTCCTAAGTGCAATGGTCATTTTTTTATTTCCATTCATGGTAGTTAAAAGGTGTAAGTGGGTTAATTGGTCTTAGACCCATTAGTGTAGAAAGTAAATTTGTGGGAGTTGTTGCAAAAAACAAATAAATGTGTGGAAAGAAATAAGTTTTGAAAAAGAGGAAACACATTGTATACCCCCTAGAAACTATATCAGTAGGGTTCATTTTAAGAAGACCCCTATCAAAAATTACTTTAGAAATTAAGGAGAATAACAAAAGTCAACTTTCAAATCTTTGGCAAATTTCTGAAAAAATGTTTCATGGCAAACAAAATTTCGTAGAGAGTAATTTTCCCTGGTTTCACAAATTATGTTGGGTAGGTTGGGCGGGTAGGTTGTTCGGGTGGGTTGGTTGGGTGGGTTATTCGGGTGGGGGGTTGGGTGGGTCAGTTTGGAGGTTGAGGGGTTAGACAGTTGAGGGGTTGGACGGATAAGGGTTAAATGGGTAGGCTGGATTGTTAATGGGTTAGACGGCTAAGAGTTGGATGTGTGGGTTTGACAGTTGAGGGGTTGGATGGATAAGGGTTGGATGGGTGAGTTGGATGGTTAAGGGGTTGGATGGGTGGGTCGGACAGTTGATGGGTTGGATGGCTAAGGGTTAGACAAGTGGGTTGGATGGCTAAGGTTTAAATGCATGGGTTGGAAGGTTAAGGGGTTGGATGGCTAAGGGTTGGATGGTGGGTTGATCGGTTGAGGGGTTAGATGGATAAGAGTTGGATATGTGGGTTAGATGGCTAAGGGTTGGATGGGTTGTTAAATTACGTTGTTTGGTTTGATTGGTCAGGTGTGTTGGTCATCTATCCAACATGGGTTGGGTGGCCGCCATGGCTAGCCAATAGTTTTTTGCCACGTGTCCTTTGAACCATTCAGACCCCTATAAATACCCCTACAAGGTTCATTTCTTCACTTTTTTATGAAAATTTCCAATGCTCTGAGCTCTCTAATCTTCAAAGCTCTCCCAAATTTCAACAATGACAAGCACCACATCTACTCCTACACCCAAATTCCAATACAAAAACCTCATGTGCCCATAGAATGTAGCCCTACTAAAATTAAAAGATGCACCAAAGGAATGGCTCAAAAAATCAGAATTTATCGGGCTTATCGACATGCCCCAATTTGATATTGATGCTTCAGTCCTTGATTACCTTCTCACCTCTTACAAAGAGAATGATGAAATTTTTTCTTTTCTCCTCATGCATCCGAGACTTCATCAAATTTATTTCACAATTGAGCCCACAGACATACATCGGTTACTTGGGTTACCATTTGAAAATAAGCCACCCATTACTACAAAGGTTTTCCTTACACATGAAAACAAAAAAAAATGGAGTCTCATTACAATGTGCAGGTTGATGGTAAGTTTATTATTTTCAAATGCTTTTTCTCTTGAAAATTTTCAACCACCCAAACCTCTAACATTTTTTTTGTTATTACAGCTCCTCTTAATCATTCATCACAAGGCCTTCTACAAGGTATTATAAACCAATTCTTTCTTGCAGTTGCATCACTTTTTTAGGACAAGATTGTATTACAGGGCAGATCTGTAGACATTCTGCATTGGGTAGTTCAATATTTATTGCAAACACTATTAGGTCAACAATTCAATTAGTGCATATATTTTTCCAACTGAATAAAAATAGATGTCTCTCGTGCCCGTAATGAGGATCAATATGATAAATCCAAGACTGTATTATCTTTTTATAATTATATTATTTCTTTCTATCATGAAGCGTTCTACAAATTTCAGTAAGCTAAAATTGTAACTACAATTAATGATAAAATGATTGGTCTCGGTCTTGAAGAACAACAGGTAATAGTTACTTTTACAGTTTTCTTGTTATGAAAATTTAAAAGTCAATATTTTTAAATAAAATAATAATTGTAATATTTTATTTTGCAGAGAATAATTATAACTACAACATCTCATAAGGAGGTAATTTCTTGAGGTAAAGCTCCTACAGAGGTCTTTGTTAATTCTGACATGGATTCAACAGAATCAACACCAGTAAGAGCTCCTCATCAAAAGCGACCTAGGGGGTTGGTTAGTGCATCATGTCTACCATCACATTTAACTACAGGTATGAAGTTTTCTTTTTATATAATCAACTAATTCAAACAACTAATATAGATTATGTAGGTAGTACTATATTTTAATATTTCTACTGTTCTTTTCTCCATTTATTGTATTCAGAAACTACTCAAACTCGTGATGATGATTGAACTCATTGTGATGGTCAAGATCTAAATGTCATGTTTACGTCTCTAAACATGCAAGGTAAATTGTAATATTTAATATTTAGAATGTTTTATTTCGTTATAATTTTTTAGAATTTACAAGGCCTAATTGTATAAAGATAATTTTCTAACAATATGTTGTTTTCTTCTTGCAGGTAATATGGCTTCTAAGCACATTCCACTTGCAATGAGGCCACTGATACTACCAACACGTACATTCCAAATGAAAATAAGATCTTCAGGAAATAATATCATGTTTCTTGTAGAATCAGTTAGAATAATTCATCCTGCAATCACAAAATTTCCTGGACTCTCACTAGATGGTGTTTTAAGTGTAACGACCTCACATCTTTTCAACAATGTCATTCTTGATGAGGATTATTTTGGCTTCAATACTGGTGATGTTAACAAGGGTAAATATTCTCACACCCATGATATGATTCAACCTAATCCACCTCAACCACAACCACAACAAAATGTACATGAAGTACAGGACAGTGACTCTCCTCCTCCTCCAAGAAATGCTCCACAAACAGATGATGAAAAGACACATTTTATATTAGAAAATATGATATCAGATAGTATGGGGGAAAAAATTCAAGAGATTTTAATGTATAATGTGGATTTGGTGTGGTCTTGGAAGAGGAGAGCTAAAATTTTGATAAAAGAAATAAATGTAAGATACCATAATCACATTCAAAGGCATTCATTGTTCACTGCTATAGAGAGCCAACCAGCAAGGTAGGACATTTTGCTAAACAATGCTCAGTCAGGGACAATTTTATATATGTCTACAATTACAATGATGAAATTATAGACATAATGTTAAACAGGTTGGAGAATCTGAATGCTAAAGCATAAGCTTATTACAACAAATGGGCTACAGAAAAGATAAATGTTTTAATAGCAAATGCAGAAAAAGAAAAAGTTATGGTGAGTGGGATTTAAGTTTTACATGAAAAATCCTAATATTATAAGCACTTCAATACATTTTTTCAACTTATCTAATAGACTAAAAAATTTATATTTCTATTTTGCAGGAAAAATATGAAAATTCAAAGAAAGAAACAGCTATATTTGAAGCACATTTAAAGAATGCCTGCAAAATCCTGAATTCGTTTGTACAGTTGAAGGAAAAACTCGTAGTAATAAATAAACAAAATAATACATTGAGAAGGATAATCAAGGAGCATAAGATGGATCCATAAGTCTTATTAAAGGGAAAGACAGATGCAGATGAAACACTTTTGTCAGCAGGAGATGTAGCAAGGGAGGAGCAGAATATTCTTAAAAATATCAATACCGCAACACGATATTTTTATGCATAAGGATTTATAGCAGATAGCTCTGTATAGACATAATGGATTCCTCCACCTCTTATGCAAGAAAAATATTAAGCTTCTCTAGCTACATAAAAAATTCAATATGTTAGTTAAGTTCACCATGTGACAGGTGTGTTGTCACAATTCTAAAATTGGTGTAGGAATTAAAATATAGTGACCAACAATTTTTTTGTTTTTATTCCGTGTGGCAGACGTAAGGACAACTATGATTTAGAATCATAGGTAGAAAAGAGGATTACCTCGTAATGTGTCATTATATGACAAAACTTGTTTGGAAGCTTTGAAATGTGTTGACAACCCCCTTTTTGGAATTGTAATGGTCGACAATGCTTTATGAATTTGTACTTTTCTTCATAAAGTAATTTGCCACATGAGAGAACGATTTCAAGATTACTTTGGAAATTAGAATTGTAACTATATATTGTTATTCAATTTCGACATAATACAAATGATGTTTATATTTCTTTGTTTACGTAAAAGTTGCTTAAATTTACTTGATTTTGTTTATTTAAAATATTTACATTTCTAATTTCTTGTAGGTGTAAAATAAATCAATTAACAGATATAGAAGACAAATATTTCCTTATTTCAGTCTAAAAACCAAATATAAAAGACAAATGGGAGAATTGGAAATGATAGTGACATTGTTCCAATGGCAATGGATCAAATAAGACAAATATAATATTACATTTATTGAAAGTTGTAATCTCTGTATGAAATACATTAATAGGTTTATTTTATTACATAAAATTATTGTAATGAAATCTATGTGAATTGGAACCGTACTGAATCAACACTTTCATTCGTGACTTGGAAATCAACTATAACATGATCTGTGCATGTGTCTCGATCCCCTGGGTCAGGAAGAATATTACTAACTCCTCTTATTTCTACTAGTGAATTACATAATGTGAGTTCTCTATCATAAGGAAAAGACTCCACTGAGTAACATGATATATACAACCTCAGACAACTTTCTATATTCCTATCCAATCTGTTTTGAACTTTTGAAGTTTATTGAAAACCCTCTCATCTTCCACATAACTCAGAATCATAGTTTGACAGAGTTCATACAACTTAATATACTTGCTCAAATATTCACTTAGAATACTACTGGGACAAATATTCTTCCAAATCCTTTTGATGGCATCATAATCCTATGGGTTTTGTAGAAGTTGAACTTGTCGTATAATAGTATTAGTAAAATCCATTGACTAGGAACTAAGTATTTTTCTTGTAAAATACCTTCTATAGAAAATCTGTTTATGTCTTCATTCGTAGAGAAATGGTCAGTTAGATCACTCATGTTTTTGAAAAATAAAGGACTGATAGATTTATAAGGTTTTCTGCTAGACAAATTCCAAAACAGTGGATTTACAACTCCCATTGCTTCAAGTATTTTATCATTTTTGATTTTTTTGGGATCTCTTTAGCTAACGATTCAAAGATCTTTCTCAATTTATTCCTAGTTTCCATTAATACTCCATCATATAAATTTCATGTCACTCTTACTTCTTCTATTTCTGAGACAACGATATGAACTCTTTTTTGGAACATATGAAGTGGAATATCTTTTCCATGTATTTTTATACACAAATGATCATGTATATTGTATTTTAAGAAGTACCTAGGATTTTTCAAATATGTCAATGCATTCCAGTTTTCAAAAACAACACCCTGAAAACTCCCATCAGAAATAGTTAAACTTTCTAGACTCCAGTACACACATCTTCTGAGTCTTATGAAGTCTGTTATATAGAAAGAATGATCTTGTGCATGCTTCATTAAGATGTTAATCTCCCTCAACATGGAAAAAATACCATAGAGTGTGAGTACATTTTCTATGTCTGTTAGACGGTATAATAGATCTTTATCTTTATCTATATCCATGCGGTATTTATATATTAATCCTGTCAATGAAGGATATTCATCAAATATTCTACAGGAAGGTTCATACATAGATATCCATCTGGTATCTACATCTTTGAGAATATTTTTTCTCTCTATCAGTCCAATTGTAAATTTCTGAAATTCTAAAAATCTCTTTGGACTGCTAGAATAATAAGCATGCAAATAATGTATCAATTCCTTCACTCCAGCTACATTTTCAAATGTGCTGACAATTTTATAAGCCAGATTCATTCTGTGAGCCATACAATGGACAACAACCATATATGGAGCAATAGTTGTTTGAATTCTACTGCAAAGACCATTTCTGGCTCCCTGCATTACAGCTACATCATCGGTTATGACACAAAATAATTTTGTTGCAATGGAAAAGTCATCCATTCCGGTGATATCCTTCAGATTATAGACCACCAATTTATTAATATTTTCAAAATTACAATTCTCAGTCATTTTATGAATTACTAAGAGGTGTGGAGTTCTTATTTCATTAGCAAATGTGTAAACATGAATACAAATCCATGAAGTATTATCCACTGTAGTAACCTCATCTATTGAAAGGGAAATATACTTTGCCTTTTGAAAACATAGTTTTAGATCCTCCTTTTCTACCAGAGATAGACATTTTGTAATTTCCCAGCCACTGGTATATGACCAATGAGATTGAGGAACGTTATGTAGACCAATAACCTGATACACAATTTTATTTTCTCCAAAATCTGACATTGGTCTTCCCCTTTTCAATATATCGAATACGGTAGCAAACTGAATACTTTTTGCATGCATTTCTGCCTCCATAGCTTTTCTCAATCTTTCTACTATTGTCCCACCTTTTTCATTCACATATTTCATATTTTTTTGTTCCTTTTCATATTCTTCTATGTATTTTACATGTAGACACTCTTTTGCATCTTTCCATCTATGTGTTCTAACTATGCTTCCATCCTTTTTGCTTTTGGGAAATGTATATTTTCCCATAATGCTTTTCAATTGTGTCCAGTTTGAGTTGAATTGTGTGATCCTTCCCCTATTTCCAACCACATATTTTGCATCGACATTGTGTTGTAACATCATTACCATTTTTAGTGTACACATGTTCAATAAACAGATATTTTGTAGCCCATTCGAACTGGAATTTCCTTCCAATTGTCCAGTTTTTCCTCTTTTTTCTGACATATTTTATTTTATTTCTTGAGGTTCAAATTCTACATCTGGGATCTCAGCAAGAATATCTTGATTCTCATGTCTCCTTTTTCTGGAAAGAGACCTTAGAGTAGAAGCTTCCTCTGTTGGTGCATCGTGAGAATTCAATGAATTTTCTTGTAATTCTATGTCATCAAGGGATAAAATGTTTTCCTCACCATATAATGGATCATCGATATCTTTAAATTGATTATTTTGTAAAGGAATTTCTGAAATGTCTGCATATAATTCTATAAAATTGTTACATATATAGTATTAATTTTATCTATATTTAAATTTTTACACATAGTACAAAGAGTTCCAAGAACAGTATGAAAAACATAATCATTAAATACTGTAAGATTAAATAACCTGTAAATAGCACATGTCACATAATGATATTTTCATATGATGCAGAAACCCCCTTCATTTTTTTGTGATTTTCCAAAATAGCCAAGCGAAGTATTTGCACCCTTATTTGAATTTCCTAATTTTGTAACCTTCTTACCCTGATTTCTAGTATCTATAACTTCTTAGGGATGGCTCTTATGTTTGAAGGCTCTGAGATTGGTCAATTTAGGGTTAGACGGTAGTGGTTGGATGGTAAAGGTTTGGATGGAAAAGGATTGGATGACTCTATGGTTGGATGGAAAAGGGTTGGACGGCTCATGGCTGAGAGGTTGGACGACTATGTGGTTGGATGGATGAGGGGTTGAACAACAGAGAGGTTAGATGGTTGAGGTGTTGGATGGCTAATGGGTTGGATGGTTGAGGGGTTAGACAACTAGGGATTGTATAGCTCAGGGTTGGATGGATAAGGGGATGGATGGCTCAAGGTTGGATGGCTAAGGGGTTGGATGAGTTAGCAGTTGGACGACCAAGGATTGGACGACTCAGGTTTGGACAACTCAGGGGTTAGACGACTTAGGGTTGGATGACTCAGAGTTTGACGGATGAGGGGTTTCTTATGTTTACTTTGGTGAATATATGCACGAAGTGATTCGAAATGGTGGTGAATTACATTCATAAGATCTTATATATGTGTAAAATCTAGGCAAAATGAATAGTATAAGGGACATATCGGTTTAGGCAAAAATGAATAGTATAAGGGACATGTTTGCATTACCTATACCAAATTAACCTCTAAGAAACATGAATTTTGTCTTGAAATAAACCAATTTTAGCATGAAAATTTCTTGTGAGAAAATACACATGGAGATCCATGAGGAGAAACACATGTACATCCTTAAAATTAAGATAATATATAATCATAAGGCTACCACTTGTTAATCATATCAATACTCCACCTTTAGATAATCATGATAGCATGTATTTTGTTTTATGGTTTTGTTCTTATGCTAAATTTTTACCATGCAAAATTTAAAATTTTGGTCATGACAACCAAACCCACACTTGAAATTCCCTTTCCCAGTGAATGTAAACCTTTCCTTCAGCCAACATTTAAATTGTGTCACCCTCATTTTGGTTGATAGGAACATGATAACATGATTTTCAAGTGTGTTATATGTGTAGATAAGTCTGCCTATCTTGATTACTGAGGGTGCTGATATCTAAGAAAGAATAGTGCTCCTAGAGGCTTCAAAAGGGTTATTTTTGGTCTTCTTGTCACATGAGGACATCCCTTATAAGTTAACTGCAAGGGAAATAAACATCTAGAGTTTTTTTTTGAGATTAATAATATGATCCAAGGTAGTTTAGGAAGTTTTTTTGAGCCATGAGATGTCAGGAAACTTTCAATCAAAATCAGGTCTTTTCGAGCAAGGCAATACGATGCATATTCCAAAGAAGGGAGTCACCTTGTTCGAAAGGTTTTAGGATCCTCGTGAATTGTTGGGATCTCATATCCTAGGACTTGGAAAGTTGATAGATCCTACTTCATGGTGTAATAATAAAGATAGAATTATGGGAGTATAAAATTGTGGAAATTTGTCCATCAATGCAACACAAGAGTTTTTCTATAAGATGGAACTTTCTCAAAGGGTTTTAGAAACCTCAGGAATAGTTAGGAGCCTAACCAAAGGTAAAAGTGAAGTAAATTTTACCCTCCTCATGGTCCATGTGTTATATTTTATCATAATCATTCTAGACCCTGGTGACAGCTCAACTTACTCGCATAAACGTATGGGAAAAAGTGGAAAGGGGAAGAAAAGTTAAATTTCAAGCTAAATCAAGTCTTAAAAATGGTAGTAATGGACTCATTGGGTCATTTGGAGTCAAAATTATATAATTTTATCCCTTTGAATGCAATTTCTTGATCCTAGACGTGAAAAACCACTCCTTAGTCTATTTTCACATTGAGTTTGATGACATCACCACAACCAATCAGCTTTCAGTGGGATTTTGGATTTTGGATGTCCCTTGGTGCAAGGGGACACCAAAGTGTGCTCCCTCATTAAGTGTTATGTTTCATCACTTAAGTGACAACTTAAGGTGTTAGAAATATGTTATAAAGTCACCATAAGTTAGATTTTAGAAAAAATTTCATGAAAGATAGAACCATGGCGGCCTTTTGGAGGTATGATGTCCCTTTTTTTTTTCAAAATCGTGCTCTCCCTATGGAGGCATATTTTTGTCACTTAAAAATGAAAACTTATGTGTTAGAAAAGTGTTTTCAACTCACAAGTTTGGCCCATCCTCATGAAGAAAGCACCCATGGTGCACTTTAGAGGGGGCGATCTCCCTTTGTCCCCTAATTTTTAGGGTGAAACCACACCTCTAACCTCTACTTGACTTGGGTTTAGCTTGTTTGGGTCTAATGTCAGTTAAGGTGTACAAATAAGAGGGAAAACAAATTTAAAAGAGGGAAAATCATTTAAATTCAATATTTAACCATTTTTCACCTCATTTATTTTATTTTATCTCCTCTATGATTGTTGGTATGTCATTATGTTGTGAAAAGTTCTTCAAACATCCTCCAAGCCAAAACCCTTTTTGATCATATTTTCCAAACCCCATATCCATTTGACATGATATTTTAAGTATAGATTCCTTGCAAAACCACCTATAAGAAGAGTATTTTCATGCCTCCATTGATGTTATGTATCATTTTTTATAGTCATTTGAATTTTTTAGCCATAAAAACTCTTTTTTCAAATCTATGAAAATTCGGCAATTGAAATCTTTGGAAATTTGTAGCAAAGCCTCACATTGCAAAACAAAAACTTTTGAGACCAATTTCATTCCATTCTAACACTGGGAAGACTCATTTCTCAAAATAGTAAGCCTTCATCAGTCTCATTACCTATAAATAATAAGTGTTACAAATAGTTCATTTTCAAATTTTCCATTACTCTTTGAACATTGGGGAAATTCAAAAGGTCCAAATTAATCAACTAATAAATAAAATGGACCTCTCAAAAGAAGGCTTATAAAAATATTAAGTGTTCAGATTGAGATCAAATTGGTCATTCATGCTCATCTCATTCTTGTTTCACTCCTACCAATCATGGTGAATATAAGATACTCAGTATACAATCTAATTCCCAAATTTTTCGGATTTAGGAAACATGATGTGTCTCACATTAAATCTAGAAAATTTGAGAGCATGGGTATGGATTGAATCTCATATAACTATAAATGGAAGGAATTTTATTAAGTATTCTAACTAAAGCAAATGGTCAACCATTTCAAAACATGAAGCTAGTTCTAGCTTGCATACCACATTGTGACCTAGTTTTAAAAAAATCCCAGGTGAGCGGTCGTCCAATTATGGTAATCCTCATTCCCAATGGTATTTCTCAAAGCTTGCAAATCCCCACCTATAAAAATGTGGGGATCACATCTCATTAGATTTCCTCATAAGAATGAACATCGACAAGTTCATACTTGCAAATGATTTACATTTGAATTATGGCTCAGGTGGAAGGGAAGCCCTCTTGGTTCCCTAAAGTTGATCTTAGAGTGATCCTCACCGCATCAGATGGGTTGATAAAAAGTTAGAATCATTCTATATTCATTCTCTCTCCTTCATCCATCTCATATCAGAGGATTTTTTCTTGTACTTCATTGTGTATCATAGGTCATCATAGTCATCTAGTGACAAGATCACCAAGATCATCCTGTGCGAGCAAGCTGTCTCATTGTGCGCACTAGGTGCATCAAATGCAAGGAAGATCAAAGAGGAATGACAGTGTTTCAAAGATTGGAAGGTTGGTTTAAGTGAAATAAGGATTTTCTCATTAGTTTCAGTGGTCTATTAATCATGTACTTCTCACTCTTTCTCTTAGAGTGCTTAATCAGGCTACAAAAGTTGATCATTTTTAGGAGTCCCCAAAGAGGAGGTTTGTGAAAGATTGAGTGAACTAGAAGGATTCATTAATTTCAGGAAGTGTTCAAATGATTAGGAGTTCACTAGATTACATCTCTATAAAATAACTCAAATATTCTTCATCCTTGTTCATTCTTCATCTCTTCTCTCTCTGTTCTCTATTTCTACTTTTTAATTCTCCATTATAAATTGTACTTTATGGTTCTTTCATCCTATTCACTTAAGTGACCATTGCAATTTTTCATTGTAAAAGTCCCATTTTCATTAATATGAAAGTGGCTTGTTTTTATTTCCTAGAGGAATTTTAAAGGTTGTAAGTGGTGGGACTATGAAAGTTCATATGGGGGGTAGATGAAGAGATGGATTATAAAGTTATAAACTGGAATGGCTTCTTCATTCCAAAGGGTTATTTTTTCTTGGTTGATAGCTCCCGCTATCTTACTGTAAGTAAAAAATTACAATTCTTCTATCTCCTTGTCTTATTTTTCCCACTCCATCTCAACTTTACTCCATGATCATGGTTAATTTTGTAATATTATGTAATTAAACTTGGATTTACTTATGTTTTGTTCATCTTTCCTTAACATGGTGTCTTCTCATTGTTAACTTGGAAATATTTTGGTTTTATGTCAATAAAATCAAATTGTTATTTATTAAGTAAAACCCCCTTCTCACTTTCTCCCATGTCTCCATACACAAACCTTTCCTCCACCTCCTTTTTGCACACGAATTTAGTGGAGTATTCTTGTGTGATCCCCAATCAAAAGGTCACCCAGGATGGTTATAGTAGTGTATATATTTCTTGTTTTCAATAAATGGAGATGCCCCATTTCTAAGAAAAGGGACCTAATCCCAAAGCATTGGTGAAAACCCCTAATTTTACCTTGTGATTTTTTTTTTCGCCAATAGGTTTGATTAAATCCTTAGCATGATTTTGTGGGGATTTAAAGGGACAAACAACCTACATGCATATTTTGGAAGAAATTGTAACAGCCCAAAGATTCCACAAAATGGTTGTAGGTGACATTGTAAATGAAAATTCTCTAAAAATAATTTCGTAAAATGATCGGTAAATATCTCATTAATTTATCCAAAATGTATTCCCATTTTGTATCCCTTCTGATAATATTTCCAAGGGTGCCAATTTATGTAATTTAAAACTCCCAACCAAAAGTTATGAGAAAAATACCAAGTTGTTGGCCATATCCATAGAGACTACATAGTAGACATCCTCAAGCTCATTTTCCTTTATATTTTGGCTATTGAATTCAACATAATGAAAAATACATACACCTAATTTTTGCACAACATGTAGTTACTTCTAACTCAATTCGTAACATTCACTGACCTTTGCCACATGGCGACAATTGGTGTCATTTATTTTCATGATTCCTTTGACCTTTGGCTATGGATTATCATATGCTCAAGTTGGAGATGGGTTACAAGTCAGATGTTATCAATTCCTTTACCTATAATAGGAAGTTAGACCTTGAATTCCCCACACCTTGACTATATTGATCATTACCACATGTTAAGCATCGGTTAACTTCCCTCATTGCAAGTTTTAGCTTGGATTGTTGAGTTGATGGGTGACACTTATTCCCATAGATACAATGTGTTTACACAGACTTTGTGCTTATGTTATTGTTCAAAATTTTATTGAAACAATGATGAGAGACACGTGTTCTCCATAGGTGAAATTTCTCACACCCATGGTTTTATCCTCTTGTTAATCAAATTTTCTCATTCATGTTTTAGATAAGTGAAATGGTAACAAAGAAAACAGATAAATCCAATAATGAGAGGGTTTAAGGCTACCTCTAGATGAGATGATGGTGGATATGGGCACAAAATATCCTCCTTGTAGAAATCTTGGTTACCTACACAACGAAGGGAAACTTAACATAAAAAAGAATTAGTAGATAAGATAGTGGGTTTCCTAAAAATTTCGGTCTTGAGAAGTGAAAAATTCCTAAGATGGATGTTAACCCACTTTTTGATAAAAAAGATACATAAAATAGCATTGGGTAAGTGATAACATGTAACAGAATCTGAACTGAAACAAATACTTTGAGATAAGCTGGATAGGATGAGATACAGATCTGATAACAATGAATGATAAAAACTGAACCAAACCTGATCAGGTCAACTACGACCCGAGACTGCAAGGCATAATCGATGACGACTGGGACAATGTAATAAGAAAATATAGAAAAAATAGATCTGAAATACTTTCTAAAGATAATCTGGAACTGATGATGATGCTGAGATGATGTAAGGAATTTTGATTTGATGAGAACAAAAAGGATGCAAGAAAATTGATGGATCTGATGATAAAAGTGATAAATGTTAATAGGGTTGATGGAAAGTGGTGCAAATTGGCAACAATTGGCTGTGATGAAGGTGATATATGAAGGTACAGGTGTGCATAATGACAAGATTGGGAGATTTAGGGGAATTTTGGATCAGAAGAGAGATAACTAGAAGAATGGTTTATAAAAAACCAAATAGATGTGAATGGGGTCGGTTGCAACTAGGTACGGTCGAAGATGACCGATGAGTGATCTAGGGTTTGATGGATACATATAGATGGGATTCATGATCTACAGAAAGAAATAGAAGATGACATATGCAAGGATAGATCTCTGAGATGGATGATTAACCTGCAAAACTAATGGGGAATAATGATGGGATGGAAATGGGAAATCCAAGCATACAAAATAATGATGCCAAGAAAATAGAGAACTTAAAATCTCTAAATATGAGGCACAATATCTCCAAATTAGTTATGAGGTGGTGATAACAGTTGCAAATAAGAGTAAGAAATGAAGCCAAGATCCTAAGAAAGCTCAAAGTCTCAAAAATTACATCCTGAAGAGAGGAGGGGTATGGGCGTAGTTATAGGGTCGACAGTGACCCGGATGGGTCACCAGGGACTATGGTGGTATGTAGATTTGGGTAGTAGAAATGTGGTTATCTGGATGCAAAGATCACCTATGCGATAAGATTAGGGTTTTGGGTGGTAAATATGGGTTAGTGATGCATACGGAAGACAAAAGATGGTTGGGAGATAAGAAAATATTAAATGAAGGTGGATGAGATCCTAGGGATGGTAAATATGAGCTTTAGGGAGGATTAAAGGATTATGTGAGGATTTTAGGACTAATTAATGGTGATTAGAGATTTTTAGGGATGAAAAATAAAGGATATGATTAGGATGGGATTAAGGTGGAAAATAATAATTAAAGGGATAAATAATTTTTTAGGAGGGAAAGGGGGATTTTAGTGATAAGAGAGGTATGTATTTAGAAAATGATGACCAAAGGGGGAGAAGATGTGGGATGATGAATAAGGGATACTAAAAATTGGTGTCTACATTTTCCCCTTTTGTTGAGTGGTTTGTGTTGGGCAAGCCATGAGGAAAAAACAAGAAGTGGTAGAATATTATGATGGTGTGGGGTTTTCCTCCTCAATCTAGGGATCGATGAGAAGAAAAAGAATTGATAATTTGTTTGAAAGAGATATATGAAGGGATTAATACTAGAAAGGATAATAAAGGAGAGAAGATGTTCCAAGTGGAGAAAAGAAAAATGAAATGTGGTAGTGATTTTGGAATCACTTTGGTAGGGAATAAAGTACGACCTTAATGGAGACAATAGAAATGTCCTATGGATATGTGAGTTAGATTAAAATCATGGCAATATGGAGGGAGTCCAATGGGAATCCATTCAGATGGATGTGTAAAGCATGGGACCAAAGGTATGAAGGTAGACATTAAAATATGTGTAAATAAATGTGAGGATGGCCAAGACAATGGTCTGATAAAATGCAGGGGAAAAGTGGATGTAATATGAAAAATATAAAATATGTTTCCAATTAAGACAAAGATAAAATATGGCCACAATGGTGGGCTTAGGATGAAATATGGGTCCCCAAGAGGGACACGAAGATGAGTGTATAACATGTTGCTGGATGAGCGATGAGATTTGAAGATAGCGAGGTAAGTCTGATGAGACAAATAAAGGTCTGTTATGAAAAATACAAAAATCACAAGTAGAAGAAAAGATAATTTGGAAGATGAATTAGGTAAAAGAGAATGGGGAGTGAAAAATTAGGGTTGGGTCAATCGTGACTTAGTTCAGTCGATGGCGACTGGGGTTGGGGTCGACGGTGACTAGTGCTGTCAACGTCGACCTAGGTTGGTGGCCTGTATAATAGGTTGAGGCAGCCAACTAATCTCATTTTCACAGTTCGAATTTGTTAATCAAGATCTATGAGTGAAAGATAGATTAATATTTGGAGTAAGATGGAGGCTTGCGGAGCAACAAGAAAGCGTTAGAGGACTTGGTAAGTGTCTAAGCCATAGCTTATTTTTAAGTTATTTAGTTATTTTTAGTATATTTTCATTTTTTGAGTTTTGAGATTAGTGCCAAGGGTGTTTGGCAGTGACCGGGGCCTAAGGGTGGTCACCCAAGATATGCGACATTGACCTGAACAGGGTTGACATTGACTAGATAGATAGGGGAACTTATTGACTAGAGTAGTTGTAAAAATTTATGGTTTTATGGATGTTTAGATGCTAATAGATGTTTGTTTGATGGATTTTGCAAGCTAGGGACACATTGTATCTTCGAGAAAGAGTGTTAAATATGTATGATCGGATCGGAGGGGGTGTTATTGATGATTGTATTGATGGAGAGGTGGGATGTTAGGACTAATAAATTTTGGTTCAAGAAATGGGAGATGATAGTGACATTGGAGGACGTGTATTGTATATTGAGGTTTTCAATACAAGGGGATCCCATAGATCCTATTACAGGAAAGAGGATATTGGGTGTATTGACACTACTATTTAGAGCCAATTCCCCATAGGTCACATTCACTTTAGGGGCCTTTCATATATAGGCATGAAATGAGGCGAGGACACTTGGGAGCATATTGATATGTTTTGTGATGATGGCAATCTCATGTTATGCACTACCATATTCTGGTGGAGCTATATTTCCATGGAAATTGTTAGGGGTACTCGCAAACATAGTGGAACATAGGATTGTTTTCTCTTTTGGTACAACATTATTGGCTCAAATATATCATGAGTTATGGATGTATGCGATGGAGAGGAGATCCAGATTGGATGTTGTATTTTTTTATACATTTCTAGGCCTACGAGAACATCGTTGTGATGAGGCCACTAGGGCTTCCATGTGTGGTTGGGGACCACAAAGAGTTACCTATTGGATTCCTGAGATGGAGGGTTAATCAGGCACATGGAGACACATGATAGAGGGGAGAGGACTGGTACACAGAGAGGTTGGGGGGATTGGATGTGGAGTAGGTCAAATGGAGGCCATATCGATGGTTTTCCGCATGACTAGGCATGTAAATCTAGCTATTTGGCATGAGGAGGATCATATGGGTGTAGGGGTGGTGGCTATAGATGGTGGAGGCAGTCCAGTTTCTAGAAGTGATGAGGTAGTTTGGGGTTGTACAGACAATTATGGGGGATCCTATTAGGTATAAATAGTATGAGGCGAAGAGGGAATTACCTAGTCTTGTGATGGCCCATCCATTAGAGGAGGTAGGAGACCCGTGCGATAGTGATTACAATGTGGTAGTAGGGGAAATATTTGTGTAGTGGATGATAGAGGCATGAACAACCCAGGTAGAGGAGGATATGATGGAGCTAGGATTGGATGAGGAAGCGGTGCCAGTGGGAGAGGAGGAGGTCGTGCTTGGAGGAGAGGAGGGTAGAGATGGAGGGGTGCCAGTAGAGATAACATGTTTATGGGTGAAGGTAGATACTTCCCATCATGAGATGAATGTAGCATGACAGGAGGCTATAGGATTATGATAGGAGAGAGACATGGCCATACATTAGAGAGATAGATACCGTCGATAGTGGTAGACCTACAAGGATATATTTGGAGATCTTGGACCTCTATTCATGGCATCAGGGAGTAAGGCACTAGTGGCTTCGCAAAGAGCTAGACAGATGGCTCCACTGAGTATTGTACTGCTAGAGTAGTATAAGGCACTAGGTATAGAGGTGTGCTATTATGAGTGCATTGTTACATTAAGACTACCAAATCTTCTGCGATACACAACATACTTAGCAGGGGAGAAGAGAGTAGGGGGATCAATGGGACTAGTGTCATTTGGGAACACAGATAGTGTGGTGAAGCCGAGGTGAGATCTAGGCCTAGATGAGGGATCCATAGGTGGTAAATCATAGAGATAGGTCCCTACACTAGATGGATTGGGAGAGGGACATGACCCAGCTCCCATAGGATAGGGATCAAATCTTAGAGCTTCCGATCTGCAGTTCACCTCCTAGATGGTGAACCTTTTTATATTGATTTTTTTGTAACAATGTATATATGTTTTTTATATAGAGGCCTACCGCATATGTATGGACATTTTTTGATGAGGTTATGTGTGTGTGTGTGTGTGTGTGTGTGTGTGTGTGTGTGTGTGTGTGTGTGTGTGTGTGTGTGTGTGTGTGTGTGTGTGTGTGTGTGGTGTGTGTGTGTGTGTGTGTGTGTATGTATATGCATATATATATATATATATATATATATGTATGTATGTATGTATGTATGTATGTATCTATATATAGGTATATATAGGTATATATATATGTATGTGTGTGTGTGTGTGTGTGTGTGTGTGTGTGTGTGTGTGTGTGTGTGTGTGTGTGTGTGTGTGTGTGTGTGTGTGTGTGTGTGTGTGTGTGTGTGTGTGTGTGTGTGTGTGTGTGTATGTGTGTGCTATATGAGTTGTATGATGACCTATCTGATGGATGTTGATATTTGATTATAGTATGGATGTTAGTTTAGATGTTGGATGTGATGCAATGTATATTGATGATGAAATGTTTTTATTTGATCATAGATATGTGATGTGATTTATAGATAAAGTGATGTGATTCATATTAGGTTGTATGATATATGTGTTTGTGATGTGATAGATATGAGATGATATTACTTAGTTTAGAGTAGATGTGATTAAATGGGAAGTATATATATTAGACTAGATGTTGATGTTAGATATGATGATAGGAATGACGGATTCAAATATGATTAGTTATAGATGATGGTTTAGAAGATCCTAGATGATTAGGAATATATGATGGATCGATATATTAATTAGGGATATGGGGTGGATTGATAAATTTGATATAGATGTTAGACATATGATTAGATGGAGATAAAATGATGATGGGAGTTGCTTAGAGTATATAGGGATGAGGTAGTTATAGGAGTTAAGAGAGTGTAATTGGGTAGGATGTAGTCTTAATATGGTGAATTTTTTTTGAGGAGGTACACTTCTCCATAGGAAAGAGTGTACGTCAAAAAGATTCCTTAGAATGGGATTGGAGGTAAACATGAAAGGGAACAACGCAAAGCATTGCACTTACAACCATTGATAGGTGTTAACACATAACTAATGATAGGTAATCAAACTTAGGATCATGAAGGAAATATGGTATGCATGCTTATAGACCCACTATAGACACGAAAAAGGGGTGAAGATGGAACTTGTATGGGGAAAATAGGTTCTCGTTAGGTGGTAGTCTTAGGTATATGCCCCAACTCTAAGCAATAAGGTGAAAACTTATCAATGTGGGAATTTTGTTACGGATGTGAAAGCTGATAGATGTAGGAAGCTCTCTGGGCATGTTTTATTTTAATATTTTTATTTTTCTTTTAGAGATTTGGAAGGATGATCAATGCAGGAAGCCTTTACTATCATGATATAATAAAGTGGCCATCCTTTGAAGGAGTGGTCTACATTAGGATTTTCACTTTTAATATTGACTTTTGAATTTTTTAGATAATAGGATAATATATGCATGATAGTTTTACTTTGAAGGATTAGTCTATACTTTTGACATTATTTATGCTTTATATGAACAATTGTCCTTCGAGGGAGTAGATTATTTTTTGGATATGATAGCTTTTTGTATGAGCATATGTTGGCATATTGTGTTCTAGGTGTTGTCATTTATGGAAAATCCTATTAATGACAAAGAGGGTGATTGAGTAGCGTAAGAGGATGATCATTATGATGGTGAAATAGAGTTTTAGGTGGTTTCATGGTGGCTTGATTTGATTCAGTGAGATTGGTTTGGTCTAGCAAGCATAGTCAGGTGACCTAGCTAGCCTAGGTGATGGACCATGGTAGTTTGAGCTACTTGGTGGTTTGAGGAGCATGTTAATAGCATGGAGAGAATTTTAGGAAGTTTCTAGGTACTCATATGATTTTTACGGTGTAGGTATAGGTTGAAAACAAAGTTTTAGGTGCTGATCCAGACTATGTCTAGGCGCTTGGAGGCATGAGGTTGACTTATGGAGCCATGTGAGCTCATGGATGCATGTAGGTCGTTTTTTCATGATAATCTAAGGAATATATGACATTTTGGAGAGGTTTCATGGTGATTTTCCTTGTTGTTTCAGTTTACCCTAACCTAAACCATGCAAAACCCCAAGGGTTATTCATGTAAATGAAATGGGATGAGAATATGGACAACTATTTGAGCTATGATGATGATTGGATATGATGTACAAAGGTGTAATATAGGCGTGAGAAAATTATGAGACATTTTAGAGAGGATTTTTCAAGTTATGATGCTTTGTGTGAAATGGGGTCCAAGAAAGTGTGTCTTCTATCTTGAATTACACCTTCTAATGCTCACCCTGAATTGTGTGTTTTGCAAGGTATCTTGTGGATTTTAGGGATATTTATACATTGAACTAAGATTTTTTCACAAATATAAAGATTTGATTTCATTGTGACATTTTTATGAACGAATGTTAAGAAGGTAAACAACTTTTTGTGTCCTTGAAACCCTATATCAAAAGTGATAGGAGATATTTTTCTCACAAGTTCCAAAAATGGATTTGCAGTGAAGTTATGATCATTTGGTTATGTAGAGGAATCCTCCATGTTTCTATAAAGGTATGGAATAATTTGTGGTGATGAGTGGACCCCACTCAAATAGGCTTATTTCTGAAAAAGTTCACTTTAGGAAAAGGTTGCCCAAAGGAGTTGCAAAATAAATGGACATTGTTTTTACTATGGGTATTTTTCATGATATCCATGGTGGTTTTATACCATGGTGATGCATCTAAATAGAAAAGTCTACCCTATTTGTGAAGACTAGTCAAAGGTAGTTTTGGGGCAGTTCCTGACAGTTTTCAGTCTTAGTTAAAGGCCTTCCACTTGGAGTTGGATGGATTTATAATATTTTATGGGAAGGATTGAGTGATATTTCCAAATGTATAGTTTTTTTCTCTTGGTAATGATATTTGAGGGTTCTTCCAAGTCATTTTGTGGAGAATAAGGATTTCTTGTTCTTAGGACATGATTACTCAGGCTGAAAGATTGAGATGATTGAGGCATGAAATTTATTATATGACTCTTTATATTAGTTAGATAGTAAATATGTATTATTTTTTTTCCTATTTAAGTAATTTTTAGGTCTTGGAAGTGCCAACAAGGGTGCACATTAGTTGAGTTTGGAAAACTAATTCCTGGGAAGCTTGTTTTGGTGAAGAGGAAAGTTGATGTGGTTTGAACACATGGATGTTTAACAAGCTCTAAATTACATGGATGTGTTATAAACTATTGAGGATTCAATATAGTTGTTACATGCCATAGTTGAGTTTTTCTTGGGTGGTCTTGATGCCCAAAGGTGGAGACAGGGTGTTGGAAGCAATTGTTTTGAGAAGGATATGATCCTTTTGAGTTTTGTTATGAATTGTTTTGATTGGTGCAAGCTAATAAAATACCATGGATTATGTTTTTATGTTATATTAAACATTTTTTATGAATTTTGTGGATTAAATAATCATTTTTTTTTCATTAGTGGTTTTATTTCATCCTTGTGACGGGGTTTTGAGCTTATTTTGTGCAAGATGACTGGTTTTGGGCATGACCAACCTATATGGGTCATATGTGAATTTTTTAATGATTTTATTGGTATTTTTAAAGTTTTATTTTCCTAACCAAAATAGTTAAACCAAATTTTTATGTGTTTGAATCAAGAGAAGGTTATAAAATTGAAGTTTAAGTTCAAATTTGAACTAGTTCTTCAAGGGGGGGAAAAGTGTGACCTATGTGAGTGTGTGTTAGAAGTATGAAGGCTTAGTTTCAGAGCTGAGATATTGGATGACAGGTTGAATAATGTTTGAAAGAGTGTTTGTAAGTTTTTGAGACCAATACAAAGTGAAAAAGGAAAGAGAAACAATGAGTTGGGTGTGCAAGGGTTTGAATAAGGGTTTGAATGTTGTGAGTTGGATAAGTTATCTTAATTAGTTGTGGCAGAAACAAGACATTAGAGATCTTCATAAAAATGTGGTTGAGTGGGTTCTTGATCATCTTAAGGGGTTCTAACCTCCTTTTGGGTTTAGTTCTTCACTAAACTAGGGGTTGGTGCTGCTTGTAGGGTTAGTGCTCTAATAAACTAGGGGTTAGTGCTCCTTGTGAAGTTGGTGCTTCACTAAATAATTGTTATTTGAGTAATATAATCACAAAATTTTGTGGGTTTTCTTCCTCTTGAGGTTTTCCCACTTATATCTTGTGTTGTGGTGTTATCTCTCTTGTTCATGGTTAATTGAATGCATGATATATGATGTTGTGCACACATTAATGAATGGATAATTGGTTTATGGTTTGAGTAAAAAATCCAAGATTGAATTAAGTTTGAAATCACTAATTCACCCCCCCCTCTTAGTCCATTTTTCTTCCAATAGAATCCATAATTTTTTACTTTAGGATAGAGTTGGGGAAAGCCAAATAAACCACTCAGGAAGGGGATGATAAGAATTATAAGAGACAATGGTATACCCTTAGCATGGTTCCAGTAGGTAAGAGGGTGATAGATATAATGATTTTGGGGTTCCCACCTAGACAGAGGAACTTTCCCATAAGGAATATGCTATGGGCAGAGTCGTGGTACCCATATTCAAGGTCATAGATAAGAAAGTGAAGGTAGACCACATAATTCCAAATCATTACAATGAGAGATGAGAATGTTGGTGGTGGAGATTAGATCATTAATAGGACTAAGAGCATGTTGGTAAGTATATTAATAATAGAATAGTCACAAGTGCAAGGCATTGAGGTGTTTTGTTTCTAGTTTGCTATTGAGAGATGCTAAACTATAGGCTTAGGACCCATACTTATGTGTGATAATGTATGGTCTAGTCTAGTTGGGAGAAAACTTTCCACGTTGACTTTTTTCTAGCATAGTGACATTCTAATTTTCTTTCAAGACTAGGTCACCAAAATTAAATTCATGTTATTTTAGGTGTTTTTGTAGGCACGTTTAATGCGCTCTTCATAAACATGGTGGTTTTGAAAACAAATTAAGTGATGCTCATATAATATCTCAAGGTGTGCTATATGTTCTTGATAATAGTCCTCGCCAGAGATAAATTCACAAAGGGAAACCCATAAGGATGAGATTTTGACTTCTAGAGGAAGAAAAACCTTAGAGCCATAGACGAGAGAGAAAGGAGTAGCTCTTGTAGAGGTGTGGATGCTAGTCGGATAGGCCCAAAGAGTAAAAGGGATGTGAAGGTACCAATTATGACCCACCTCATCAGAATTTTTTACAAGAATGTTACAAATAGTCTTATTAGTGGCTTCAGCCTGGTCATTAGCTTGAGGATAGTAAGGAGATGAGAAGGTAAGCTTGATATTGAAATATTTGCAAAGCTTCTTAATGTATTTATTTTTTAAGGACTTTTTGTTGTTTGTGATGATGATGTGCTGATAGACAAAATAAACGATTTTGTTAGCCTTAGTGGATGCAAGTGGAATGGCTTCCACCCATTTGGTGAAATATTCAGTTGTAATGATTATAGAATGATGGTGTTGGGAAGAACATGGATTGATGATTTTAATGAGGTTGATACCCCACTATGAGAAGGGTGAAAGATCTTGAGTAGGTTGTAAGGCCTGACTAGGAATGCAAATAAGGTTGGAATGTTGTTGGCATTTGACACACTTCCTAACATACTCACATCAGTCTTGATTGAGGGTGGGCCAATAATATCCCATCTGGAGAACATGTTTGGTAACATCCAAACCACTTAAGTTTCCACCAAAGATATAGGTGTGGGATTCTTGGATAACACTGGTAGATTTAGAAGATTTAAGGCAACATAGGATAATACCATTAAACGTATGTTTATAGAGGATTCTATCCAGGATGAAATAGAGGTTAGAGTGTTAAATAAAATACCTCCTACCATTTTTGGATAGGTTAGAGGAGATTTTGGATATGAGTAGATAGTTGAAGATCTGAGAGTACCAGAGATCCAGTTGATTTGGGTCAATATGATTGATACAAGGAAGCTTATGTACATTAGATGGTTGATCGAGGTGGTGGACAACAACAAAGATTTTAGATTCTTTAGTTGCCCATGGGATGAGAAACAAAAGAAATGTCTGCGAAACTATTAGATGACCAAGGGATGGTTTGGATGGTGTATAAATAGAAAGCCTCAAAAAGAACATCGACAATGTCCTTATATTTTTGAAGGAATACATTTTTACATTGATAGGTTCCTTTGACTTGATTAATGATGAGCTAAGAGTCACCATAGATATCAAGGATTTGGACACCAAGCATGATAGTGGATTCGAGACCCAAGATGAGGGCTTCATACTTAGACATATTATTAGTACATTTGAAATTAAGCTTATAAGTGATGGCGATAGGAGTATCCCAGGGAGGAATGAATAAAAGTGTCATCTAGAGGGGAGAAAATTCATGATCAATGGTGAAGATAGAATCGTCTAGAAATTTTTCATGAGGAATATGATTGTCAGGAAGAGTGGATCCAGTTAACTAATCATCGATAGCCTCGCCTTTGATATATTTTTGAGAAATGAACTCTAGGTCAGACTTAATCATGAGCATGAGAAATTGAGTGATGCAGTCATTATGATAAGGTTTCAAATGCATGGTTTTTAGAGGATGGAAGCTAGTGACGATATAGGTTTTGTGATTAAGGAGATGGTGATGAAGTTTTAAGGTAGTGAAGAAGAGGGGAAAACACAACTTTTCATCTTCAGTGTAGTGTAGTGATGATCTCGTTGATGCTCATATTTAGCCAGGAGGTCATCAACTTAGTCCTCTACAGTTTTAGGGATAAGGTCATGGAATATATAGATTATAGCACGTTGATAGGTGGCCCTTTCAAAATTCAAGCCAAAGGGCTTGACACGATAGCAAAAGGTCCCCCAAGGGGTGATGAAAGAATTATTATGTTTTTATTCAAGTGTAATGAGGATATGATTATATCTAGAAAAATCATCCATGAGAGAAAGTAACTCATGGCCAGTGGTGAGGTAAAAAAGTGAATCGATGTCAAGAAGAGAAAATTCGTGTTTGGGGTAAGTGAGATTTAAATCTCAAAATTTAGTGTAGATACAGAGCTTTCCAAAGGCTTTAAAAATGGGTACAATGTTGGAAAACCATTGCGGATAGTAGATAGGGGTGATGAAATTCGCTGAGAGAAGGCATTGCAAATCTTCTTTGATAAGGAGGTAAATGCGGGGATGCATGCAGTGAAGTTTATGTTTAATTGTCTTAGCATCAAGGATGGTGACCATATTATGGACAACGATAGAATGATCAAGGCCTGACATGTTGGCATAGTACCATGTGAAGGATTCATTGTATTTAGAGAGGAATGTAGTGAAAGACTCAAGCTCTTGAGGATCAAGGGATTTACCCAATTTGAGGATGCGAGTCTCCTATGGAGTCCCGATGTTGATGTCAATGGTGGATTCATTGAGAAGATTGGATGTGCTTAGAGGTAAGGACTTATGAAGATAAGAATCCTCTACCCCCATATAAGAAAAAATGGCATCATCATCGGTGCATTGAAGAATGTCAATGGTAGGGGAGTCTTCCTCTACCATATCAAGAAGTTGAAGAGGAAGGGTTCTAATTTCAACTTCACACTGATAGGTTAGTGGTCCTAAAGTGATCATGGTGAATATAAAAAAAGATAGAAGAGATGGACATAGTATCATCCATGTTCATGGGTTCGTTGGATGGGGAAGAGTTGGATGAGGGGCCAATGGATGAAGAAGGTGCAAGAGAGTTGGTGGATTTCTCTTTAAACCCTTACCCAAACTTTTCATGGGGCTTGCAAGATTGGTAGATGATAATATCATGCATTCCTTTTTCATAACACCCCATAACAAATCCTTTCCGTGCACAATGATGGACGTATGTGTAAGTAAATTATTTATTATAGAGTAAATCAAATCCATTGGTGTATGGCTTTGTGTGAGGTTGAACGTTGATGCAAGAAGAAGGATGGTCGATACCACCATAGATGAGAGTGGTTTGAATATAAGATGGTCTAAAAAAAAAGATATCCCTAACATTAGTTTAGTTCATTAGTGCTTTATCAGGTCTACCAAGTCTATTAGGCATAGGAATAACATTGAGAGAAAGGAGGCAGTACTCTCCCAATGACAAGCACTGCATCACATTTTTGATAGATTCATGATTAGGTAGCTTAGATGTAGGGATGGATGAGATAGAAGATGCTTCAGATGAATCTTGTTTAGGGACAATCACATTATTATGTCGATAAGTCATGTGACATGATTTAAAGGGTGGAACATCTGCAAGGAGTGTTAGGATTTTCCCCTGCTCATATTTGATGTAACGATGGAGAGTGGAAGGGACATAACACATGGCACTAATCCATGGTCATCCAAGTAAGATATTATACTAGAAATCCCCCTCAATGATATAAAATATCTCATGAAGGAGTCTTTCGCCAACACGAATGGGAAGGATAATTGTGCCCAAATTAGGGGCCACAACATCATTGAAATCACGAAGTACCGCAAGTGATTGGGAAACAACGGAGTTGGGTAGGTTAAGTTGATCAAAGTTATAGGATGATATGATGTTGATGCTAGCTCCGTTGTCTATCATTGAATATCTGATGAATGCATCATTGATGCGAATAGTGATAAAAAGAGGGATATCATGTTCTTCAGGTGAGATATCAGTAATTTTAGAGTCATCAAAATAAATAGAGGCTGAAGCTGTGAGCACTCTGATAAGGGTCATGAAAGGTCGAGTCTTAACGCTAGTGATAGGGATTCTTTGTGAAGCATCGATGAGATCTTGTCTATGATTGGGGGAGATTTGGATGAGCTCATAAAGTGACATCTTGATAGGCACTCTATGGATTTTCTTCACAATACTTTGTTCGATAACATCAGGTTATTGGGTTTGCATGGTAACTAAGATGGATACTTTAGGTTTTGAAGAATATGATTAGTGTCATTCATAGTTCAACCAATCTTGTTCCCATACAAATCTTCATAGTTTTCAAACTGAAATAACCCACATTCCTCCTTGATCTCTATATTGGGTCCTTAAATCATGATGAAGACACTAGAATTTAGCTATCTCTTTGGCTCATGGTGCATCCATTATATCATGACCCAAGATGATAGATGGTGTCTACTCTTAATTCAAGAATCAATCTTTAGAGTAATAGTCTACTGAGATTTTCTAGGCCTAGGATTGTCACTCTTTTATTGTATCGATTGATCCTTTTCATTATTGGATACCTCTTAAGATTTTTTCAGGTCCAAGACACTAAATAATCTATATAAAAAAACCTTTGTTCTCTTCTCTCAAACCTAACCCCAATTGATCAACTTGATTTCAAATATTTTATTCTTCTTATATTTGATAAGTCAATGCAAATGACCTGATTACTATCCTTTGGTGTATTGTGCAGTTAATCCAAGGGCATGTTTCTCTCTTTTTGTTTGATCATACTAGAATATTCATGACTTGACTTCTCTTACATTCCAAACTTCATAATACATTGGAAAGTTTGGGTCTTCTAAGGTGACTTATATTCAACAATGTGCACAATCCAAGCAGAAGACTTTTGAACTCTATTGATTTCTTAGTGAATGCATTCAAAAATAGGAGAAAGGGAGAATTACCATGTTCCATGCCTATGGATCATGAATCCATCACATTCTATCTCTGAAAGAACCATAGTTTTATATATTTCTTTGTTAAATCCCTTATGATCTTCTATACCCCTAGTCTGGGAGTCTTCTAGCACAATCTATGAAGGTTTTTAGGTATAATTTTTGATAAAGTGGTGATCTAGTTCAAATGTAAGTATTTTCTACCACCCATTATCATGTTTTATATGCCTTTAAAGTTTTAAGAACCAATTCTGTACCCTTTTCACCCAACTCATGACAGTCACCCTCTAATTAGACCTCTTCTCTGTGTAGCTCTGTCCTTTTTAGGATTGTCAACTATATCATTGTTTTGACTTAAGGTAATAACTTCAAACCACTTATAAACCTTCAAACACACATGTCAGTCCTTATCTATCCAATATTAGCACTTAAATCTCTTGCATATGCAAATGGTGATATTTTTAGTTTCCAAATGCTAAAGGAGGGTTTCTAAGGACTCGAGAAGAAGAAAAGTGAATATCTAGCTCCTATAATCAATTAAAATTTTCATTTCAATATTAAAATAACTACAACAAGGCCCAATTTTATCCTTTTTCAATCATGCATAAAAACATCTTTGGATGTTCTAGCCAATATAGTTTGCATGGAAATGACACTCAAGAATAGGGTATGGATAGAATTAGAAAGAAATTGAATAATAAAAAAAGCTAAAACTTGTCCAATGAGGTATAAAATTAATTTAGAACATTAATTACCTTTAAGAGAGAGAAGATAAAATCTATAAATGGTCCTTCACTCCTCAACATAATCTTTCTCCTTAAATTGACATGGAAACTTATAGAGGTACAATTTAGATTTTGCAAGATTATGAGCTACTAAAGCTTTTCTTATCTAATTAACCTTATAAGTCCTTAATAAATCTCATTCAACATCCAAACTTTATCAAAAACCAAGAAACATCTTCCATTCTTATTAATCTTTCCTTTTACAACGTTATTTCTATGCCAAAATACATTTTTTTCTCATTCATGCCTACTAGAGGCTTATTACACTGTGGCAAACCACTACTCCTCTCCCTGTATAGACCTCCTCTTTCATCATCTCTTAAATTTTGATCCTTCTTATCCAAGTATAGTCAAGCTCTATTTCATTAGATCCATTTGGTCCAAGTTAGGATTTTTTTAACAACTTCATATATTCTCTCAACAGCCCCCTCACTTGGTCAAACTTCATATTTAGTATATAGTTATGAAATCTCCTCCATATCCTATGAGTATCCTAATATTATTCTAATGTAGATAATCTTAAAACAACTTAGATATGACACCTATCCTTTGAGTTTCACTCTTACATAAGATCTGATTACATGATAAGGTAAATATTCAAATTTCAAAAAAATGGAGGGAAACTTTAAAAACACCTAATACATGGTTTAGTGCCTTAATAAGGATTATTCAAACTTCATCCAAAATTTGAGTGATTCTCCTACATCAATGATGGATTGGGGTCTCCAGATGGAGTGGTGATGACAAATTTGGTCTTAGATTGAGTAGACAGTTGAGAATCATGAGGTTGAGAGCATGTGGTGATATGAATGACATCGATAAATAGAGGGGGGCCTTCTCTAAGAGAATTATTGCTTCAAGGAGGAATTTAAGAAAAGGTTTTAAATGGCGAAGATGATTTAGAAACATTTGATGATGAAGATTTTATTTAACGATTGTGATTGGATGTAGGTGCACTCGTAGATGGAACAAATGGTCTTATTCAATGCGAAGGTCATATTCTTCTATAAGATTATGGATGATGGTTTGAAGAGCCTTACAATGTTTAGTATCATGTTTGTGGGTATGATGATAAAAAAAAATGACTTTGGGATCAAACCATGTGGGTTTCTACCCACGTGAATTGAAGGATTTTATGGGAGGAAGAGTGATGACAAATGCTTGAATAAGTCGTTGAATAATTTCTGAATAAGGTCTTATGGAAATTTTTGATGATAGGATTATGTGGGTATGGATGAATTGGGTTTGGAAGTAGTAAATGAAGGTAAGAGTAGTGTTTTACTTTTATGAGGTTTTTTGGGTGATTTTGATTCTGAATTAGTCTTAGGAGAAGAGGAGATGCATGGACATGATTCTGATTTGGATATTGGAGAGAGAATAGGTGATTTTTATATGGATTTATTGATGATAGGGTTTTAGATGAAAGTACCGGCCCCAAAATTGATAGAGGTGCTTCTAGGATTGATGATGATGCATTGGATGACCTAGATTAATGGGGTTAGAAGGGGGTAGCTCCAAATTTTTATTTGGGTGAGCGAGAGATTTCTAAGGAGGAATTGAGGTTTTTAGGTTTTCACTGTCAACATTTTCCCTTAGCAGGGATGGCGATGATACTATCGAGGGACGGTCCTTAGAAATAGGGTTGGATGATTTGGAAGCATATTTTTTGGATGTGGGGATTGAAGGTGAAGATGATGTTTGGATAAAAGGCTTGTAGAGATGGGGGAAGCTGCAGATTGTATATATTTTATAGGTACATTGTTGTGGGAGTTTTTGAAGGTGTGGATGAGATGGGGAGATTGTTTGAGATTATATGAGTGGGATATGTGTGCTTATTAAGTTCAGATGTTGATATGGGGGTAGTTATATCCATAGATGTGGTGATGGGTAAAGGAATGGAAGTTATTTTTAAGGAGGATGTTATAATAGATGTGGAGATAGATAAGGGTGTGGAGATAGATAAGGGTGTAGAGATAGATATAATGTGGAGATAGATGTAGTGGGGGTAGTGTGGTATGTGTATAAATGGACGAGGAAGTAGACGTGATTAAAGTGGATGTGGATGGAGTGGTCATGTGTATATATGATGTAGATATAATGGATCTAGGGATGGGTATAGATGTAGGTAAGATTGTAGAAGAATATGAAATAGATATGGATATAATAGGTGAGATTGTAGGTGGGTAAGGGGAGATAGCAAGAGCCATGGGTATAGTAGATGAAATAATGATAGGTGTAGGTGATGATGCTAACTCCTACCTTAGGTTGTTGATTTTGTGTGAATTAGGTGCCTGGGACGTAGGAGGAGGAGTTTTATTATTTGGTGGATGGTTGGGAAAAGGTTGTTTGAAGACATCAAAAGGTTGATTATGAGGTGCATTTGGGTTATCTAATTGAAAATCGCCATGGTTTATAATCCACTATAAAATATCTTTAAAGGTGTGACACTATTCAATGTCGTGGCCACATACTTGGTGATACTTATAATATTGCTCCTCGTGACACCATGCGGTTTTGGGTCGCGATTCATCAAGAGGTTAGATAGGGGAATTTAGATGAGATACACAACCATTAACTTATCGAAAATATAACTATAGGATTCCATGAGAGGGGTATAGTTGGGAGGTTGTCTAGGAACCCTTTATAGAGGCTCAGTTTGGGATGTAGACGTGGAAGAATATTTGACTATAATTACGTTGGCTATATTTTTGGATTTTTCACCATGGGTAGATGACTTAGTGAATTAAGGTTTTGGTTTATTAGATCAAAGTTTGACTTGGTCTTGCTCAAGGGTCATTATACCAGTCTAGAGTTGGACCCTCCAATGACATAGGGAAGGTACATAGCATAAGATTTTGGTTTTGAGAAATAAGGTAACATTAATGCTGAAAGGAATGAAGATGTTGTTATGGGTCCTCCTTACTATTAAACTTGGAAATTTTTTAGATATCCCAATGTGAAGGGTAAGGTTTCATGGGAACTGATGGATTGATTTGCTCATTACATATTTGTTCATAAGAGAAGGTTGTTTTTGACCCTAAATTAGCGGCTTTAAGGTTGGCCAATATACAGAGAAAAGTATGCTTGGGGTCATTGGATGTATGAGGATGAGAAGTTGATGGATGGGTTTGTGGGATATAATAGGTGAATGGGTGAGGTTTTGGATATGATTGATATTGTTTTGGATAAGTAGGTGTTTGAGGAGGTGGTTAATAAGGGGGGAGATTGTTGAATGGTTGTGATTGAATGGGTTGGCAAATAGGATGTTGTTGAGAGGTAGGGATGTAATTAGATGAATAATTTTGCATTTGTTGTTGTTGAGATATAGGGATATTGGATTGACCTTTCATGGGGTGAGTGGAGATATAAGTATGGGGTTGTTAATATGTTTGAAAAAATTTGTTAGGGAACATATAGCAAAAGGCATTTTGGGGTGGGGGTTGATGAGTTTGGATAGATTTTGACGGATGAGGTTGTGAGGTGATGATGTTTTCATAGACATGGGATGTAGATATGGGGACCGAAGTGTGATCCTGTTGTTTTGGTGGTGGAAGGAGTAAATGGGACTCTTGCAATGTTTGGGTAGGTGCGGTAATGATAACATTGGATGAGGATGTAATAAAGATGGAAGAGTTATATGTGGGGTTGATACGGGGAATATTTTGAATTGGGACCACCATTTGAGTGGATTGATGTGTTTGGCGGATTGCAGAGGAAGATTGATGGGATCTAAGTTCATGTTATGCCACAGATATCTCATTTATGGCTCTTGGGAAGAACACAATGAGTTACAATGTGAGGACTTGGGTAGATTTTGGTTGAGAATGATAGGCATAAATTTGTTGAAGATGGGGTCCATTGATGGGGAGATTGGTATACTTACGAATAAGGTAATCATGCAAAACAATGGGATCGACATTAAGAATCTCTTGGAATTCCACAAATCCATGAGGGACGGTAAGAGGTATAAAAGTATCTAAGGAAATGGTAGATGGGGGTGTATCTGGTCTAGAAGGAATGGAAACAAAGGGGTTATTTTTAACATGGGGGTTATTTTAGACAACTTAGGATTCATGGAGAGGAGGAATCAAAACTGTAGATTGGGAAATTATAGAAGAAGTGAGCAAGGGGGTGGAAGAGATAATGGAAAGAGCTAAATTTTGTTAGGAAGTAATGTTAAAAATAGGAATTTTGTTGGATGACATGCTTTATTCCCTTTTTATTTCTTGAGAATGTGTAATGACGGGCATAAAATAATAAAACAAGAAGTTATGTTGATTTTTAGATTTTTATGTTGAATAATTTTGGATTTGTTGTTCTTGACATATAGGGATATTGGATTGACCTTGCATGGGGTGAGTGGAGATATAAGTATGGTGTTGTTGATATGTTTGAATAAATTTGTTAGGGAACATATATAGAAAGGCATTTTGGGGTGGGGGTTGATGAGTTTGGATAGATTTTGACGGAAGAGGTTGTGAGGTGATGATGTTTTCATAGACATGGGATGTAGATATGGGGACCGAAGTGTGATCCTGTTGTTTTGGTGGTGGAAGGAGTAAATGGGACTCTTGCAATGTTTGGGTAGGTGCAGTAATGATAAAATTGGATGAGGATGTAATAAGGATGGAAGAGTTATATGTGGTGTTGATAAGGGGAATATTTTAAATGGGGACCACCATTTGAGTGGATTGATGTGTTTGGGGGATTGTAGAGGAAGATTGATGGGATCTAAGTTCACGTTACGCCACAAATATATCATTTATGGCTCTTGGGAAGAACACAATGAGTTACAATGTGAGGACTTGGGTAGATTTTGGTTGAGAATGATAGGCATACATTTGTTGAAGATGGGGTCCATTGATGGGGAGATTGGTATACTTACGAATAAGGTAATCATGCAAAACAATGGGATCAGCATTAAGAATCTCTTGGAATTCCACAAATCCACGAGGGATGGTAAGAGGTATAAAAGTATCTAAGGAAATGGTAGATGGGGGTGTATCTGGTCTAGAAGGAATGGAAACAAAGGGGTTAGTTTTAACAAAGGGGTTATTTTAGACAACTTAGGATTCATGGAGAGGAGGAATCAAAACTGTAGGTTGGGAAATTATAGAAGAAGTGAGTAAGGGGGTGGAAGAGATAATGGAAAGAACTAAAGTTTGTTGGGAAGCAATGTTAGAAATAGGAATTTTGTTGGATGACATACTTTATTCCCTTTTTCTTTCTTGAGAATGTGTAATGACGGGCATAAAATAATAAAACAAGAAGTTATGTTGATTTTAAGATTTTTAATTATCTTAATTATTAAAAGAATGTGAGAAAGAAAATAAAATGGGTTCAAAGGGAACCCTAGGAAATTGTCAGTCGATGGATGGATTTAGTTTGTTTTGGCTAGCATCCTCAATATACCCTAAGGTACGTGATGCTCAAATATATGATGACTATAAGGGGCCTGATATTGGGGCCTACCCTTGCACTTCACGCACCACATCGATAAGGGTGTTGGGCATTTAGCCATTATACTAATAGTCAAAAAATTCTAACACAATGAGAACACCATAACGGCTTTCCTATTGGGTGATGAAATCCCAATAATTCCTCCTAGAAGAATATGTTTAAGATGTGTAGTTTTATGTTCTTGTTTTGGATGTGTGTGGAAGAATTTAATGTAAAGTATTGACCTCCCAATTATACTATGTTGTCAAGAAAGAATGAAGAGGTTATTTTTAAGTCCAAAATCTAAATATGAAATTCGATGAAGTCAAGTAGACAAGAAGAGGAAGATGATGCAAACATAGAAAATATAAGAAAATGAAGAATACCTAGATAACGTTATTTATCTTTTATTTTATTTTTATTTTTATCAAGTGCATTGATCTAAGAAAAACAATCCACGATGCACACAACTGAGAAAATCTCCCACCTGTGAGGTTAGTAGAAAGAAAAGAATGGAAGACGGAAATGAAAATGAAAACAATGAAAAGACTCACCAAAGAAGGGTGCTCCCTCCGAGCGTGCAAAATGTTGATTGAATTTTAGCTTTCCCATTTCAGATTAGTGAATTGGTAATAAATTAAAAAAACAACTCTAATAATGAGAGGGTTTAATACTACTTGTAGATGAGATGATGATGGATAAGGGCATAAAAAATCCTTCTCGTGGTGAGCTTGGTTACTTACAAAACAAAGGAAAAATTGATACAATAAAGGATTAGTAGATAGGATGGTGGGTTGCTCAAAAATTCCAGTCCCAAGAAGTGAAAACTTCCTAGGATGGATTTTAACCCACCGTTTTATAAAAAGATAGATAAAATAGTGATGGGTAAGTGATAACATGCAACAAAATATGAACTGAAACAAATATTCTAAGATAAGTTTGATAAGATGAAATGTAGATCTGATAATAGTGAATGATAAAAAATGAACCAATAATGATTAGGTTGACGGCCACCTGAGACTGTAAGGCACAGTCGCTAGTGACTGGGGTAGCGTAAAAATAAAATGCAGAAAAATTAAATCTTAAAGACTTTCTGAAGTTGATCTGGAATTGATGATGATGTTGAGATGATACAGTGAATCTGGATCTGATGAGAACATAAAGGATGTAATAAAATTTATGGATCTGATGATAAAAGTGATAAATGCTAACAAGGTTTATGGAAATTGGTGCATATCAGAGTGACTGGCTATGATGAAGATGAAATTTGAAGCTACAGGTGTGCAGAATGGTAAGATTGGGAGATCTGGGGGACTATGGTATCACAAGATAGATAAATGGAAGAATGGATGACATGAAACCAAGAAAATGTGGGTGTGGTCGATGAAGAATGACACCTTCAATAAATGGGTGTGAGATGCTCTTAGGTATTTCTTGGCTCCATGCCATTGAAGCTATCATTTCCATGAATCATGTGTATCTAAAATTCATTTAAAATAAGAAAGTTATCACCATAAAAGGTGTTCCACTGTGCACACCGTGGTTGTAACATCTTCTTGAGGTTTTCATTGTACTCGCTAGAGCATCTAGGTCCGCAGGACCTCTCAAATCTAAGGCATAATGTGCTCCTAGCTCTCCTATTTGTAAATAATCTACTCAGTCTCATCAGTCCACTAGTCCATCTCATCATCCTGGATCCACCACTTGGATGTTTCCTTTACATAGGTGCACATCACCTCCTCAGACGTCTCCTTCACATACGTGCGCATCAAATTTTTGGTCTCCTTCACATAGGTTCACATCACCTCCTCGGTATCCTTAACAAGGTGAAAATCACCTCCTTGGTCTTTCTCATATTGGTGTTCATCACCTCCTATGTCTCATGTGTATAGGTCTTATTTACCAATATATCATATATCTCATACATCACCGACCTCAGAGCATGGTCACATGTATTTATCTCCGCAAACATTAGGTGGAGAACCCTTTCCCTTAATTTTTTAGATAACTTACTCATCATTGTACACTTAGGGGGCATCATGCTTACTTCCCCCCACCCTCTTAGCATTATCAGGTGTCTTGCATTTATACTATTATGTTATCTACTTCACATTTAGTCTTTCTCATGCATCTTACACATCTTAATACATTTGCATTATCATTACCCTATGAAGCAGTCTAGTTACACAATTCATTAATCTATATCTATAGTGCATAATTCAAGCCATTTCTTGATGACGCACTTTTGTTCTATCATTCATTCTTGATGGTTGAGGGGTATTTTCTAAATGAACCTCATCTCATACTCATTCACATTCACTCGGGGGGAACGCAACTCCTATCACATCCACTTTACATTCCATTCCATTCACACTCATAACATGTTGTATATATTGGTTTCATATAATATTTCTCCCGTGGACTAGTTACATGTACACTTTGTTTACTATGTTATACGGATATCTAATACGTCATTATCTTTTCTATATACAGATGTGTGTTCACTTTTTCTCTATTTTTGAATGTAAACTTTCTACAGATCTCTACATGCAGTAATGATGTTTGGCTCAGTATCTTTTATCAATCCCATTGAGGCTTTTAAGGGCATCTACTTTCTTACACACTACAGGTGTTATTATTTCATTCCATAATATTTCTTATTCTTATTAGCACACTACTCTATCAATATATACACATCTTGACATAATTTTTATCTTTCTAAAATGCTAACGGGTGCTTCATGTGTAGCATTTTCCTTGCATGAACTATTTACCACCATTGTTGTCAAATACTTTGTTTTCCCTTGTCTTTTATTGTATGTTATTATTTGCAGGATATTCCCTATGTCTTGTTTGTTCATTTCTTGTATGCTTTTGACCACTTCGTCCTTGATTATCTTGTGACATTGTGAGCGATGTCCCATGTTTGAAACCCAATTTTTGTGGTTTATATTGTCTTCTTACTTGCTAGATTACACATGTTCTTCTATATGCATATTTGTCTTGATTGCACTAACACATGTTTCTAGCCACTTTATTTGCATGTGCCTTGGTTTCCACCATGCACATTCTCTCCCCCTAAAGGGAATCAATTTTATATCAGCTTCCAATCCTCTCCTTTGGGTGGCATACTCCTTTTGAATTCGCATGTACCCTAAACAAGGGGGGCATATATTGGATGAATCAGTCACCCCATACAATAGCACAGATCTTCAACACAAGCCTGCACAGTACAAGAACAAAATAGTCTATAGTCACAGAAATGGCCCAAAATATGAATTGGGTCCTTAGTTTAGCATAAACACCAACGCCTAGATATATACACTAGCACCTGGGCACTCATGACCTTTCTTAGGCACCTATGACCAGGGGAAGTTACAGTTACTTTCTTAGATTGGCATAGTTTTCAGTAATCACATAGCAATTTTCACTGTACAGGAACAATCCTCCAATAATCAAAATGCATTCTATCTTCTTTTTTACTTGGATCAAACATGGAACAAAAAAGGATCACACCATTTTCAGTGGTGTATGAATTCGGGAAGCATTCAAGGATGGATAATAAAACTAGACCTTTCTCCCCAACACTCTTCTACTGTGGCGTGAGATTGCCCAAAAACCTCGTTCTTGGCGTGAAATCACCCAAAAAACTCGCTCTTCTAAAACCTTTTTCACGTCACTTTCTATCATTATCACTCATCATGGATCAAGTGAACACATTCCTTTTACTAATTTTTCAAATCTTTTACATACTTTTACAAAGTTTTCATAACAACTATGTTTGAAGTAAATTTTACCTCTTCAATTTAACCTAAAAAACAAGATGAAAAAAGTTACCAAACCTCGAGATGGCGGGGTTTGGAGGTACCCACGGATGTTGATGGATGAAGTTTGATTATTGCACTCAATTTTTACAAAAAAGATAAGCTCCTATCCTACGAATATTGTTGCAATCACATACACTACACAAGATGGGATTTGACAATTATATGGCAGATTTCCTGGCAAAGGCCAACCCCCAGATTTCAAAGGACGTCCTTGCAAGGATGTCAATCTGCTATCAAGAAATTAATCAAATAATGATAATATGATAATAAAATGAAAGCAGATGATATAACCAATCAATGCAAAGGCAAAGGGACTGGAGCGGTCTAAGGCTATATGTTGGTTTGATGGTGACACCTAATCTAAAGGGAATTTGGGAGTCACAATATGGCTTAGAGGAGAAAGGATATTGATAGTTTATGTACTCTCAAAGGTGGGTGAGGTAATGTGTTGTATCAGTAGACTAAAAAAATGTTGTGGATGATTCAATATATCTTAATAAACTTTTAAAAATGAAGAATGATGGCAAGGGATAGGATTCGAATAATTATATGCACTCACATGGGTAAGCGAAATGGTAAGTTTTTTTAGTTGATGAATAAGTGTTGCAGTTGGCTCAAAGGAGGTTGATGGGATCTATAAATGCTCATAGAGACAGAGTGTTGATTAGAATTGAAGGTTGACTGTATAAAAGGTATGTTGTAATAGAAAAGGATTCTGATAGATAGAAATATTTGGTGATTAGGAAAATCTTCAGTAATTAGGGACAAATATACACAAGTTGACAAAGGCCAAGACTTGATTGATAAAATGTAATAATTAATGAATAATTAAGATGATAATGCATAAATAAAGTACCTACCTAGTTCCAAATGATAGGCAAGGATGAGAAGAGGTGTTACCTAGGGCTGTAGACATCCAATGGGATTTCTGATTTAAACAGATATGAGAAGGTTGTGGATGATGGTTTTATTGATGGTGAAGCCCTAGATCTGACAAAAAACTAACCTTTGATGTTTTGATGATAACTTGAGAACCGCAGCTTTGTTTTATAAACCAAAACATGCGTTGGAAATATTACTTTAATATATTTCTAGTAATGTAGAGAATCACTAGCAAATTTTATGAATTACTAGTGATTCATCCAATCTTTGGCGATTTTGTTCCAGGTCCAGAATTATTAGTGATCACTGTAAAAATTACACAGCTACTTCCAAGCCCATGTTTTTTTGCACATTTTAAAGCTCATAAATGCTAGAAGAAGATCCCCTGATTAGAGATGATGAATGAAGTGGGTAAAATTTGTTTCCTGATCTTGATTAATCAATCCAGACAGGCTCTAAAATGGTTAACAAAATTGCTTGAGGGATGTAAATGTCAAATAGTATTATGTTTTCGTTGACGCAACACAATAATGCACTATGATAGAAGAGTTGGAATAAAAATGTGAGAAGTTCCTCCTTAACAAGGGCTAGGAATTGGGCTTGAATAATCACTTGTGATTTAACCAATCGCTGACGATTTCAGCTAGTTTGATTTTGATTAGTAATTTGTTGAAAAAAATTGCTAATTCAAGTTTATTTATTTATGTATTCGAGGGATAAGATATGTGTTTTATTTTGAATGTATTGTGTTTTCATATGAGGTGTCATGTTTATTTAGAAAATAGTTATATTGTGTTCTATTTTAGCTTAGGTTTGTTTAGGATATATATTAGGTTGTTTAATTAAGTTATATCAAATGCACAAATATATGTTTATAAGATTATGTGTGATATTGATGTATAAAATAGAATTTGGTAATTATATATGAAAGTATTCATGGTAGATATGTCGGGATAAGGGAATTAGGGGTGATTTTAAAATAATTTCCTAGGTAGACTAAAATATAATAAGATATGACACTTGTGTATTTAATTAATTAAATAGGGATGGGGAAGGTATGAGGTATAATTAATGTAATGTAATGATGTACTACAAATACGAACGAGTTTAATTAAATGGAGATGGGGGAGTGTAGATTTTATATGACTTAGTATAGGGATTAGATGTGATAATGAAGGGGGTCTAGTGGACTTGGACACGGGGAATATTAAACTTAGGATAAATTATTTTTATAACATGGTGTGATAAATATATGATTTTCCTTAGAATAATACGATGTGGTAAGTGTATGGATTTGCGTAATAAATAATGGTTTAGCGAAAAAATGAGTGTGTGAATTTTGAGTGTCTACATTTTTTCCCTTTTTGTTGAGTCATTTTAACACAAACCATGAGACAAAAACGATGTGTGATGGAAGTGAGGGATGATGGAATAATGTCCTAAGACGAGGTAGAAAAATAAGATGAATGTCGATGTAAAATCAAGTGATAGGGGAACCAAAGGGTTCATGTCCTACATACATATGATCTAATAATGAAAAAGGTTTTTTAATAAGGTAAAAGGACCAAATTTTAGATGTTGCCAAAAACATGGGCTTACGAGGCCATGAAGTCAATTGATATGGGAACCAAAGGGTTTGTGTCCTATAGATATATGACTTTCTGATAATGATGGATAAAAAGACAATTTGATGAGGTAAAAGGACTATAGTTTGATAAGGTCAAAGGACCATAATTTGATAAGGTCAAATGACCATAATTTGATGAGATCAAAGGATTATAATTTGACAATTCCACAAATGTGGACTTACGAGGCCTAGATGGGGGTCACGATGGTGACCAAAAGCGTAGTACCTAAGGAGGCATCAGTTTGACAAATATCAATTTAATTGAATAAATGTGATGTTTTAGACGCAACGAAGTCATGTTGAGATGTATTGAAGATTATGTTGATGTCAAGAGATGTTAATATTTAATATTTTATTTCTTTTTCATGATGTTGATGTTGATATTAATGATGTTTTAGATGTTGTTGGTATTTTTTTGGGTGATGATGTTGATGTTGATGTTAATGTTAATATTCATTGATTTGATCTTAATATTTGTCATAAGAATGAAACGTGGATTGATTGATGTGTACTGAATTTGATACATATGTGATGAGAAGCAACGAAATAAAGGCACTTACACTTAAGGCCTTTACAACATTTGCTAACAAATGAACAAATGACTAACAATGGGTACTCACACGTAGGATCTTGGCTCTAGAGATGATAAAGATGTACCTTCCTAGGACATGAGAAGGGCTGACATATGTAGGTTGTGTGGGAGAATAGGCTCTCCTTTCAAACATTTCATAGGGAAATACCCCATGTTAACATTATTTTATTTTTGAAGAAAACTGATCAATACGTGAAGTTTTCTATAATGGGAAAGTTGATCAATTTGGAAAGCTCTCTTGGATGTTTATGATATTTTAAATTTTGAAGGTCGATCGATGCAGGAAGATTTTTTACATAGGTAGCCATCCTTCGAGGGTATGGTCTACATTTTTGTCTTTACAGAATGGTTGTCCTTCGAGGGATTGGTCCATAACTTGATTTTTTGATAATAATTTTGACTTTGAATAGTTTTCCTTCAAGGGATCAGTCTATTATATTTTGAATTTTAATAAAAGCATCCAAATAATTATTTTTGACTCTATCTTGAGCTGAGGGCAAGACCCTAATAGTCTTCAAGGAGGGGAAGAAAGATATGTGCATGACCTACACATGTGTGCCCTAAGATATGTTTTTAGTTGGTATACAAGGTAGGATGGAAGTAATGATTGAGGGATTCCTACTAAGGAGGAACTTATCCCAGTGAAAGATGTGATGAATAGAGCCTTGGTGCTCATATTTAAGGTTTGTGAGGATAGCGATGGAAGACCACGTGCTTTAAAATCATTAGAATGATAAGATGGCTAGTAGATGTGGAACCTTTAAGGAAGGAGTAGACAAGGCTTTGGTTCTACTTCTTCTTAATATGTATTGATTTTATGTTCATGTAGGTGGATAAGTGATATTGTTCTAATAAGAAGGACTTTCGTTGGATAGTGACAAGAAGACACACGAGATGGATTTGTCGAGACGTGATTGAGAATGACTCCCTTGTTCTAGAGATATTGATGATGATACCACAAGTGTATTGGGTGTAGGTGTTGATAGTGTTAACATACCCTTAAGGGAATGTACTGAGTGCTTAAATGGACCTTCAAGGGAAGGTGCTAACATGATTAAGGGACCTTCAAAGGAAAGTACTAAAGAGTTTGATGTACCTTCAATGGAAGGTATTGACAAGGTAGATGGATCTTCAATGCAAGGAGTTGGCAAGGTAAATGGACCTTCAATGGAAGGTGCTAATGTGATTGAAGTACATTCAATGGAAGGTGCTAACAAAATTGACTAACCTTCAATGGAAGGTATTGAAAAATTTGATGGACCTTCAATGGAAGGTGCTAATGAGGTTTTCGAAAAAGGTTTGCTAATGGTAGAAGAAGGATGTCCCCCTTTCCCTACAGATGTAGGTAAGGGTATTAATGAGGGTAGAGATGTTAGTGATATCTTAAGATGATATACCTTTGGGAGAATAACATCAACTAGGAAAAATTGTTGGATTATGGATTTTAACGCTTTACAACTTTATGTATCATGACTTGGGATTCTATGATAGGCACAATTGTTTTTTTGTTGTACCATGCAGGTTTTCAAGTATGTGGATTAGGTGTTTTGATGGGTGGTAATGTGATAAGAGATATTTTTATGAGCCTCTCAAGGATATCAGTATAAGTCTCTTTTAGAGGGTTTGAATTAATGGATTTTGATTTTGGTTTTGATTTATGAGAACGCTTAGCAGGGTGTGTATTTTATTTGGACATAATGAGATTAGATGTCATATGGTATTGTGACATCATAGGAATGTTTTGAGGTTGATAAGAAGTATAATGTGACCCAAGAAATGGGTTGATAAAATTAGATGAGGGGTGAGGTCCCAAAATGGATGAGGAGGGATGAATAGGGTATGATTGTGTGCAGTATTTAGATAAAAGATGGGGTCCCAAAATAGATGGCAAGTCTGATGAGGTGCATTTTGGCTTTGTAACTTTGATTTTAGGAAAAGGAGGATTTTTTACCATAAATGAAGTGGATGAGGCAAAATATGTGACAAGTTTCAAGTTTGTAACATTTATTTTAGATCTATGAGAAGGACTCGACATTAGATGATGAGGGTGTGGTTTTGGATGTGATGGTATTTGACTGCATGGTGTCTGATTCAGGACAAGGTCCCATGTTGGATGGTAAGTGATGAGTTGTAGATAAGATTGGATTGGAATTGGATGGAGACATTACCTCTAGAGATTATTGAGGTGAATTAAATAAGTTTTATAATTCTTTGATTAGTTCCATGAATGGTGGGATATTGTGATTTTCAATCACAAAGGCTTCTTTGGTAACAACTTCTAAATTGAAATCTAAATATTGTAAGGAGGTAATAGGTGTTTAAGCATGGGACACCGGTAATGTCAATGTGTGAGTATCATTGGAAGGAGGATCTAGGGGTGTTGAATCTTTGAGAGGAAGCACTGATGATGAAGGGGTCTCCTCATGGTGGAAAAATTGTGTAATAGCATTGATGGTATGACTGAAAGGATGTATAATATCCATATGAATTGATTCAATTGAGGGTGTTGGATCAAGAAGCCAAGTAAAGTCATCATGTGTGATATCTTCATTATGAAATGATCTAGGGGAGTCATATGCAGCTTGATCTGAATCATAGGAAGTCCTAGCGGATTCAGGTGTAACATGCATAAATTGAAGATCAAGATGAGGTTTTTTAAAGGGCTTGGATTTCAAACTTCTTGTCCATGGAAAAGGCTTCATCAAAAGTTTGGAATGTATGGATTTGAAGAGTAGATGGGATGTAAAGAGAACATGAACAAGTGAAAAACTCAAGTAGTTATTTTTTTGGAAGTGGAAAGGACAATTGATTGACAATGTTTTTCCATCTAGCGACAAAGTTTTCAAGGGATTCATTTTCATATTGTTTGATAGTAGCAAGATCATCAGAGATGGTGATTTTGAGAGTGACATTGACATCGAATTTATTGAGTAATAACATAGCTAGCTTTGTGAAAGATACCAAAGAGTGTCGAGGAAGAGAGTTATACCAATCCAAGGAAAATCTTTCCAGTGACAGAGGAAAGGTTCTAAGAAGAAGATCTTGATCATGGATGATAGGATAACACAATTGTCTAAAAGATAGTATGTGTTTTTGAGGATCCTCCTGGCCATAGAACAAGTTGAACTTAGGCAATCCCTAATGCAGAGGGTATGATTTACATGATACTGATGGATGGATGGATGGGTTCATTACAAACCTCATCACAAGTGAGGACATGTTTGGGATTTATAGAAGTAAATTCTAAATGTTCTAATAGTAATCTATAAGACAAGGCTTGCAAAGTATCATTCATGGGATTAGACGTGGAATAATTAACATGTGAGTACGTAGGAGAATGTAATTTATTTGACTGTGGATTAGAATAATTTTGTTGTAGAAGAGGATGATGTGGGAGTTAATAAGGAGTGACATGAGATGATCCTGATTGAAAAGCAATTTTTGATGAAGTAATATGGGAAGACGTGTAATTTTTTTTTTTGTTTTTGAATGAGAGGGATTGATTGGGCTTGAGATGCGATGTGTGTGTGGGTTTGAGATATCTAAGGTATTGAGAGAAATATTGAAGTTGAGATAGGTTGATTGAATGAGGGATGAAGGATATTAGGATTTTGGTGAGATTGAGATGAAGGGGTGTAGAAAAGACCATTTTATGTGATACACTTGGCATGGGAGAAGAAGGATGTGACAAATACCCAGAGGGTTGTTAAATGGCATTGTTGTATGATTTTTGGATTAGTTGATATGTAGGTTGTCCATAAGGGACATAAGATGGTGTGAATGTTTGTGGAAATGTACTAGAGCTAAATGAGGTTGAATAAGATGCGATAGGTTGATAACTTTGATAAGGACTATATCCTATATAAGATATGTATGAGCATCTGAGCCTGATTGTAAATATGTCACATAGTGATTTGAGGGATATAATGATGTAGATAGTTGAGCCATGATAATTAATTTTCAATAATACAAACAAAGCCCTAAGGAATTTGTAAATTTAAACAAACAAGTCAAACAGAAGAATTTTTTAATTATCTTAAATTAATTAAGAAAAGGTGAAATGTGTAAGATGGATAACAAAGGTCATAGGAAATGGTTATTTAAGACTAGTTTTAGGAATTTTTTGGACGAGTTCCTCGATATACCTAAAGGCACATGAGGCCCAACTTTGTACTATTCCCAGTATGAGCATGGTATCGGGGCCTACCCCCTCACTTCACGGTTGCACTGTGATAAGGGAGTCAAGTGTTAAGCCAATATATATCGAAAAACTGGAGATTATACTCGGCCAGAACACTGAGTTGGCTTCATCTCTCGGTGATCAAATCCAAGTAGGTATCCACCTAGGTGGGAGATGTTTGAGTGAAAATTATGTTTGATTGTGATTTGGTTATATGTGGGGGAAGAATGAGTGGATGTATCCAATTTACCTTTCTAATTAAAGTTATGTGATAAAAAAGGATGTGTTTTTTTGTTTCAAATACAAAATGAAAGATTGTTTTTTATGAGAAAAAATAAGCAAAAATGCAGTACAGAAAAGAAAAAGAAGGGTAAGGACTCACCTCTAATAATGCTTCTTTTTTTATTTTTATTTTAGCAATTTTTGAAACAAGGAATTCTAGCAATCCAGTAAATGAGCCTTCCAAAAATAGTACCCTATAGATAGGTTAGGAAAAACATAAAGTAGAAAGCAACAAACAAGAAGCAAATTGTAAATTTGTTAGGTTTTGCAAAACACACAGGAAAAACGCAGGTGATTTTCCCAATCACAGGTGATTTTCCCAGTTCAAGGTGATTTTCCCAATCGCAGGTGATTATTTACACAGATAATTAGAAAAATAATAAATATTCTATTTTAGTGTAAAAATAAATCAAATAAATAAGGGACAAGCTCCCACTACGTGTGCCAAAAAATTTAGAGTAAATTTTACCTCTTCAATTTAACCTAATAAACAAGATGATAAAAGTTACCAAACCTTGAGATGGTGGGGTTTGGAGGTACCCACAGATGTTGATGGATGACATTTTTATTTTTGTGTTCCATTTTTTACAAAAATATAAGCTCATGTCCTACGAATATAGCTATAATCACAGACACTACACAAGACGGGATTAAACAATTATATGGCGGATTTCTTGGCAAAGGCTAGCCCCCAGAATTCAAAGGACTTCCTTACAAGGACGTCAATCCACTATCAAGAAATTAAGTGAATAATGATAATATGATAATAAAATGATAGCAGATGATATAACCAATCAATGAAAAGGCAAAGGGACTGATGCGGTATTAGACTATATGTTTGACTGATGGTGACACCTGATCCAAAGGGAGTTTGGAAGTCACAATATGTCTCAAAGGAGAAAGGATATTGATAGTTTATATACTTGCAAAGGTTAGCAAAATAATTTGATGGATCAGTTGACTGACAAAATGTTGTGGATGATTCAAGAGAACTTAATAAAATTTTACAAAGGCAAAATGATCGCAAGGGATAGGATCCAAATAATTATATGCACTCACATGGGTAAGAGAAATGGTAAGTTTATTTTTGTTGATAAATAAGTGTTACAGTTGTCTTAAAGGAGGTTGATGGGATTGGTAAATGTTCACAGAGACAATTATTTTATTAGAATTGAAGGATGAATGTCTGAAAGATAAGTTGTAATGGCAAATAGGTCCGATAGACAAAAATATCTGGTGACTAGAAAAATCGCCAGCAATTGGGGCCAAATATAAACAGGTTGACAAAGGTCGAGATAAGATTGATAAGATGTAATAATTAATAAATGATTAAGATGATAATGTATAAATAAAGTACCTACCTAGTTCCAAATGATAGGCAAGGATGAGAATAAGTGTTACCCGAAGCTTTATATGTCTCAAGGGATTGTTGATTTAAATAGATATGAGAATATTGTGGATGATGGTTTTATTGATGGTGAAACTCTGGATTTGATCAAAAACCAACCTCTGATGTTTTGACGATAACTTGAGAACTGTAGCTCCATTTTACAAACTGAAAAAATACATCAGAAGATGATTTCAAGATCATTCCAACAATGCAAAGAATCATTGGAGATTTCTATGAATCGTTAATCATTGGTGATTTCTATAAATTGCTAGTAATTGAGCCAATCTTTGATGATTTTTTTGCAGGTCCAAAATTATTGGCGATCACTACAAAAATCACATAGTTGCTTCCATCCTCGTAATTTTTTTGTAAATTTTTAAAGCTCATGAATTCCAAAAGAAGATCACCTGATTGGAGATGATGAATGAAGCAAGTAAAATTTATATCCTAATGGTGATTAATCAATTAAGACAGGCTCCAAAATGGTTAACAAAATTGCTTGAGGGATGCAAATGTCAAATAGTATTATGTTTTTTGTTGATGCAACACAATAATGCACTTTGATAGAAGAGTCAATCTCAAAAATTTGAGAAGTTCATCCTGAAATAGGGCTAGGAATTAAACTTAAATAATCACTTGTGATTTAACCAATCACCGGCGATTTCGGCTAGTTTGATTTTGATTAGTACTTTTTTGAAAAAAATTGCTAATTCAAGTTTATTTATTTGTGTATTCAAGGGATAGGATATGGGTTTGATTTTGAATGTATTGTGTTGTCATATGAGGTGTCATGTTTGTTTAGAAAATAATTAGATTATGTTCTATTTTAGCCTAGGTTTGTTTAAGATATAGATTAGGTTGTTTAATTAAGTTATATCAAATGCACAAATATATGTTTATTCATTATAATATAAGATTATGTGTGATATTGATGTATAAAATAGAATTTGGTAAGTATATATAAAAATATTCATGGTAGATATGTCGGGATAAGGGAATTAGGGGTGATTTTAAAATAATTTCCTAGGTAGACTAAAATATAATAAGATATGACACTTGTGTATTTAATTAATTAAATAGGGATGGGCAAGGTATGAGGTATAATTAATTTAATGTAATGATGTATTACAAATACGAACAATTTTAATTAAATGGAGATGGGGGAGTGTAGATTTTATATGACTTAGTATAGGGATTAGATGTGATAATGAAGGGGGTCTAACGGACTCAGACATGGGGAATATTAAACTTAGGATAAATTATTTTATAATGGTATGATTAAATAGTGTGATAAATATATGATTTTCATAAGAATAATAGGATGTGGTGAGTGTATGGATTTATGTAATAAATAATGGTATAGCAAAAAAATGAGTGTGTGAATTTTGAGTGTCTATATTTTCCCCTTTTTGTTGAGTGGTTTTAAAACAAGCCATGAGAAAAAAACGACGAGGGATGATGGAATAATGTCCCAATAAGAGGTAGAGAAATAAGATAAATATTGTCGTAAAATCAATTTATAGGGGAACCAAGGGGTTCATGTCCTACATACATATGATCTAACGATGAAAATGATGTTTTTATAAGGTCGAAGGACCAATTGATAGATGTTTCCACAAATGTGGGCTTACAAGGCCATGAATTCAAGTGATAGGGGAATCGAAGGGTTCGTGTCCTATAGACATGAATTTATAATGATGATGGATAAAACAACAATTTGATGAGGTCAAAGGACCATAATTTGATAAGGTCAAAGGACCATAATTTGATGAGATCAAAGGATCATAATTTCATGATTCCACAAATGTGGACTTACAAGGACTAGATGAGGGTCACGACATTGACTAGAAGCATAGTACCCAAGGAGGAATCAGTTTGAAAAATGTCGATTTGATTGAATAATTGTGATATTTTAGACACAATGAAGCCATGTTGAGATGTATTGAAGATTTTGTTGTTGTTAAGAGATGTTAATATTTAATATTTTATTTCTTTGTGATGATGTTGATATTAATGATGTTTTAGATGTTGTTGGTATTTGTTTAGGTGATGATGTTGATCTTAATGTTAAAATTCATTAATTTGATCTTAATATTTGTCATAAGAATGAAATGTGGATTGATTTCTTTTGTACTAAATTTGATACATATGTGATGGGAAGCAACAGAATGAAGGAACTTACACTTCTAGCCTTTACAACAACTATTAACAAATGACTAACAATGGGTAGTCACACGTAGGATCTTGGCTCTAGACATGATAAATATGTACCTCCCTAGGACATGAGAAGGGCTGATATATGTAGGTTGTATAGGAGAAGAGGCTCTTCTTTCAAATGTTTCATAGGGAAATACCCCAGCTTTAGATTTTTTTATTTTTGAAGAAAACTGATCAATACAGGAAGTTTTCTATAATGGGAAAGTTGATTGATGCGGGAAGATCTCTTGGATGCTTTTGATATTTTGACTTATGAAGGTCAATCAATGCAGGAAGCCTTTTTACAAAGGTATCCATCCTTCGATGGTATGGTCTATATTTTTCTCTTTACAAAATGGCTATCCTTCAAGGGATCAGTCCATAACTTGATTTTTTAATAATAATTTTGAATTTGAATAGTTATCCTTTAAGGGAGAAGTCTATTATATTTTTAATTTTAAGAAAGGCATCTAAATAATTATTTTTGACTCTATCTTGAGCTGAGGGCAAGACCCTAATAGTCCATTTCAAAGAGGGGAAGGAAGATATGTGCATGACCTACACATGTGTGCCCCAAGACATGTTTTTTGTTGGCATACAAGGTAGGATGGAAGTAATGATAAAGGGGTTCCTACTAAGGAGGAACTTATCCCTATGAAATATGCAATGACCAGAGCTATGGTGCTCATCTTTAAGGTTTGCAAGGATATTGAAAGAAGACCACATGCTTTAAAATCATTAGAATGATAAAATGGTTGGTGGACGTGGAACATTCAATGAAGGAGTCAACGAGGCATTAGTTTTACTTCTTCTTCATATTTATTGATTTTATGTTCGTATAGGTGGATAAGCCATATTGTTATGAGACAAAGTACTTTCATTGGATAGTGACAAGAAGACACATGATATTTATTTATCGAGACCTGATTGAAGATGACTCCATGGTTCTAGAGATATCAATGATGATATCGCCAATGTATTGGGTGTATGTGTTGATAGTGTTGACAGACCCTTAAGGGAAGGTACTGAGTGTATAAATAGACCTTCAAGGGAAGGTTATAACATGATTGAGGGACCTTCAAATGAAGGTACTAATGAGTTTGATGGACCCTCAAAGGAAGGTGTTGACAAGGTAGATGTACCTTTAATGGAAGGTGTTGGCAAGGTAAATGGACCTTCAATGGAAGGTGTTAATAGGATCAACACACCTTAAGGGGAAGTTGCTAACATAATTGACTGAACTTCAATGGAAGGTGCTGATAAAATTGATTGACCTTCAATGGAAGGTGCTAAAGAGGTTTCTGAAAAAGGTTTGTTGATGGTAGAAGAAGGATGTCACTCTTTCCCTACAAATGTCAGTAAGGGTATTAATGAGGGTAGAGGTGATGGTGATAGCTTAGGATGATCTTCCTTTGGGAGAAGATATTTGAAAAGGAAAAAATTTTAGATTATGGCTTTTAACACTTTCAACTTTTTGTATCATGACCTGTGATTCTATGATAGGCACATTTTTTGTTTTGGTCGTACCATGCTGGTTTTCAAGTATGTGGATTAGGTTTTTTGATCGTTGGTAATGCGATAATTGATTCTTATATGAGCCTCTCAAGGACATCATTGTAAGTCCCTTTCGGAGGGTTTGAATTAATTCATTTTTATTTTGGTTTTTATTTACGAGAACACTTAGTAGGATGCGTATTTTGTTTGGACATAGTTGGATTATATGTCATATGGTATTGCAACATTGTAGGAATGTTTTGAGATTGATAAGAAGGATAATGTGACCCTAGAAATGGGTTGATAAAATTGGATGGGGGATGAGGTCCCAAAATGGATGAGGAGGGATGAATAGGGTATGAATTTGTGTAGTATTAAGAAAAAATATGGGGTCCCAAAATAGATAGCGAGTTATATGACGTGCACTTTTTCTTTGTAAATTTTATTTTAGAAAATGGAGGAGTTTTTACGATAGACGAAGAGGATGAGGCAACATATGTGATAGGTTTAGATTTTGTAACGCTTATTTCAGATCTATGAGAAGGACTCACGTTAGATAACGAGGGTGTGGTTTTGGATGTGATGGTATTTGATTGCATAGTGTCTAATTCAGGACAAGATCCCATGTTGGATGGTAAGTGATGAGCTATAGTTAGGTTTGGATCAGAATTGGATGAAGGATACATTAACTCTATAGATGATTGGGGTGGATTAAATAAGTTTTCTAATTCTTTGATTAGTTCAGTGAATGGTGGGATATCGGGATTTTCAATTATGACGGCTTCTTTAATAACACCTTCTAAAGTAGAATCCAAATATTGAAAGGAGGTAATAGGTGTTTGAACATGGGAAACTAGTAATATCAATGTGTGAGTATCATTGGAAGGAGGATCTAGGGGTGTTGAATCTTCAAGAGGAAGCACTGACGATGAACGAGTCTCCTCAAACGGGAGAAATTGTGTAATAGCATTGATGGTATGACTAAAAGGATATATACTATCCATATGAACTAATTCAATTGAGGGTGTTGGATCACGAAGCCAAGTAAAGTTGCCATGTGTGATATCTTCATTATGAGAAGATCTAGGGGAGTCAAATGTAGCTTGATCTTAATCATAGGAAAACCTAGGGGATTCAGGTGGAACATGCTTAAATTGAGGATCAAGATGAGCCTTTTCAAGGGCTTGGATTTGTAATTTCTTGGTCATGGAAAAGGCTTCATAATTTTTTTGGAATGTATGGATTTTAAGAGTTGATGATATGTAATGATAAAGTGATCGAGTGAAAAATTCAATTAGTTCTGTTTGTGGAAGTGGAAAGAAAAATTGATTGAATTTTTTTCCATCTAGCGAAAAAGTATGTAAGGGATTCATTTTTAGATTATTTTATAGTAGCAAGATCAGAGATGGTTATTTTATGAGTTACATTGACACTAAAGTGATTGAGGAATAACATAGCTAGCTATGTGAAAGAGACCAGAGAGTGTCAAGGAAGAGAGTTGTACCAATCAACAGAAAATCCTTCCAATGACATAGGAAAGGTTCTAAGAAGAAGATCTTGATCATGGATGATAGGATAACATAAGTGTCTGAAAGATAGTATGTGTTGTTGAGTATCCTCCTAGCCATAGAACAAGGTGAACTCAGGAAATTCCCAATGTGGAGGGTATGCTTTACATGATATTGATGGATGGATGGGTTCATTAAAAACCTCATCATAAGTGAGGACATGTTTATGCTTTACAATAGTAAATTCTAAATGGTATAATCTATTAGAAAGGGCTTGTAAAGTATCCTTTGTGGGAATAGATGTGGAATAGTTAACAGGTGAGTATGGAGGAGAATGTGATTAATTTGACTGTGGATTAGAATAATTCTGCTGCAGAAGAGTTTTATGTGGGAGTTGATAAGGAGTGGCTTGAGATGATACTTATTGTAAAGAAAGTTGCGATGAAGGAATATGGGAAGACGTTTAAAAATATTGAATTGGTTGTTGTTTTTGAATGAGAGGCGCTGACTGGGCTAAGATGGGATGTGTGTGCAGGTTTGAGTTATTTGAGCTATTGAGAGAGATGTTAAAGTTGAGATAGGTTGATTGAATGAGGGATGAGGGATATTAGGATTTTAGTGAGATTGATATGAAGGAAGGGATATAGAAAAGATCATTTTATATGATACACCATGCATGGGAGATGAAGGATGTGACGGATTCCCATAGGGTTTTTGAATGGCATTATTGTATGATTGTTTGATTAGCTGATATGTAGGTTGTCCATAAGGGACATAAGATGGTGTAGATGGTTGTGGGAATGTGCTAGAGATAAATGAGGTTGAATAAGATGTGATAGGTTGATAAGTTTGATAAGGACTAGATCCTGTATAAGAGATATTTGGAATTGATTGGGATGAAGATATGTTGGAGCAGATGAGGCTAATTGTAAATATGTCATGTAGTGATTTGGGGGATACACTGATATTGATAGTTGAACCATGATAATTAATTTTCAATAATACAAAAAAAGCCCTAAGGAATCTGTAAATTTAACAAACAAGTCAAACATAAGAACATTTTTTTATCTTAAATTAATTAAGAAAAGGTGAAATGTATAAGATGGATAACAAATGTCTTAGGAAATGGTTGTTTAAGACTGGTTTAAGGAATATTTTGGGTGGAGCCCTCGATATACCTAAAGGTATGTGAGGCCTAACTCGGTAATGTTTCTAGTACGAGCGTGGTATCAGGGCCTACCCCCTCAATTCACAGTCCCACTGCGATAAGGGATTCGGGTGTTGAGAAAATATATACTAAAAAATAGGAGATTATACTTGGCTAGAACACCGAGTTGGCTTCTCCTATGAGTGATCAAATCCAAGTAGGTATCCACCTGGGTGGGAGATGTTTAAGTGCATTTTATGTTTGATTATGATTTGGTGTTGTGTGGGGGAAGAATGAGTGGATGTAGCCAATTTACCTTCCTAATTAAATTTATGTGATAAAAAAGGATACGTTTGTTTTTTTTTAAACCAAAAATGAAAGATTGTTTTTGATGAGAACAAACAAGCAAAAAATAAAGTTCATAAAATAAAAATAAGAATAAGGACTTACCTCTAATAATTCTTCATTTTTATTTTTATTTTAGGAATTTGTGAAACAAGGAATTCCAACAATCCAGTAAATGAGCCTTCCAGAAATAGTACCCTATAGACAGGTTAGGAAAAATAGAAAGTAGAAAGCAACAAATAGGAAGAAAATTACAAATTATTAGGTTTTGAAAAACACACAGGGAAATTGCAGGCACTTTTCCCAATCACAAGAAATTTAGCCAATCGTAGGTGATTTTTTACACAGAGAATCTGAAAAATAAAAAATATGTTATTTTACTGTTAAAATAAATCAAATAAACAAGGGACAGGCTACCATCAGGCTTGTCAAAATGTTTAGAGTAAATTTTACCTCTTCAATTTAAACTAATAAACCAGATGATAAAAGTTACCAAACCTCAAGATGGTGATGTTTGGAGGTACCTGCAGATGTTGATGGATGACGTTTGATTGTTACGCTCCATTTTTACAAAAATATAATCTCCTATCCTATGGATACAACTCTAATCATGGACACTACATAAGACGGGATTAGACAATTATATGACAGATTGCTTGGCAAAGGCCAGCCCTCAGAATTCAAAGGAATACCTTACAAGGATGTCTATCAACTGTTGAGAAATTAATCGAATAATGATAATATGGTAATAAAATTATAGCAGACAATATAACCAATCAATGCAAAGGCAAAGGGACTGACACGGTCCAAGGCTGTATGTTGCTCTGATGGTGACACCTAATCCAAAGGGAGTTTGGAAGTCACAATATGGCTCAAAAGAGCAAGGATATTGATAATTTATGTGCTTGCAAAGGTGATCGAGGTAATGTGTTGGATCAGATGATTGACAAAATGTTTTGGATGATTCAAGAGATCTTAATAAAATTTTACAAAGACAGATTGATGGCAAGGGATAGGATCCGAATAATTATATGCACTCACATGGGTAAGCAAAATGGTAAGTCTGTTTTGGTTTATAAATAAGTTTTGTAGTTGTCTCAAAGGAGAATGATGGGATTGATAAATGCTCATGGAGACAGAGTGTTGATTAGAATTGAAGGTTGAATGTATGAAGGGTAAGCTATAATGGAAAAGGGGTATGATAGACTGAAATCATGGGTGATTAGGTAAATTACCGGAGATTGGGGCCAAATATACATAGGTTGACAAAGGCCGAGATAAGATTGATAATATGTAATAATTAATGAATGATTAAGATGACAATGCATAAATAAAGTACCTACCTAGTTTTAAATGATAGGCAAGGATGAGAATAAGTGTTACCTAGATTTTTAGACATCCAAATGGATTGCTGATTTAAACAGATAAGAGAAGGCTATGGATGATTGTTTTTTTATGGTGAAGCTCTGGATCTAACGAAAAACCAACCTCTGATGTTTTGACGATAACTTAAGAACTGTAGCTCTGTTTTACAAACTGAAAATTGTGTTGGAATGCCGACTTCAAGATCTTTCTAGTGATGTAGAAAATCACTAGTGATTTCTATGAATCTCTAATGATTCAGCCAATGTTTGGAAAGTTTTTGTAGGTCCAGAATTATTGGTGATCACTGCAAAAATCACACAGCTGCTTCTAGGCCCGTGTTTTTTTGCATTTTTTTGAAGCTCAAGAATTCCAAAAGAAGATCCCATGATTGGAGATGATGAATGAAGTAGGTACAATTTACATCCTGATGGTGATTAATCAATCTAGACAGGCTCCAAAATGGTTAACAAAATTTCTTGAGGGATGAAAATTTCTGATAGTATTATGTTGTCGTTGATGCAACACAATATTACACTTTGATAGAAGAGTTGGACTCGAAAATGTGAGAAGTTCCTCCTAAACAAGGGATGGAAATTAGGTTTAAATAATTGTTGGCAATTTAACCAATTATTGGCGATTTCAGCCAATTTGAGTTTGTTTAGTAATTTGTTGAAACAATTTGTTAATTCAAGTTTATTTATTTGTGTATTCAAGGGATAGGATATGGGTTTTTTTTTAATGTGTTGTGTTGTCATATGAGGTGTCGTGTTTGTTTAGAAAATAGTTAGATTATGTTCTATTTTATATTAGTTTTGTTTAGGATATATATTAGGTTGTTTAATTAAGATATATCAAATGCACAAATATATGTTTGTTCATGATAATATAAGATTATGTGTGATATTGATGTATAAAATAGGATTTTACAAGTATATATAAAAATATTCATGGTAGATATGTTGGGCTAAGGGAATTAGGGGTGATTTTAAAATAATTTCCTAGGTAGACAAAGATATAATAAGATATGACACATGTGTATTTAATTAATTAAATAGGGATGGGGAAGGTACAAGGTATAATTAATTTAATGTAATGATGTATTACAAATGCGAATGAGTTTAATTAAATGGAGATGGGAGAGTGTAGATTTTATATGACTTAATATAGGGATCAGATGTGATAATGAAGGGGTTTAGCGGACTCAGACATGGGGAATACTAAACTTAGGTTAAATTATTTTAATAATATGGTGTTATCAAATAGTGTGACAAATATATGATTTTCATAAGAATAATATGATTTGGTGAGTGTATGGATTTGTGTAAGAAATAATGGTATAGTGAAAAAATGAGTGTGCAAATTTTGAGTGTCTCCAACCTGAATTTGACTACTCTTTCACTCTTATTTTGAAGGTCCATCCTTAAAAAGAAAAAAAAAATCCCTTTACCAAGATATAAAAACAACAGGTAAAAACACGACGTAATAGATATGCTTTACCCCTAGGATCACTTCCTCTTCCTTAGCTTCCACACTTCATTTTTTATCACTGCATGCAATTTCATGTCTCTTCGGCATGCTTTCAATATCAATATACATGGTTATCATGTACGCATATCTTATGTATTTTATGTTATTGAGTATTCACTCAACAACATAAAGTGGGGGAAAATGTAGACACAGAATCATGTACTTGGGTACATTTCTAGGTCCTAATCACATACTACTATTCATATTATTCCTAAGTGATAAAAATAGTAAATAATATCTATCTTTAACCTCTTTTTTGTCTTTCTTGTTTCCTCTTTGGTCTTGTACACCCCACATCCTAGTTTGATATTCATTTATTTATCTTTATTGACTTTGGACACTAGCACCCAACCAAGACGCCAGCACCCAGGTGCCGTCGTCCCTTTTGGGCATCTTCAACCTCTTTGTATCTTACTCACCTCTTTTGGGCATCTTGTTTTCTTATGGGTCAACATTTTAGTTTTCAATTACTAAATTCAAATAAAGGAATCATATATATACAAATCTATGTGCCTATAATAAGGACCAACCTCTAAGCATCTATTATCGCCACATAAGGTTGCGTCCTAAGGATTTCTAAGAGAGATAAGGCATCCATCTAACACTCACTCAAGAGACAAGGGACAACATACACGTATAGGAGAAGAAGTTCATTTTTTCATCCACACATCTATTTACATTGTTACATCTATCTATCACTCATTATCAAGTGCATCTTATACAAGATCTTCCTAGGGCATGATTATATCACACACACACAAGAACTATATCAATTCTGAGATGTAGTGCAATGCTCAATCATAAGTTCACTCTGTCAAGTGACCACCAGGGTCAGTGTGACTCCCCATTTACATCTTTATTTTTTAGGATTTGATGTGTTTTGGGGTTTTGTAGGATATATATTTTTTTGCAGGTTATAGGTGAATTCTGTGATCATCTAGTGACATAAAGGTGACCAACAGTGAAGGTTAACAACCATCTTGCGACATAACAAAAATCAGTTTCTGAGGTCTTTCACATTCACAAGTTCTTACCAGTGGTCTCTAGCACCAAGGATCCCTAGTCCTATTACAGGCGCCCTGGTCCAGGATCATCTGGAAATTACAGAATTTTCTGGGTGTGGTTGTGATAATATCCTCCTCCTATTCATTAGTTTTCCAATCCATAACACTTTAGGATTTATTGTGAAATCAGCTAAGTCTTATATTCCCTCTCTTGCACCTAGGGTTTTAATTTTCATTAGCTTATTTCTTGTGTCATATTTATGATTTTATCATTTACTTATCATATGTGACTATGAAATTAGGGTTTAGTAGTAAATTATATATTTTTTAAATCATGGTGTACGAAGGTTGCGTATAGATCTAGGGTTTCATGGATAAAGATGGATGGGAATGACTATTTGTAGAAAAAAATAGAAGATAACAGATGCAAGGAAAAATCTTTGAGATGGTTGATGAACCTACAAAACTAATAGGGGATAATGATGGGATGGCAATAGGGAATCCAAACATGCTAAAGAATGATGTAAAGAAAAAAGAGAACTTAAAATATCCAAATATAAGGCACAAGATCTCAAAAGTAGCTCCAAGGTGGTGATAGCATTTGCAAAGAAGAGCAACAAACAAAGCCAAGATCGCAAGAAATATCAAAGTCTCAAAAATTACATCCTGAAAAGAGGATGGGTATGGGCGTATTTATAGGGTTGATGGAAACCCAGATTGGCTGCCAGTGACTATAGCAGTCCATTTATTTTGGTGGTGAAAATGTGATTAGCTCGATGCAAAGAGTCCCTATGTGATAAGATTAGGGTTTCAGGTGGTAAATATGGGTTAGGGATGCTTAGGGAAGATAAAATGTGGTTAGGAGATAAGAAAGTATTAAATGAAGGTCGATGAGATCCTAGGGATAGTAAAAATGAGCTTTAGGGAGGATAAAAGGAATAGGTGAGGATTTTAGGGATAATTAATGGCGATTAGGGATGTTTAGGGAAGATAAATAAATGATATGATTAGGATGGGATTAAGGTGGAAAATAATAATTAAAGGAATAAATAAGTTTTAGGATGGAAAGCGATATTTTAATGAGAAGAGAGGTGTGTATATAGAAAATGATGACTAAATGGGAGCAGATGCGAGATGATGGATAGGGGATACCAAAAATTGGTGTCTACACCTCTTACCGTAAAATTTAATATCTTTAAGTAATAGAAAATGCACTATTAAACCATCAATTGGACATCTTGAGACCAAAAACACTTCAAACTTAGCCAATTTTTTTGGATAATCATGCAGAGACAGAGAGCAAAGGAATACAACCATTTTGATTAGTTTAAAACATATATATGTCACAAAAGATAGATTTTTTATTTTTCAAGTTTCTCATTTTAAAATTTAAGGACCCAAAAGTAGGTGAACAATTTTGGGTGTCAATATGGCACCACTCGCTTGGGTGATCCAAATTAGCTATAGTAACTATATTGACATAAAAAAAACACATTTTGGTGGTTTTTTTAATAGTGGTGATATTTAGTGGTTACACATGTTTTCTAGACTAAACATGATATATTGAAAATAATAGATTTGATAAGATTAAACTCATTTTTTTTTTATATTTTCAAGATTATATGTTGTTTTTAGGAATTTTGGGAATATTTAGGAATAATAAAATACAATTAAAATAACCTTAACCCTAATAAATAATATAACACTAACCCTAACCAAACTTGTTTCTCAATAAAGACAAAAAATTCAATTAAAAATTTGAAACCACCTGGAAAATGAATAGTTTCAGTAAATCAATCCTCTTTCTCACAATATTTTTTGAAAAAATCCTTTTTTCCTCTCTCTATATTTCTCTAAATAATATGTTGATTTTCAAATGATTCCATGGAACCTAAATATTGATCAAAATTCAATAAAAATGAATTATTTTTTATTCTTTTTTGACTTGTGACGTTAGCTTGATGTTGCCAACGTCATGTAGCCAGTGACAACGTAATGTCAAGTTAATATCAACCTAAAGTTAGCATGCTAACATCATCCCAACATTTCCAAATGGCTCTATTTTTTATTCAAGTTAACGTCAACTTATAGTCAACCGTAACTAAATATTCAGCTTAAAGTCTGATTATAGAAATATGTCACTAATTTCATCGCTAGAATGTTTCTAACACATTTCTAACCAACTGAACTTGAAGAAAAAAAACTCCCTAAGTATAAAGTGACTTTAAGATATGTAACTAAACTCTCCAAATGTTTTAGTGTTAATTTGAAACTTGTGTAACCTAAAAATAAAGAGATCAAGAATTGAAATTTAAGTTGAATATGTTGTTAGTAAAGGGTTTTATAAATTATACACCACCTTTGGAATTCGATGAGAGTTAACTATGCCTTACCCTCCACAACAAAATGGAGTTGATAAAAGGAAAATAGAACTACTATAGAAATGGGTGTGATGATGATTCATTTTGTTTAAGTCTTTAAGTTTCTGTGGGAATAATTAATGAATAACATTGTCCATACCTTAAATATAATTCCTACAAAATTCCTGCATCAAACCACACCTCTAAAAATTTGGTTGAATACGAAACCAAATGTTTCCCATATGAAAACTAGAAATTCTTGTCAAAATTGAGCTGGAGTAAATTATAATATTTGGCAGTCCTGATTTATTTTCATTCTTAAACTTAAAAGGGAAAAGCTTGATCATTCCTCATATTCATGCATTTTTCTTAGCTATAGAGGATGAATAAAAGTATTAAATGTGTATGATCGTCTAAATATGAGATCATCAAAAATAGGAATATTCAAGTCCTTAAAAAAATTGTACCCTCCTCCAAATCCTCTTTACTATCTCTTGATGAAGAATTAAATATCTTAAAGTATTTTTTATCCTATTACGGACTCTTCCATTCTTGAGGTTAAGAGGGAGATATTGCAACATGTGGTTCCTTATAAAAATCCTAAATGGGCTCAATCCCCAATTCAATATTATTATCTTGATACGCTAAAAAAGTGACTAAAATTCAACACAGTTACCATGCTTTAATGACCTTATATGAGTGTGTTGGTCTGAAAATCTGTCGCTTGGGCAGATCTATGGATAAACGAGCCAACAGTGTGCAGGGCATAGCCCCTTTTTTTAGTCAGCAAAGCGAAACTGGTTTATTGCTATTCTACCAGCAGGAATCTATGCAAGTCTCACAGATTCTACCTTCGGGGGTTTGGGATCTCATCCCAGTAGGGGAGTTTCCGACTGCGAAAAGAAAGGAAAGGAAGAGGGGATGAAGAAAGAGCAGGTCTGAAGGAAGAAAAGAAATGAATTCCAAAGCAGAAAGGTCAGAAGGTTTATGTTTTGGGATTGGTAGTAAACAGAGCCAAACCTACTTGCATAAACGAGCAAAGCAATATTGATGATAAATAAATGACAATAAAACAGAAGCAGATCCAACAGAATAAACACACAGATCTAACTTAAGAAAGATCTAATGCACATAACACATGTATTCAGCACAAAGTCTAAATATTGTATTAAAATTTTTCTTCTGTTACAAAAAGCTCAAAGTCTTTTTTCGTCACTTCTATTTTTCATCTGAAAGATATTCATCCATCCCACAATACAAGTAGTATTGGGGTATTTATAGAAGAAGAAGAGAAAAGAAGGCAAAAAGGAGCCAACAACTTATTTACAAAATATCTAAAAGTCATGTTGACTTTTTATAGCTTGATGGATGACATCATCCCATGATGCAACATGGATGATGTCATCATTTGTATCAACATACTTCAGATATTAAAAAAGGAAGGTGAAGAAGAGAAAGAGAAGAAGAAGAAGAAGAAGAAGCAGCTACTCGTCGTCGTCATCCTGCCGCCGAAAGGGGGTGGACTGCTTTTGTTGTTGCTCAGGTGACGAGATATGGAATTGAGAGCGGTATTCCATAAACTTGTTGATCATTGGCCCTAGCTGATCCTGGGAAGGATCCTTGTGCCTATCACTTATCGCCTCACAAGTCTCCCGCTCATCTATGAGTTTCTCGGGGAGCTTGGAATAGTCTTTTTCCACCTCAATGAGTAGCCCAATGAAGTCTTGGCAGGCCAGCAGGTTGTTGATAGACTCTACATCAAAAGTGACCTCTGGCCCTACGCCTTGAGAAATGATCTATTTGAAGATCTGAATGGTCTCCTCAGCTTTTCTTAAAGTAAAGGAAGGAGTAAGTAACCCTGGTGACATGTTAAGAACAATTCATTCCATTTGGTGCATCGCGTCCAAGGCTTCTTCCTTTACTTTGTCAATCTTTTCCAAGACAAATTCTAGCTGATCCACCCGGTAATCCAGAGTGGACATGATTTTGTTAAGGGCCCTGGGATGGCCAAAGACGCTGAACTTAACCAGATCTTCGACTGAACAGTTGAACATTTGTTGGAAGGTCTCGTGCTGCAGTCTAGCATGTTCCAGCTCTTCTGATATGGGCCCCGCCAATGCTTGGAGCTCTTTATTTGCCTTATTGATGTTCAAATACAAGTTAGAGAACTCGGCGATTACTTTTTCACTGTCTTTGATGATTTGGATCCTCCAAGCAGAAATGGCCATACCCTGCTCACCGATTTTTGCGTAGTCATTAATTTTCTCCTGGCTGAGAAGCTCAGAAGTCTCGGTGGCAGTTGTGGGAGGCGCACGACCCATCTTCTGTAAGGCTTGGAGTAGATATTTGTGTTTCTCCTTCGGTTGCCTTTTCTCTTCTTTTGTCTTTTGAAGCTTCTTGCAGAGGGCATCAACTGCAGAAAGGGCTTCCCCTGAAGGCTTTCAGAAGATGTCCCCATTGTGACTTGGGTCACAGTAAAATCTGTCAGAGACAGATCCTTTTTCTCCTTGAGGGGATTGGGGTACGCGATCTCCATAACCCTCTCTCCTGCAGCACTTTGAGAGATGCGTGTAACGGGCTTCTGCTTCTTTGCTCCCTTAGATGGGATTACAAAAAAGTCCATCGGAGCGATGGGAACTTTCCTCTTTTGCTGACTTAGCTGCTGGGAGATCCAGGCTGGACCTATGGGAGAAGGGCCGGAAATGGAAAAGGGGACAGCTACAGTAGTGGAGGGGAAAAACGTGGAGACACGTGGGGGCTTCATGGAGAGAATAGCCGAAGAAGTGTCCACAGGAGGAAGGGAAACTGTAGCTGCGGAAGACATAGGAAGGGAAGGGAGCTCAGAGATGAGGGAAGAAATAGAGGAGGAAATATCCACAAGGGAAGAGAAGATAGACGAAGAAGCAGGGGGGGGAGTAGAAGAAGGGGGAGAGGAAATGACCAAAGGAATGGCCGCCTGAGTCACTCAAGGAGGGGAAGGAAGAGAAGAGGAAGGGACATAAAGGACCTCAGTTGTTGTAGCAATGCCGACATCCTGAGTGGATGGGCCTATCGGAACATCCTCTTCTACTTCTTTCTCTGGCGAAGCCAGAGTTATAACCTGTTCGAGTGCCATGGAAGGAGGACTTGTTGGAGGCTTCTTCGTGAGTGGTGCTGGGTTCACCCTCTATGCCTTTTCCCTTGCCTTTAGGCTGCTGTTTGGATCGAGGAGGTGTGTTACCCAGTGGGGAGGTTGTGAAATCAACCCCAAGGTAGATTAACCCGTTCATTCGGCACCAATGCTCTGTTCTGCGCAGAGTCTCCTTAACCCTCTCCTCAAACGTCTGAGGTGCCTTAGTTCTATCAATAGATGGAAAAGGCCAATTTTCCCCATCTGTGTTAGTATATACTTGATCGACTTCGTCCTCAATAGTCTGGAAGCCTTTGGGGACAATTGCTATCCCATATTAGATGATCTCTGCCAAGGCTAAGCGAGAGTGATCTTTTCTCCTGAGCTCAACCTCGTGGATGACGTCGATGTAAATGTCCTCAGAGGGACATGGATTGGATCAAGCTTTGCCCTTGGTAGACAATTCCTTGGGTCAAAGGTAGGCCTGGCCGGGAAATCATGTCTTAAATTGAGCAGCTCCAGCTCTGCGAACATGTCCTTTGCCTTGTGGTGGGTAGTGCATGTATATCGGCCCACTGTGAGGGGGAAAGGAGTCCCACCCTTCTTTCTTTTCAGGCATTTCTCATGATAGGTGATCAGCTGCCTTGACAGCTCCAGCAAAATCAGTTTGGGTCCAGCATACCTCGGTAGCCTGGTTGGCTCTCCCAAAAAGTTGGCAGCCCTTAGATAGGTGAACGTGGGAAACTGGGTGAACAGGGCCCCCCATTTCTCAGTGGCTGCTACTATGCTTTTGGTCGTGTGACCATAAGTCATATTTGGCCTCAACAGGAAGATGATGTGATAGAAAAACACATCGTTAATTTTTGTGAATTGGGAGATACTATTCTCCAGCCTCAATTCTGGGTAGTACTCATATATTTTGACTTGGGGCCAAACTCCGCTTCGCATCAGGCCTGGGTAGTCTCTCTCTGATGCTTCAGCGTAGACAACATAGGAGTTCATGTAGAAACATCCTGTTGTAAGAAATTGTTGAAGTTGTTCGGAGATTGTGCTGCTTATTATTTCTCCCCAGCAAAAGCGCTGATCGGGCACGTTCTTGTTCATGGTCTCCAAGTACCGCAGCACCCATTTATGGAAAAAGTGGGCATCAGGAAGCCCAAACACTTTGCTCAGGAATGTGATAGTGTCACTGAGCTCCTCTAAGAAGTCACTGCGGTGGATGGTTTGAGGCCATCGGGTCACCACCTTTTTATTCTTCAGAGTATACTTCGTTCATTAGCTGCATACATTGGTCTTCATTGTCTTCCCAGGCCTTGATGCACTCTGCTTGGCTAATGGCCACAAAGTGCCGGTGGTGAGGGATGCCGAGTATGATCTCAAAATGACGGGCAGTGAGGTTAATGACTACCTCGCCATTGCTCATTTTCGACACGCCTTGTGTCTTTATTATAAGCACTGGGTAACCACCATCATAAATTCATTGTTGACGGCGCTAACGGGGATTCCTCCGGCGAAGTGCAGGGCACTGCCTATTAGTTTGTCCATCCATGGACTCCTTGTAACTTTCTGAGTTCTGGCCCATAATTCTTCCATGTCGATATGCCCCAATTCTGAGTCTCTGACGTCCATGCTGCATTCGGCCTGTGACTCGGGCATTCTGACCCTTTGATACTTGTATACTTCATCTCTTCCTCTGTAAGCTTAGCCTTTCCTTTCGATTTGGTGGGTCTCTTGCTGGATGTAGACATATGTTCTTTCGAACTCAGTTGCTGATCTGCATGAAGAAGAAGCGAGACCTAATCTGAAAAGGTTGAATTAGCCATTTGATCTTCCATTGGAAGTGTTATCAGAAGAAAGAGTTAGAGATTTTTTAGGCTCAGGGCGCAGGGCGCATGAAAATGTACAGCTTACAGGGCTAAATAGGTAAGGCGCACCGGAAGAGAGGTGATGCAAAGGATAAAACTGGCGCCAAAGGCGCATGGCGCATGGAGACCACAGGGTATATTTTTGTAAAGGGCGCATGAAGATTTGGTGCTACAAAGGGACAGGATGCGTCAAAGGTGCATAGATTGTTCATGTTGCACGGGAAATGGGTGCGCCAAAGGTGCATGTATCTTTTGTGTAACATGAACTTTTCGTGCGCCAAAGGGAGCATGGCGCGACACACGAAAGGTTTACACAACATGATGTTATTGTAATCGAGGTATGCGCCTGCGCCCTCATAAGATTTGTACTTAGCGCAGATAAAAGCTTGTGTTGCGCATGGATGCTGAGATGCGCCATTAGGGGCGCATGGAAATGTGATGCAGCAAGGAAGGATTGGTGCGCTTAAGAGGGCGCGAGTTTAGCACTTGCAGCATGTGAAAGAAGGCACACCTTGAGGGCGCAGGAGGTTCATGATGCAACAAGTATGAAAGGTGCGCCATTGGCATGGGATTTTTTTCATGTTACAAGGGGTGACAGATGCGCTGAAGGAAAGAGAAGAACAGCGAACTAAAACACTCTCAAAGGGGTCTCTACATGGTTTAGATTTCTTCTTCTCCTCTTTTTCTTTTTTGACAGGGTCATTTGGGTTAATGAAATGGTTAAAACCAAGAGGGAATACAAACCATTGCTTTCAAGGATGACATCCTCCTCTACCAGCAGATCTGGACAGAGGAGGAGGGATAAGGAAAGACAGCAAGCGGGGGAGGAAAAAGCTCAACACATGCATATTTCCAAACCACAACCAAACCAGCAAGCACAGAGAGCACTATCTACGCAAAACTTATGAAAGAGACAAGAAGCACTTACCTGGATAAATAGCAAAAAACTGGAAAACGGGTCCACAACGCGTTGACAAACGACGAGGGCAGGGGCTGACAGGCTCAGAGAACAGGAAATCACGTGTTCTGCGAATAGTGAGATAATGACATTTGGGACGCGCAAACACATATATATATATATATAAAATATACCTGAATCAGCAATCAATGCGCCACCCACTTTTTAAAGGGCGCATGAAAGTCTGCTGTCGACAGGGAAAAGCGTGTGCCCTTTGGCGCATGAAAACGTGTATGGCAGCACAGAAATTACACGCACGCTTTTGGCGCATCGGAAAAGCTATGTCGACACATGAAGTTATGTGCGCCCTTTGGCGACACCCGAAAACATGGCGCAACAAAAGATGTTGCAAACACAGAAGGCGCATGTGCCTTGGCACATGCAGGGAAGGCTCGACATACTCAAGGTGCATCAAAAGTTGAGTGTTGACACAATAAAATACGCGCCAAAGGTTTTAGAGGGGGCGCACCAAAAAAATGATGTTACACAGCAATTCCATGCGCCCAACCAAAAAGGCTCAAAAAAGACTAAGTTCAAAAAACCAGATTTCCCGGAAAAGGGATTTTACAACGTTTCGAACGCAAGGGATCCCTAATGAGGGATCGGAACAAAATTTTTGGTATGGTTATCGGTAAAATTGCCCTTGTCAATTTTACGAGATAACAAGGTCCTTACTGTGAATCCTAAAAATGAGTAAGTACTGGCCAGATTAGATTTTGAAAAACTATCTTCTAGATTATAACATGTTGAGAGAAACTATGGGACCACTTCCATCAGGTGCAAAGTGACTCTAATGTTCTTGTTATTATTTCTTTATACTTGGGATATTGTCTCTCCTATATCAAAATGGATTATAGTATATAATATAAAATACAATTACACTTATGGAATTGATAAATTCAAGGCTAGGTTAGTGGCCCTTCTAAACTTCATATTACTCAAAACAAATACATTTTTCCTAACATTATAAATGCATACACATTTTATCTTTTGGAATTATCAAACCAAATAAAACAAACGTGTACGCGTTTTGCCTATTTTTGGATTCTCAATGTCCACTTTTTGAAATCCCCCTAGATTGGATGCACTGAACCCCATATTATTACTATTATTTTATTTAGTGCCTCAAAGAAAAAATTTATATGACTCAACCTAAAGGTTTTGAAGAATTTTATGTTTGTAGACTATAAAAATATTTATATATTTTATAGCATGAAAATCGAACTTAGTGATGGGAACTATTAACAAAAATTACACTCTATATTCATATATTTCTACTATTCTAATAACTGATTTATTTGTAAATGCTTCGGAGACCCTCAAATTATGTGAAAAACTAAAATTTGTTGAAGAATCTGCTTATTACAAGCAATCAGTATAATTTAGGACTTTCTTAAAAAAATGATTTAAAACAAAAATCCTATTTTGAAATCATTAAACCACCCGTGATGGATGGTTTTTCATGTGAGATTTGGAAGAATACGACTAATTTAGAAGAAAGACTTTATAATATTGTTTCTCAATGTCACATATGTTTTTCTTTATTTTATTTATTCCACAGATACGACATGAGGGATTGCTAAACATGTAGGTATTCCTAATGAATTTGGTATAAACTTGATCACAAACATGCATATGCCAAAACAAACCCTACATTATATGGAAAAATAATTGTGGCATTTTGATCAATGGTCCACTATTACCTGTGCACCACCATATCTTCCTATCCAACAGGTAATTGACAAAAATGGACTCACTATGTACGATGGATATTCATGTATCATTGGAATTTCATTTAAGATAATGGGACTTGAAATCATATGGATTTGTACAATCAATATGGGTCTTGAAATATGTATGGAATTGTTCTATTCGGATGTTCATTTATATAGTTATTGTGATTTTGACCATGTTGGTATACGTTTTTCAATCTTGTGTACAAGTGCCATCAGTTTGCAGCAACAAGAAGTTCATGTAAGCTAATAAATAATGCTCATGTAGTTCAAAATCACAATCTCGAATCATCTCTCTATTTTTAGGAATATCTAATGAAGCACATCCAATATTGTGGGTTATTTAGCCAAATTTGGTAGAATTCTAGTCACTTATCTAGTTTTTATAGGATGTTTTGTTACCTAGCCTATCTTGGCTATTTAATATGCCCTATGTTAATGTAAATGAAAGTCCTCAATTGTGATTATTGATTATATTCGTGTGCAAATCTCTATTGAAGGTCAAATTGTATATCTATTTATTCTAGCCAATTTGATTCTCTTTACAATTTTGAGCTTTTTCATCAACGTTGATCAATATTGTTTCAATCAAGGGGAGTGTGCATTAAAATTACTGTTCTCAAAGACAAAAATTTAAGTTGTATCTTCCTTCTCAATACTTCTTCTATATTGTAAAAATGTATGGAAGTGTCAAAAGATGAGGTATCGTCTTGGCTGATTTTGTACAGTACCATCCTATGTCACATTTACTAACTCTGTATTTCATTTTCAAAACTGTTATGCTATGGAGTTGCCTTCATCCTCCTAAAAGGCTCAGAATCCTTATTATAATATTTCACCTACATGAAGGCTATACAAGTAGGAGTTAACATCCCAATTTATAACTCACTCTGGAGAACTCTGATGACTGAGATACTATTTCATAAAGAATGTCATCTCCAACAAGCACTATAAAGTTTTCCTAAATACTTCCTCAAATAGGCCCGTATTACAACATTTGAACCAGGTTTTAAGAAATCCCTAAAAAAATTATGCATTGGGTGTTGGGTCAACCAAGCTAAATGTTAGTTTGCCGAGCTATCTAATGCCGAGTTGTTTCAAGCCATACAAAAGCTCATGAAGAAGTCCATCAATTTTAGCAAGGAGACCGAGTCACTCTTCTAAGAACTACACAATGGTTATGCAATCATATAAAGGTGTTAGTTTCCTCCATCATGTTATATGGGCACCATATAAATCACTACCAGTTTACATTTTGCGTTTGACATTATAGTGTACATACAGTCAATTATCCCACTGGCATTGGTTTCAATAGCCGAATGAGGGATGCCCCTACTGGGTCGAATTTATCTATGGAACACTGATCACATGGTCGAGTTTGAGGACCCAACTACATGAGACTCTCCATCTTGCATCATGATGGGTATCATGCTAGTATGGGCTAACCTTGGAGTTGGTGTTAGAAGAAAACATTATGACCACCAAGGGTATTCCAACTCTCACCACACATACCATGTCAATCACCTTGATTGGTTTTTTAATGTTATGATGAAGGGTTTTGCAGATGTTTCCTTAATGGAATTCCAAGTCATATACATATGTAGACAGATTACAAATCAATCCCAAAGTTAGATCAAGCCGAAAGCAAGAGACTTGACATAGGAACAAATATCTCAAACCAGATAATTCCTAAGTCAAACATAGAGTTAAGTCATTTCTAGACTATCAAAGGGTTTGAGACCATATAATTCTATGGTCGGGGGTTAACATGCATCCTCACGGTATAGTTTCAAACTGGGCATAAAAATAAAATCCCCAACAATCTACAAAACTCCCACGTGGCATGATCCTCTATTACCACATCATGCGCCATACAGTGGAATGAGTCGGCTACACATTCTAGGATCTCACCATCCAAGAGGAGCTTGGGAGACAGTGAAAAAAGGCCCCCACGTGGAAGGAGCAATTTTGCAGCTTGAGAGAAAAGGATCCCAAAACATGGCATTGGTTTGAGGTGACTTGGGTAGGGATGGAGGTGTAAGAAAATGAAGAACCCCAGATTAAGGTGACTCGATGCATATGGTTAGGGTCAATGCTCAGGAGCACCGATTTGGAGTCATAAAGGGTCATAGAGGTGGCTCAGCAAGGGTTGACATGAGTCAGATGGAGTATGGGAGCTGGTGTGCTAGAGTGATAAGGTGGTGCAATGCATGAGGCGGTTGGAAATATAACAAGAGGTGCCATCTCAATGAGCTATATGCCAAGTTGGAAAGAATTAGGAAATTGATAATAGCAACCCCTCCCACATTAAAACATGAAGAAATCAACCAATGGTCCCATAAATATTAAATGAAAAATACTTTTAAAAGATATGCAGAACATTGAATAAAGGAAAAAATTATTAAAGTTTCCTTTTCTCAACCAAATATTAAATGCACATTCCCATGAAGACCAAATGCTTGGGAAATTCAAAATTACCCACCTACACTCAGAAGGCCATAACTAGAGCATTTCATAACCAAATTGAACAAAGTTGGTGTCGTTAGAATCATGATCCCAAGACCAACACATATCAATTGAGAACTTCAGGGATTGATGAAGATTTGAGGGTGTATTTTGTAGACAATGATCCCAGTTCAAAGAGACGGTTGGAAAGTTGTTGGAAATGCATTTAATAAGCATCGTCATCATTCTTTCACTATTGTAGGTCATGGGATAGCATGGGGAGTCTTTTGCAAGAAATATGTCATTAATTGAACTCATTTATTGAATATTATAAGTGGTTGGAAAATAAAATTTGATATTTCACTCTTCTCTCTTTCTAATCATATATATTGTAATCTGGGTCTCATTACAGTGAGTTAGTCATTTTTTTCTTTTCTGCCTTTGTTTCTTCTCTGCTAGGGTATGAGTATGGAGCTCAAGCCTTCTTCCTAAGATTTTTAATGGAATTTTTATCGACACATACTTCTTGTTGTTGTACTGTGCACATTTTCGGAGTAATATAATATGTCCTATGATGCATATTGTGCATTCTTTGCATGTTTTTATTGTCTCTACTAGCCTTTATTCATTGTTGGTATATTGTGCACATTTATAATGTTCACTACAAGTTTTGGAAGTTGTGATTTATGGGTTTGATGTGGTGTTCTATGTGAATCTATCTCTAGACTGTGGTGCATTTTGTCCACCCTTTTCATCACTCACATTTTCCCCATTTTGGGCAATTGGATTCTTGATAAACTTCTTCTTTTTTAGCGCATCACTTTTGTTAGTTTTGTGCTTTTATTTAAATTTTCCTCTAATCTTATCTCACACCATAGATAAGATCTAACTTCTTTAAAACCTAGAGGTTACCTTAGAGTGCATGTCCCACTAACCTAAGGTATTCAACAACTCTGACGGTTGATTCCCATAGGTAATCGTCAACAGTTTTCCTGGCACACCTGGTGGGACAACTTCAAGCACCTTACCACTTCATTTCATCAAGTCAGTGTGTTCTAGGTGAGATTCAGCCTTTGGAGGCATATGCAAAGCACATTTTGTGACTCTGCCAAATGGAGGATCGTAGCCTACTGAAGAAGATCAAAAGAATGGAGGCTGGTATGCTTCTAACTTGAGCTACGAAATAAATGAAGGCATCCAAGATTGGTCACAAAAAACCTTGCCCATGGGAAGTCCCTTTTCTAAGACACTATAGCCCATAAGAAAAGCTTGATTTCTTAGATGAAATTTTTCCCCAAATTACACAATGGATCAAGGGTATTAAAACATATGAGTAAAGTACGAGACAACCTTATCAATGGATAAGTCAATCACCATCACTTTGTTCTTCTTTCTCTCCTTCCCAAGCTTTACCATTTCACCATTGTCATGATTCAATCCCATTATATGTTGCTCCAAATGTTGAGTTCCCTTCTCCATCTCCTAGTCTTCCACTCCATCTCAATTCTTCTACCCTTTTTCCTTCACAATAGTCCATCCATATAAAAAATAAGTTCCATCCCTCCCACCACTAAAAAAAATTGTAAATTTGGTTGTAGCCTAACCCAACCCTCCTCTTGTTGTCTCAAGTATGTCTTGGGAATAAAGCAGTACTCAAATTAGTCAAGGGAAACCAGAAGGAGAGTTCAGTCAAGAAAAAATAGCTGAAGATTGGAGAAAATGGGATCATAGTTTTAGGATTGATAAGATCCCCTTGTTGGTTAAACTGATGAAGGAGATGGAGGCCTTGCCACAGGTAGAGTCTGATTTTGTAGAAGAATAAGAAGCAAATGACCAACAATCTCTTTTCTCTAAATATAGTGTACATGTTTGCACCATATTCTCAAGGATTGGTGATTCATCTTAGCTTACAAAGTTAGAGGAAAAAGAGATAACCCCAAATCCACAAGAAGAGGAACATGTGCAAACAAAGGAGGAAAAGATCCCTAAAGTGTAAAAAAAATTGATGGAATACAGTGACACCCATTATCCTGCATGGCTAGAGCTTGTTGCACTGATTGAAGGTTGCATTGAGCCACCATAATCATCATCATTAGTTGTGACCAACATTGGGGAGCTTCATGCTATGGAGGGGAACAAATCAGATTTTGGATCCTTGAATGAAGAATAAATCATAGGAAGCTTCTTGCTTTCTTTTAATGACAAAAATTTAGATTCTTCTTCTATCACATTTTTACAAGAATTTAATTTTGTGGAGGAGTTTGATCTATCAAACTTTATGTTTGAGGAGGAAGAAGATGATGATGACAACATGACCAAAGCATACATCATTGAATGGGTAGTGTGGGAAGAGGCAAAATTGTTTGTAGAGGAGGAGCAACATTCAGATTAGCTTGTGAGAAATCACCTCTTCCAGAAAGTCTACAAAATGACCCCATTCATGGAGTTGGGATTTAATGGAATGGGAAAATTAAAAGGGTCATCCCACTTTTTCCGAAGGCCCCGTGCCGAATCAAATATCTGGCTTCATTGGAGCCATGTGAGAAACCAATGCCGGTCATGCTCACTTTGGATCATGAGGATGATCTTCAATACACCAAGAATCAGCTACAACACCTCCAACCAAAAGATGAACATCTTAATGAGGTATTCTTTTTGTTTATTGATACCTTAGGTAGGAGAGTGGAAGTTAATTTTTCTATCTTGTTACAGGCCATAACCATTTTTAAATTAATTACATGGCCACACTTTTTAAAGAAGGGAAGTTATTTCTCCCTGCCTGTTGCAGGCTTTGTTTAGCTTTTCTTTTTTTGGTTAGTCTAGGAGTAGGAGTGTAATTTCTTTCAGCAAAATAAGTTCTTGTGCACACTTTACATGTATTACTTGAGGCATGTATGATTTGTCTCTTATATATATATTTTGTTCGTTTTACTCCAAGCAGTGCAATGCACTAGGACTTTTAGTTATTGAAGCAGGGAGATCCATAGTTTCATGTAGAAGTTGGAAACTTAAAATTAAGCAAACACAAAGCAACTAAAATAAATTAGGGAAGAATCTTGTTGATTCTATCCAAGAATAGTTACAACAAGCTTCTACACCTGTGCAAGCAACTAAGGGTTCAGTGGGTGGCTGAAGTCAACAATCATCTCCATCAAAGTAGCATTGGACATTTAGAAGGAGAAAGAAAATCAAAACTTGATAAAGTTCCATGATCTCCAAATTAAAAAGTGATCATCCTACAACTTCAAAGGATTTCAGCTGTAGGAATGAGTGTAATTTAAGTTTAAAGACAACTTTCTACTCTCACAAAGACAAATTCTAACATTTTCTTATGAGATTTTGAGGGTGCGAGCATAGGAGAAATTTCTGGGTACAAGTAGTGACATATAAAATAATCTAGGATCAAAGTTAAGATTATTTTAAGATGATAATGCAGACTCCATGTCCAATGGAAGGATACATGTGGATGTTCATTCTCTAGTTAGCAGGATAACGACCCCTATGATTCACTAAACTATTATCCCATTTTACCCTTTGTTGAAATGCGATGACTGACAAGCTTACATGAAGAGCACTTCTCCAACGTTCTATAAATTCTATAGTATACCTTAGGAGGCCCAAAGCGATTACAAGATTCGGACCAAGTTGGAAGAATTATTTAAAAAAATGTGCCTTGGGTGTTGGGTTAACCAAGCTAAACGTTATTTTTTCGAGCTATATGAAGCTGGGCTATTTTTAGCCCCCCGATCTCGTGAAGAAGTCCGCCAAAGATACAGGTGACTGAGCCACTCTTACAAGGACTAGATGGGTTGTGTAATTATAAAAAGGAATGACTCACCTCCATCACATTATATGATCCATATAAATGTTGGTGAGTTATATTTTGGTTCGAGTTTGTAGTGTCATAAGTCAAGATGCATACATTGGAATGGGCTGAGTGGGACGAAAAGACTCATAGAATTGTTTCATGGAACACTTATCCATGGTCAAGTTTGAGGACCCAATTCGAGCCTTTCCACATTGCATCATACAAGTTTCAAGATAGTATGGGCTCATCGAGTTGTGTTTGATGCAAAATCAAACTCATTTTCATCATCGAGCAAGTTACCCTATCAATCCCCTTGATTGAGCTACTTTAACAAGAGGGTGAGATGTTTCCTTTGGAATACCGAGTCGCATGCATATGAGACAGATTAATTTAACTCTAAGTTAGATCGAGCCTAATCCAAAGCTCGCCATAGGAAGAAATGGCTCAAACCATTAACTCACGAGTCAACCCAAGAATTAAGTCAGTCGAGCTCCCAATGGTAAAACAAGAAAATGATGTTCAGGGATTAACACACGTCCTCACGGAACAGTTTCAAACTGGGCATGAAAATAAAATTTTCAACAATGTGTGAAACTCCCATGTGGCACGATCCGCCATCACCACATCACGTGCCATGTAATGGAACAAGTCAGATACACATTCTAGGAGCTCGCCATCCAAGAGGATCTTGGGAGACAAAGAAAAAAGGCCCCCATGTGGAAGGAGTGAGTTCACATCCCGAGAGAAAGGGAGCCCAACACGTGGCATTAGATCAAGGTGAGTCAGGTAGGGCCAGTGGTGCTGGAAAATGAAGAACTCCAGAGTAAGGTGATTCAATGCATACGGTTAGGGCCAATGCTTAAAAGCATTGAGTTAGAGTCGTAAGGGGTCATGTAGGTGGTTTGGTGGGGGTTGACATGAGTCAGATGGAGAATGGGAGCTGGTGTGCTAGAGTGATAAGGTGGTGCAATGCATGAGGCAGTTGGTATTATAACAAGAGGTGCCAGCTCAGCGAGTTATATGCCGAGCTGGAAAGAATTAGGACATTGATAACAATAAACCGTCCCACATTAAAACATGAAGAAATCAACCAATGGTCCCATTAATATTAAATGAAAAATAATTTTAAAAGATATGGAGAACATTGAATAAAGGAAAAATTTATTAAAGTTGTCTTTTCTCAACCAAAGATTAAATGCACAGTTCTGTGAAGACCAAATGCCTGGGAGATTCAAAATTACCCACCTACACTCAAAAGGCCATAACTGGATCATTTCTTAACCAAATTGCACAAAGTTTGTGTCATTGGAATTGTGATTCCAATCCTTACATATGATAGTTGATAAATTTAGGGATGGATGAAGATTCAAGGGTGTATTTTGTAGAAAATGAGCCCAATTCAAATAGATGGTTGGAAAGTGGTTGGGAATGCATTTAATAAGCATGGACATCATTCTTTCATGGGATAGCGTGGGGAGTCTTTTGTAGAAATATGTCATTAATTGAACTCATTTATTGCATCTTATAAGTGGTTGGAAAATAAAATTTGATATTTCACTCTTCTCTCTTTCTCATCCTATATATTGTAATTTGGGTCTCATTACAGTGAGTTAGTCATTTTTTTCTTTTCTGCCTTTGTTTCTTCTCTGCTAGGGTATGAGTATGGAGCTCAAGCCTTCTTCCTAAGATTTTTAATGGAATTTTTATCGACACATACTTCTTATTGTTGTACTGTGTAAATTTTCGGAGTAACATAATATGTCCTGTGATGCATATTGTGCATTCTTTGCATGTTTTTATTGTCTCTACTAGCCTTTATTCATTGTTGGTATATTGTGCTTATTTATAATGTTCACTACAAGTTTTGGAAGTTATGAGTTATGGGTTTGATGTGGTGTTATATGTAAATCTATCTTTGGGATATGGTGTATTTTTTCCACCCTTTTAATTGCTCACCTTTTCCCCATTTTGGGCAGTTGGATTCTTGATTAACTTCTTCTTTTTCAACGCATTGCTTTTGTTAGTTTTGTTATTTTATTTCACTTTTCCTCTAACTTTATCTCACACCATAGAGGATAGCCATCTTATTTATAACTTGGAGGTTACCTTAAGGTGCACGTCCCACTAACCTAAGGTATCCAACGACTCTGACGGTTCATTCACAAAGATAATCGTCAACAGGAACATGGGATGTTTCTATTAGCTTATCCCCATAGACATGTTAGCTTAAAATAATCCTATAAGGTTTAAGGATTGTAGTTCCTTTTGTATAAAAAGGTGACTAACATAAATCCCCACTAAACATTAAGGGGTTTTGTTAGAGTGAGTAACGTTTTTGGGGATACACTTTGTGTGGCCCACCACAATAAACCATGTCTCAACTAATAAGTACACACACACACACACACACACACACACACACACACACACACACACACACACACACACACACACACACACACACACACACACACACACACACACACACACACACACACACACACATACAGATAAATTTACACCTTATTATAAAGTTACTTTAATCAAACTATTTGATTAATCTTATTAAAAGAGTGAATGAGTTCAACCAAAAGGTTGTAACCAATCCACCCACCCTTTAAATAGGGTGATATCTTATTGGGGATTGGCCAAATTAAACAATTGAGAATTATTATTTTGCATTCATTTTGGATACAAATTGTGTGAAAAAGTTTGAAGGGAGATCATTGTGTTGGTTATTCCTATAAATTTTCGAGCATCTTTATATTTCTCTTTTATTATTAATAAAACTATAAGTTCATTATATAGTGATTTTTTAACCTGTAACCACATTTTCTCCACTCAAATCATGTGTTAATGTTTATGATTATATTTTGCTATTTACAATTTTTTATTACACCTTTCAATTAATTTATGTATAAAATTTTACTCGTACTTCATGTAGCTTGTCATACTTCTTAGTTTCTTTATAATTCTAGATTTCTTTTAATTTACCTAAATAAATTTTACAATATCTTGGTTGTAGTTAATTTTTTGTTGCTTGTTTACATACTATTCCGATAATATTATATGTTTTCAATTGTTAAAACTCATTCATACCTTTTAGTGGCTATAAAAAAAATTATTCAAGTGTATTATAACATGACTAAGATGATATAGTGATGGTAAAAATTAAGTCATTTCTTTTTTTTCCAATTTATGATTTGATTGTGTAAACATCCTAAAATATCCCATTACATATTCTAAACCTCTAAAATCATCTCGTAATTACATCACGACACATTATAATCATTTCTGGCCTATTACAACCAATTTTGATATATTTTGCTATTTTAAAACCCTTAATGACATTCTACGATGTTGTCTCAAATAAATTTCTATCATCCTTGTCGCTCACACATGGTCTCGAATTATTAAATATTCGTACTATAAGCCCTATTACACTTGTACCTCACTCCTAGGATTAATTAATTAATCATATCACCCTTATTATTCATCCCCTACACTATTGATTTAATTTAAATTGAATTAAATCTATATGTAGATTAACTACTGTAATATGTGATATATAAATGCTAATGTACAGTCAAGATGCAAGCAAACAAGATTATATAAAGTAAAACCCTAAGAAAAATAGGGAGATATGAAGACTTAGCTAATTAATGAAAAAAATGGAGGTGATCTGGGAAGATGAAATACTTAAATAGACTATAGACATCGTTATATATCTTCACTCGAAATTCTGGAACTCATAAACAACACAGGACAGGGGAATCCTCAGGAGGGTAGGGGCGTTTGGGAATATGCGACTGGATCTAGGTGTCATTACCTATGTAAATGATCAAGAACTAATTTATTTTGTGTTGCAGGAGGTTCAATTTTTATTCTTGTATGTCGCTTGATATTAACTCCCTGATCGCCAAATGTACCTATAACCACTAAAATAGAATATCTACTTACACATATCCACAAACCATATTAAATATAATTAAAAAAATGTAGAATGTGGAGTTGGAATGACCCCAGGGGTCACCCAACAAGTAAACTTACTACCAAGTGTTGCACTACATCTTATACCCCATGTAGTTCTATGTGAAAGTGTGTGTAATGATGTCCAAGGATGCCCTTATGCAAGTTGCACAAAAGATAATGTTCTAGATTTATAATGTAGAAGATGTATAATATGTGTGGATGGAATAGAATAAATTTCCCCTCTTATGTTGTGCATGTAAAAGTATGCAGTCCTTGTCCCTTGTATGAGTGCTACTTGTATGCCTTTGTGTGTTCTTGTGCCTTTAGATGCAAGATTAGGTGGTAGTATGTAATGCTTAGTGTTTGGTCCTTATTTTTGATAAGTAAATAAGTATATATATATATATATTATTCCCTTGTTTGAATTTCATAAATGACGACTAAAATGCCGACCCATAAGTGAAAAATATTCCCAAAAGATAAAAGAGACCCAAAAGGATCGAGTAAAGGTAAGAAAGGTTCAGGAGCACCCAGTATGGATAGAAGCATATGGGCATTGGTGTCCTAACTTGGCACCAGTGTCTATAAAATATAAACTAGTCAGGTTACGTTAGGGTTGTATGGTGTGTTAGACCAAAGAGACGGTAAGAAATACAGAAAAGAGGCCAAAGATAGTTGTCAACCACTAGTTTTCTTGTTTAGGAATCATGTTTACACTAATATGCTTTAGGACCTAGAAATGTACTAAAGTGTGTGATTTTGTGTCTACATTTCCCCCCACTTTATTTTTTTGAGTGAATACTCGATAACATAAAGTAGATAGAAGATTCATACCTTATGATCCTATAGATAAGATTTTTGTCGATAGCGTGCCAAGTGGACAAGTGAAGCCTGGAGTGATTACAAAGTGAAGCGTAAAGACTAGGAAAGGGAAGTGAACCTATGGGTGAAGCGTATGCATTGTAATGTGTTGCTATAGCTTATGTGAGTTGTTTTTTGTTGTGTGTAGGGAGGGACTTGTATGAGAAGAGTAATAAATTAGTCAAAAAAATTGTTATCTAATTTCCTCCAATGTCCGCTGAAATTAGATAACAAGAAGATTACTATTGTGATTAATCAAGATAACTCTCAGGACCTCAGAATAATGTGAGATGAGTCAAAGCCTTCAGAAATATTGGTAAGGACTTGGGAAAATCATGGTGAAAAAACTGAGCCAGGGAAAAGTTTCATTACGAACTCACAAAAAAGTAAAAGGATCCGTCAAAGGCACCATATGTCAGCCTGGCGTAATTCCAAAACAAAAAGGGAGGAATGAAATCCCAAAATCCCATGGGACTTCCACATGGAGTCAATGATAAAGGGCCTACTGAAGAAATGATCCTCTTATTAATACACAACATGAGTTTCATTACAGACTTGCAAAAAACTAATGGGAGCCACGGAAGGTGCCATGTGCTAGTTCGATGCACTTTTAAAAGATGCAAGAAAAATGGAAACCCTGAGAGATGTGCTTGAATGCCATGTGGAGCTTGACACAGATGGAATCCAAACCCCAAAATAAAAAATATTAGTGGCAGGTCAATACATCACATGATTAATCATGAAGCCACCAAGATCTTTAAATGCTCAGATATTTTAAAAGATATGGAGGGGTGGTTAGAAAGTGGTTGAGTATGCATTAAATGAGTATGGCCTTCATTTTATCCAATTGCAAGTCATGGGGCAATGTGAGGGAGATTTTTCAAATCTATCTCTATCATTTCACATCATTTATTACAACTGGAAGGTGGTTGGAGTAGTATTTCTGGGATTTTTCTCTTCTCTTATTCTCATTCTATATATTTTAATATAGGGCTCATTATAAAATATATCTCAACTTAGTCAATTTTTCCTTTTCTGCCCCTCTTTTTTCTCTGCTAGGGTAGGAGCATGAAGCTCAAGTCTTCTTCCTAAAGCTTTGTACTGACATTTTTCTTTCCTCTTACTTGCTGATTGTTGTACTGTGCACAATTTTGGAGCAATATAATATGTCCTATGATGCATTTGGTCCATCCTTTGTATGTTTTTATTGTCTCTAATAGCCTTTATTCATTGGTGGTATACTATTCATATCTCTAATATTCACTACAATTTTTGGAAGCTGTGTTTAATGAGTTTTAATTGGTGTTTTGTGTGAATCTATCTCTCTATTGTGGTGCATTTTGTCCACCCTTTTCATTACTAACCTTTTTCTATTTCAGGTAGTCAAATTCTTGATTAAATTCTTTTTTTGGCGCATCACTTCTGTTAATTTTTATGCTATGCTTCATTTTTCTTTGACCCTCATCTCACACCATAAAGAAGATCCAACTTCTTTAAAACCTAGAGGTTACCTTAGGGTGCACATCCCACTAACCTAAGGTATCCAATGACTTTTATGGTCCATCTACAAGGATAATCATCAATAATTTTTCTGGCATGCTCAGTAGGATAGTTTGAAGCACCCTACCACTTCATTTCATTAATTTGGTGTGTTCTTGGTAAGATTCAGCCTTTAAAGGCACATGCAAAGCACACCTGGCAACTTTGTCTGGTCTAAATGACCCATTCTCACAAAATTTTAGACCCATTTTTCCATCCATTTCCATTCATATTTCTTTCCATATCTCTTATTTCCTTCCATTATATAAATTTGTGCAATCATGACTTCATTCCCGTAGTGGAATTTACACTTTCAATAGTATAATCAGCCTCTAATGAGATTCAAACTCCTCCAAATCAGCATTATAACTAGATTCAAAACCACTATGCTCACCCATATGAGCAATGACAAAACCAGTTTGGCTATGGAACCTATCAAGGACATGGGTATGCATATGACGACTACAATCTAATAGAAGATGTTGGTCTACTAGAGAATATCCAAAGAATGGAGGCAAGAATGGTTCAATATTGGGCTACAATGCAAATGAAGGTATTCAAAATAGGTTGTAGGGCCCCTTGTTCATGGGAAGGCCCTATTCCTAGACACTATAGCTCATAGGAAAATCTTGATTTCTTAGAGGAAATGCTTCCACCACTTATGCAGTAGATCAAGGGTATTGAAACATATGAGCAAAGTGTGAGACAACCTTGTCAATGGGTAATTCAACCACCAAATATTTGTTCATCTTGCCCCTCTTCCCAAGCTCTATCATGTCATACCACTCTAAATGCAGATATCCCTTCTTCATATCCTAGCATTTCATCTGACCTCATTTCTTCTGCTCCCTTTCCTTGCAAACAATCATTCCCTCCATGTGAACACGAAGCAACTCCAAATCCAAAAGAATAGTAACACATAGGGATGAACAAAATAAATTCAGAGGAATCAAATCATGAGTTAGGTGCACAAGAGATTAAAGGTCTCTCTCCCATTCATCCTCTCCAGAAACCAAAGATTTTGGAAGAGTTTGAGCTCACAAGCTTCATGTTTTAAGATGAAGCTTCCCATGATGAAAAATCTATAGACTCAAAGACCATCATACAAGAGGGAGAGACCTTAGCACATCAATACGATGATAAAATTGATTTCTTATCTAACTTGGAAGAATGTTTTAATGAAAAAGAGCCCAAAAAAATCACAATATTTGCTGCTACATCATTAATTCCCCAACAAGAACAACCTGCTACTCATAATAGTTCCCTTGAATAAAATTCATAAGCTCTTGATGAAGATACAATCAATGAAGCCTTTTTTCTTTCAATCAAAGATTCTAGATTTACTGACGAAGTTGTCATGGAAAATAAGGAAAAGGAAGACAAATATGACACCACTTCTATTCCAATCATCAAGACATAGGATCAAATATTTATAGATGTGTAGGAAATCCAAAATCAGCATGAAAACAACTCCATTAAGAAAATTCTGCAAGAAAGCCTCATCTCAGAGGTTAAAATTAGGAGCAATGGGCAAGTGTAATAGATCAAACCCTACCCCATCAAGATTTTGGCTTCATCAGAGTCAAGGTATAAGCTAACACCATTCATGCTTACTTCAGAGCATGAGGATAATCTTCAAATCCCCAAGGGTCAACCACAACGCCTCCAATCAAATGATAAACATCTTAAGGAGGTGTTCATTTTTTTTGTTGATACCATGGGTGGAAGAGTGAAAGGTAATATTTCACTCTTATTAGAGGTGATATCCATTACTAAATTAATCACATGGTCATGATTTATAAGGAAGGGAATCTAATTGTCCCTTCCTATTTCAGGATTTGTTTATATTTTCTTTGGTTTTGTTAGTATAGGAATAGGAGTAGATTTTCTTTCAGCAGAAGAAGTTCTTGTGCACACTCTGCAGGTATTATTTAAGACATGTATGATTTGATATTTGTATATAGCCCTTGTTTGTTTTGCTCCAGATAGTGCAATGCACCAGACCCTTTAGTATTTACAGTAGGGAGATCCACATCTACCTATAACAGTTGTAAAATTTGAGTCAAACAAATGCAGAGCAATTAAAAATGGTTCTAGAGGAAATTTTGTTGATTCTCTCTAGAAAAAATTGTAGCAAATACTCTACACCTCTATAAGATTGACTAGAAGCCAAATTTAGAATCCACTCCATCCTTCGGCCTTAAAATTGTAGATGTAAGAATGAGTGGAATTCAATGTCAAAAACAATTTTCTACTTTCACAAAAAAAAATAGAGTTTCCTTATGAGAGTTGAAAAGTGCAGAAGCAAGAAGTGGCACTTTGAATACTCCAAAATCAAAGTTCAGATCAGCTCATGATGATGATGTGGAATCCATGCCAAATGAATAGATACATACAACTGGTTCATTCCATTTAGCAGGCTAATGGCCCCCATTAGTCGCCAAATTTTTATCTAATTTCCTCCACCACCCTCTGAAATTAGATAACAAGAAGATTACTATTGTGATTAATTAAGATACCTCTGAGGACCTCAGACTAATGCGAGATGAGTCAAATCCTTTGGCAATATTGGTAAGGACTTGGGAAAATCACGGTGAAAAAACTAAGGGGGGAGTTTCATTATGAACTCACAAAAAAGAAAAAGGAGCCACATAAGGTGCCATGTGTTAGCCCAACACAATTCCAAAATAGAAAGGGAGGAATGAAATCCCAAACTCCCCAAGAATTCCATGTGGAGCTGATGGTAAAGGTCTCATTGAAGAAAGGATCCTCATATTAATACACAACGAGTTTCATTACAGACTCGTGAAAAAGTAAAGGGAGTCGCGGAAGTTGCCATATGTTTTTTTTGGCACAATTTCAAAATATGAAATAAAAGAGGAGACCTTAGAGATGCACCTGGTCATCATGTGGATTTTGGCACGGATGGACTCCAAACACAAAAATACAAAATTTTGGTGGCAGGTCACAACAATGCAAGATTAATCATGAAGCCACCATGAGCTTTTAATGCTAAGATATTTTACAATATATGGAGAGGCAGTTGGAAATTGGTTGAGGATGCATTAAATGAGTATGGCCATCATTTTATCCAACTACAAGTCATGGGGCAGTGTGAGGGAGATTTTACAAATATATCTATGTCATTTCAACTCATTTATTACAATTGGTAGGTGGTTGGAGAAGTAGTTCCGGGATTGTTCTCTTCTCTTATTCTCATTCTATATATTGTAATCTGGTGCTCATTATAAAATATATCTCGAGTTAGTCATTTTTCATTTTCTTCCCCTCTTTCTTCTCTGCTAGGGTAAGAGCATAGAGCTCAATTCTTCTTCATGAAGCTTTGTAATGGTATTTTTATTTCCTCTTACCTGGTAATTGTTGTACTATGCAAAATTTTGGAGAAATATAATAAGTCATGTGATGTATTTTTTCCATCCTTTGCATGTTTTTATTGTCTCTAATAGCCTTTATTCACTGTTGGTATATTGTGCATATCTTTAATATTCACTACAGGTTTTGGAAGCCATGCTTAATGAGTTTGAATTGGTGTTCTATGTGAATCTATATTTGGAGTGTGGTGCATTTTACACCCTTTTCATTACACACCTTTTCCCATTTTAGGCAGTCAGATTCTTGATTAACCTATTTTTTTTGGTGCATTGCTTCTATTAAGTTTTTTACTATGCTTCATTTTTATTTGACCCTCATCTCACACCATAAAGAAGAGCTAGCTTCTTTAAAACATGGAGGTTACCGTAGAGCACATGTCCCACTAATCTAAGGTATCCAATGACTCTAATGGCTCATCTACAAAGATAATCGTCAATAGTTTTGTAAATGATAGATCAAAGAAATATGTATATAAGTATGTAACAGAGTGTAAAAGTGTGTAAAAAGGAAAGTGTGCACTTGATATATAAGAGAGTAAAAGGTAGAAATTTTTCATGTTGATTGTATTTATTTTTAATGATGATGGTGAGGTTTTTAGGTGATCTCACACCAAACACTAGTTTTTTGGGTGATCTCACGCTGAAAGTGAGTTTTTTGGGTGATCTCACACCAAGAGCAAGTTTTTTGGGTGATCTCAGGCCAAGAAAAAGTGTTGGGAGAGAGGTCTAGTTTTACTCTCATTCCATGAATTTTCCCAATAAGCACCACTACATATGGTATGTCCTGATTTGTTCTATTTTTCGTGATTTGTTTTAATTAGTTTCGAATGGTTCTAGTTGTAGGAGATAGAATGCATTCTGTGACTAGAGGCCATTACGTGCTACTGTAGAATTGCTTTGTAGACTATTGAAGATTGTTCTATACTGATAAATTGCATGTTTCTTCCCCCAATACATTAGTGCCTAGGGGAGGATATGAGCTCTAAGGTGCTAGTGTTTATGTATGGGCGCTAGTGTCTACTCTGTATGTGAGGTCCAAGTTTTTTTCTAGACCATTATGTGATTTTTTTCTTATGTTGTGTTGATCTGTGTTGTAGCTTTGATCTGTTGTAGATGTGATTTATTCATCCAATATATTCCCCCCCCTTGTCTGGGGTGTATGCAACATCTATAGGAGAATGCGGCCCAAAGGAGAGGACCTGCTGTTGATCTGAAGTGGATACCTATAGGGGATAGGGGATGTGCTTAGTAGAAACCAAGGCACATGCAAAAAAATTAGGCTAGTAACAAGTTTTAGTAGTAAAATTAGCTAGCATGCAATAGAAAATAATGTAACAATCAAGTGATTAAAAAAGATGGACTGTGAAAAGTGGGTTTCAAATATGGGACATCACTCACAATGTCATAATACAATGAGGGATGAAGTGTTCAAAAGAATAAAATGATCACACAAGACATAGGGCATACCCCTCAAACAATATCATACAATAGCAAACAAGATCAAATTTTATCAGATACCCATGGTTGCATATAGTCCTGCAAGGAAATTTATACACACGAAAACCTATTAACATGTTAGAAAGATAAATAGTATGTCAAATCATGTATATTGTAGTGAAAATTACAATGATAATAGTGAGAAGTAGTGAAGAGTGTAGAAATAGAACCTGTGTAGTATGTGATAGTAGTAAAATTAGATGCCTCAGGAGCCTCAGTGGGACTAGTAATAGGTACAGTGTTGAGTATCATTGCAACATGTGAAAATTTGTAAGAGATATACATCCACCTCAAAACACAAAGTTAACATGCATGTGTGTATAAAAATATAATGACATATTGAGTATCTGACTAGCGTAATAATAAAAATGCAACATGTAAGTAGGAGAAGCAAGCAAGATTAAATGTAACCAAGATATATAAATGGTGTGATGGTATGGTATTCAAGGTGTGAATATTATAAGATCGGCATGACCCACAATGTATGTGTATGAGATGAGGTTCCTTTATAAATGCTCCCTCAAGATTAAAAAATGAACCATAGAACAAGAGTTTGTCATCAGGAAATGAGTGTGTGAGCATAAATACTAGAAATATTTATCGTGAAGCATAAAGCATGAAGTGTAGTGGATGTGAGACTCATTTCATAATTAGACCCTTACTAGTCGAGTATGAACTATGGAACTAGAGTGTGTCATAGGGTGATGATGGTATATTGTGTGTACCAAAGGAGTAGGAGTACTTAGGAATATTAGACATGATACATAGAGCGTGAAGTGTAGTAGTAAACATTAGATAGAATTGATAGTGATGGGAGGGGGGAAGTGTGATTCCCTTAAAGTGTGTTAATGGTGGAGAGTTATGTGATGATGAAAGGGAGATATGGTGATGGTGATAGAGTTTTAAATGTATCATAAGAAAGCATATTTTCATCACAATGAGAAGTAGGAGCAATAGTAGGAATAGGGTTGGGTTTTGGGTTGATATGAGGGTGGATTTTTAAAGGAGGTTGCTTGGTTGGAATGGGTAACTAACGCTTTATAAGACTTGATGGGAGGAGGGGATGGAGGAAATATTTTGAGAGGCGGTTGTGTAGTTGGAATGGGTTGGATAGGCGGCTCTTGACTTACTGAAGAAGGAACATTAGTAATGATGGAATGATGCTCACTAAACATAGAGGGATCTGATTTGGGATCCCAATGGGATTTACCAATTGGATATATAAATGAAATAAAACCCCAATTCTCAAGGTGTTTAATTCTTCATTTTAAAGAATAGAAATCATTGTCATGATGTCCTTTAAGTCTATGATAATTGTAAAAGTGTATACCTTCGTATTTGACAAGCTGATAAGGAGGGTAGAAATGCGTTGTTGGAAATTTGATCAACTGGGGATTAAGGAGCTCACAAAGAATATCATGTTATTTAGCATTTAGATAAAACTTAAGAAGTGTCAATAGCGGTAATACTTGGGGTTCACTTATATGAGCACATGTAGAAGACATAGGATTAGGATGAGGTGTAGAAGAATAACTAACATGGGATTGAGAAGCTTCCTTGAGATGTTGGATTTCAAATTTGAGAGATGTAATCATGGTTTTCATAGCTTGAGATTTGTCTTAAAATAAACAATGTAAATATTGAATTGACTTATAAATTGATTGATTGGTTGTGGTATCACTAAGGCTAGGGTCATCGGAGAGATGATCAAAAATGGCACTTACTTGTGTGGGTGGCACATTATGAGGGAGGTACATTTTGTCTAGGGATTTTTAGATAACATCTTTATAAGGTGGGTTGATTTGAAGTAATTCATGTAAGGAGATTTGAGGAATTTTAGGAGCCATAAAAGAATATCCAATAGAATAGGAAAAATAAGGATCCAAGTGTTTGATCATGAGTGAGGTTCACCAAATTATTTAATTTAAATTTAATTAAATCTAAATACAAAGTAACTATTGTGTAGTGTGGAGCTTAATTACTTCACAGAAATCTTGCATTTACATGTTGTTGGTTTTGACAATGACTGGCATCGGTCAGGATGTAACCGACATTGGTTAGATAGTAACTGGCATCAGTCAAGGAGTGACTGGCATCGGTCAAGAAGTGACCCTTATCGATAACCTATGTGACGGTGTTTTATTGTTTTGTCGATAATTAAAATAAATATTTTTCTTTAAAGATGATTTGTTGGTTGTAAAATCATATTTATTTACCTATAATAGATATATATGCGTGTATGCATTGTATGAGGGTGTCTGAGAAGAAAATAACAATTGTTTTCATGTTAGTTTTCTTGGTGAGAAAGAAAGAGTAACTGAGTGAGGGAAAAATATTGAATATCTTGTGAGGTGTTGGAAGACAACATATCTTCATTATATTTCCTATGTAAAGCACTAAATAATAATATTGGTCATTTCTTGGTGGATGTATCCCACACTAGGTGAACCACGTTAAATCTAGTGTTATCTTTATCTTGTTTATTTTATCTTCTGGTTTATTTCCGCATTCATTTCTTGTATGTTTTAACTAATTTTAGATTTGTGCAACATTGTTATATGGTTACCCCCAACAACTGGTATTAGAGATTTGTTTGGAGGTTTTGTGTGTTGACAGGATTTACTCACAGAGGGTTTTCTGATTGAGTGGGAGCATAGCAATGGAAAAAGATAGTAAATATCGAGTAGAGAAATTTGATGGTCATAATTATCAACTATGGAAGATGCAGGTGGAGGATTATTTGTATCAGAAGTATCTATACCTACCGTTGAATGAGCATGCACATCCAATTATGATGATTTATGAAGAATGGAAGGTTTTTGATAGAAAAGCTCTGGGATCTATAAGATTGAGCCTGGTAGCATTGGTGGCTTCAAATTTTATAGATGTAAAAACCACGGTAGAGTTGATGAAATCTTTAGCAAATTTGTATGAAACTCCTAGCACTTAGAATAAGGTTTATGTGATAAAAAATGTTTAATTCTAAGATGTAAGAAGGTGGATCTATATGTAATCATTTGAATGATTTTTGGTCTATTGTAAATCAATTAAAATTGGTGGAAATTTCGTTTGATGATGAAGTGAAAGAAATTTTATTCTTATGCTCTTTTTCAAGTAGTTCAAATAACTTGGTAATGGTTGTTAGTAATACAAGGTTTGCTTCTAAAGGTTTGAAATTTGATGATGTGATTATTGTAATCCTTAATGAGGAAACACACAGGAAAATATCAGGAGAAGCGTCATCTAGAAACACTTTAAATGTAGAAAGAAAGGGAAGATCTAAGGAGAGATCATCAAAGAGAAAGAAGAAGGGGAGATCAAAGCCAAGAAATAGCAGATCTAGATCCAGGCATAGAGATTTACTTTGTTGGAACTGTGGAAAGAGATGACATGTAAATGAATGTTGGTCCAAAGAAAATAAAGAAAATACATTAGACAAAGGTAAAGAAAAAAGTAAAGAGGCAAACGTTGTAAGTGAGGTAAAGAAAGATGCCCTTATTCTCTCCTTAGATAATAAATTAGAATCTTAGGTTTTAGATTATGGAGCTTCTTTCCATGCTACCCCTAATAAGGGTTATTTTAAAAATTATGTTCATGGTGATTTTGGACAAGTTTATTTAGGAGATGACGAGCCATGTAATATTAATGATAAAGGTGATGTTCATCTAAATTTGTAGAATGGAAATCCATGGGTATTGAAAGATGTGAGGCATGTGCCAAGCCTCAAGAGAAATCTAATATCTGTAGGGAAACTAGGTGAATCTAGATGTGTGGTTACATTCACAGCTGATTCTTGGAAGATTGCCAATGGATCTCTTGTTGTGGCAAGAGGTAAGAAGGTAGGAACTTTATATATGTCTACATGTGTTGCTAATTCCTTTTCTGTGATATCTACTACAAATTAAGATGCATCCATGTGGCATAATTGGTTAGGCCATATGAGTGAAAAAGGGATGTAGATTTTAAAGGCTAAGGGTAAGTTATCAGATTTTAAACAATTAAATATTGAATTTTGTGAGCATTGCATATTTGGAAAGTAGAAGAGAGTGAGATTTCTCAAGGTTGGGTCAATAAAGAAGGAGTAGAAATTGGAGCTTGTAAACTCAGATGTGTGGGGACCAACTCAGGTAGCTTCTATTGGAGGATCTTAATATTATGTGACTTTCATTAATGATGCCACAAAGAAGGTATGCATTTATTATACTAAGCATAAATATGATGTTTTTGAGACTTTTAAAAGGTGGAAAGCCCTTGCAGAAAATGAAAAAAACTTAAAATTAAAGTGCCCTAGATCTGACAATGGTGGTGAGTACTACAACAAGTCTTTCAATGATTATTGTTCAGAGAATGGAATACGAAGAGAAAGAATGGTTCTTAGAACTCCATAAGAGAATGGAGTTATAGAGATAATGAACAAAACAATCATAGAACGTGTTAGAAGCATGAGGATACATGTCGATTTTCCTTTGAAGTTTTGGGAAGAAACAATGGATACAGCAGTGTACTTGATCAGCCGTTGGCATTCAACATCACTAGATGGTCGAATACCAGAAGAATCTTGGTTTGGAAAAGAGGTAAATTTTTCTTTTCTTAGAGTTTTTGGCTCAGAAGCTTTTGTGCATGTTGATAGGAAAAATAGGTAGAAGTTGGATGCTAAATCTAAGAGATGTACTTTCATTGGTTATGGCTCTATTGATTTCATATATCATTTTTGGGATGTAAAATATTCTAAGATTGTTAGGATTCGTGACATTGATTGGAATGAAAGGAGAATGTACATGGATTGGGTTTTAGTGCCTAAACATGAATAGGTTGATAAGTTTTGGAGGAAAATCAAATTTTAGATCTGAAATAGGCATCCACAGACACCGACGTCAGTTCTACAAAAACCAATGTCAAGTAGGCTAACCAAAATCAGTAGACAGGATTGGGTCCATAATAGACAATTAATGGAACTGATGTCAGTACTTCTCTAACTAGTGGCAGTGAGGCAACCATAGTTTCAACAAATAGAGGAACCACAATCGGTTACAAAACCGTGGTTGGTATCACGAGACCGGTGTTGGTCACTGACAGAGATTGATATGAACATTCAACATGCACAGAATGAGCCCCAAACACCCCAGATCTCAGTGGGAAGGTCACAAAGAGTAAGTAGACCTCCAGAGAGATTTTCACCTTCCTTTTTTTATTTATTATTGATTGATAGTGGTGAACCAGAAAGCTTTGAAGAAGTAATTTAGGTAGATACCCATGAGCAGTGGGAACATGGCATGGATGAAGAGATGGACTCTTTGGAACAAAATTAGATATGGGATTTGGTCAAGTTGCTAGCAAATAAAAAAGAACTATAGAACAAATGGGTTTACAGGATCAAGAAAGAAGAGGATGGACTGAAAAGGTACAAGGAGAGACTTGTAGTAAAGGGATTTACATAATAAATAGGTATTGACTTTGATGAGATTTTTTCTCTTGTAGTTAAGATGACTTCTATTTGTATTGTTTTAATTTTGGTTGCAACAGAATATTTACATTTAGAACAGTTTTATGTTAAGACAGATTTTCTTCATGGTGATTTGGAGGAAGAAATTTATATGTAGCATCCATCTGGTTACGAAGTCAAGGGTAAGGAAAAAATTGTGTGTAAATTGAAAAAGGGCCTATATGGGCTCAAGAAATCTCCAAGGAAATGGTATTTGAAATTTGATAGTTTTATGCATGAGCATGGTTATATGAGATGTGAATCTAACCACTGCATTTATTTTAAGAAGCTTGAAAATGAGAGCTATGTTATTTTGTTATTGTATGTGGATGATATGATGATTACAGGATCTAGTATGTAGGACATTGGTAAAATTAAAGAAAGGATAGCTCATACATTTGCAATAAAGGATTTACAAACTGCAAAGAAAATCCTTTGCATGCAAATTCACCGAGACAGGAAAAACAAGAAGTTGTATTTGTCTCAAGAGGCTTATATTAATAAGGTGTTAGAAAGGTTTAACATGCATAATTGAAAACTTGTTATTACACCTATGGATGGACACTTCAAATTGAGATAAGATCAATGTCCTTCATCACATGAGGAGGTTTAGTACATGGCATCTGTTCCCTATGCTTTAGTAGTAGGAAGTCTTATGTATGTCATGGTTTGTACTAGACTAGACATTGTACAAGTAGTGGGAGTTGTGAGTAAGTTTATGGCTAATCCAGATAAAGAACATTAGAAAGGAGTCTAATGGATTCTTAGGTATATGAGAGGAACATCTAGCATGGAGTTATGCTATGGAGGGTCAGATACTTCTTTACGCGGCTATGTTGATTCAAATATGGCTAGATATTTGGATAGTAAGAGGATCACCACCGGATATGTTTTCACGATAGGTGGAACGATAGTTAGCTGGATTTCAAGATTGCAGAAGGTTGTGGATTTTTCTACTACAGAGGCAGAGTCTGTTACATCCATAGAAGCTAACAACGAGATGATATGGATGAGTAAGTTCATGAAATATTTGAGAAAGGAGCAAGAGGATTGCATATTATACAGTGATAATCAGAGCATGATCCATATGGTAAAGAACTCAACATTTCATTCAATAACGAAACACATTCAGTTGAGGTATCACTTCATACGATAGGTGTTGGAGGATGGTCGGCTAAAGTTAGAGGAAATCCATACAGATGAGAACCTTGTGGATATGCTAACGAAGCAATTGGTAAAGGAGAAGTTGGAGCTTCACTCCACTTCTGTTGATCTTTGAGTTTGATACTTGAAGAGGAAGAAACATGCAAAGGAATAGGAACCAAGGATGGTGATGTACAGTACAATGTAGCAATTGATCTCCAAGTGGGAGATTGTTGAGTGTGGAGCTTAATTTCTTCACAGAAAGCTTGCTTTTACATGTTGTTTGTTTTGACAGTGGTTGACATCGATCAGGATGTAACCAGCATCGGTTAGGATATAACCAGCATAGGTCAGACAGTAACCGACATCGGTCACTTATGTGATGGTGCTTTATTGTTTGGTCAAGAATTAGGATAAATATTTTTCTTTAAAGATTATTTCTTGATTGTAAAAGCATAGTTAGTTACCCAAAATAGATATATATGCATGTATGCATTGTATGAGGGTATGTGAGAAGAAAATAACAATTGTTTGCATGTTAGTTTTCTTGGTGAGAAAGAAAGAGTAGCTAAGTGAGGGAAAAACATTGAACATCCTGTGAGGTGTTGGAAGACATTAGATCTTCATTGTATTTCCTCTGTAAAGCATTGAATAATAATATTGGATGTTTCTTGGTTGACGTGGCCCACACTAGGTGAACCACGTTAAATATGGTGTTATCTTTATCTTGTTTATTTTATCTTCATTTTTATTCCCACATTCATTACTTGTATTCTTTATCTAATTTTAGATTTGTGCAAATATGGTTAACCCTAACAACTACTATGATACGTGATATTAAAATGCTAATGTACATTCAAGACACACATAAACAAGCATATATAATGTAAAAACCTAAGAAAAAGAGGGAGATAGGAAGACTTAGCTGATTTCCGAACAGAGTGGAGGTGATTTGAGTAGGTGAAATACTAAAATAGATTATAGACAATGTCGATTATGCTCACTGGAAATTCTAGAACTCAGAAACGACACAAGATAGGGACGCTTGCAGGAGGGAAGGGGAAACTGGGCATTGGTGGTTGTGTAAATGCTCAAGAAATGATTTCTTTTATGTCGTAAAAGTTTTGATGTTGATTCATGTTTGTCACTTGATATTCATTCCTTGATCACCAAAGGTAACTATAACCTGAAAAATAGAATATCTACCTACACATGTCCATAAACCACATCAAATATAATAAAAATTATGTAATAAAAAATATGTAGAATGTGGATTTAGATTGGCCCCGGTGGTCACCTAAAGAGTGAACTATGTCAAAGTGTGTGTAATGATGCCATAGGATTCCCTTATGCAAGTTGTACAAATGATATTGACCTATATTTAGAATGTATAAGATGTATGGTATGTGTGGATGGAATAAAATAAAATTCCCATCCTATGTTGTGTATGCATAAGTATGCATCCCTTGTCACTTGTATGAGTGCTAGATGGATGCCTTTGAAATCTCTTGTGCCTTTAGATGTAAACTTAGGTGGTAATATGCAATTCTTAGTGCTTGGTCCTTATTTTTTAGAAGTAACTAAGTATATATATGATTCCCTAGTTTGAATTTCATAATTGAAAACTGGAAGGCCGACCCATCAGTGAAAAATATTCCCAAACGATAAAGAGACCAAAAAAGAGAGAGTAAAGGTAAGAAAGGGACAGGAGTACCCAGTATGGATAAAAACACCTGGGTGCTGGTGTCCTAACTGGGCACCAGTGTCTGGGGCCCTAAAAGATAAATCAATCAGGTTCCATCATGATTGTAGGGTGTGCCAGACCAAAGAGATAGTAAGAAATAAATAAAATAGGCCAAAGATAGTTATCAACCCCTAGTTTTCTTTCTTAAGAATCATGTATACACTAGTATGCTTTAGGACCTAGAAATGTACCCAAGTATGTGATTTTATGTCTACACCTATTAGCTAATTTTATTAGTTAATTTAATATCACAATAATTAATAAATCCTCCACTAATCCATTTCTACCTCACTAGTTGACATCTCAAGTTTACTAAAGTAAGTATAATCGTGACTAATGCAATTTTTAAAAATTATATTCAAGATGACAAGTTTAAATTAAATCAAATCATAGATTTGAGGTAACTAAAACATATCCCTTGAATCATGGCTTTTCAAATTAAAGAAAAAATCTCTCCAAGCTAAAACACGTGTCACTTTTGTGGGTAAATAAAAACAAACATGAAATATTAATTCAAATCAACTTTTGAATTATTCAAAATATATGCCACCTTTTTCTAAACTCAATAACAACTCACTCAATCAAGCTCAAATCAGCATCTTATTTTTCCAATCAAATTAGAAACTCAGAAAAATAATTCCAATCATGTTCTAGTCATGCTCAAATCAAAAAATAAATCACACAAATCAAGGCTCTGTGATTCTCTTCCCTCAGTTATAAATAAACACTCATTCCTCTCCATTTTTCATCTTTGTAAGCTTAAGAATCTGCATTGTTATCGTGTTAAATTTCTATCCAATTTTACATTGTCCATTTGATCAAGAATCTATCAATGAATTCAATCATTCATTTGCATTGCTTATATATGAAATATACTTCCATTCAAAAAAAATGGAGTATCTAGATCTAATTGATTGTAGAGATTCAATAAGATCAGTGCTTCATTTTAAGCTTCAGCCAATCTCATCTAAGGTTTCGAGGAGATATGGAGAAAGGATCATGTTTGTAGATTATGTTTATTTTCTTCCCTTATTTCACATTTTCTTTTTATACATTTTTGGCACACTCGATGGGACTCCCACACTTTCTTATTCATTTTTTCATTGTAATCTAATTTTCATGTTTCTTGTGTTATTCGAGGACTACTGACCAATTTTAAGGGAATTATGGGGAGTAGATTGTGAGTAATTTACAAAAAACTAGATAATCATGTTTTTCCATTTTATTTTGTAAGTACAATTGATTTGTGCTTCCGTCATCTTATGTGCACTAGCATAGCACATGATCTACATTATCATTCTTAGTCTACGTCTTTGTTCAAATCCTAGTGTCTATGTAATTTTGGTTTTGTTTATGTTATATTATATGCCCTAGTATTTTATAATAATTATGTCTTCCTTCAGATCTATGTATCCATTTTGATATCTATGTCAACATGACATTAAGTGTGTTTACGTCATAGTTTGTGCACTACTGTTTCTCATCTTATTCAGTTTGTTTTGCAAATTTACATTTCCATTCATATTTTTTCGCTAGTGTTGTGTCCTATACATATGTGTTCTATTCAGTGTGTCTGAGAAACATACTAGGTGTGTTTAAATGCATTTCACATGCATATCTATTATTTTTATGTGTTTGTGTTCTTTCTATGTGCATTAGTGTTCTATGTCAAAATTGCATTTTCCTGTAGTTTTCTAGCATTCAATTAAATCTTTGTTTACTATTTTTTTCTACTATTTTTTTGACTATTTTCTACAGTTTTATACAGAAAATAGAGTCTAACGCTTTCCTTAATCTTTCATTTCTAACAAATATCTATCGTTTCTCTTGTTATTTTTCATTTTTTACATATAATTTTTAACAATCAATGTCTTGTGTGCTCTTTTCTCTCTCCCTTTGGGAGATCTTGAGAATCAAAATTGATTGAGATTACTTCCATAGTTTAATCTAACCCATCTTATTAACTAGCTTATATATTTTGCAACCAATTCGAGTATGTTCTTCTCTTTCCCTTTGGATGAGCTTGAGAATCACAAATAGTATAAGTTGCCTTTTCTTGTTTTTGGTTAACTTGATTTTGTAGGATTGGTAGATATTTCCATAAAAGAGAAGTAGAAATCAACCCATTTACATGCGTGTTCATTTGTAAAGAAAACAAATTGCTAAAAATTTACTAAAAGACATGTATAATTTGATTTGTGTTTGTCAATTACACATTTCTCTTACGTATTTCAAGTTAGAAAGAACATTTCCTTTTAATCATTTTATATTTTTATTTACACGTAGCAACATTGATTTCTTCACCACTTAGTTACATCAATGATGTGGAATTCACTACTATGCATCACTCATACTGCATTACATTATACTTGAGACCTAGTCTCAAAACAACATTTGACGCTTTCCTCACCTCTATCCCCCAATTACATGAAAAGCTATCATGACAGCTTACTACAAGTATATGCCTAAAATAGTTGTAACAAAGAAGTACGTGGCATCATCCCTATAAATTCTTCAAGGATAAATAATGACACCATACAAAAATCATTCCCTCATTACCCTACCACCTAGTCACAAGACCCATCATTGAAGTGGTGATTCACTCCTTTAATAGAGCTAGTAATGATTAGGTGAGTCTCTTTCAATTTCTAAGGGTTTCTCGTACCACGTCAATCCTCATACAAATTTGATATATCAAGTCTGGGATATATTGAAAGATGCATCTTCTTAGAGTGATGAGAGCCTTGTATCCACCCATTTCACTACATTATGCTTATTGCATTTTCAGAAAAAAAAAATTGAATTTCCCAAGGGTATTTTACCTATCAAACCACAACAAATAAAAAAAAACAGTGTTTTCCTTTTTTGAAAACATTCTTTTTATAGATCACACAAACAAAATTGTGATGTAAATCTTATCCTTTAATTAGAATTTTTGTTCCAAAACACAATCTCAATCAAAAAAATTCTTATCCTTTGATAGACCATCCAATAAAAATCATCATTTATTCTAATCCAAGTCCAAACCAATGTAAATTAGAACTTGTGTTCTATCCAATCAAAATTAGAGTCAAAATCAGCATCCAACTTACCAAATCTCAAATTGAAGTCTTATACTTTGGATACACACTTCCAAATCTAAATAAATCCAATCAAATCTAAGTCTTATATTTTGGATACATAATTCCAAATCTAATAAAATATAATTAAACTGAAGTCTTATACTTTGGGTACCCACATCCAAATTTAAACAAATCAATCACATCTAAATCAAAACAATCTAATCAAATCAAATTCAACCTTTTGATCAAAACTAAAAACCTCTTCTGACTTTAGGATCCTACACTTTAATACAAAATGGTGGTTACACGTAACAAAATCTATAATATATTTGACCATTTTGATAGAAATCCTCTTGGAAAAGATAGTTCTGATGAAGAGGAATAAGATGGACAACCTGAGATCATAAAACAAGAAAAAAATTCAATTGATTAAATTTTAAGATAAAATAAACATTAATTCCTTCTTAGTCTCCTAGAAATGGGATCTAAACTACCTTCAAATTTTAGTGAAGAGAACTTGAGACATCTTCTAGAAAATTTTGAATCTAGAAAAAAAAATAAAATCTAGCACTTCAAAAAATACATCTAATGAAGCCTTTTTAACAAAAATCTATGAGATGACAAGTTAACTTTCTCATATGTCTTCTAAGGTGGCTAAAAACAACAGAAAAAAATCACAACCTCATCAAGAAACCAAAATAATAATGGACATCCCTCAAACAAACTGTATATTTATAGAAGAATGTAATAAAATGAAAGAAACGACAATAAAAATGTAAAAGTGAAATAAAAAATTTAACTTTGAAGAATTTTTTTCCAAATTCATTTGATAAATAAATTTTGTGCATAACATTTCCTCAATCATTCAAAACCCCTAAATTTGAAAATTATAAAGTAAAACATGACCCAAGAGAGCATGTTATATAATTCTTCATGGCATGGCAAGAAGTATCCTACAACGACATCTACCTCTTGTGTATTTTCCTAAAAAAATTAGGAGGAAAAACCTTCAATTCATTTTTACACCTTCCAAAAGGCTCAATCACTACTTTCAGTGGCTTATCATATATTTTTTTTAACACTTCTCCTTTAACCTATATTTAAAATTCGTTATGATAGACCTTTGCAAAACCAAGAAAAGGAATAACAAAATATTCACATCATTCCTTCAACGATGGATAGGGATCACAATCTGATTCCCTTGTTCCATACTGGAAAAACAATTGGTAAGAATCTTCATCCAAAATCTTAATCCAAATTTATCATTCCAAATGCAAATGCATTATTTAACAAACTTCAAGGAAGTAATTGAAAAATGAGCACAAATAGAAAGGGCTCTCATTACTAAGGGATTAATCAAAACTCCTTCAAAATATCAATATCATAAGGACAATCATCAAAATCAAGATTAATTTAAAATTCTCCAGTCAAAACTGAAACATTGTAAATTATGGGATCATTGATACTTGTCATGTTCAAAACATTCAAAATCATCAATCAAAACCAACCAAATCAAACAAGTAACTAATCATAATCACTACTAAAGAAACTACTCCATGTGAATTCAAATGCAAACAATTCACATCACTCAGAGAAAGTATTTCTAGTGTGTTCAGTCACTTAGCGATTGCATATATGATCATATATCCCATATCAAGACCCTTCACAGAAGGACGACCAAAACCAACATGTTACAAAGAAAATAAATATTGTGAGTACCATTGTATCTATGATCACCATATGTATTGTTGTATGAAGCTCTTCCATTACATTCAATATTTAATTGACCAAAAATATATTGAAATAAAAAACACATCTAATACAAAAATGCAAAATGAGAAACTAAAGGTTTTCAAGGAACCATTTCAAAAACATGGTAAGAATGACAAAGCCAAAGATAAGGGTCAAACCTCAAACAATGTTGAATTAAATTCCATCATTTCACTCATTAAACATACACCTAACTCCATGGTCAGTGTCAAAATCAATACTCCTAATTATACAGCAATAATGTGACAGAAAACATTTTTGGTACATGTAGAAAATTATCCCTCCACATCAACTATACCTTAAACATGTAATCAATGACCTGCTACTTATCCAAAAATATCCAATGCTAAATCTTCCTCTGATTCTCATAATATTATCAAACAATTAGGAATGTGTCTGCACAAATATCCCTCATGGACTTGCTTAAGTCATCACCTGCGCTACAAGAAATCTTTACTCATGCACTTTATGATGCACATGATCCTAAGGATATAAGTACTCAATAGTTCCAAGACTTAATTACAAATCTTTCACCTAGTAGTTCAATCCTTTCATTTAGTCCTCGTGACCTTTTGAATCCAAATATCTAAAATAACAATTTGTTATATATTGAAGCATTCATAATCCATCATAAAATCAAAAGAGTGCTTATAGAAAATGGATCTATGTTGAATATTTGTTCTATGAAATTATTAAGATGCCTTGGTCATAATGAGGAAATTCTAGGAACTAAAATCATCATTATTTTTGGTTATGGTAATAGTGAAAAATAATCCTCAGGTATAATCACATTATACATAAAGGTTAGACCTCAAACGTTGGACACCTTTTGTTATTTTTTGGATTTTGAATCCTCATATAATATTCTCCTTGGTCATCCATGGCTTCATGTTATGCAAGTTGTACCTTCCACCTTCCATTAGTGCATTAATTTCCCTTAGGAAGGTAACTAGTTTCCCCTACTTGTTGATACTAAACCATCTAAATATTGTAAGATCCTAGAGGGAAGATATAATCTCACAAATTATTGCCCTTCTTTGGATAGATATTTATCTCCTTACATCATTCCCTACATAGATTAAAACTGCATTGATCTGGAAATCCTTTTGAAACTTCAACCACATTGATATGGATGGATTTTCTAGTTATAATCAAATACATATTTTTAAATAATATCAACCGAAAACAACATTTACTACCTCATGGGGCATGTTTTATTATAAGGCCATGCCTTTTAGACTTAAAACCACAAGTGCCACTTATTAGACAGAAATGACAGTTATATTTCATGACATCCTACATAACATTATGGAAGACTATGTGGATGATATACTTGCTAAATAAAAAACAATAGTTGATCATCCAACATTTTAAGATGTGCCTTTGAAAGGTTGTGTGAATACAAGGTCAGACTTGATCCAAAGAAATGTGTGTTTGGTATAACTTCAGGAAATATCTTGGGGTTTATTCTCAAAGATAGGTATCAAAGTTGATCCTGCAAAGATCAAAGATATCATGGAAATGCCTCCACACAATCTAGTACAGTTAAGAGGTCTTTAAGGAAAAATCCAATCCATCAAACATTTCATCTCACAACTAACATATAAATTCCATCACTTTAATTAGTTACTGAAAAAGGATGTACAATTTAAATGGAATCAAGAATGTCAATACTCTTTCTCTAAATTGAAATAATATCTCTCAAATCCTCCATTCCTCATGCCACATATCCCAGAAAACCAATGTTTCTCTATACCTCTACCATATAAAATGTAATAGACATTTTACTAGCACAAAATAATGATCAAGGAAAAGAACATGTTGTCTGCTATCATAGTATGACCTTGATTGATCATGAACTCAAATACTCCCATGTTAAAAAGGTATGCTTAGTAGTGGATTTCATATTTCACAAGCTACTTTATTATTATCTCAATCATAAAACTAAGTTTATCACAAAATTAGACCCACTCAAATATCTGCTATCTAGACATTTCCTAACATGAATAATGTCTTGTTGGGTTGTTTTACTCAGTGAGTTTGATATAGATTTATTCAATAAAAAATATATTAAGGGGCAATCCCTTGCAGATCACTTTGTTACACCACCTCTACCAGGATCATAACAACTTCACATTGAATTCCTAGATAAGGAACTCTTGTATATTGATGTAATTCCCTCTTGGACTCTATTTTTTTATGGCTTGTGTAATATACATGGGTCAGGAGATGGTATTCTACTACTCACATAGGATGAAAATTTCATTCCAAAATATTTTTTCATTAGCTTCCCCTACATCAACAATATTATTGAGTACAAATATCTCATATATGGATTGAAATTTTTTATATTGTAGAATCTCAAGGAGTTAACATTCTATGGTGATTCCCTCTTGGTTATCAAACAAGTTACTAGTGAATATCAAGTCAAGGATGACAAGTTAATCCCATATAAGCTCATGGTTAATAGCCTTAAATGTCACTTTCAACTTATCACTTTTGAATAAGTTCCTCAAACATAAAACAAGTCAATGGAGTCAATGGAGACTATCAGGTCTCTTCTTGATTTTGGTACAGATCATACCTACCATGAGTTTTTCATAGAACATATTTTGATTCCAACCTAAAATTTTCTTGAGTCAACCATGATATGTGAAATAGTTGGTCCTGAGAACCCTTAGTATTATGATAACTATACCTTCATTTATGACATTTTTTTCCCCAGAAATATGAATTCCCAACACAAATGATCCCTAGAAAAATGTGTTTCACACTAAACTATCCTTGATGATACCTTATATCAAAGAGGTTATTATGGAACTATCCTAAGATATCCCAATCACAATGAAGTACACCAAAATCTAGTCGAGGTACATGTTGGTATATTCGACACATGCACAAGTGGCATGGTTTTAGCTAAAAATATTTTATGCGTGGGTTATTACTGGCCCCATGTGGATTTTGATGCCTATAAATTCATCAAGAAATGTTTGTTGTGCCAACAACATAGAAATTTCATTCATGGACATTCACAAGTTCTTCACCCAATCACCACACCTTATCCTTTCTCCCAATAGGGGCTTGACCTTATAGGCAAGATCAAACCCACATCTTCCGATGGTCGTACATTCATTATCACTGCAACCAAATATTCTACCAAATGGGTAGAGGTCATGCCTCTCATTTATGTCATTGGTAATAATATTTCCAAGTTCATAGTTAACTATCTCATATGTCATTTCGGCATCCCTTCCTCCATTGTTACTGATAACTGTACGTAATTTAAAAATAAAACTATTAAAGAGTTATCCAAATGCTTCCATATTTACCTCCAATCGTCCACTCCCTATTATCCACATTGTAATGGCTAGGATGAAGCATTCAATAAAACACTTAAATTTATCTTGGAAAATATTGTTGATAAACATGGTTGCAATGGGCATACACAAGTCTATCCATCCCTCTGGTATTATCACACATTTTATCATACTCTAAAAGGAGCCACACCTTTTTCATTTTTCTATGGATCTAAATCCGTATTACCCATAGAGGTCAATCTCTCATCACTCAGTATATCCCTTAAATATTTTATCAATGAATACGAATACAAAAAGGATTGTCTTGATAAACTCCACCTCCTAGATGAAAAGAGGATTAATGCCTTCAACCATTTTAAAGTGTATCATAATCAACTTTGCGGTAGCTATAGCAAAAAGATAAAACCTAGAAAATTTAAGATTGATGACCTTGTGCTAAAATAAAATCATTAAAAACACAAAAACAGATTAGGAAAAGTAAGGAAATTTTGAACCTAATTGGTTAGGTCCTTATGTTATCACTACAAAATACATATTTGACACATACAAGTTATCTATTGAAGATGGCCAAGAGCTTAAAGATCCCATGAATGTGGTTCATCTGAAAATTTTCTAATCATAAACCATCATGAGTACCCTTTGTGTTGGGGGAGTTTTGGCATAAACACCTATATCACTCCTTCATCCTAGTCATCTTACCATATCATCGCCAAACCACTTTCTGTCACTTTCTCCTTGTAGTTAGGACATTTAGCATTTTCTAAACCATCCATATTCACTCATATCCATTATGATTCATCCCTTGGTTTCCTAAAACTCTTGTGTCCTTATGAAAACTTAGATGGGTCCAGGATCACCTAGAGTTTTGTATTGGCTCCATAAACATTTAAAAACTTAAAAAATCCCTAAATATTCAAAAAAATCTAAAATCCCTAAACATCCAAATATGTCTCCAAAACATTCAAACAATCTCACAATCTCACAAAATCACAAAAAACCCTACAAAATTTTTCCAAAACTACCAGCACATATACAGTCATTCAAAATCTACACAAAAAACTCAAAAAAGCTATCCAAAAATCTAAAAAAAAATTACAACAAACAAAAATCCCAAAACGCAACACATTGAATCTTATCTTAGTGTTAGTTCCAAAATATCAATTAATCAAAATGAACTAATCTAAGTCCCTTGCATGTATCCTCTCTTAGGTAAATATCAGCTCTCATTTACTCCCTTACATATATCCTTACATGGGGGTAATGATCCAATCAATCACAAATCATCTTACCCCTTGCATGCATCATTGATAGGGGAAAATAAAATCAGTCAATCTTCACTGTGGAGCACATTAGGGACAAGGTTAAGTGTCTTTATAATAATTGTGTTGCATTGTTACTTTTTAAGTTAATTGTTTGACCAATTACAAGTTTATTGTTTGTCATCTTGGTTAGTTTATAGCCATGGTGTGACCAGCTAATGTGTATATTGGGTTTGTTTATACCTTTCTTAGTTAATTTTTTGACCAATAACAAATTTCTTATTTACCATCTTGGTTCATATAGAGCCATGGTGCAAACATCTACTGTGTATATTTGTTTTGTCTTTCACCTTTATGTTTACTATGTGTATGTATGTTTCCACATATAATGGGTTAATCATCATGGTTCTTTAATAATCATGGTGTTAACTCTATTATGAAAAAGCAAAGCAGGTTAATCCAAAATACAAAATTTGAATGGAAGCTCAAACTACGAATAATGTTAGTCATATCATCATTACATTCATTCATACATATCATTCAAAAATACATAAATAAATATTGTATCAACATTAATTCATTAATCGCTAGCATTTCACATACATCTATAACAATAACATGTCATCTACAAAACCACCCAAATCATCATCATATATATATATTTATATCATATACAATGTCCAATGTCTCAAAAATTTCATATAAATATATACATCATCATGCCACAATGGGAAAATATAAAATGAATGTGCCTTCATCATGAGGCATATATAAAATAAATAGATGTATATCATACAACATCAACCATGGTTCTCGCCCACACCTAAGACTGCCTAGTCTACCATCTCACCTCTGGTGGCGGCATCTTGACTGATCTATCTGATCTAGATGGCCCGTGTGATCTAACTGATCTCCCTAACCTTCAATATGTCCTTTGGTTGTAGTTTAGCACTCTCTGTATCTCTAAGACAGCTTCCTCATAGAATCCTCTGTAATAACCCACAAAGTGATTCATTATCAACTAACTCATGTAGTACACCACCCATCCCACTCAACTCATCCACATGATAAGCCACATCTCTCTCCATTATAAAATGTTGTGGTTGTAGTGCTAACTAATATCTCTCAGAATTCCCTTGTTACACATGGAACTCATCATTAATTATGTCTATAATGTCTAAGATACAATAAGAGAGGCATCTCATTATTGTACTACTTTGTCTCTCTATGCCTAAAAACCATATGTAGAGTTATGTTTCTGATTACTGGACCTATCTCCCTATCTCCCCATCATCCCCATCTGCTCCTCCTCCTAGACTTGGTGGCCCCTATGGATAAATGGGTACTTGTAAACCTTGTACTTGTACACCCTGTCCAACATGTTCCTATATCGATACTTGAACCTGAACTTGTGTTTGTGCATCTTGTACATGTCCATGCGTCGGTACATGTACCTACACATGTATCATGTACCTATCCATGTTCTCTTCCATGGCCATGCCATCCTCTCTCTCTCCTCCATCTACCGCAACATTACCCTCATTGTTTCTACTATCCCTACAGCTATCACTATTTGAGGAATGGTCAAACAAATTAGTACTATCATTGTGTAATATGCTACATATCCAACTAATATACCTAGATCCATGATACATGCTCATGCATACCACACATGTATTAAAAATCTTAGAAAATTAGTCCTCACTATGTTAGGCCTGATGTGTGGCCCAAAATATATAGTCTCTCACGCTACCACCATGATATACCACTTCACATGACCCTATCTAGTCTATAATGCTTAATAATGTATGATCAGCTCCCAATCATGTAACGAGAAACCTCCACTATCCCCAACTCTTCATGTTGTCACCCACCTATAGGACCACTCCATATAATATAACTGGATCATCTATAAGGCTCATCTATAGAATGCCATATCTCCGTGACCTCTCTGACCATCTAAATACTATCTCCCATCCAAAAACTGTGGCTCCTCTATGAATGTCTCTCAATATCCCCTCTGGTGACCCACTACTATATGGTCCCATCCCAAATCTATAGTAGATTCGTTATACAAAATCTAACTATGTATACAACCTCTGTATAAATGTGCTAGTATATATGGTCCCCATGTAAACACCACTGCAGCCAATAAATCTAAAACCATGTCAATCAACCCAAGTTGAAAGTGCATCCTTGTCTTATCAGGTAGCAAGTAGCCACTAATAAGAGCCATCAATTAGATAGGAATGATCTATCTCATCATCTTCCATACATTACGTAAGTTGTACTACCATACCCTCTCCGTGTATCTCCTCTACTCCAAATAGTAGTTGTGTCTGCACCTAGATATGTGATGCTCTCCTCTCCCACTGAATCAATTGACCTTGCATAGGACACCCTAAGTATGCATGTTGTACACATCCTCTAATGTCACAGACATATCCCTTGTCAAAAATATGAATGTATGAGACTCACTATGTCATCACTCCACTAAAGTAGTTCAATAAGGAGTGATCCAATCTAATCTCTAACATCCATGCTATGTGTGCCAAACATGTTGCCTCCAATACCACCCAAAGTGCTCTCCAATATGCACACATCATTTGTCTCTCGAATGATTCAATCATGAATGTATCTCTTGTACATCCAATGCATATAGTCTAAATCTTACACACATTATAAATCATTCATTAGTCCCTTCCCAACATTTTTCACCTTTTTATCACTTCTACACCTTACCTAACCCACTAACTCATGCAAGCGTACTTAATATTACTTTAGCACACTTATTCTCATGCTAACACACTACATGATAATACACTTATTATCAGTCTAGCGCGCTCAACTATGACACTAGTGTACCATTATGCTAGTGTAATTATTTATATGTTAGTTCATCTACATTAACGTTAATGCATATGCAATCTTATGCTAGCACATTTCACGGCCTACGCTAGCACAAGTACATCCTTGCACTAGCATTTAATTTTCAATTTTATTATAGCTATAAAATGTAATAAATACGCAACATTGGTATAATTTTTTTGTGTACTCACTGGACTATGATTTTTGAGACCTCTCCCATGTACTCTCAAACCCAATTCGTGCGATGAATATGTGTAGGATATTGTGTCATCTCTATCACAAACTCGGAGAAAAAATCAATGTATAAGCAAGAAAATTCTACTAGAAAAAATTACCAATGATTTTTTTTCTCCCACCCATTTCCTCCTATTTAACCTTCTTCCAAACCCTAATTCAAGTCACAACTCCTAATTTTGACCTTTTACCCTTTGTCTCTCATTTTTTCTGATCCCATCTTGTCTATCACTCCTCCAATAGTCTCTCATTACTCTTATCAAGTGGTTGTCCACTAGTTTATCACGTCACCCATCCACTCAAGGGGAACTCCCTTAGCATAATCTAACCCATTAGGCCATCCAAATGTGTCATTTGGGAAAATTAGGAATTTCATCCACACTTCTTCATCATTTTTTCACCAATCTACACATGTCTACTATCTTTAAAGTGTTAAAACTTTGTAATAACACTTTGAAGAGGGGAAAATATAGACACCCTAAAATATCCTATTACGCATTCTAAATCTCTAAAATCATCCCGTAATTACTTCACATGACACATTACAATCATTTCTGACCTATTACAACCACTTTTGATATATTATGCTATTTTACGATCCTTAATGACATTCTATGACATTGTCCCAAATAAACTTCTATCATCCTTATCAATCACACATGGTCTCGAATTATTAAATATTCATACTATACTCCCTATTACACTTGCACCTCACTCCTAGGATTAATTAATTAATCCCATCACCCTTATTATTCATCTACTACCCTATTAGCTAATTTTATTAGATAATTTAACATTACAATAATTAATAAATCCTCACACCTATCCATTTCTACCTCACTAGTTGACATCTCAAGTTGACTAAAATAAATCAAATCATGACTAAGGCTAAAAATCATTAATTATATTTAAGAGAAAAAGTTTAAATTAAATCAAATCATATATTTGAGTTAACTAAAACATATCCCTTAAGTCATGGCTTTCATATTAAAGAAAAACTCTCTCCAAGCTAAAACTCAAGTCACTTTTTGGGTGAATAAAACAAAATACATGAAATATTAATTCAAGGAAAATTTTGAATTATTCAAAAGGTATGCCACTTTTTTCCAAACTCAATCAAGCTCAAATCAACAACTTATTTTTCCAATCGAATTGGAAACTCAGAAAAATCGTTCCAATCGTGCTTTTTAGTCAACCTCAAATTAGAAAATCAATCACACAAATCAAGGCTTTGGGATTCTCTTCCCTCAGCTATAAATAAACACTCATTCCTCTCCATTTTTCATCTTTGGAAGCTTAATAATCTGCATTGTTATTGTGTCAATTTTCCATTCAATTTTACACATTGTTATACTATCCATTTGATCATGAATCTATCAATCAATTCAATCATTCATTTGCATTACTCGTAGCTGAAATCTACTTCCATTTGGAACATTTTTAGAGCATCCAAATCCAAATGATCGTAGAGATTCAACAAGCTCAGTGCTTCATTCCAAGATTTATCCAATCTCATCCAAGTTTGCAAGGAGATACAAAGGAAGAATAAAGTTTGCACATTGTGTTTGTTTTCTTCCCTTATTTCACAATGGGTGTCCCAGGGATTTGCAAGATTTCTAAACCTTTCAATTGGGCTAGCCATCTCCCTTAGCTTCACCTGTTATAATATGTTCAAATCCACTTACGTTGTATATGCCTCGTACCACGCATGAGGATTTTTTAGAAAGATAGTCTGAGATGAAAATTCTCAAGCCTTTTGTAGATGAATTTATTACCACCAAATGGAAAATGCCTTGATAAGTTACTACTTCAAAAAAATCATGTGAGTCCAACAATGAGTCCTAGAGCTGGTTGTGTTCTCGCATAAGCAAATAAGACAATAAAACACTCATATTATCAAAATTATAGGCATATGCTATTAGTCTAAAAATCTTATCATACAATTTGAGGTCCCACATTGAAATGTTGTCTCTATACAATATCGAGCCCATATTGGAAACAACTCCATACAATTTCATGCCCCATATCTGAATGGTGATTGTTATCTTGAATAGACACAATAATAAGGAATCCATTTTTTTCATTTATTGTTGGGAGGAAGAATGATGGTGTATAAGATAAGGACCATTGATCTCAACGTTAACATATTTTTCCATATGTCCTCTGTTGTAGATACAGTTTATGCCTTTTCCATTTTCCTATGTAAGCAATCCCTCATTACAATTGTGACATAAACATAAGAAAAAAAATCATGAAATCAAAGAATCGTGTAAATCTTTCTTCTAAATCCTCTTATTTGTCCTTTTCACATGACTATAGAAACTCATTTTGGTAATTCATGTCTTACAATAATATAAATTGTACAACACTTTTGCATTAGCCTACACTTGCTCAATTTGGCCAATGATGTTATCCCTAGCTATATCTTACTCATTCTTGCTTGCACACACAACCTATTTGATTGCATAATGATCATATTAATCCATGAAATCAGGCTATATCCTTTCATATTATAATCCCAAATTTCAAATGACTTGCACATGTATTTGGGACCATAACACCCAAAAAGGGACATAGTATCCAGATGCCATGGGTTAACTTGGCCACTTTGGTCCTTTTCCCTTCAATTGTATTTTTCTTAATTTGAGATTGGTACACTTCTAGTTGGCTTTATTTGATTTTTCTAGATCTACAATGTATATATAAACAAGTTATTCATCTCTCATTAAAAAGGGGGAATTCTATCTACTTGACACCTCGGACTCCAATGAGAAAATTCTAACAGCAATCACAAGAAAAGATACTCCAAGACTCCCTTGGGCTTCATATACTTTGCATACTCATTCTAGGGCACACCCATCTTGCTTAGCTGTGCAACTCATTCTAGGGAAGGCTCATTATAAGTACAAAATTATTAGCTGAATTCAAGATATATGGAAAGTATTAAGTGCAATCACATTGTTGCAAGGCCATGATTATCAATTTAGTTATATACATTCTAGATATCACATGCTAGGTGATAATGCCATGTAGTTTGAGCCCTATTCAGAGTAGTGGTGACATCAATGGTGTACATGGGTGCCCACAACCCAACTAATGTTTTTTAGGAATTCCTCACCATCTGGATTTTTGAAGATTAAATCAGTTGTACAGAGAGCATCACACATTGTTGAAAGTCCATTTTTCATGTAGGAACATATCAAGAAGTAGTGGACATACCCATAAATTTTTAGGAGCTGAAAGTATAAAGGGTCAAGGGCACAAAAAAGGGCCATAACAGTTGTACACTTTGGGTTGTCCCATATGCCTTGGTCCAGGAAGCTTTGCAAGACACAGTTTCATGGATGAAGCCTTATCATACCATTTCCATCCCTTTCCAGTCATCAATCTGATCCATCTTAGCACAAAAATTAGAATACCATCTAAGGCAATCTCTATCTCCTATTATTATTACTTTATTTCATTTATTTATCAGTATTTGTCTTTGTTCATGTATTATCCTTATATTGTTTTAACTAGCTTTGGACACTAATTGATTAGGATAATATACCATTAGTTACTACCCCTATAAATTTAACCATTTTGGTTAAATCATTTAGTGAACTCGGTTGATCGAATCCTTCACCTAATATAAAATTTGTATAGGTTAGGCCTTCTAATCTCGAAACCATAGCTACCATAGGGTTCCATATTTTCATTGTATATTCTTCCCTCAACCTGATTTGTTTAAAATTTCCTAGGGTTTCATGGTTGGTCCTACCCTTTGGGTTACTTTCTAAGGCTCCTAATTGTCAAATCACCTTTTATTTCATATCTTGAGCGTAACAACTCTATTTTCAGTTTTTTCTAAGGTTATTTTCATTTTTTACATTTTCAACAAAAACCACTTTTTTTTTTCCCTAATGTTTATCATAATTTTCAAAAATTCAAAAAATATATATTAGTAATTAGGGCATAATAAAAAAATAATACACTTTTGGCAAAATCCCTTGGAGGTTTTTACTTCAATTTATCATATTAAAAAACACCTCTTTTTTTGTAAAATTCAAATTATATTTTAATGGTTGTTTCATTTATTTGATGACATTCATTTTTTTCTTAACATCCCCCTTTAGGGTTTATCCCTATGGTCTCATGATTTTCGACCCTTTATATGTTGATATTTATTCTTTTCTATCTAATTGGAGTTTCGTACATCCTTTTTTCTCTACCACTATGGCGCATGCCACAATTTTTCAAGTCACCTTGTATCATTTAATTTAACATCACCCAACACATAGAGATACTCTTAAAAAACTAGTGCATAAAAAATAGTTCACTGATAATATGAAAACTTCCCATGTGAATTCAATTTTGAGTCATATTTCAAATCCCTCCATTATTAATGCTTATACATTCCATATTGCTATCTTAGAGTCTATTCAATCTTTACACCTTTCTTTTCAAGAAAAATCTCATGCTATGAATACTATGATTACATCTCACAAAGATGAGATACAACATCTCAAGCATGCTTCCAATGCACATATTAGTTCTCTTTCTATGCATCATAATATTTCAAAGGCCAAATTTATACATTGTGATAAAATTTTTAGTCCATTACATTTTCTCATACGAGTGAGGTTAAAGTCCTACATAGATGTAACAATGTGTATGTTGCATGAGATAAACCTCTCCAGTTTGACAAGAATTCTACAAAACATTAAATCTTATATGAGTTATTAGATGAGGGCTTAATTACTTTGTTTTTTTATAATTAGTAAAAGGAGGGTTTTGGCAGGGTCCTTACCTTGTTACAAAAAGGATCTACAATCCAAATATGACCATATACATTTCATGAGTCAATACTAAAACACACATCATAAAAAATTGGAGAGTACAACATGAAACCAACCCAAACCAGTCATACAATAGGACAGGAATAGTCCAGAACCAGAAAAAACCAAACAAAGTACAATAACAGAATATTGTACTTACTTTCTACCTTTTCCATTGAGGACTCTTCTATTAAGCTTATGAGGTTTTTTGGGCACTTTGAAGTCTTAAGTTTTTTTCTTTCCTTCTGCAATTTCCTTTTCTGTGGTACTTTTTTTCTCCTCTTTGTTATACAAATTTCCTCTAGTTGTTCACCCCCCTACATCAGGCTTCAGCTTTGGAGGTTTTAGAGGATGAGTCTTATAGGGTTTTGATTTTCCCTTTAATGGGGGTCACTATGGTATTTATTCCGTATTTGGTCCTTTCCCTATGTATTTTTCTTCATTTGGAACTGTTTATAATCCTTATTGTTCCTTTTTCATGTTCTTGATGTATTACTTCGTGTCTTTTCTCTGATGCTTCTCTTGATTCTTCCTTGTTATCATGTAAAATTGACAAGGGCAATTTTGCAGATAACCATACCAAAATTTTGTTTTGGTCCCCTAAAAAGGTCTACTAACATTCAAAATGGCTTAAAATTCCCTTCCAGAAATCAAGTTTTAAAGAACTTAGCCATTTTTAGCCTTTTTGAACTGGGTGCAAGAATTGACATGTCAACATCCTCAAACCTGCGCCAAAGAAATGTGCTAAAGGTGTAGAAATTAACATTTTTTCATGTCTAAATGTGCACTTTAGGCGCTGAGCTTTAGTGTCGACGCTAACCAAGTTGTGCCCAAGGCACATTTACAATCATGTTGACACTTGTTTAGTCGGACCATAGGTGCTGAAAACATGGTGTCGACACCCTCCTATTTGCACTTAGGCATGATTGATCCCATGTCGACACCTCACTAACCACGCCAAAGGTGGTTGGTGGTGTCATAAAGCGGGGTTTTCCTATAAATATGTGGTTAACACCTATCATTTTCACATTTTAAAAATCAAGAAAAGTTGTTCTTCTGCACCTGTCAACCTTTCCTGTCAGCCCCACGTACTGTTTGTCATGTTTGTGGATCCCACATCATTCCTTCATCGTTATTAATCCTGGGTAAGTGGTTTTTATCACTCTTATGGTTGTTTGTGGTTTTTCTTCTTGGTTGTTATGGTTTTAGGTTTGTTATAAAAGGTTAAATCTAGAAATCTAAAAATGAATAGACTTAACAATCCATGAACTTTTTAAAAACACCTTATCTCTCCTTCTAGATCTGTAAATCTGAGAAGGCTCTGCCTTTGAAAGAAATAAAGCCCATTTTTCCCTACCTGCTGCCTTATCCAAATCCCACAAAACCTCTCTTTGTTATTTTGGCAAAATCAAAAGAGAGAGGAACCTGAGAAGTTGTATAGAAAATGTAAAAAATCAGTCTTATTCCTTTGGCGCACTGTCCTTTCATGTTGCAAACCCCATAGTTGTGCCAAGGCACACTGTCCCCACATGCAACATATTTTTAACATGTGCCATGTATAAATACTTAACAAATCTCCTTAAGGCATAGGCGCATCCCAACAAACATTAGCATTTGATGTTGTGTTCCCCAAATATGTGCCCTTTATAAATCCTTTGGCGCATTAAGCTTCTATGCAACACATTCCAAAACCACACATTGGGTGCACTAAAAAACCATGTAACATCATCTTTTATAGCACCCAGTTAAAGCAATTTTCCAAAGGCGCTGGCTCATGAACCTTAACACCAACACTGCATGTTGTGTGTTGCAAACCCGCGCCCCGCGCCTTTCTCTTTAACACTAAGATCTTTCATGCAACACTTCTCAAAAGTGTGCCTCTCTGGTGTGGCTTTCCCCCTTCCAACACATGCACATATTTTTGCATGTTGACATCCTCAAAACTGCACCTAACCCATTTAGGCCTCTACAACATGCTATAAACCTGCGCTTTGCGCCTTAAGGCTTATAATAGATCTTTTTTTTTTTCATTTTGCAAGCTGTTATTATGGATAACATGACGACTGACATGACTCTTCTGTGTTGGAACTCTTTGATTCTCCATGCAGAATGACAACAGTCATCCTCGAGCTCACCCATGTCTTCATCAAGCAAGAAGCCAACTAAAGGTAAAGCCAAGTATGAATTGACAAAGCAGGAGATGAAATACAAATATCAGAGAGTCATGCTACCTGACTCCTTGCAGAGTGCAGTCTCAACATCAGAGACTCTGAGTTGGGACACATAGATATGGATGACTTCTAGGTGAGAACCAAATAGGTTACCAGTGGCCCATGGATGGACAAACTAGTGGGCAATGGATTGCACTTCATAGCCAGGCAACCAGTAAAAGCTATAAACAATGAATTTATCATGGTGGTTGCTTGCTACAACAAAGACACAAGATATTTCGAAGATAAGGAGGGCAAGGTGATCATCAACCTCACTGCCCGACATTTTGAAATAACGTTGGGCGTTCCCCACCACAACCATTATGTGGCAGTAAGCATCGATGAAAGCTTAAAGGCATGGACCGACAATGAAGACAAATGCATGCAGATGATAAATGAGGTTTACCTAAAAAACAAGAAGGTGGTGAGCAGATGGCCGCAGACCATCCACCGCAGTGACTTCTTAGAGGAGCTAAGTGATACCATCACTTTCCTCAGCAAAGTATTTGGGCTCCTTGACACCCACTACTTTCACAAATGGATGCTCAGATATTTAGAAAATATGAGCAAGAATGCTCTCGATCAATGTTTTGGTTAGGGGAAATCATAAGTGATACTATCTAAGAGTAGCTCCAATAGGTTTCAACAACTGGGAGGTTCTACATGAATTCCTATGTTGTATATGCAGCTGCATCAGAAAGAGAGTTACCAGGACTAATTCAGAGTGGAACATGGCCCCAGGACAAAGATATATGAGTACTACCCGGAGCTAAGGCTCAAGGCCAGTATCACCTAGTTTAACAAGATCAACGATGCCTTCTTCTATGACGTCGATCTGCCTATTGAGGCCGAAATTTGAGACATGGCTCGGACCAGGATGAGCATGATCACTGCCACAAAGAAATGGGGGGCTTTGTTTACATAATTCCACACCTTCATGTATCTCATGGCTGCCAACTTTTTGAGAGAGCCAACAAAGTTACCAAGGTATCCAGGGCCCAAACTGATTCTTCTGGAGCTTTCAAGGAAGCTAATCACCTACCATGAGAAATGCATGAAGAGGAAGAAAGGGGAAACTCCTTTCCCCCTTATAGTTGGATAGATACATGTGCCCCTCACTTGGTAAGGCGTGGGAAATGTATGCAGAACTTGAACTGCTCCACTTGAAGCGTAATTTCTCTAGTAAGGCCAACCTTTAACTACCGGAGTTTCCTCTGCAAGGAAAATATTGATCCCATCCATGTCCCAGAAATCGAGGACATATGGTTAGACCATGAACCATGAAATTGATATCAAGTGAAAGGATCACTATCCCGGTTGGCTCTAGCAGAGATCATCCACTATGAAGTTACCATCATCCCAAAAGATTTCAAAAAAAATGATCAAGAAATTGATCAGGTTTACCTTGACACGGATGGGGACGATTGGCCATTTGCAAGTATTGATAGGACCAAGGCACCCAAGACCATAGAAGAAAAGGTCCAAGCCACACTATTGCAACGCACTCGAGAATTAGTGCAAACGAAATGGTCTCAACTACCTTGGAGTGTATTTCACTACTTCTCCCTTAGTGAAAGTATGCACCTCCAAGGCTAGATCACTTACCAAAGGGAAAAGGAAAGGATAAAGTTGGAGAGACTGAGAAAATAGGAGAGAGCTCCTGATAGCCCTCCTTCTACTTCAGAGGTAAATAGTGGACTTAGTGTCCCCATAGGAAAAAAAAGAAGCGGCAAGTGTTCTAATAGACACATCCACTCAGGATGTTATCATGGCTACAACTGTGGAGATGCCCACCATTCCCTCTTCTATACTCCTCATCCTCCTCCTATCACTCAAGTAACTGCTCCTATGGTTGTGTCTTCTCCTCCATCTTCCTCCCTTCCATCTCCCACCTCTTCCATCTTCTCCTCTCTCGCATGGATCTGTCCTCCAGCATTTCCTCCATCCTTTCGTAGATCCCTTTCATCTCCATGTCCTTCTCTTCCTTTGTAGTGAATAAAAGCCTTGTAAGCACTAGTGCATTGGACTCTCTATCCATGCCACCACCAAGTGTTTCCACTTTCTTCCCCTGGGTTCAGCTACAGTTTCTCTCCCCTTTCATCCATCGTTTCCTGTTCTTCTTCCGATCCTGATCTCTCATAAGTCCTGGTTAGATCTCCGACCACTTAAGTCAACACAAGAGGAATGTCCCTAATACAGCTATGGACTGTCTTTGTCATTACGGCAAAGAGACCCAAGAAGCAAAAAGCAATAACTCACTTCTTAAAAAGTGCCTCAAGAGAAAGGGTCATGGAGATAGCCTTCCCGGATCCCAGAAAGAAGAAAGAAGATCTATCTCCTACAGACTTCACAGTGACTCAAGTCACAATGGGAACCTCATCATAAAGTCTACAATGAGAAGCCTTGTCAGTTCATAGATGCCCTCTACAAGAAGCTACAAGAAATGCCAAAGAGGAGAAGAGAGTGCTCAAGGAAGCAGAACCAAACATCTCATCCAAGCTTTGTAGAAAATGGGCAGAGTACCTTCAACAACTGCCGTGGAACCTGTTCAAGGCCTCCCAGTCATGAGAAGATAAATGAATACATAAAGATTACTGAACAGGGTATAGCTATGTCATCCTGGATTGAGAAGATCCTCCAGGATGGTCAGGCGATAATTGGCAAGTCCACCTTACTGTACCAAGGTATGACTTGGGGAAAATAAAGAGCTATAAGAAGTAGCAGGTTCCCTCTCTAAAGAACTGGAGTAACACTAAGTTGTAGCAAGGAACATTCTAGATGATGGTCAACTATTCAGCTGACGACCTATTAAAGGTCAGCGTTATCGATCACCCGTACGAACATTACAAAGCTCTCACTAATTTAGATTACCGGGTGGATCAAATGGAATACATTTTGGAGTGAATTGATAAAATGAAGGATCAAGCCCTGGAAGCGCTGCATACAGCATGGAGAAGACAGTTTCAAAGATGACTCCTATACTGCTCAGTGCATCCTATGAATTGAGAGAGGTAGATGATACATACAAACACTTCAAAGCTATTGTCTCTCAAGATCTAGCACAAGAGGTCACTTTCGACTCAAGAGTCCATCAACAGACCTCTTGGCCTGCCATGACTTCATTGGATTTTTGATTCAATGCAAATGAAGATTTTGCTGAGTTTCTTGATAAGCTCAAGATCAAGAAGGAAACTTGTGAGGTTATTCATGATGATTTCAAGGGTCCTGATCAATACCAACTTCAAGAGATACAATCAGCAAGTTTACAGAGTATTGAGCACAGTGTCACATTGACTCCCCTGAGTCTAAGAAGGATACTTAAGTTTGAGCTGAGAGATGATGATGAGTGGCTTCTTCCTCCTGGATGGAAATTCCATTTCTATTTTTGTAAAATATTTAAAAGGCATGTTGGCACATGCAGATAACATCATCCATGTTGCACCATGGGATGTTTCCATCCACAAACGTGCCTCTAAAGTCAACTAGTTGAATTTTTAGATATTTTGTGGATAGTTTATAAATAGTGGTTGGCTTCTCATTTGTCTTCTTCCTCCTTCTCTCTTCTATAAATACTGGAATACTTGTTGTATTTTAGGTGTGGACCATTTTTGTATGAAAAAAATAAGCGAGGAGAGAAATAATTTGTGCTTTCTTGTAACATAAGAATATATTAATACATATATTGACGACTTTTTGCTTCATATATGTGTTATTTGCATTTGATCTTTCTTACGTTAGATCTATGTGTTTCTATTCTGTTGGATTCATTCTTCACTTATTGTCAGATGTTCATCATTATTGCTTTATTTTTTTATGCAAGTAAGTTCAGGCTCTGTTTACTACCAGCCCAAAGCATAAACCCTCCAACCTTTCTCTCTTGGAATTCAATTCTTTTCTCCCTTTAGATCTGTCCTTCCTCCATTCCTTCCTTCTTACATTTATGTTCATCAGTTCATAACTACCTCTACTGGGATGAAATCCCAAACCCCTTGAAGTTAGAATAGTGTAATATTTGCATAGATTCCTGCTTGATATAATAACAATAAACCAGTTTTTCTTTGCTGTCTCAAGGAGGGGCTATACCCTGCACACTGTTAGCCTGTTTCCCCATGATCTACCCATTTGACTGATTTTCAAACCAATAGTTTTTTGGTGACTCCATTGGGGATCAAACTAAGGAAATAACTAAAAAAATGTAAAAAATCACTACTAGTTTGCAAATTTTAACCCTTTGTTAAAAATTATTTTTTTTGCAGAAGTAATCCAAACTGAAAATTTCCTTAGGAAAATCCATAGATCTGGGCTAGATAGGAGATTTTAGTTCACTAAGTTTTTACAAAAACTTGTATATTTTTGTAGATCTGAGATTCTGATATTTCATAATATTTTCAAAACCTTGCAAATTTCAGGTCAAAGATATCAAAAATCAGCTTTCTAAAATTGACCCACTTTTTATCCTCATTCACCTTTGTCAGAAAACCGTAATCGGTTACTTTTTTAAGAGGATAAATATTAAATATTTAAAAAGTACATGCTACTGATTTTTGCCAGAAAAATAAAAAAATCAGCAAGTACAAACAAAAAGATTATTATAGATCTTCTCTTAATTATTGCAGATCTAAATAGATACGCTGACAGGTGAGACAATTTACTCACGGCAGGAGAGCTCATGGAGAATTTGATCCACTCTTTGATCTACTTCAAAGGCACAATTTCTAGTATCACTCCAGCACAATTCGCATCACTAAATTCAGTAGACCGATTAGCCATAAGTGCCTCATCTCCACAAAAAAGTCAGATTTCACAGGGTGCTTTGTCATCTATTTACAGCGTTCTTTTACTAAGTGGAACCAGACTCCCTAGCTCATGTTCTTTTCCCCACATTTCAAATAGAAGTACCATGGGGAAATGCCATGGGCCCTCTAGCACTACGCACATCTCAGTTCATTCCCTCCCTCACAAAAATAGTTAGAATTTCCCTGAAGTTTGATGGGAGTGGAAATCAAAGCATAGACACACATATCGCTGCGTTCATTATGTCATGTAGTATTCTAGACATGACCCATGAAGACATGTTAGTACGTCTCTTTCTCGAGACTTTGCAAGGGCCTGCATTAGAGTCATTCCAACATTTACCAGCTGGATCTATCACCAGTTGGGTCACATTACGAACTACATTTAAAGACAAGTATAAGCCTTCAGAAGATGCATTTACATTACTGTCAAAGATCACTCACTTGAAGAAGGAGGACAATGAAACCATGCGTGATTTTATCACCCGTTGTAATTCTCTAATCAACTGTGTGCCGCTTGCGATGTTTCCAACACCAGAGAATCAAAAGTGTTTCTTTGTGAATGCCATGAGTTCAAGAGTAAGTTTCTTTCTCTTATAGGAACAAATTGCCACCTTGGTCCTCACTCAAGTTGCGGCCATTCAGATAGAGGACAACCTACTTATATCTGGCGAGTTAAGATGGGAGCCATCAAAATCAAAGGCTTCGACTCCTTCTCAAGCCACGTCATCAGATCCAGTGTTCCAGAAGATGGAAAATGACTTTACTCAGCGTTAAAAAACAATTAGCTCAAACATCATCTACCCCTCCATATCAAGATATCCCATGGAGGAACTTCACTCCCAACAACACCCCCCAAAGGCCAAGTTTTCCTACTCGCTACTCCAAGGTTAGCTCTTGAGGCCCCTTTGGTTAATGCCTTAGTCAAGATTGAAGAAGATGAGTAAATTTATGAAGAACCTTTGTCGCAAGGTGAAGATGATCAAGATGTCAGTGAACCGAATGGCGACTCTACTATTGGGTACATGTAATTCAAGGAAGAGGAGTCTGATAAAGAAGAAGGTACCCAAGGGTACGTGCAAGTAGATAGTCATATGTTGTTTTCACTCACTCACAGGGAAAATAAGTAGAGGTTGCTGCTAATTAGAATACAAAAGGAGAAGGTTGTATTAAATACTCCTCCAACGATTGTCTAAGAGAGGTAATCCCCTTCCTACTCAAACTCCTGTTAAACCTGTTCACAAAGAAATATTTTCCTCCCGTTTCTCCTCCAATTTGGCTTTCCTCCCTTTGTTCCCATAAAAACTAGTAATCCTCCCCCTTACCATCGTGAAATGAAGGACTCATTCCTTTGTCAGCGTGCAACCCTTGGTCACATTTGATATAATTGATCATGCTAAAAAGACCAAGATCCAGATGTCTGAGGTTGAATACCTTCAGTATAATCCAGAGCAGCTCGTAAGATTAAATAAGTATATCCAAGACTCATGGTGTCATACTTCTCTCCCTATCTCTTCCAAAAATAATTCTTTCCAATCCTCCCGCATCTCATATAAACATTGCCTCAACTGTCTACATCAGGTAAAATTGAACCTTTTTATCTCTCTCTCCTAATCAATGGTCACAAACTAAGCAACTGTATAATTGATTCTAGAGCATTCTGATAACATCATGCCATAAAAGGTCACCCATGCTTTGGGCCTCACACTCACTAAACCTTTTAGAAGGTGTTACTCCATGGAAACCAAGTAGGTACCATTAATAGGTCAGATCAAATATGTGTAGTTCGCATTCGCAGCATTCCATAGAGAAAAGAGTAAAAATGACTATCCTCATAGCTGATATTCCAGCAGCACACAAAATATTACTAGGGAGGAGTTTTTGTAGAGAAGTTGGTGGAGAAATCCATATGGACTAGTCTAAATCCAGAATCCCTATCAAAGGGGTGATGCAAACATTGGAGCCTGAATCACAAAATAAATATCTGGTCACCAACTTCTGATGACCCCAAGGCCCAGATTCTTTTTGAATCATCAGGGATGGGGAATTACTTCTTGTCCACCGATTCCGATAAGATGGAGGTTCTCATCCAAGAGGAGGACCTCAACAAGATATGGAAACTACAGTTCAATGGTAGTTGTGCAACAAGTGGGTGCGATGCTAGGGCCATTCTGATATCTCCTGAAGAGGATATTTTCCCTCTTTCTTTCAAATTGTAATTTTTCAATACAAAAAACACTACTGAGTATGAATCTTTGCTACTTGGAATGCAAGCTGCAAAGGAAAGGGGAATCAAGAATTTAAAATTACAAGGTGATGCTAAGCTAATTGAAAATCAAGTGAAAGGGGTATAGCAAGTAAATAATGACAGGCTCAGACACTACTGCAATGCCGTGTTGGACAACATCAAGGAATTTGAACGCTTTCTCAATCAAAGTAGTTCTGCAAGCTCAGAACAACATGGCTAATTCTTTGGCTGTCTCGGCCTCTCTCATGCTCCCTCACCCAGGGTTAAAGATGGAACACATATACTATTGAGGTAGTTTTATCCACCCAAGTGTGCCAGATAATTCACAACACTAGTAGGTATTTAATGATGATAATTAGATTTTCACTTTTTTGGAGAAAGCTGTTAATTTCAAAGAGCTCCATTTTGATGGATCAAATTCTGCGTGTCATGAGTCTCTCACCGGACCAAGTGTAGGAATCAGTAGAAGGTCAGGGCATATGTCAACTCAAGGGAAATAAGATTCTGAAAGGTTTAGTTTCCCTAGAACAATTATTTGATAAGCATGACCGTTTTGTCAAGAAAAGGTGACAAGATAACCCTGGCTCTTTTCCAAAAATTGGATCTATCAATTTGGGTACTACAAAACATCCTTAGTCTGTAAACATTAGGAAGTGTTGTACACCCGAGGAAAAGTAGAAGGTTTCTCAAATTGCTGAAAAATATATATGGATGTATTGGCATGGTATTATGTTGATCTAAAGTCATTTAAGCCTAAGGACATTTAGCATGACATCCCGTTAAATGACGACGTCAAGCCTTTTCACCAGAAACAGAGGCATTACAACCCTAAGATCTTAGGTACCATCCA